>CANJKZ010000092.1:2400000-3005000 GCA_947471745.1 Closterium sp. Naga37s-1 | reverse complement strand
GAGAGGAGAGGAGAGGAGAGGATAGTGAAGAGAAAGAGTGGGTCACCTGGCACAGGGAGCACGTGAAGGGCTTGTTGCCATGCACACGGAGGTGGTGGGTGTGAGAGATAGGAGAGAGGAGAGGAGAGGAGAGGAGAGGAGAGGAGAGGAGAGGAGAGAGAGGAGAGGAGAGGAGAGGAGAGGAGAGGAGAGGAGAGAGAGGAGAGGAGAGGAGAGGAGAGGAGAGGAGAGGAGAGGAGAGGAGAGGAGAGGAGAGGAGAGGAGAGGAGAGGAGAGGAGAGGAGAGGAGAGAAGAGGAGAGGAGAGGAGAGGAGATAGAGGAGAGGAGAGGAGAGGAGAGGAGAGGAGAGGAGAGAGAGGAGAGGAGAGGAGAGGAGAGGGGAGGAGAGGAGAGAGAGGAGAGGAGAGAGAGGAGAGGAGAGGAGAGGAGAGAGAGGAGAGGAGAGGAGAGGAGAGGAGAGGAGAGAGAGGAGAGGAGAGGAGTGGAGAGGAGAGAGAGGAGAGGAGAGGAGAGGAGAGGAGAGGAGAGGAGAGAGAGGAGAGGAGAGGAGAGAGAGGAGAGGAGAGAGAGGAGAGGAGAGGAGAGAGAGGAGAGGAGAGGAGAGGAGAGGAGAGGAGAGGAGAGGAGAGGAGAGGGGAGGAGAGGAGAGGAGAGGATAAAGAAGAGAAAGAGTGGGTCACCTGGCACAGGGAGCACGTGAAGGGCTTGTTGCCATGCACACGCAGGTGGTGGGTGTGGAGCGATGCCAGGGACTTGAGCGGGCGGAAGCGCGGGTGCTGCTCGTTGTGCTGGCAGCCTGGCTCAGGACAGGTGAAGGCCGCGCAGGAGGAGCTGAGGGGGTGGGGCGGAGAGGAAGAGGAGAGGTGGGCAAGGCGAGAGGATAAGACAAAGGAGGAAGCAAGCAGGTGACCACCGTCGGGAGGAGCTGAGGGGTTGGTTGCAGAAAGAGGGAGGGAGGGTGGGAGTGATGGAGGAATTGAGGGACGAAGAAATTGACTGAGGGAAGGAAGATGGATAGTGGGTCATGAAGAGGGCAGGGTCATTAAGTGACCTCTGGTAAAACCACGAGTAGGAGCACAGGTAGTTTTAATTTAAGATGCTATTTCTAAATTTAGAAAAGGCAGGAGGAACATAGCAACAACACCAGCAGGATTAGGGTTGAAACCTTGAAGCATAGAGTGTGTCGGGTTGGGCAGTGAAGCCAGATGAGGGCCCAGACCCATCTGACGCCTCCTGATTTACTCCCGTCCTGACAGCCCCCCTTACGGCCTCCTGATTTTCTTCTGCTTTGCCTACTCCCCTTAAATCCCAGTCAACTGTAGCCTGCCCTCGATAGGAGCTAATACTTTCCTGAATTTGCCCTTCTCCTGCCTTGGCTGCTGCTGCTGCTGCTGCTGCTGCTGCTGCTGCTGCTGCTGCTGCTGCTGCTGCTGCTGCTGCTGCTGCTGCTACTGCTACTGCTGCTGCTGTTGGTGCTGCTGTTGTTCCTGCTACTGTCTGTGGTTCTGCTGCTGCTGTTACTGCTAATGCTGGTGGTGGTGCTGCTGAAGCTGTTACTGCTGCTGGTGATTCTGCTGCTGATGCTGGTACTGGCGCTGCTGGTGCTGCTGACAGCACCTCTTCTGCTGTTGCTACACCTCCTCCCTGTAAATCTGCCCCTTTCTGTGCCATGCTCTCTTCCAGCGCTGCCTGTAGTTGTAGCAGTAGCCGCTTCAGCTTCTTGCGCCTGCGGGGAGTCACCTCATCGTCCCACTGCTCCCCATCCCACTGCTCCCCGCCGCGCTGCTCGCCATCACGCTGCTCCCCGCCGCACTCCTCCCCGCCACACTGCTCCACATCGCGCTGCTTGCGCTTCTGCCCGGTTTCCCTTGCCAAGCTTCCCAGATCAGCAGACTCGCCACTGATTCGAGCCTTGGCTCTCGAATGGCCTGTTCTTGAGAACCATGGCCGTGGTTGCGCCTCTTTAGCTCTTCGTGCTCCCCCTTGCAGTTTTTCCCTCTCCAGTAACCTATCCTGCTCCTCCCGTGCATCATCTTCCTCCTCCTCCTCTCTCTCCTCTGCCTCTTCCTCTTCCTCCTCCTCTTCCTCTTCCTCTTCATCTTCCTCCCCCTCTTCCTCTTCCTCCTCCTCTTGCTCTTCCTCGTCCTCCCCCTCTTCCTCTTCCTCCCCCTCTTCCTCTTCCTCTTCCTCTTCCTCTTCCTCTTCCTCTTCCTCTTCCTCTTCCTCTTCCTCTTCCTCTTCCTCTTCCTCTTCCCCTTCGCCGACCTCTTCTCCTTCGCCTCCCTCTTCACCTTTGCCTTCCTCTTCTCCTTCGCATTCCACTTCCTCTATATCCTTGATACCCTCCTCATCGTCATCATCCTCACCATCATCCCCCCCCTCATCCCCTCCCTCCTCTTCCTCCTCATTCTCTTTATCCATGCTTTCCCTTCCTCCCTCATTTTCCTCGCTCATCTTCTCCTCATTCTCACCTGCTTGTCTCCGAGCCATTGGACCCGAACCTTCCTTACTTGCTTCACTCATCACACCCTGGCTTGGCAAAGCTTGGCTCGGCCGACCCTGCCTTGGCAGAATCGGCAGAGCTTGCAGGTTCGGCAGCAGGGGGAGCAGGGGAAGGAGAGCACGGCGCTGTCGGTGGGCCGGCAGCAGGCTCGCAGCGGCTACAGCAAGGTTCTTGATCATGTCAACTATTCCCACTGCCACCGCATCTCGCTGCTGCTTCCTCTGCTTCTCCTGCGCCTGCTTCTCCTGATCCTGTTTGTCGTCCTCCTCCTTATCCTGCTCCTCGTCATCTTCCCCTTGCTCCTGCTCCTGTTCCTGCTCCTGTCCTTGCTGCTCCTGCTCTTGCTGCTGCTGCTGATGCTTCTGCTGCTGTTTCTGCTGCTGCTTCCCCTTCTGCTGCTTTGGCTGTTCCTCTTTCTCCTCCTTGGTTTCTGCCTCCTCCTGGTCTTCCTTATCCTCTTCTGCTTCCTCCTCCTCCTCCTCCTCCTCCTCCTCCTCCTCCTCCTCCTCCTCCTCCTCCTCCTCCTCCTCCTCCTCCGCCTCCGCCTCCACTTGTTCGTGCCGGTCCTTCTCCTTATTGATTCCCTCCTGCTGCTGCTGAATCAGGGCGGGAAGACAAGAGTGCCAAGAGACAGAGTGCTGAAACAAGATCGGCAAATGCAGAGTGGTGAAAACGGCAGCTGTATTCGATGATGGCAGCAACAGATGCTGAAAAAGGGTGATGAAAGCTGGGCATGGAAAATATGGACTTGAAAACAAGGTATTGAGAGCGAGGTAGACAGTCATGGTGAACCTGCTTACCACCTGACCTGCTGAATGCCAGAGCCTTAGCAACAGTGATCAGCAACAGTAGGGCTGGATGTCGGTAAAGTGTGTGCTGGATCATGTGGTGCAATGTCAACAATATATTTTTGTATTGTGGATCGGTAGCAGCTTGTGATCAGCAGCAGGACGAGTCATTGGTACAACTTTGAGCAAGAAAAAAAAGGGGGAATTGGGGCAAGGCCCGGCAAGGGGAAAACCCGAGTAGCCTAGTACCTGTGAAAGGATCCGAACGAGTGCTTGTAACGTGTATACTCTGGCCTGCAGAGCGGTAAGCGAGGAGAGAAGAGTTGAAAGCTGGCTTGGGAGGGCTCCATGCGTGCATGTGGGGGAGGTGGTGATTGGCACGTTGCTTGGTGTCCTGGTGTGAGTAGCAAAAGCAGGAGCAGCAGCTGTAGCAGCAGCAGCTGTAGCAGCAGCAGCTGTAGCAGCAGTAGCTGTAGCAGCAACAGTAGCAGTAGCAGCTATGGCAGCAGCAGTAGCAGCAGCAGCTGAAGGAGTAGCAGTAGCAGTAGCAGCTGTAGCAGTAGCAGTAGCAGTAGCAGTAGCAGCTGTAGCAGCAGCAGTAGCAGTAGCAGTAGCAGCTGTGGCAGCAGCAGTAGCGGTAGCAGCTGTGGCAGCAGCAGTAGTGGTATCAGCTGTGGCAGCAGCAGTAGCAGTAGTGGCAGCTGCTGACGCAGCAGCAGCGACAGTAGCAGCAGCACCAGTGTTGTCCTTCCTGCCTAAATATGCACCGTTTGTGCCAGACTGGGGCCCTTGCCCTTCCTTCCCTCCCTCTGCCACTCTAGCATGGGATGCTGCTGTAGCAACTGTCGCTTCAGTAGCAGCAGCGCGTGGCGGGCTGGCTGTAGCAGGGGATACAAGGGATCCTGCTACCGCAACCCCTTGACTGGCGCCACCTCCTGCAGCATCAGCACGGACTGCAGACCTGGCTGCTGCAGCTTGTGCAGCCTCGGGAAAGGGTGATTCGGAACCCGAACCAGCCTGGGTTCGAAGGAGGTCTTCGATGATCCTGACGGCTTCAGATGAATTCGGAGGCGCCTCAGAAGCCGTGGCAGGTGGTAGATCTTTTCTTCCAGTAGAAACGTTACCCAAGTGACCAGCATTCACTTGGCGATCGGCACCTCGTCGATTGGTGCCGTCATCATCATCATTGTCGTCGATACCATCATCATCCTCGTTATCATTACGCTTTTCTCCTAATGGCACTGCATGATGACTCATCATCTGGATGGGATCCTGAAGACCTGCAGCACCTGGCCACCAGGGTTGGGTAGTCGGCGACGGCTGGAGCTGCAGCGGCATCGTGTCACCACACTGCGGCAGCCTGCCGTCTACCAGTGAGGCACGGAAGGCCTGCCGTTGAACTGAACGCCCCGGAAGGTCACTGGGCGAGGGCATTTGGGAACCATGATGGGGTGGTGGCTGCTCTCGCATTGTGCCACCACACGGCAGCAGCCTGCCGTCCGCTACTGAGGCCCGAAAGGCCTGCCGTTGAACACTGGGACAGGGCCCCTGAGAATCAAATTTATGATGGTGTGGTGGCCAATCTGGCAGCCCGGGAGGAGGGAGTTCCTGCTGGGGTCGCCGTTGCTGGCTGTTCTACCAACAGATATGTTATCACCCATCCCTACGTCCTTACTAGGCAACACACTAGCCAAAACTAATCATGTAGTACTGTAGCCCCCTCTGCATTTCTTCCACTAGTCGACTAGGAAGATCTGTCAGATCTGTCAAACGCAGGTCCAACCGTTGGTGGGTTGATGAAGTACCTCTGAATTGGTCCTGGGATAAAGTATACCATCCACCTGGCTTCACAGCTCTGCGTCCAGCCTGAAGCTTGATTCTAAGTGACTTCCCGAGAAGTCACTTCAGCCGTTCTCCTGTAGTAATGTTTGGGACACTGGGAGGGTGAAACCACGCCTGATGGGAACCAGACAATGGAAGGAAGAACAACCGAACGGAACGGAACCGAGCTCCACTCTGAATGAGAGGTATAGTTTTCGAACTCGTGTGGGTGGTTTGTGACACCAGCGGGGAATGGGTCCAGTCCAGCTGTGCAGTTGAAGACAATGAAGGAAGAGCCTTTGTGTAGTACAGATCTGTAATTAGGGGTGTCTGAACTGAATCCCACCTGCAGTCACACCAAGTGCTTACTGTGCCGTGCATGGTGTGGCAGGGCTTTTGAGGGAGAAAGTGGCCTGTTCTGCCACTCTAAACTATATCCGCGCTAAAGGCCAATGAGGATTTTGATCTGACGATACCGCCGAGTATACGACACAATTTGAAGGCCAAATGTTTGATAAATTTGAACGTGACCAATCCCAAAGCGCCGACCATTTTGGGAGCCAGCTTGCCATTTCTGGTCGGCGTGGGAGCCCCACACCAGACCGATTGTTGGGAGGTTCGGTATGGATGGCTCGGACATCGTCAAGAAAAATGTAACTTCATAACTGCACGTGGCTGCCTTCGATTTAACACTGAGGTTCGCCTGAACGTCACGAGACTCGCATTTTGCTCCAGAGCTGAACAGTGCACTTTTGGCAACAAGTGGCACGACAATGTCGTGTGGTGGCTACCATAATTTCAGTGCTTACCACGAAATATTGGGGTTGTTTAGGGGCAGGAATAACATCTGTGGGAGCGAGTGGGCGGAGACATAAAGAGGACTCTGCACTAAATTCGACTTTTCCACTGATATGCCGCCGTCTTGAACACCCGTGACCCATGTGCAATCTCCCGAACGAACCAGAGGGAGGTGGGATTTATCCGTGTATAGCCCAGAAAACTTACAGAATAGTCATGGGCTGCATTTCACATCACACGCTTGCGGGATCGCGCTTTGGTGCTGGTCGTGTGAAAGTGTCGGCGACGCAAGAAGCGGGAGAACAAAAGCGATGGTTGCTTTGCGTTGCGAAGTACGTCTGCGAAGAATGTACGATATGCGATATAGGGAGTTCGATAGCGAACGTATACCAGAACCTTCAAGTACGGTATTACCTGTATAAAGGCATGCTGCTTTTGGCACAGAATGGAAGGTTTACATTTTTTCTTCAGGTTTTAACTGCGGTTCCAGGTCGACTCTGTAGTCGACTACCAAGAATATTGAGGTTCGAACCTCTTGTCAAACATTTTGTTGCGATCAGAAGTTGATCGTAGCAGGATCACCTCAGGAAGGTTCGCACACTTCTAATCTAGCGGTGGTGGGCCCTTGACCTCAATAGCAGAGTGAATGTAAATGCTTGAGATGATAAAAACATGCAGTACAAGGGATATAAATAAGAGTACAGGGGAATACGAAACGACCTAGCTAGCCATGTACTCTAAGGGGTACATTCCCTTATTACAGCGAAATCCAACCGTGCGACTCCGGGTGGTTACGGAACTGTTCGGGCAGAATCCTCGCCACTGCTGCTGCCTGATGCTGTCTGCCCGACGGTCCAGATGCTCCTCGTAACCGTCTGTCCCTTCGCATTACTTCCGCCTTTCCGTCTTCACTTCTCGATACTGCGTGCTTCGGCTTTGCTACGGTGAGGAGTGATCAATAGTGTTTTCACTAACCACTATTCGTAACACCCCCCTTCACTCCTGGCCGTAGCGAGCATTGACCCGCTTGACTACCCCACTGAGTTCGGAGCAGTGCTGGTACTGCTGACGCGGCAGTTTCTTCGTGAGGAAGTCTGCTGCCATGTCACCCGTTGGGCAGTATGTCAGGTCAACCTTGCCCTTGTCAACTTCGTCTTTGACGAAGAAGTACCGCAGTGCGATGTGCTTGGTGCGGTTGACGAAGCCAGGTTTGTTCGCGATCCTGATCGCGCTCTGGTTGTCGCAGTGCAGGCGAAAGTTTGTTGAGGTCGGAATTTTCGCTTCCTGCAGCAGCTCCTGAAGGTAGAGACCTTCGCGAACAGCTGCTGTTGCTGCGATGAATTCAGCTTCCGCCGATGACAGGGCAACCAACTCCTGCTTCTGAGAGTTCCAGGAGATGGGGCCGCTGGGCTCGAGGCGGAAGAGGAACCCTGTCCTGGACCGTCGATTGTCAGGATCAGCGGCGTGATCAGCATCCACGTAGCCGACGAGACTGAAGGATGCGGTTGGGATGGTGGAGTAGCTGAGCCCGACATTGGGCGTGGAGATGAAGAATTGAAGGGCTCGCTGAAGATCTGAGAGGTTCTCAGCCGTTGGTTTGCGTGAGTACTGAGCCAACTGGCTTGCGATGTAGGAGAGGTCGGGCCTGCAGGTGACAGATGCAAAGAGCAGGCACCCCAACTGCTGCTGGTAAGTGTGAAGCCCAGCAGGGGACAGGGCTTTGTTGTCAGGCTTGTGGTTGGGTCCTGGAGTGCGGTAAGGGGTGGAGAGTGGTGCAGGCGCAATGTTGAAACGCTTGCTAAGCTCCTCCGCATACTTCGCTGCTGAGAGATGAATGGCTTCCGGCGCGTAAGTTATGTTGAGTCCGAGGAACTGCTTCACATCGTGGTTGCAGGTGATGTCGACGCGTCCTGCGAGACTCTTCTCGAATTGCTCTAGCAGTTCGTTGCTTGAGCCTGTGTAAAGGAGGTCGTCGACGTAGACCGTGAGTAGGATGTATTCGCCGCGGAAATCGCGGCGATACATCCCAGGATCGTGAGGCAGTTGCTTGAACCCGATTTCAAGCAGTATGTTGTGCAGGTACTGCTGCCAGAGCCTTGGTGCCTGTTTGATCCCGTAGAGGGACTTGCGCAGCTGACAAACGCGTGGATCCCCGTCGCCGTATGTGTGTGGCTGCTCCACGTAGATCACGGCGTCCACTAATGCGTACAGGAACGCATTCTTCACATCGATCTGCCGAAGTGGTAGGTGGCGTGCGGCTGCGATGGCGAGCAGAATTCTGACGGACGTGTGACGACTGACCGGCGCAAATGTCTGGTCAAAATCAATCCCGCACCTCTGATCGTAGCCGCGCACCACCCAGCGCGCCTTGAATCGCTCAATCGTTCCGTCAGCCCCTGTCTTCACGCGGAAGACCCATTTGCCGGAGAGGATCCTTCTGCCCTTCACTGCTGCACGGTCGACGAGCACCCAAGTGTCGCGTGACTCAAGCGCCTGAATCTCCGCATCCATTGCTTCGCGCCACTCCTTGCTGTGTGGGCCTGTGAGAGCTTGTCGTGGGTTCTTAGGCTCGATGATGCGCGGAGCAGTGGAGACGGCAGCGTGCAGTCCCAGGAGTTGAAGGCCAGTGATGGTGCTGTCATGGCGATGTTGGGTGACGACTTCCTGCACGTCGTCATCGTCGCTTTCTGGTTCAGGCGGTGCTGGTGGTGCTGTGTCTTCGCCGCTTCCGCTTCCTCCTGCTGCGCCTCCTCCCGCTGTGCCTCCTGTTGCGCCCGCTCCTCCTTCTCCTGAATCATCGTCGTCGTCGCGGCGATCGCCCCTTGTGAACTCCCCTCTGGGATCCTGCTCCAGAATTGCCGCTGCAGCTTCGTCCTCAGGTGAAGCGTAGCTGTGGCCCTCGTTGGCGTAGACGCGGTTCGCGTTCGTCTGCTCGTCGTCGCGGAATTGTTGCAGAAACAGCCGCTCGTAGAAGATGACGTCGCGCGCGTTCTTGATTTTCTGGCTCAGGAGATCCAGAATGATCCATGCCTTGTGTTCGTGGCTGATGCCGAGGTGGATTCCCCAGCGCGCGCGGCTCTTGAACTTCCCGATGGTTGATGTCGGCGGTCGGTATTGAACCATGCACCCCCAGACGCGGAGCATGGAGGTGTCCCCCTTTCTTCCCGTCCATTTCACATGCGGCGAGGAGTTGCCGGTGATTGCGGTGGTTGACAGCAGGTTGTGCACCCGCACGGCGTGGTGCATCGCGTAGGTCCAGTAGATCGGCGGGAGCTTCGCCTGCCGCATTAGCGCCCGTACCTTCGTCATGAGGGTGCGGTTCGTGCGCTCTGCTACGCCCTGCTGCTGGTGCGCGTAGGGGAGAGAGATGTGATGCTCGATCCCCTTTTGCGCGAGGAAATCCTGCAGCTCCTTGCTTCTGAACTCCGCCGCACCATCGGACTGCCAGATCTTTAATTTCTCCCCAGATTGCCGTTGCGCGTGCACCAGCCACAGGCGGAATGCTTCGTAGGCTCTGCTGCGCGCTTCCACGTTTACGACCCACACGTGGCGTGTTCCGGCGTCGACGAAAGTGAGTGTGTAGAGCTCGTCGTTGATGCCGCAGTGACCTACGTTGAGGAAATCACTGTAAACTTTCTCCATCTTGGCGTAGCGATTGGTTCCTGGGTCGAGTAGGGGGAAGGGCTGGTGACTCAGCGCGGCTTCGGGGCAGATAGTGCAGCTGCGTGGGTGAGTTCCTCCTCTCACTTCGGAGCCGTCAGGACGCAGCAGCGCGCCAGGTGCGAAGACGCCGGCCTCGATGCAGTTCTTCAGAGTCGTGCGCGAAGGGTGACCTAGGCGCTGATGCCAGATGGCGTCGTCGGCGCGGAATCCGGAGGTGCGCATGTAGCGCGCGAGTGCAGCTGCGGGGTCTTCGTCAGGTACCGGTGCAGGTGTGGGAGCTGCTTCCTCGTTCTCTTCTTCTTCCTCGTTCGCCGTCGTTAACATGAGGGCGAGGAATTCTCTGTCGCGGATGATGGAGTAAGGGATATTGGTTCCGGGGATCGTGCCAGGGATGTAAGTCGGTTCGCGCGGTTCAGGTGCAGGTCCGTAGACGGTGCGACGCGGAGTGGATGGCTCGTTGCCCCAGTCGATGGTATCCCAGGGGTCACTGCCTGAGGGGATGTCTGGTGGCGGAGGTCCTAATGCAGGGCGGCGCGGAGGGCGTCCGAGAGGGACAATAGGAGGTTCAACCTCAACTTGCGAAGGTTCTGCTTCCTCTCCCCCCCTTTGTTCCTCGCGGAAGGCTCCCCAGCCGCTCGTCTCACCGCCTTGTGCGGCGCCCCATCCGCCGATGTTTTCGCCTGCTGCTGCGCCCCATCCCCCGGTTGCGTCGCCCCAGCCGCTTGTTGCAGCACCCCAACCGCTTGTGTCGCTTGTTCCCCATCCGCTGGCGCTCCCCCACCCCCCTTCATTGGAGGCGCTTTCCTCGTCCTGCTCCCAGGCGAGCGTTCCGCGTGCCTCGGCGAGGCTCTTCTGCCGAAGCTCTTCGGCCTCGCGTTGCGCCAATGCCTCCTCTTCCGTAGGTGAGAGTCGTTTCTTCGAATCGCGCCGGTGAGCGTATATCTCTGCCGCCTTCTTCTCGGTGTAGGGCCGAGGGTTCCCATGTGCGTCGAAGGTACCGACGCCGACGCCGCGGAGCATTCCTTGGAGATGCTGGGATGCGGGTCCGGGGAGAGGGTGTTCCGGTGTGCCGAATACGACCCGTGTGGCTGTCTCTAGCTCGAGTTGGGAGAGGCCCTCCTCAGGCGGTGCGTCGCGCTCTGCTTCGCGAATGGCGGCAAGGCCGCGGCCGGCGATCGCGCTCGTCGAGGTCGTCGGTGTGTGGCAGTCTCTGCAGACGCCGTCGAGATCGGGGTCGTGCAGCGCCAGCTCGCGAGGGTGTGGGTGGTGTGGCACCCAGGGGCGCCCATCAGGGTGCTTCCAGTCGCGGCGAAGGATGTGCTCGAAGCGCAGGGGGACGAGGTCAATCAGCTCCTGCGAATCGCCGCTGCAGTCGGGAATGTCGAAGTCGAGAACGTATACGCCGTTCTCGGCGTGCGCCCGTCCGATCTGCTTGCGCGTCTTGTTCGGCATCGTGAAGTGGAGCAGGATGTCGCGCGTCTCGGGGTCGGTGCTGAGGATGACTCCGCAATCCAGGAGTTGCGCCGCCGAGAGAAGGTTGAAGCGCATGTTCTGCACGATCAACACGTCGTTAAGTGTGATGTGCGTTTGGCTCCCTCGTGCCTTGAGCACCACGATGCCTTGCGCGCTTGCGCGCAGCCGTGTGTTGTTCGCCACAGTGACATAAGTGACGACGGGGGTGGAGACGGCGTTGGATATGTAACGCTCGGAGCCCACCATATGCTGCCCACAGCAGCTGTCCAGGTACCACTTGTTGTAGCGCCTGTTGTCGTTTCGCGCGAGGAGCGCCAGTCGCGGAGTGACGATGTGCAGAGTGTCGACCTTCAGAAATTGTTCGCGCGCGATCCAATCGATCGGTGCCGGCCGCATATCAGGTACGTGCGGAGGGCTCTCAAGCAGCGGGACTGGCAAATTCCAGTCCTGGTTGTCGTCGTCGCTGTAGTCGTGACGCGTGCTGAACGGATTGTTGTTCGAGGACGCTTCGATTGGGTTGGGCGCCGGCTCAGGTGAGAGTGAGCGTGCGCGCGGGCGACGAGAACCGCTCGTCATGGTCATGTTCCCCATGACGTTACGGACGGGGGCGGCCTGTGATGGCTGCTGCTGCTGCTGAACGGTTGAGTTCAGGTTGCGCGATGGGGGCTGGTACCCCGGGGCGGGACGCGTATCATTCCTCACGTCTTGTCGGCCTGACCAGTTGGTCGGATTGGTCTGGCGAGGGCGAGATCGATGCTTGCAACAATCCGCCAAGTGCCCGAAATTTCTGCAGATCTTGCAGTAGAGGCGCCGCGGCCGTCGCTCTTCTGTGTTGTCGGCGAAGAATGCGAGGCGCTCCCTATCTCGTCGCGGCGCTGGTCGCTGCTGGTCCATATCCCTTTGTTCGACGAGAAGGGCGGCGCAAAGAGCGGCCTCCGAGATGACCCCCTGCTGTCGAAGAAGCGCCTTGCAGGGCCGCCACTCTGGGCCTAGCCCTTGGAGCACGATGTTGACGAAGATTTCTTCAGAAATCGTGCTCCCCAATTTCGCGATTTGATCGCGTAAGCTTCGACAGCGATTCAGGTAGCTGTTGGCCTTCTCTCCCGGTGCCATCTTTGTCTCCAGTAGCTGCTGGAGCAGGCGGCTCGACGACACTGAGTCCTTGGGTTGGTATACACCATTCAGGTGGCGCCAGGCGTTGAGGGCGGGAGCCGGGGAGGTTTTGTATGAGCGAATGCTCAATTGCTCTGTCGGCGACATGTTCCGCAGAAGAACCCCGTACGCCATCAGAGACTCGTTGTAGTACTTGATTTTTGCGTCGTCAGTGTCCTCCGTAGGTCCCGAGTAGCTCCCGTCGAAGTAATGATAAATCTGCGCGTTTTGCAGCAGCAGCTCCAGCTCGAAGCTCCAAGTATAGAAGTCTCTGCCGTCAAAGCACACACTTGTCTTTATTTTTGATATGCTCAAAAACCTTGATTGCGCAGAGAGAATTGCTTCATCGCTGGGACAGGGAGTCTTGGGTGTTGAGCCATTTGTGTCAAGAGAGAAGCCTTGCGGGGCGGAGTTCTGGCCGTTTGACGCCGGTTGAGTGGGTTGGGAGGAAGTTCCCGCGTCGCCATTCCGCAATGTCTGGAGTCCTTGCTCCAGGCTCGTGAGTCGCTGAAGCAGTTGTGCGAGGACGGCGGAGGGGATCGTCGTCGTTTCCTCGCTTGTCGCAGCCGGGTTGGGCTGCGCTTCAGCCGTCAGATTCGTCTGACCTCCAGATCCTCCGGCCATTCTTACACGTGATCGTGTGCCGGACGCCACTTTCCGAATGTCGCAGATTTCGGAGATGGCGGTGCGAAGGATTCCTGAGTCGCTCTCATACCATGTTGCGATCAGAAGTTGATCGTAGCAGGATCACCTCAGGAAGGTTCGCACACTTCTAATCTAGCGGTGGTGGGCCCTTGACCTCAATAGCAGAGTGAATGTAAATGCTTGAGATGATAAAAACATTCAGTACAAGGAATATAAATAAGAGTACAGGGGAATACGAAACGACCTAGCTAGCCATGTACTCTAAGGGGTACATTCCCTTATTACAGCGAAATCCAACCGTGCGACTCCGGGTGGTTACGGAACTGTTCGGGCAGAATCCTCGCCACTACTGCTGCCTGATGCTGTCTGCCCGACGGTCCAGATGCTCCTCGTAACCGTCTGTCCCTTCGCATTACTTCCGCCTTTCCGTCTTCACTTCTCGATACTGCGTGCTTCGGCTTTGCTACGGTGAGGAGTGATCAATAGTGTTTTCACTAACCACTATTCGTAACACATTTATGTTCGAACGCCTTTTCGAAACTCTTACCATGCAAAATTTCAGAAACTATAAGCAAACAATACATACGACTTGATTGATACAGTAAATAAAATTTGTGCAGAGTGTACATTGAGTCAAATTAAGTCATCTTAACTCATCATGGTCATCGTCTGATGGCCAGTGATACGAGTCATCCCCCTCCTCATCCATGGCATCGTAAAACACATCCCAGTGCGCCAACATCTCCTCCAACGACAATCTCTTATCTTTGTTGTCATCCGCCTGCCATCACATGCCGCATTCACACCACCACCACCACCACATTATCCAAGTTAGGCACCGCAGCAATCCAGTTATCCAAGCCAGAGAGACATGCCATGTGGCGCCTACATGTGCTCACCTCCATCATCATGTGCCCACCTCCATCATCATGTGCTCACCTCCATCATCATGTGCCCACCTCCATCATCATGTGCTCACCTCCATCATCATGTGCCCACCTCCATCATCATGTGCTCACCTCCATCATCATGTGCCCACCTCCATCATCATTTGCTCACCTCCATCATCATGTGCTCACCTCCATCATCATGTGCTCACCTCCATCATCATGTGCCCACCTCCATCATCATGTGCTCACCTCCATCATCATGTGCCCACCTCCATCATCATGTGCTCACCTCCATCATCATGTGCCCACCTCCATCATCATGTGCTCACCTCCATCATCATGTGCCCACCTCCATCATCATTTGCTCACCTCCATCATCATGTGCTCACCTCCATCATCATGTGCTTGGCTTGCTCCTCGGCAAAGTGGTACTCGTTGGGCACGATGGCGTACAGCAGGTCCTCAAACTCACTCGCATCCAGGTACCTGGTGCATGCCCATTGCCCACCAACCCGTACAAGCACACCGACCGGCGCAAGCACATGTGAATCAAGAAATAAACATTTCAAGGAGCGTGATTATTTCTTTTCAGGATTGACATGCTGGAAATGCTGAACCACTCCCACACAGCAAGCAGCCGTGAACACACGCGTGTGAGAGAGCGAGACACGGTTGACTATAGACGCGATGCACGAGGCTGGCGTCACTGTCTGTCCAGCATGATCATCCACCACAACACACCACCCTGCCACTGCACCACGCACCCGTCATGATTGGCGTCCATTGGATCGAATCGCGTGCGTGCATGTGCCCGCTTCTCCGCTGCGCTCATGTGCTCCACGTCCTTGCTGCCATGAGCGATGTCGGGCGGCACGTAGTCGTCACTGGTGACGTCATAGCGGTGCGCCTCCCAGCGCGCATACTCCTCGTCAAACTGCGCCACCTCCTCAAACACGCTCTCCAGAAACTCCTCAAAACTCAGCCGCATGTCCCCGTCCGTGTCCCGCGCCCTGCAGCATGGCGAGCACACACACCGCGAGCACAGGCACAACTGGGAGTCTACAGAACAAAAACACGGCCTGCTTTCCACCAAGACTCACGACGAGCAAGATGCTCTGGGGGACCGAGGGAAGAGGGCATGGATGGCATGGATCACATGGACGGCATGGATCACATGGACGGCATGGATCACATGGACGGCATGGATCACATGGACGGCATGGATCACATGGATGGCATGGATCACATGGACGGCATGGATCACATGGACGGCATGGATCACATGGACGGCATGGATCACATGGATGGCATGGATCACATGGATGGCATGGATCACATGGATGGCATGGATCACATGGATGGCATGGATCACATGGATCGCATGGATCACATCACATGGATGGCATGGATCACATCACATGGATGGCATGGATCACATCACATGGATGGCATGGATCACATCACATGGATGGCATGGATCACATCACATGGATGGCATGGATCACATCACATGGATGGCATGGATCACATCACATGGATGGCATGGATCACATCACATGGATGGCATGGATCACATCACATGGATGGCATGGATCACATCACATGGATGGCATGGATCACATCACATGGATGGCATGGATCACATCACATGGATGGCATGGATCACATCACATGGATGGCATGGATCACATCACATGGATGGCATGGATCACATCACATGGATGGCATGGATCACATCACATGGATGGCATGGATCACATGGCACAGCATGGCATGGCACAACACAGCATGGCATGGCACAACACAGCATGGCATGGCACAACACAGCATGGCATGGCACAACACAGCATGGCATGGCACAACACAGCATGGCATGGCACAACACAGCATGGCATGGCATGGCATGACACGGCATGCACGGTATGGCACCGCACGGCACAGAACAGCATGGCAAAGGACTGTATGGCATGGGACAGCAGGGTACGGCATGGCAGGTCTGGAACGGCAGGCAGGCATGGCACAACAGGCATGGATGGCGTGGCAGGCATGACAGGCATGGCATGGCTGACCTGAGCTCCTCATCTCGGACGGAGTCTATCAGCTTCTCATTCTGGCTGTCCTCTGGGTGCAGCAGACTGCCACACGCACATGACAGTGGAGTGGGGTGGGGTGGGGGAGCGAGCTCATGGTGGCAGTCAGGACGGAAAGGGCAGACACAGATGCTGCGAGCATATGAAAAATATATTGAATGGCACGCACACGGCGACAGATTAATGCACAGCAAGGCATGGTGGCCACGTGGCAGGAGGGCGGCATGCGGCGACATCTCACTCGTTAAACTCGTCCTCGTTGAGCAGCCCGTCACCATCTGAATCCGCCAGTGCAAAGCGCTCCCTGGCCGTCTTCACAAACTCAGCCATGTCATCGTCACCCTCCACGTGGACTGTACCACACCATGCACCATGCCACACATGCACCATGCCACACATGCACCATGCCACACATGCACCATGCCACACATGCACCATGCCACACACGCACCATGCCACACATGCACCATGCCACACATGCACCATGCCACACATGCACCATGCCACACACGCACCATGCCACACATGCACCATGCCACACATGCACCATGCCACACATGCACCATGCCACACACGCACCATGCCACACACGCACCATGCCACACATGCACCATGCCACACACGCACCATGCCACACATGCACCATGCCACACACGCACCATGCCACACATGCACCATGCCACACATGCACCATGCCACACATGCACCATGCCACACATGCACCATGCCACACACGCACCATGCCACACACGCACCATGCCACACATGCACCATGCCACACACGCACCATGCCACACATGCACCATGCCACACATGCACCATGCCACACATGCACCATGCCACACATGCACCATGCCACACATGCACCATGCCACACATGCACCATGCCACACATGCACCATGCCACACATGCACCATGCCACACACGCACCATGCCACACACGCACCATGCCACACATGCACCATGCCACACACGCACCATGCCACACATGCACCATGCCACACATGCACCATGCCACACATGCACCATGCCACACATGCACCATGCCACACATGCACCATGCCACACATGCACCATGCCACACACACACCATGTCACACACGCACCATGCCACACACGCACCATGCCACACACACACCATGCCACACACACACCATGCCACACACAGACGCACCATGCCACACACGCACCATGCCACACACGCACCATGCCACACACGCACCATGCCACACACGCACCATGCCACACACACACCATGCCACACACGCACCATGCCACACACACACCATGCCACACACACACCATGCCACACACAGACGCACCATGCCACACACGCACCATGCCACACACGCACCATGCCACACACGCACCATGCCACACACGCACCATGCCACACACGCACCATGCCACACACGCACCATGCCACACACGCACCATGCCACACACACACCATGCCACACACACACCATGCCACACACACACATCATGCCACACACACACACCATGCCACACACACACACACCATGCCACACACACACACACACCATGCCACACACACACACATCATGCCACACACACACACACCATGCCACACACACACCATGCCACACACGCACCATGCCACACACGCACCATGCCACACACGCACCATGCCACACACGCACCATGCCACACACACACACCATGCCACACACACACACACCATGCCACACACACACACACACACCATGCCACACACACACACATCATGCCACACACACACACACCATGCCACACACACACCATGCCACACACGCACCATGCCACACACGCACCATGCCACACACGCACCATGCCACACACGCACCATGCCACACACACACACCATGCCACACACATACGCACCGTGCCACACACACTTGCACCATGCCACGTCATGCACCCACCACCAGGTTTATTTTCGAGGTTCGGGTTTAGGCTTTAGGGAGGTGCAAGTGAATTTATGCAGGGTGATGGTGGGGTGCAGGAGCAAGGAAGTTGTCCCCCCAAATGGAGCATCTTGATTGAGTTTTCAAACACACAAGCCACTCACCCACTTTTTCCACGTCATCATCCTCATTACCTCACCTCACCTCACCTCATCCTGCATGACACACTTGCTGCGTTTCAAGTATTAACCCCCTCCCGTGCCCACCTTCCTCCCCCAGCGTGTTGTCGTGCAGGTACTCTTTGAGTGACACCCTGCCATCCCCATTGCTGTCCACCATCTCTGTTGAGTCGACCCAGAACACACATTTTAACCCCCTCCCTTCCAGTGCCCACCTTCCTCCCCCGGCGAGTCATCATGCAGGTACTCTTTAAGCGACACCTTGCCGTCCCCATCGCTGTCCACCACCTGCATCTCCCTCCGCGTGCGCCGCTCACTGCTCCGGTGCCCCTGCTGCACCTGGGGGCTCCCATGGGAGGGGGTGGGGGAGGTGCAGGACAGAGTGGAGTCCGGTGGGCACGAGAGGTGTTGAGGGAGACAGGACGGATGCAGGGAGGGACATGAGGAGGTGCCGAGCAAGAGGGGGGAGGAGGATGGTGTGGCCTCACAGAGCATGTCATGTCAACACAACAAGGCGACCAGCATGGCACTGATGTGAGTGCAGCGCATGATGGCATACCTGTCACATGGCGACTGACATACCTGCCACATGGCGTACCTGCCACATGGCGTACCTGCCACATGGCGTACCTGCCACATGGCGTACCTGCCACATGGCGAGTTCACTGAGCGACACGAGCCCGTCCCTGTCGTCACTGTCAATGAGCGGGAACAGCACCCTCAGGCGGGCAGTCACATTCACCTTGTGCTCCCCCGCCTCTGCCCCTCCACGCACGCACGACACAGGCAAACCCAGAGGCACGGGCAAGTGTATGGGTACGGGCACAGGAGAAGCAGAAACAAGGCAAAGGTTACAGTGGGACGGCACAGGTTGTCATGGAATGGAACACATGCACCGAGCGACATGGCGTCTCACACCACGCATGTCCGCACACTACACGGCGCACATTGGAACATTGAAACTGTGCCAACACCAACTACTTCCTCTGCTGTGCCACCGCTCTTCACCGCGTGCACTCAGGTGTGTCACTGCAGCCACCCCCCGCCCTGCCACACTGTGCTCGTGCGCGCCCTGCCCGCCCACGTGCCCACCTGGGTTGGGGTTGGGGTTGTCCTCCAGTCGCCTCAACTCCTCATCCGCCGCTTCTATCCTCGACGCCTCTTCCACACTTCTCCGCCCGCCACCCGCGTCACCCTCTTCAAGCTTCTTAGCGCCGTGCGCCACGCGGACCTCCTCCCCGCGCCGGCGGAACTGCGCCTCCTCCCACTTGCGGTCGTCGCGCTGCGCCTCCATCTCCGCCACGAGCGGGTCGAACGTGATGTGCTCCAGCCGCGGGTTCGCCTCCGCCGTCGCCGCGTGCAGCCGTACCGTCTTCCGCCCGGGATTGCCCCGCCGAGTCTCCAGGCGCCGGCGGTAGCTGGAGTGACGGCTGTGGCGGTGGGGAGACGGGGCGCTGGAGGGTGCATCTGGAAGGCGGGATTGGTCGAGGCGCGTGCGGAGGGTGGAAAGGAAGGCGAGGAGCGCCACGGCTGCCAGCACCAAGAGCAGCACGGAGTGCGGGGCCCAGCGGGCCATGCCGGCGATGGTAGCAAGGAGAAAAGTTGCGCAAAGGGCCAGGTACGTATGCGGGGCAGCTGAGAGGAACGAAGGATGCTCCAATTGACAATGTTACGAGTGACGCGACGCGGACCTCGCTGGTCCGTGATGAGCGGAGCGCTGGGTGATGGCAGTGGGCCTGACGTGCTCGCAGCGAGAGCACAGCGCAGCGTGCTCTGGTGCAGGGAGCCAAGAACGGTGTAACGAGATTAGGGCTGGTCCAACTTCGTTCACTGCTGGGTTTTCCGTAACTGCGTCATTCGGCTCGTCAACTTTGACTGAACCTGAGGGTGTAGTTATGACAGTTCATGTTCATGGTTTAGGGTCATTGGGGAAAGGGAAGTGAGGGCGACGCGAAATTGAAGTGAGGCGAAGGGAAGTTGTAGCTAGGTCGGACGGCGCGGGCGATGGTAGGTGAAGCAGGGGCAGCGGTAAAGGGGTGTGCATTTACCAGGGGAGGAAATGCGAGGTCGACGTACAATGTCGTTATGTACTCTCGGACTATTATTCCGCATTAATCAATTTCTCCGCGCTGCACAATCGCGTTCCTCGCATGCGTTTCCACTCGTATGAGCAAGGCATTCACTTCATAGTTCTTTGCTTGGCACGCACTTCCAGTTCTTTGCTTGGCACGCACTTCCAGTTCTTTGCTTTTTCTGTCGCGCGGGTTTCCATTCTGCTGGACTCTCCTCTCGGGTCTGACGACGTGTTCGGGAGAATAGGTGGGTGTCCTTTCACATGTTTCACGACAGGGTGCTTTGCTTACAGCGAAAACATCTTCTAAGAAAGCATCCGTATACAAAACAACCATTCAACAACTTAGCATTATCTACCATACCATCTTGGCCACTATCTACCATACCATCTTGGCCACGACAGTATATCTAGGACGTCCTCATGCAGCTGTTCAACCGAATGGTGCCTAGTTGTTGCCCAACGGGGCGGAAATATTGGTGGCCCGTAAATCAGGAAGGGGCTGTTCAGATTGGCACCCTTTTCCCTGAAGCCACCAAAAGGTGTTTAACTATGGTATTAGTACAGGGCACTTCTGTACAGGGACGTACGGAATACCCTCTAATTCTTTCCACAACATAGAAGTTCACCAGAGTCCACATGAGAACACCATACCCGACTCATCCTGCACAGGTTGCACTGGCCTCGGAGGCGATTCAGCGAGGCGGAAAGGGCTGTCTGTCTCGCCATCTCACCCATCATCAAAGGGTGGCAATGCATTGCCTTGCGGCGGTGAGTCACATGAGGGAGCAGGAGGAGTCGTCGCCGTCCACGGGGCGCATGGGCGTGGCGTGGCGGCAGTCGATGGCCTTGAGGCGCCTCACCACCTCACTCATGTCCGGCCGCTTGCCCGCCTCGCCGTGCCAGCAGCGCCTCATCAGCTCCGCCAGCTGTGGCGGGCAGCACGATGGGATGTCCGGCCGCAGGCCCTGGCACGTGCGACAGGAGCGGTGACACATGGGTGCATGGTGAGGTGACACATGGGTGCATGGTGAGGTGACACATGGGTGCATGGTGAGGTGACACATGGGTGCATGGTGAGGAGGGAAGGGCGGCTGGTTGTGAGAGAATGGGACTAGCAATGAAGGAGAAATATAGGAGCTTGTGGGGAAAGGAGCACGTGATGAAGCAGAGGGCATGCTGGTGAAGGTTGGAGCTTGTGGCGGCCCGCAGAGCCCAATCAGGTGACGCTATGAGGGACGGAAAGAGCATTGCCTGATGTGAAGCGCATACCTGGTTGACAGTGGAGGCACCTGGTTGACAGTGGAGGCACCTGGTTGACAGTGGAGGCACCTGGTTGACGGTGGAGGCACCTGGTTGACGGTGGAGGCACCTGGTTGACGGTGGAGGCACCTGGTTGACGGTGGAGGCACCTGGTTGACGGTGGAGGCACCTGGTTGACGGTGGAGGCACCTGGTTGACGGTGGAGGCACCTGGTTGACGGTGGAGGCACCTGGTTGACGGTGGAGGCACCTGGTTGACGGTGGAGGCACCTGGTTGACGGTGGAGGCACCTGGTTGACGGTGGAGGCACCTGGTTGACGGTGGAGGCACCTGGTTGACGGTGGAGGCACCTGGTTGACGGTGGAGGCACCTGGTTGACGGTGGAGGCACCTGGTTGACGGTGGAGGCACCTGGTTGACGGTGGAGGCGATCTCGGAGGGGTCAAGGTCGGAGTAGGGGAAGGGGTTGTCGCAGCAGTAGATCTCCCACAGCAGGATGCCGTAGCTGTACACGTCCGCCTTGTGGTCGTAGGGGCGCTCCTTTAATACCTGGTGGCCGGCGGGGCAGGGAGGAGCAGGGGGGAGAGGCAGCGAGGTGCAGCAGAGCACAGCGACAAGGGGGGGGGGGGGGGAGAAGGGGAGAGGCAAGAATAGACAAAACGAGGAGGGATTCGATAAGCATGCAAGGGTGGCAAGCATTAAAACAGTGGCGATGAGCATGCCTCAGGCGCCAAGCACGCATGACCCAGGCGCCAAGCATGCATGCCTGAGGCGCCAAACATGCAAGTGTGGGTGTGGAGGTAGAGGATACTACCTCAGGCGCCATGTAGCCGTAGGTGCCGGTCTTGTGGTGCATGGTGCTGTTGTCTGACTTCACCCGTGATACCCCAAAGTCTGCTATCTTCACCACCCTGTGGTCGTGCATGCATGCACATCACGCACACATGCACGCATGCACACATGCAACCATGCACGCATGCACACATGCACACATGCCCGCAGGCACGCATGCACACATGTCCGCATGCACACATGCCCGCAGGCACGCATGCACACATGTCCGCATGCACACATGCCCGCATGTACACATGCATGCATGCACACATGCACACACACACGCATGCTCACAAACACGCATGCACACATGCCCTCATGCACGCATGCACACACACATGCCTGCTCACATGCCCTCATTCACGCATGAACACATGCACCCAACACACATGGATGCATGCACGAACACATGGATGCATGCTTACAGAGATGGATGCATGCACAAACACATCAGGCCTATTAGCTCAGCTGGTTAGAGCGTCGTGCTAATAACGCGAAGGTCACAGGTTCGAGACCTGTATGGGCCAGCACTTTTGACCACCCCTTTCTAAACACCTGGGGACACATTGCACTTCCACAATGAAGTACTACTTTCTATTTCTTCCAGGGAGTCCTCTTACATTTGCGGTTTATAACTCCTGCCCAGAGCGGTTCCATGCATGTGTGCAGCGCGGTGAGGAGAGGCGAGGTGGGACAACGCGGTTGTTTAGCGTGGCAGACTGGCACACGGCTCACATGCAGCAGGGCAAGCATGGTGTTATCCCATCCCACAGCCCGCACCCACCGGTGGTGTTTGTCAAGCAGCATGTTGTCTGACTTGACATCGCGATGCACGATGCCCCTCGAATGCAGATACTCCAACCTGTGCCGCCCGGCAGAGATTGCAGCGAGGGGGTGCAAGATGTGCAAGGGTGAGTGTGAGTGATGGGGGAATATCAGAGGCTACATGCAAAACGATGCAATGTAAGAAGAAGTGCATGCCGTGCCGCCTACCCACCTTGCCACCTACCCACCTTCCCACCTACCCACCTTGCCACCTACCCACCTTGCCACCTACCCACCTTGCCACCTACCCACCTTGCCACCTACCCACCTTGCCACCTACCCCCCTTGCCACCTACCCCCCTTGCCACCTACCCACCTTGCCACCTACCCACCTTGCCACCTACCCACCTTGCCACCTACCCACCTTGCCACCTACCCACCTTGCCACCTACCCACCTTGCCACCTACCCACCTTGCCACCTACCCACCTTGCCACCTACCCACCTTGCCACCTACCCACCTTGCCACCTACCCACCCCACCGTGCCACCTACCCCCCTTGCCACCCACCCACCTTGCCACCTACCCACCTTGCCACCTACCCACCTTGCCACCTACCCACCTTGCCACCCTACCATGCCGTCGCAATAAACAGCCATCATGCAAAATCGCCAATTATGATGCCTCACCCAGCACCGAGCCATACACCTCACCATGCCTCAACCCTCACCACCCCTCACCCCTCACCACCCCTCATCCCTCACCACCCCTCACCCCTCACCACCCCTCATCCCTCATCCCTCACCCCTCACCACCCCTCACCCCTCAGCAATATCCAGTGCCAGGTGCACGACGCGGTGCACGGACAGCTTCTTGTGGTAGTGCTTCATGAGCAGCTGCTTGAGTGTGCCGCCCGCCAGGAACTCCAGCACCACGCAGCACACGTGGCTGCCCACCCGCAGCACGCCCCTGTGGTCCTCCACCGTGGACGGGAAGGTGTACGAGTCTGGCCCGCCCAGCAGCGCTCCCACGAACTGCACGGGTTACACCACATGCACGCACGGTGAGGGTGCAGGGGAGCGATGGACGTGACAATAGAAAGGACGCAGCACAAGCGTGCGGAACCATGCCACTGCTGCTGACCTGGCAGATGTTCTTATGCTCCAGTGTGCTCCAAACGAGCACCTCCTGGGCGAACACGTCTCGCAGGAACGTGAGCTTGGCGCGCGATGCCTTGTCCACCTCGCCCCAATCCATCAGCTTCACTGCCCATGCCAATGCATCCCCCATGCGCACACACATATAAAAGTGCAGCAATCCATGCAGTCATGCATGTTCTCATCAAAATATACATGCAGAGAAACACAAAAAAAATACAATCGGTATGAGGATGAGGAACTGCACACTAGCTGTGCACACCACACACCATGCACTCAATCTGTGAGCGCGAGGTGCGGGCATGTGAGTGGGGGGGCACATGCTCTCTCGCCTCACCCACCATCTGCTCGCCCACCACCAACCGCCCATCTACCTGCAACGCACCGGCCACCTGTTTGCCGCGGTACTCCCCACGGTGCACGGAGCCATACGTGCCACGGGCGATGAAGCTCTTGATGACCAGCTGCTGCGGGTCGATGCGCCACTGCTGCCACTCCTCCTCCTCCTCCAAGCACCCCTCCAGCCACTCCGCCGCGCCCATGTTGCTGTTCGTGCTCACGTCGCGCCCCATGCCCCCCTCCCCGCCCGCCCACTCCTCCGCCTGCAGCTGCTGCAACCGCCCGCCCGCACGCAGGGGGGAGAGGGGGGCGTGCAGGGGCGCGTGCAGGGGCGCGTGCAGGGGCGCGAGCGGGGGGGCGTGCAGGGGGGCGGAATCCGTGAAGGCGTGGTGAGGCGCGTGGCCGTGCTGCGCGGGGAGTATGCCCGCCGCCCCACCGTGCTCCCTGTCCCCGTGGATCCCCTGCCCCTCGCCCCCCTGCCCCCTGCGGCTGAGCGCGTCCGCGGCGTGCTGTGCGCGGTGGTGGCGCTCCACGGAGCGCGCCACCTCCCTGCCCACGTCCAGGTATCCCACCACGCGCCGCTGCTGCTCCGCGCGCCGCACCATCTCCCGCAACCTCCCCCGCCTGCCGCCCTGCTGCCGCCCCGCCACCCCTTCACTCCCCTCCGCCTTTCCCACCCCTCCTTCCACCTCCCTGTTCTCCCCCTGTCCCCCTGCATTCTGCTCTTTGCCGCTGCTCTCGCCCTTCCTCTGCTCCTTTCCGCTTCCCTCCGCCTCCCCTCTCCCCGTCGCCTCCCCCTCGTCCGCCGCCGGCCCCCCCACACCTTCCGCCGCTTCCCGCGCCAGCGCGGCGCTCTGCATCCCCCCATTCCCCTCCGCCCCTCCGCCCCCCACCATCCCTTCCGCCGGGTTTCCGTCCGCTACAGTGCTCCCCGTCTCCGCCGCCTGCGCTTGCTCGTCGCGCGCACCGCGCGCCTCCACTGCGCCTCCGCTACCCCCGGTGAGTCCGCGTGGCGCAGTAGACGCGTCGGACTCTGCGGCGCTGCTTGTACTCTCTACAGCGGCGACACCGTCGGAAGCGTCTCTAAGCGAATCCGCGTGAGGCGGCGAGAGTTTCGCACCACCGCCGCCGTCAGGCGGCTCGGACGAGCGCGTCTCGCCCGTCACTCCTCCAAGAACTAAGGAGGGGCCATCGACGGCACCTAATGCTGCGCTGAGCATCGCGTTCGGGTGACCGTCCAATATGGCGCGTCGGATTTGGCTCTAGTAGGTGCTACTAGTAGTATCGCTGAAACGCACTTATCACGCCGTTTCGATTCGACCCACAGACAGCAATCCTCCTATCTGGCATGCAAATTGCAATGGATGCAGCAGGCGACTTTTGAGTCGACCCAAAAGTCACACACAGCAATCCCCATCACGCATGCAATGCAATGAATGCAGGCAGCATGTCGAGCCATTCGTGACTTGACTGCAAGTACAGATTTTTGTGCGTCGAATCCACCTTTCAGCTCTTGCGACTCGTTAGGATCACTGCATATTCCATGTATCGGAAAGGGGGTACACTATTGATTTATCAGCTTATCCACTCAATGAAACATTCATACCGATGTATGCTTGATAAATCAGGTCGTGCATTCATTCCCCTTTTAGCAAAATCAAAAAAACCCATGTTTTGTTTATATATATATCTAAAACGAAGACATTGACCTGGCGGTCCTGACAGCTTTTCTGCCTGACTTTTTTTTTTTTTTTTTTTTTCATTGGCAAGGCAAATGGCTTGGCTTTGTTGCGATCAGATGTTGATCGTTGCCAGGATCACCTTAGGAAGGTTCGCACACTACTGATTTAGTGGTGGTGGGCCTTTGACCTCAATAGCAGAGTGAATGTAAATGCTTGAGATGATTAAAACATGCAAGTACAACGAATATAAATAAGAGTACAGGGGAATTCGAATCGACCTAGCTAGCCATGTACTCTAAGGGGTACATTCCCTTATTACAGCGAAATCCAACTGTGCGACTCCGGGTGGTTACGAAACCGTTCGGGCAGAATCCTCGCCACTGCTGCTGCCTAATGCTGTCTACCCGACGGTCCAGATGCTTTCGTAACCGTGCAACCTTTTGTACTACTTCCGCCCTTTCGACTTCAACCTCGGTAGTGCGTGCTTCGCTTGCTGCGGTGAGGAGTGCACAGTGATGTTTAAACAATCACTATTCGCAACACCCCCCTTCTCTCCTGGCCGTAGCAGGTTTTGACCTGCTTGACTACTCCGCTGAGTTCGGAGCAGTGCTGGTACTGCTGACGTGGCAGTTTCTTCGTGAGGAAATCTGCTGCCATGTCACCCGTCGGGAAGTAGGTTAGATCAACCTTGCCCTTGTCAACTTCGTCCTTGACGAAGAAGTACCGCAACGTGATGTGCTTAATGCGGTTGACGAAACCAGGTTTGTTCGCGATTCTGATCGCGCTCTAGTTGTCGCAATGCAGGCGAAAGTTCGCCGAGGCCGGAATTTTCGCCTCTTGCAACAGCTCATGAAGGTCCCTTCGTGAACAGCTGCTGTTGCTGCGATGAATTCCGCTTCTGCTGATGACAAGGCAACCAGCTCCTGCTTCTGTGAATTCCAGGAGATGGGGCCGCTGGGCTCGAGGCGAAAGAGGAATCCTGTCCTGGACCATCGATTGTTGGGATCGACGGCATGATCAGCGTCCACGTAGCCGATGAGATTGAAGGATGCGGTTGGGATGGTGGAGTAGCAGAGCCCAACATTGGGCGTGGAGATGAAAAATTGGAGTCTCGCTGAAGATCTGAGAGATTCTCAGCCGTTGGTTTGCGTGAGTACTGAGCCAGCTGACTTGCGATGTACGAGAGATCTGGCCTGCAGATGACAGAGGCGAAGAGCAGGCATCCCAACTGCTGCTGGTAAGTCTGAAGCCCAGCTGGGGATAGGGCTTTGTTGTCGGGCTTATGGTTGGGTCCTGGAGTGCGGTAAGGGGTGGAGAGCGGTGCAGGTGCAATGTTGAAGCGCTTGCCGAGTTCCTCTGCGTACTTGGCTGCTGAGAGATGAATGGCTTCCGGCGAGTAGGTGATGTTGAGTCCGAGGAACTGCTTCACGTCGTGGTTGCAGGTGATGTCGACGCGCCCCGCGCGGTTTTTATCGAACTGCTCGAGTAACTCGGGGCTTGACCCTGTGTAGAGGAGATCGTCGATGTAAACCGTTAGCAGGATGTATTCGCCGCGGAAGTCACGGCGGTACATCCCTGGATCATGAGGTAGCTGCTTGAACTCAATTTCGAGCAGGATGTTGTGTAGGTACTGCTGCGAGAGCCTCGGCGCCTGTTTAATCCCGTAAAGGGATTTGCGTAGCTGACAGACACGTGGATCCCTGTCGCCGTATGTGTGCGGCTGCTCCACGTAGATCACAGTGTCCACTAATGCGTACAGGAACGCATTCTTCACGTCAATCTGTCGGAGCGGTAGGTGTCGTGCGGCAGCGATGGCGAGCAGGATCCTGACAGAGGTATGGTGGCTGACTGGTGCGAATGTCTGATCGAAGTCAATGCTGTGCCTCTGATCATAGCCGCGCACGACCCATCGCGCCTTGAATCTCTCGATCGTGCCGTCAGCTGCGGTCTTCACGCGGAAGACCCATTTGCCTGAGAGGATCCTCCTCCCTTTAACTGCTGCACGATCAACAAGTACCCAGGTGTCGCACGACTCGAGCGCTTTAATCTCCGCATCCATTGCTGCGCGCCATTCCTTGCTGTGTGGTCCTGTGAGAGCTTGGCGTGGATTCTTTGGTTCGATGACTCGTGGCGCCGTTGTGGTGGCAGTATGAAGTCGGAGAAGCTGAAGACCAGTGACGGTGCTGTCGTGGCGATGCTGCGTGATGACTTCTTGCACGTCGTCATCATCACTCTCTGGTTCAGGCGGGGCTGGTGGTGCTGCGCCTCCGCCGCTTCCGCTTCCTCTTGTTGCGCCTCCTGCTGCACCCGCTCCTCCTTCTGAATCATCGTCGTTGTCGTCGTCGTGAGGATCGCCTCTCGTGAACTCCCCTCTGGGATCTTGCTCCAGGATAGCCGCGGCAGCTTCGTCTTCTGGCGTGGCGTAGCTGTGCCCGTCATTGGCGTAAACGCAATTCGCATTCGTCTGCTCATCTTCACGAAACTGCTGGAGGAAGAGGCGCTCGTAGAAGATGACGTCGCGCGCGTTCTTAACTTTCTGGCTCAGGAGGTCCAGAATGATCCACGCCTTGTACTCGTGGCTGATGCCGAGGTGGATCCCCCAGCGCGCGCGACTCTTGAACTTATCGATGGTTGATGTTGGTGGGCGATACTGAACCATGCACCCCCACACGCGAAGCATGGAGGTGTCGCCCTTGGTCCCCGTCCACTTCACACGCGGGGAGAGGTTGTCGGTGATTGCGGTAGTTGACAGCAGGTTGTGCACCCGCACGGCATGGTGCATCGCGTAGGTCCAGTAGATCGGCGGAAGCTTCGACTGCTTCATCAGCGCGCGCACCTTCGTCATGAGCGTGCGGTTGGTACGCTCGGCTACGCCCTGCTGCTGATGCGCGTAGGAAAGAGAGATGTGGTGTTCGATCCCCTTTTGCGCGAGATAATCTTGCAGTTCCTTGCTCCTGAACTCTTCTGCGCCGTCGGATTGCCAGATCTTCAATTTCTCCCCAGATTGCTGCTGCGCGTGCAATAGCCACAGGCGGAACGCTTCGTATGCTCTGCTGCGCGCCTCCACGTTTACGACCCAAACGTAGCGCGTTCCGGCGTCGATGAAGGTGAGCGTGTATAACTCATCGTCGATGACGCAGTGTCCCACGTTGAGGAAGTCGCTGTAGACTTTCTCCAGTTTGGCGTAGCGATTGGTGCCTTGGTAGAGCAGGGGGGACGGTCGGTGACTCAGCGCGGCTTCGGGGCAGACGATGCAGTTGCGCGGATGTGTTTCGCCTCGTACTTCGGTGCCATCAGGGCGCAGGAGTGCCCCAGGCGCGAACACGCCGACCTCGATGCAGTTTTTCAGAGTTACGCGTGAGGGGTGACCTAGACGCTGGTGCCAGATGGCGTCATCAGCGCGGAATCCGGAGGTGCGCATGTAGCGCGCGAGTGCTTCTGCGGGATCCTCTTCAGGTGCTTGAGCAGGTGCCGCCGCAGCTTCCTCATCTTCTTCGCCTTCTTCGTTCGAAGTCGTCAGCATCAGGGCGAGAAATTCCCTGTCGCGAATGATGGAGTAGGGGATGTTGGTCCCAGGGATCGTGCCGAGGACGAATGTCGGTTCGCGCGGCTCAAGGTCAGGTCCGTAGACAGTGCGACGCGGAGTGGATGGTTCGTTGCCCCAATCAATGGTGTCCCAGGGGTCGCGCTCCGGTTGCATATCAGGTGGAGGTAAGGCAGGTGTAGAGCGGCGCGGTGGGTGACCGAGAGGGACAATCGCAAAATACAGCTGCTTCTTCAGCTTCCTCTTCCCCCCTTTGTTCCTCGCGGGAGGCTCCCCAGCCTTCGCCAGAAGTGCCCCAACCGCCTGTCTTGCCACCAGATACGGCGCCCCATCCTCCGGTGGTGTCGTTGTTTGCTGCGCCCCATCCACCAGTGTTGCCGCCGGTTGCGGCGCCCCAACCGCCAGTGTCGCTTGTTCCCCATCCACTGGTGCTTCTCCACCCCCCTTCATTGGAGGCGCTCTCCTCCTCATTCTCCCAGGCGAGCGTTCCGCGCGCCTCGGCGAGGCTTTTCTGTCGAAGCTCCTCAGCTTCGCGTCGCGCCAACGCCTCTTCCTGTGCCACCGAGAGCTTCTTCTTCGAGTTGCGCCGGTGAGAGTATATCTCAGCCACCTTTTCCTTGGTGTAGGGTCGCGGTGTGCCATGCGAGTCGAAGGTGCCAACGCCAACGCCGCGAAGCATCCCTTGGAGGTGTTGGGATGCGGGTCCGGGGAGTGGGTGTTCCGGCGTGCCGAAGACGACGCGGGTAGCGATTTCCAGCTCCAGGTTGGACAATCCTTCCTCAGGCGGTGCATCATGTTCTGCTTCAATGATGGTGGCAAGGCTGCGGCCGGCAATCGAGCTCGTCGAGGATGTGGGCGTGTGGAAGTCCCTGCAGACACCGTCTGGATCAAGGTCGTGTAGCGCTAGCTCGCGCGGGTGTGGGTGATGCGGCACCCATGGGCGCCCATCAGGGTGCTTCCAATCCCGGCGATGAATGTGCTCGAAGCGCAGGGGGACAAGATCAATCAGCTCCTGCGAGTCGCCGCTGCAGTCGGGAATATCGAAGTCGAGAACGTACACTCCGTTCTCGGCGTATGCTCGTCCGATCTGCTTGCGCATCTTGTTCGGCATCGTGAAGTGGAGTAGGATGTCGCGCGTCTCGGGGTCGGTGCTGAGGACAACTCCGCAATCCATGAGTTGCACCGCCAAGAGCAGGTTGAAGCGCAGGTTCTGTACAATCAACACGTCATTCAAGGTGATGTGCGTTCTGCTCCCATGTGCCTTGAGCACGACGATGCCTTGCGCGCTTGCGCGCAGCCGCGTGTTGTTCGCCACGGTGACGTAGGTGACGGCGGGGTGGCGACAGCGCTGGATATGTAACGCTCAGAGCCCACCATGTGCTGCCCACAGCAGCTATCCAGGTACCACATGTTGTAGCGCCTGTTGTCGTTACGCGCGAGCAGCGCCAGTCGCGGGGTAACGATGTGTGGTGTGTCAACTTTGAGAAATTGTTCGCGCGCGATCCAGTCGATCGGTGCCGGCCGCATATCAGGTACGTGTGGGGGGCTTTCAAGCAGCGGAACTGGAAGATTCCAGTCTTGGTTGTCGACGTCGCTGAAGTTGTGACGCGTGCTGAACGGGTTGTTGTTCAAGAGCGCTCCGACTGGGTGAGGCGCCGGCTTTGGTGATGGTGAGTGCGCGCGCGGGCGACGTGATCTGCTTGTCATTGTCATGTTTCCCATGACATTGCGGACGGGGGCAGTCTGTGACGGCTACTGCTGCTGCTGAACTGTTGGGATCAGGTTGCGCGATGGGGGTTGATACCCCTGGGCCGGACGCGTGTCGTTCCGTGCGTGTTGTCGGCCGGACCAGTTGCTCAGATTGGTCTAGCGAGGGCGAGATCGGGACTTGCATCGATCTGACAAGTGCCAGAAATTTCTGCAAATCTTGCAATAAAGGCGACGCGCCCGTCGCTCCTTTGTGTTGTCGGCGTAGAAGGCGAGGCGTTCCCTGTCTCGTCGCGGCGCTGGTTGCTGCTGGTCCATATCCCTTTGTTTGAGGCGCAAAGGGCGGCCTCCGAGATGACCCCCTGCTGTCGGAGAAGCGCCTTGCAGGGCCGCCACTCTGGGCCGAGCCCTTGGAGGACAATGTTTACGAATATCTCATCATAAATTGTGCTCCCTAGTTTCGCGATTTGATCGCGTAAGCTCCGACAGCGATTCAGGTAGCTGTTGGCCTTCTCTCCTGGTGCCAATTTGATCTCCAATAGCTGCTGGAGCAGGCGGCTCGACGACACCGAGTCCTTTGGTTGATACACACCGTTCAGGTGGCGCTAAGCGTTGAGGGCTGGAGCAGGCGCAGTTTTGTATGAGCGAATGCTCAATTGCACCGTCGGCGACATATTTCGCAGAAGAACCCCGTACGCCATCAGGGACTCGTTGTAGTACTTAGTTCTGTTAGAAATGTGAAGGAACGAATGACTAGAAATGAGCAGTACAAGGTTTGTATAGGCAAAACCTAATTTGGGCTGTACCCCATGAGGAGTGCCCCACTACAGCCTAGAGCATATATGCATAGTTCTGACACACCCCCATAGGCAAAGTGGGGGACGAGTAAGTGAACGAGACAAGGTCAAGCTCAGGGTGAATCACAACGTCACCACGCATTCTGAGCACAAGCAAATGGCCACAAGGCCAGTTCACATGCAGCGTTATATAAAGCAGAACAAGCAATACAGTGATCAAAACCTAGCAAGTGGAAGCATGCAGGTATAAGTATATAGATCACAGTGCAAGCAAAGTCAAGAAGTGAGCAAGTGAGGCCAATTAGGCACAAGGCCTAGAACAGTACAAAAACGCTGATGATCACAAGGCTGAAGTGCCTTGGTGAAGATATCAGCAGTGTTGGCCTGAGAGGCCACGTAAACAAGACGAAGCTGACCACGCTGCTGCAACTCTCGAGCAAGGAAGTAGCGCAGAGCGATGTGCTTCGTTCTGTGCTCCAGTCTGTGCTCCTGACACAAGGCAAGCATGGCCTTGTTGTCGACATACAGAACTGGAGGAGAACGAGGCGCCTCTCCCAAGTCGGACAGCAGGTAGGTGAGCCAGCGTAACTCCTGTGCAGCCATGGCCCCTGCGTAGATCTCAGCCTCACAACGAGAGCTGAGAACAGAAGACGAGCGGGTAGACCGCCAAGACACAGAGCCAGAACCGAGGCTGAAGGTGTAACCCTGTGATGACCGCTGCGTAGCCAAGTCGTCAACCCAAGAAGCGTCTGCGTGACCAGTGAGGACAACTCGAGCCCGTCCTCCAAGCACGAGCCCCATGCCCGACGTACTGCACAAGTAGCGCATCACCCTCTTAGCGGCCTTCCAGTGCTCTGGTCGGTGTCTCCCGGGCGCAACGTAGCGAGCCAGGATGCTAAGAGGGTAAGCGAGGTCAGGTCGAGTGCAGGTCATCAGGCACATGAGGCAGCCCACAAGCTCTGGATATGGGCCACTCGGCTCTACGGACTCATCCGAAGGCAGAGCTGAGAGCGAGTGACCGGTAGGCGGAGGAGTGGACTGTGGCGAGGAGTACTCGAAGCGGAAGCGCTGAAGGACTTGCTGCACCATGTGTGACTAAGTCAAGGTAATGGTGCGCTGTGCTCTGTCCCGGGTGATCTGCAAGCCAAGATAGCTGCGCAGTTCACCCAGGTCCGTGCACGTGTGTCTCTTCTGCAGCTCCGACTTCACGTGGGCCAGTCCAGCAGTGTCAGCAGTGGCAAAGACCAAGTCGTCGACGTACACGAGGATGTAGAACGGCGGCAGGGAAGTGTCGGTGCGGAGAAACAGCGACGCGTCAGCAGTCGAAGGAGCAAACCCAAGAGCCGCAACCGTCGTCCTCAGTGTGTCGTGCCACTCGTGAGGCGCCTGACGGAGACCGTAGACTGGCCACTGGAGGCTCCACTGGGTACCTGCAGGAAATTACCCAGTGAAGCCAGGAGGGCGGCGCAGCCAGATCTCTTCGTGCAGGCTGCCCTGTAGGAAAGCAGTGCTGAAGTCAAGAGAGTTCAGCTCGTAGTCACGCTGAGCGGCGACGTGCAGCAGAACCCGAAGAGTGGTCATCTTCGGGGTGGGGGAGAAGGTCTGGAAGAAGTCAACTCCCTGTCGCTAACTGAAGCCTCGTGCAACGTAACGCGCCTTGAAGACAGGCGGAGAACCCGGCGGCCGCTTCACCCTGAAAATCCACATGCCACTGACGATGTTCGCCCCAGGTGGGGGAACCTCGTCGACGTAGGTGCCTGCGGAATTCCAGGAAGCCATCTCTGTGTCCATGGCTGTCTGCCACTGAGAGGAGTAGGGACCCTCTATCGCCTCTGCGTAAGAGCGCGGGGTTGGGATGTCTGGTGCATCCGGGTCTCCCTCAGGGGCAATCAGCATGGACACGAGATGAGGTAAAGCAGCGGCAAAGCACTCAAACTCCTCCTGCCTGTCCTCAAGGACGTCCGTGCCAAGAGCACACTCACCCCCGACGGACGTAGGACAGTTAGACTCAGACACAGACTCAGCAACAAGGCTAGCGGCGTAGTCTAGATGACAGGCGGCAGCAAAGTCAACAAGCTGAGCAACTAGGGCAGATGCAGCAGTGGACTCAATTGACGGGTCAGTGACAACAGTGGCCAGGAGACGCATGACAGTAGGACTAACAGCACGAAGGGAGTCAGACTTCAAGTCAGGACACTCAGCAAGGGAGGGCGCAGGAGGAGACGGTAGCGGGACACGCAGAGGAGCAGTGGATGGACGAAGCGCCATCCAGTGCGTGCCTGGGACAGCAGGAGGGCGCGGACGCGGTAAACGACTAACATTGCGACCAGCGCGAACAGGTGACGCAGGACGAGACTCAGGCGACGCAGGAGGAGACGCAGGCTCAGGACGCTCCGTAAGACCTCCAGTCGGCCCAGAGTAAGGAGAAGGACCAGGCAGTGGAGAGGCTGGCTGTAACTGCGATTGCGACTGGACAGGCTGTGGACACAGTAACGGAGGAGTAGGACTAGGAGGAGGCGGGAGACCAAGAACCTGCTAAAGGAGGGGAACGAAGTACGGCCGCGGCCGCGCAACGCCTCCAGAACCAGTAGAGACAGCACCAGTACCCCCAGCGCCAGGGTCTCCAGCTCCAACTCCCTCAGCACCACCAGCTCCAGCACCGCCAGCAGCTCCAGCTCCAGCAGGACCTCCTGCGGTAACAGCTCCAGCGCCTCCAGTGCCAATGCCTGCAGCACCACCAGCTCCAGCACCAGCAGTACCTCCAGCGGTAACAGCTCCAGCACCTCCAGCGCCAACACCCGCAGCACCACCAGCTCCTGCACCACCACCAGCTCCAGCTCCAGCAGCACCCCCAGCGGTAACGGTGTCAGCACCTCCAGCTCCAACTCCTGCAGCTCCACCAGCTCCAGCAGCTTCAGTACCTCCAGTACGAGCACCTCCGGGACCAGCGACTCCAGCACCTCCAGCAGCTCCAGCACCAGCAGTACCTCCAGCTCCAGCAGCATGACTCCAGCGCCGAGCAAACCACTCGCGCAGCTGCGGTGGAGAGAGTGGCTCCCGCCGGGGTAAGACACCAGTAGGACCTCCAGCGGACAAAGTACCTCCAGGCTCAGTACGCACAGGCTCAGCACCCCCAGGCTCAGCACCCCCAGACTCTACAACTCCAGGCTCAGCACCCCCAAACTCAGCACCCCCAGGCTCCGCACCCCCAGGCTCAGCACCCCCAGACTCAGCACCCCCAGGCTCCGCACTCCCAGGCTCAGCACCCCTAGCAGCACCATACTCGACAGCTACCTCGACAGGCTCGACAGGGTCTACCTGGGACACACCCGAGGGGGCAGGAACCTGAGGGGGGAGGGGGTCTACCGGAGGAGGACCTGGTGCGAGGAAGAGCGGCGGGGGGGGGGAGAGGGGCGCTGCGGTAGGGAAAGAGACGGTAGTAGGATACCGACTTGTCAAACGTGACGTTCTGAGAGGACAGAACACGACGTGAGGTGGGGTGGTAAAACTGCCAGCCAGGCGCGTCAGGGGGGAAGCCAAGGAAGACGCAGGGAATGGCACGGGAGGATAGCTTGTCCGCGGAAGAATCGCGGACAAAATCTCGAGATCCCTAGACACGGAACACAGACGCATCGCCAACCTTCCCCGTCCACCGCAGAGTAGGTGTGGTCTCCGGTAAGGAGACACGAGGCTGAAGGTTGAGCTGATGCGCAGCGTACTGAATCGCGAACGGCCACAGAAAATGGGGAGCTGCCGCTTGGATCATAGACGTACGAGCGATGTTTATGACCATGCCAATGCGGCGCTCAGCAATCCCATTTTGCTGTGGGGAGGCCGGAAGTGTGAACGTCTGGCGGATGCCTTCCGCACGACAGAAGGCCCTCAGAAGGTCCGAGGAAAACTCACCACCTCTGTCGGAGTGCAGGCGGAGAACAGGAAGGTCCGATCCGAAACTCTCGCTGAGCTGGCGACGGGCAGCGTGGATCCAGTCGATCAACACCTCAGTGAACTCACCCTTGCAGCGCAAGGGGAAGACTGTGGTGTAACGCGAGTAGTCGTCAACAACCAGCAGGAAGTAACGCTCGTGACCCTGTCCTCGGACGCGGGCTGGGCCCCACACGTCCATGTGGAGAGTCTGCAGGGGAGCCTCTGTCGGAGGAAACTCGGAGGAGTGAGGAGCGGCGCGCTGCCGGCCCTCGACGCAAGGAACACAGGTAGGGGCAGGCCCCGGAGGGAGGGACCGGGGGAGACCAGAGACAAGGGTGCGGGAGGCCATGCCTTGAAGACGAGGCAGGGAGGGGTGACCAAGGCGGTGGTGCCAAAGGAGAGTCTCATGTGACAGAGGACGACACGAGCAGGGGGCAGACTCCGGACCAGACCTGGACGCGGCAGCAAACACCTGACCAGACGCAGCTACCTGACTAGACGCAGTAACCGGAGGAGACGCAGTAGTCAGTGTGTACAGGCTCGACCCAGGCCGACAGGTGAACGTGGCCAGGTGGCGGCCCGTCCGAGAGCACGTGGGTCACACGCTGACCTCCAGGGGTGAACTGGTCAACCCATGCGTCCTGGAGGTCAGCTCCACTCACCAAGTTTGTAGAGAACGAGGGGAGGTGGAGTCCCGACAGTACGCCCGACGGAGCCGCAGGACACAGTAGAACCGTGGAGGAGTGCGCAAGGACTGGGCCCCTAGAAGGGTCAGCCAGGGAGACTGCAACAGGCCGACTAAGCGGCGTAAGTGTGGTGCTATCGCGAAAGAAGGAGCGCGAAGCACCTGAGTCAAGTGTGAAAATGTGTAAGGCCTTAGTAGGTGCAGTACCTGAGAGAGCAGACTCACCAGCACCTGGAGCAGCAGACTCACTAGCACCTGGAGCAGCAGACTCACTAGCACCTAGAGCAGCAGCCTCAATGCCCGGGTCAGGCGGAACACACAGGTAACAGTCACCCTCAGTACTATCAGTCACAGCATACATAGCAGCAAGGATAGCATCGAAGTCAAGATCAAAGATAGCAACATTCTGCTTAAGCAGATCACCCCAGCGAGGGAGCTCAGCCCACTCCCGCCACCACCCCCACCTCCACCGCCACCCCCTCTGCCTCCTCCACCGCTTCCACTGCCGCCCCCTCCGTCCCCTCCACCATCCTTGCCCTCCTTGCCCTTGCTGTTGCGGCGCCTCCCACTAGGAGCAGACGCAGCCCCGACCTCCTCAGTGCCAACGAGGTCGACAGCAGCAACAGAAGCAACAGAGGGGAGAAGGGGGACGGGGGAGCACCCCTCAAAGAAAGGGGCGCGAGGGTCGCCGCGAGAAGCACCTACAGCAACGATACTCTTCTCAGCTGCAATAAGGCGCTCCTCGAGCAGGTCGACAGTGAGCTCGGTGGGGCAAAGGGAGAGAAAGGGGTCCCTGACTGAAGAAAGGGAGTCAGGGAGACGGGTGACTAGGTAGTAGAGGGTGATGTACATGGGGGGGGTTCTTGGCACAGAACTCAGTGGGAAGCGCAGCGCGGTAGCGGGTGTCACTAGTGCGGAGGTGAGTAATGGGGTTAGCGATAGTGGCAAAAGCGGCCAGGTCAGGGAACAGGTACGGCAGCATGAGGCGGCTGAGGGTAGCAGTGGCAGGGGAGGAGTAGCGTGCTACTACAGCGTCATACAAAGACTTAGCAGTCTTGTACTGGCCAAAGTGCGCGCGCTCAGCAGACGGCAGGTGACTACGAACAGCAAGGCGAGCAACAGCGTCACGAGTAGTCCACTGCGAGCGAACTGTACTGTCAGCAGTGGCAGCAGGTGCAGGAGAGACTCCGGACGTGTGATCGAACAGGGAGACTCCGTCCTTGGAGTCGCACTGAAGAAAGAGCTGTAGGTCGTCTACCCAAACGTCGAAGTCAACAGCCCGACCCTCAGCATCAAAGGTAAGAACATTAGGGCTAGCCATGACTGCAATAGCAGTAGTAGCAGCAGTAGCAGCAGGAGCAGTGCGGGCAGGGCAGCGCGGCTCGGTAGGGCGGCGCGGCTCGGTAGGGCGGCGCGGCTCGGTAGAGCGGCGCGGCTCACCTGGGTGGCGCAGGTGCTTACCAGAGGCGGGTGCAGGGCAGGGCCGCAGCTGGCGGTTAGGTCAGGACCGCGACTGGGGCGGCAACAGGGCAGGGCCGCGACTGGGCGGCGGTAGAGCAGGGCCGCGACTGGTGTGGCAGCAGGGCAGGGCAGCGACTGGGCGGCGGTAGAGCACGGCCGCGACTGGGGCGGCTGAAGGGCAGGGCCGCGACGAGTCGGCGGCAGAGCAGGGCCGCGACAGGGCGGCAGCGAGGCAGGGCCGCGAATGGGCGGCGGTAGAGCAGGGCCGCGACGAGCAGCGGCAGGGCAGAGGCCGCGACGGGCGGCGAGATCAGGGCCGCGACTAGGGGCGGCAGGGCAGGGCCGCGACGGGCGGCTAGGTCAGGCCGCGATGGGCGGCAAGGCAGGGCCACAGGTGGCGGCAAGGCAGGGCCGCGACGAGGCGGCGAGGTCGCGACGGGGCCGCGAAGGCAGGGTCGCGACGAGGTCGCGACGAGGCCGCGACGGGCCGAGAAGGCAGGGCCGCGACGGGCGGCACTAGGGCAGGGCGCGCGACGGCGCAGGTGAGGCAGGCGCGAGGCGCACTTCGGGCAGGGCAGGAAAAAAATAATTTAATCGTGGTGGGCCCTAAAAAAAACGTTCCCACTAGGGAACCTGCTCAGAATACCATGTTAGAAATGTGATGGAACGAATGACTAGAAATGAGCAGTACAAGGTTTGTATAGGCAAAACCTAATTTGGGCTGTACCCCATGAGGAGTGACCCACTACAGCCTAGAGCATATATGCATAGTTCTGACAAGTTCTTGCGTCGTCAGTGTCCTCCGCGGGTCCCGAGTAGCTCCCGTCAAAGTAGTGAAAAATCTGCGCGTTTTGTAGCAGCAGCTCCAGCTTGAAGCTCCAAATATAGAAGTCTCTGCCGTCAAAGCACACACTTGTCTTTATTTTTGATATGCTCAATAACCTTGATTGCGCAGAGAGAATTGCTTCATCGTTGGGACAGGGGGTCCTGGGTGTTGAGCCATTTGTGTGGAGAGAGAAGGTGTGCGGGGCGGAATTCTGGCCGTTCGAGGCCGGTTGAGAGGGTTGGGAAGAAGTTCCCGCATCGCCATTCCGCAATGTTTGGAGCCCTTGCTCCAGGCTTGTGAGTCGCTGAAGCAGTTGTGCGAGGACAGCGGAAGGGATCGTCGTCGTTTCCTCGCTTGTCGCAGCCGGGTTGGGCTGCGCTTCAGCCGTCAGATTCGTCTGACCTCCAGATCCTCCGGCCAGGGCCTCAGATATCAGGAAAGAAACCCTGAAATTCCTGATTTTGGCAGTCCTTTTTTTACCTACCCTGAAAAGTCAGTGTTGAGATTTTTGAGGGACTGATCTTTCAGCCTTTTTTGTTAGGCCACACTGAAATTTCAGACTTTTTCCCCCTAGGACACTGATGCCACAACGTTGTAACGAAACCAGCACTGAAGTGATTCTTAGGGTACCTGTGCCATGTGGATTTGACCGCAATTACAGGGAATCTCAGATTCCCGAGGTGTAAGCACCCCGTGGCGAGGCCAACCTGTGAAATTCTGCCTCTGGTTCACGTTCAGAGGTGTTTTGTTGGTGTGGCGCCTCACACCATTGGGCCGTTTTGCTGCAGCAGTCAGTCTTGGCCAATCCGAACGTGGCCACCATGTGGTGCTGGAGGGCTGCCAAGGATCCTGCCCTGTTGCCATCACATGCGACGCATTAGTGACAGCCTTTTTACTAGTGCTACACTGATGCATCAGGCTTTTTACAAACGCAACACTGACATTTCAGGCTTTTTTTTTTTGGAACACTGTCAATCAGAGTTCACACATGTTGGAAACAAGTAATTTAGCGCCTCTGTCGTGTCGAAGCACTAAGTCCTAAACGAAGCGAAACACAAGAGAAGCATCGGCGAGTCAACCCTCGGAGGTTGAGCAACTGCTGGAGGTTACGCGAAAGTCAAAGCGACCTTTGACCTAACAAGTACAGCGCGACAGCAAGGACAAACAGCTGACTCGTTATTGAGCAGTTGCCCGAGTCGTCACTGTATCGAACCGCAACAGCAAAATGGTAATTAACCGTATCTCTTCGTATTCCTTGTACTCTTATAAAAAGCTTGTATCTCCTTGTGTTAATTAATCTACTTTGCCCTCACATACCAGCGCAACGTGGTTCACAGACTTATCATTAAAACGCTTCCGCTATTACACTGTTCTTACCCAGAGTTTAGTCCTGCAAAGATCCTAAGGGCTTTTCTCAGCCCAACATGGTATGAGAGCTATCAGGGCAAACTCAACTACTATAAAGACACCTACAACATCAGAAGGCATGGCAACACAGAAGGAGAGAAGCTCCTCTAACGGCTCTCCTGGTACTACTACTACTCCACCTCCTGCCTCTGGCCTACAAACAGAGGAAGGCACAGCAACAAGACCGGCAGCCACGTCTACTGAAACTCCCGCAAATCAAGCTGCGGGCTTCGACCCAAGCATGATGGAGAAGTTCTTCTCCTTCATGTCCTTCTACGAGCAGCTTCAGCAAACGGCACCTGCGCAGTCAAACATTAGCAACAACAACAACGACGTCACACCCATGAGCCTTGATGGTTCATCCTATGCGCGCGGAAACCAGCAGCAACCTACCTTCGCCCCGTATGAACCTCAGCGTGGTTCAGTCAGCTTCATGCCGCGCCAGCAGACTTCACTTGAGCAAGAGAAGACATTGGACGCACTTCAAGTTCAGTCGCAGTTTGCGCACGTCCTGAAACTGTAGACATCAAGACCGTTCGACGGAAAGGACTTCTTTACCTGGTCATTCGAATTCGAGCTAATGATGGAAGGCGTGCAGATTCTTGGCTTCTTCGACGGGTCCCTGCCATACCCAACACATGGGACACAATATGACAAACAGCAGTACACCTATCAGTCCATGATGGCGTACACAATTCTACTGCGCAACGTCACGCCAACCCAACAGCAGAACATCCGGTCTTATCGGGGATACAACTCCGCCGAGCTCGCGTACAACCACCTGAAGAATCAGTATCAGGCAACAGACAGCGTTAACCAGAGTCGGTTGATGGCACAACTGACAACAGTGGAAATGAAACCAGGCGAAAAGGGGATGGCGTATATCAGTCGCTGTCGCGAATTGCGCGACAAACTTCTTCGATGCGGAGGGTCGATATCAGAAGACGCCTTCGTCACAGTCGTCATCGGCGGACTTGGTCCTCATTGGCGCTCCACTCGAGCCATACTCCGAGCTCACGGGAAGATCTCCGAAGCAGCACTCTGCGCCGAAATTCACGCCGAACAGTAAGACATGGACCTGCAAGAGGAATGGCACAAGAAGAAAACGTTAGTACCCGAATTTGCATTTCACACTCAACGGCGCTACAACAACAACAACAACCGGCATCAACCAAAACCCGTACCTCCGTTTTGTCATCTCTGCAAGACTTCAGGACACCCTCGCACACATTGCCCAAATCGACAGCAGTCAACACCGCCGCAGCGCCAACTTCGTCCTTCGAGCAGTCAAGTAGCGTCCACACAAGCGAACCCCACAAGTCAACTGCAGTCCTCAACGACATCGCCGTCAACACAACCTGCACAAGGAGCAAGAAACATCGTCAGCTGCATGGCAAGATTGTCAGACTCCTGCATCACTGAAACACCACCGTACTATTCACCAGAAGAACAACTCGAAGAACGCACTCCTCACCGCGAGACACTGGAGTCGAATCTGACATACGCAGCTATCGCTCAGAGTGAGCCGTCCGGGAAAGACACCTGGTTCTTGGACAGTTGCTGCGGGCAGCATATTTGTTCTTCAGGTCGCTTCGTTCAACGCGAGCACCAACTTCAACGCGAAGTCGTCATTACCGTCGCCAACAATCAGAACCTGCGCACACGACGACAAGGCGTGGTTCAACTTCAGTCAAGGGAGACAAACGTTATACTGCAGATGTCAAAGGTCTTAATCGCGGAAGGACTCGGCTACAACTTACTGAGCGTCAGCCAGTTGATGGCAAAAGGCATCCACCTCCAAGCAGACAGCACAACACAGGAGTTCAAGCTGTACCACGGGAGAGGAGGTCTTTACATCGGCAAGGCCGTACTGAAGAATAACGTCTTCGTCCTCGACTTCGTCCCAGATCTCGGCACCGCTGACAGCGACGGGATCGTCACCTTCACCTCCTGGACACACCCACCAGATCTTGACCCCGACTTCAGTCCCGAAGGCTTCTGGTACTCGCACACCATCCCTGAGGCAGAACGAACAAGAGCATTAGCAACAATTCAACACTCGGCAGCAGCAGAGACAACATCGAGAGTAGAAGAGACAACATCGGCAGCAACAGAGACAACATCGGCAGCTGCTGAGACAACACCAGCAGCAGCAGAGGCAACATCGGCACCAATCGCGGGTCCTTCAACTGCACCAGCCCCAATCGACGATGACACTCCACCGACTCCTACGCAGCAACTAAATCCGATACCACGGGAAGTCCATCGAAACGCAAATTTCACCGCATGCTTCTACTCCAACTCCGACGTATACCGACGCTCACCCGGACATCGCGCCGACGAAGATCTCTGGCATAAACGAATGGGACACCCGAGCAACACGACGTTAATGTCAGATTTATATGACATAGCTACTGTAGGCTATAGTGGGGTAGCACATATGGGGTACAGTTTTCTAGGGTTTGCTTCTTGTACCCAACTTTCACTTAGTCATTCCATTCCTCGTTTCTTCTCATGGTATCGAGCAGGTTCCCTAGTGGGAACGATTCCTAGGGCCCACCACCACGAATTTTTTTTTTTCCTGCCCGGAGCGCGTTTTGGGCCGGCCCGAGTCGCGCCGCCCTTTCGGCCCATCGCGCCCGTTGCGCCCGTCGCGCCCGTCGCGCCCGTCGCGCCCGTCGCGCCCATCGCCACCTACCTCCGCGGCCCCGCCACCTACCTTCGCGGCCCCGCCACCTCACTGTGCGGCCCCGCCACCTACCTCCGCGGCCCCGCGGCCCCGCCACCTACCTCCGCGGCCCCGCCACCTACCTGTGCGGCCCCGCCACCTACCTGTGTGGCCCCGCCACCTACCTTCGCGGCCCCGCCACCTCACTGTGCGGCCCCGCCACCTACCTCCGCGGCCCCGCCACCTACCTGTGCGGCCCCGCCACCTACCTTCGTGGCCCCGCCACCTCACTGTGCGGCCCCGCCACCTACCTCCGCGGCCCCGCCACCTACCTGTGCGGCCCCGCCACCTACCTTCGCGGCCCCGCCACCTCACTGTGCGGCCCCGCCACCTACCTCCGCGGCCCCGCCACCTACCTGTGCGGCCTCGCCACCTACCTTTGCGGCCCCGCCGCCTCCTCCCAGCGGCCCCGTACGCCGCCCTCTCAGCGGCCCCGCCGAGCCGCCCAGCAGCCAAGCCGCCCAGCCGCCGAGCCGCCCAGCAGCCGAGCCGCCCAGCAGCCGAGCCGCCCAGCAGCCGAGCCGCCGAGCCGCCGAGCCGCCCTGTCCGCAGCCGAGCCGCCCAGCAGCCGAGCCGCCCCGCCGCCGAGCCGCCGAGCCGCCCTGCAGCCGAGCCGCCCGAACCGCCCTGTCCGGTAAGAGCAGCGCCTCTCTCACAGCACTGCCCTCGCCCTACTGTTTGCACTGCTAGTCTACTGCTGTCATGGCTACCCCTAGTGTCCTCGCTTTTGACGCTGAGGGTCGGGCCATTGACTTTGACGCCTGGATAGATGACCTGCAGCTTTTCTTACAGTGCGACAGAGCAGACGGCCTCTCCCTCTTTGACCTCACTTCTGGTGCCTCTCCTGCCCCCGCTGCTGATGCTGACGCCACCGTTCGCTCACAGTGGGCCACGCGCGATGCTGCTGCACGTCTTGCTGTGCGTCGCCACCTCCCTACCTCTGAGCGTGCGCACTTTAGCCAGTACAAGAGTGCTCAGACCTTGTACGACGCTGTAGTTGCACGCTACTCCTCCCCTGCCACTGCTGCACTGAGCCGCCTCATGCTACCGTACCTCTTCCCTGACCTTGCTGCCTTTCCCACAGTCGCTGACCTCATTACGCACCTCCGCTCTAGTGACACTCGCTACCGCGCTGCGCTTCCTGCTGAGTTCTGCGCCAAGAACCCCCCCCCCATGTACATCACCCTCTACTACATAGTCACCCGTCTCCCTGACTCCCTTCGCGTAGTCAGGGACCACTTCCTCTCGGTTTGTCCCACCACTCTCACCGTTGACCTCCTCGAGAAGGCTCTCCTAGCAGCAGAAAAGAGCATAGTCGCTGTAGGAGCCTCTCGTGGTGACCCTCGCACCCCCATCTTTGAGGGGTGTTCCCCCTCCCCTCTTTTGCCCTCTGTTGCCTCTGCTGCTGCGACCGACCTCGCTGGTTTGGAGTCGGTTGGGGCAGCGTCTACCCCTAGCGGGAGACGCCGCCCTGGCAGGGGCAAGGGGGGCAGGGGCGCTGGAGGAGCTAGCGGGGGCGGTGGAGGCGGCGGTGGAGGTGGTGGAGGAGGTGGGGGTGGCGGTGGGAGTGGTGGCGGGGGTGGAGGCGCAGGAGGCAGCGGCGGTGGCGGAGGGAGCGGAGGTGGCGGCGGTGGAGGAGGAGGCGGCGGAGGAGGTGGAGCTGGTCGGGGTGGCGCTGCGCAGAGGGTCAGCTCCGGTGGTGGTCAGCGCCAGCAGCAGCAGCAGCAGCAGCAGCAGCAGCGCACTCGTGACGTCCCCTCCCCTCAGCAGCTCCGTGAGTGGTACACTGCACGCCAGAGGGGTGGGGGTGCTGGTCCGTGCACCTACGTCCTGCGCACCGGCGACCGCGCGGGTGAGCAGTGCGGGGGTGCGCACTCCACCCAGCGCTGCTTTGGCCGCCTCACGGACGCTTGGCGTCACCAGTTCCCTGAGGCCACTGAGATCCCCCGCTGGGGTGAGCTGTCTAGGGCGGGTGTAGCTGTCTTTGACCTTGACTTTGATGCTATTCTTGCTGCCGTGTATACTGTGACTATTAGTAATGAGGGTGACTGTTACCGGTGTTTTCCGCCCGACCCGGGCATTGAGACTGCTGCTCTAGGTACTGGTGAGGCTGCTGCTCTAGGTGCTAGCGAGGCTGCTGCTCTAGGTGCGTCTGCTCCCTCAGGTGCTGGTGAGTCTGCTCTCTCAGGTTCTGCGTCGGCTTCGGCCTCCCACACCTTCACACTTGACTCGGGGGCTTCTCGCTCCTTCTTTCGAGACCGCACCACACTCACGCCGCTTGGCCGGCCAGTTGCGGTCTCCCTGGCAGACCCCTCTGGGGGTCCTGTCCTTGCTCACTTCTCCACTGTCCTCCCGTGTCCGGCGGCCCCCTCTGGCACCCTGTCTGGTCTCTACCTCCCCTCGTTCTCTACGAACTTGGTGAGTGGTGCTGACCTACAGGATGCGGGGGTTCACCAGTTCACTCCTGCGAGTCAGCGGGTGACCCACTGCACGGACGCTCGGACAGGCTGCCACCTGGCCACGTTTACACGTCGGCCAGGGTCGAGCCTGTACACACTGACCACTGCGTCTCCTCCAGTCCCTGCGTCTGGTCAGGTAGCTGCGTCGGGTCAGGTGTTTGCTGCAGCGTCCAGGTCTGGTCCTGAGTCTGCCCCCTGCTCGTGTCGCCTCCTGTCTCACGAGACTCTCCTCTGGCACCACCGCCTTGGCCACCCCTCCCTGCTTCGTCTCCGGAGCATGGCCTCCCGTGTCCTTGTCTCTGGTCTTCCCCGGTCCCTCCCTCCCCTTCCTCCGGGGCCAGGCCCTACCTGCGTCCCCTGTGTCGAGGGACGGCAGCGGGCTACCCCTCACTCCTCCCAGTTTCCTCCGACAGAGGCCCCGCTGCAGACGCTTCACATGGACGTGTGGGGCCCGGCCCGCGTCCGTGGACAGGGTCACGAGCGCTACTTCCTGCTGGTGGTTGACGACTACTCGCGTTACACCACAGTCTTCCCCTTGCGCAGCAAGGGTGATGTCACTGAGGTGTTGATCGACTGGATCCGCGCAGCTCGTCTCCAGCTCAGGCGGAGCTTTGGCTCGGACTTTCCTGTTCTGCGTCTGCACTCTGACAGAGGCGGAGAGTTCTCCTCTGGCCTTCTGCGAGCCTACTGTCGTGCACGAGGCATCCGCCAGACCTTCACGCTTCCGGACTCTCCACAGCAAAATGGGATTGCTGAGCGCCGCATTGGCATGGTCATGGACGTCGCCCGTACGTCCATGATGCATGCGGCTGCCCCTCATTTTCTGTGGCCGTTTGCGGTTCGGTACGCGGCGCATCAGATCAACCTTCAGCCCAGGGTCTCCATGCCGGAGACCTCCCCAGCTTTGCTGTGGACGGGGAAGGTTGGCGATGCGTCTGCGTTCCGTGTCTGGGGATCTCGGGCGTTTGTCCGCGACTTGTCTGCGGACAAGCTGTCCCCTCGTGCTGCTCCTTGCGTCTTCCTGGGTTTCCCCCCTGACGCCCCAGGGTGGCAGTTCTACCACCCCATCTCTCGCCGTGTTCTGTCCTCCCAGGACGTCACGTTCGACGAGTCGGTCCCCTACTACCGCCTCTTCCCCTACCGCACTCCGTCCCTCCCCCCGCCACCGCTCTTCCTTGTACCAGGTCCCCCCCCGGTAGACCCCCTCCCCCCTCAGGGTCCTGCCCCTTCAGGTGTGTCCCAGGTAGACGCTGTTGAGCCTGTCGAGGTCGCTGGTGACTCTGGTGCTGCTGAGGGTGCTGAGCCTGGGGGTGCTGACTCTGGGGGTGCTGAGCGTGTGGGTGCTACGCCTGGGGGTGCTGAGCCTGGGGGTGCTGAGCCTGGGGGTGCTGAGTCTGGGGGTACTACGACTGGGGGTGCTGAGCCTGGGGGTACTACGCCTGGAGGTGCTGAGCCTGGGGGTGCTGCGTCTGGGGGTGCTGAGCCTGGGGGTACTACGCCTGGAGGTGCTGAGCCTGGGGGTGCTACGCCTGGTGGTGCTGTGCCTGGCGGTTCACCGGGTGCTCCCTCTCGCCGAGAGCCACTCTCTCCCCAGGAGCTGCGTGAGTGGTTTGCCCGGCGCTGGAGGCGAGCTGCTGGAGCTGCTGGAGCTGGAGGTGCTGCGGGTACTGGAGGTTCTGTTGCTTCTGAGGGAGCTGGTGCCACGGGTCCCGGAGGTGCTCGTACTGGGAGTACTGGAGCTGCTGGACCTGCGGGTACTTCTGGAGCTGGAGTTGCTGCGGGTGTTGGCGCGGAGGCTACTGCTGTCGGTCCTGGAGGCGGTCCTGCTAGGGGTACTACTGGTGCTGCTGGGGGTTCTGGAGCTGGAGCTGCTACTGGTGCTGGTGCTGCCCCTGCGGGTGCTGGTGCTGTCCCTCCTGTGTCTGGAGTCGCCGCGCGGCCTCGGCCGTACTTCGTTCCGCTCCTTCAGCAGGTTCTTGGTCTCCCGCCTTCTACTGGTCCTCCTCCTCCCTTAGAGTGTCCACAGCCTGTCCCGTCGCAGTTACAGTTACGGCCGGCCTCCCCACTGCCTGCTCCGTCTCCCTACACTGGTCCTACTGGAGGTCTTGCTGAGCGTCGTGAGCCTGCGTCTCGCCCTGCGTCGCCTGTCCGTGCTGCTCGCACTAGTGGTCGCGGTTCGCGTCAGCGTCCTCCTCCTGTCCCTGGCACGCACCGGATGTCTCTGCGTCCGTCCACTGCTCCTCTGCGTGCCCCTTTGCCTTCTCCTCCTGAGTCTTCTCTTCCTACTCTTGCCGACCCGGAGTCGGACTCTCTTCGCGCTGCCAGTCCTACTGTCACGCGTCTCCTTGCTACGGTTGTCACTGACCCTTCCTTTGCGTCCACTGCTGCGTCTGCTCTAGTTGCTGAGCTCGTCGACTTTGCTGCTCGCTGTCGCCTAGACTACGTCGCCAGTCTTGTTGCTGAGTCTGAGTCTGTCTGTCCTCCGTCCGTCGGGGGTGAGTGTGCCCTTGGCACGGACGTCCTTGAGGACAGGCAGGAGGAGTTCCAGTGCTTGGCCGCTGCTTCACCTCATCTCGTGTCCGTACTGCTTACCCCTGAGGGAGACCCGGATGCACTTGACATCCCGACTCCGCGCTCTTACGCGGAGGCGATAGAGGGTCCCTACTCCTCTCAGTGGCAGGCAGCTATGGACGCAGAGATGGCTTCCTGGAAGTCCACAGGCACCTACGTTGACGCTGTTCCCCCTCCTGGGGCGAACATCGTCAGTGGCATGTGGATTTTCAGGGTGAAGCGACCGCCGGGTTCTCCGCCTGTCTTCAAGGCGCGTTACGTGGCTCGTGGCTTCAGTCAGCGGCAGGGAGTTGACTACTTTCAGACCTTCTCTCCCACCCCGAAGATGACCACTCTTCGGGTACTGCTGCACGTAGCTGCTCACCGTGACTACGAGCTACACTCTCTTGACTTCAGCACTGCTTTCTTGCAGGGCAGCCTGCACGAGGAGATCTGGCTGCGTCGCCCACCTGGCTTCACTGGGTCTTTTCCTCTTGGCACCCAGTGGAGCCTACGGCGGCCAGTCTACGGTCTCCGCCAGGCACCGCGTGAGTGGCACGACACACTGAGGACTACACTTGCGGCTCTTGGGTTTGCTCCCTCTACTGCCGACCCGTCGCTGTTTCTGCGCACCGACACTTCTTTGCCGCCGTTCTACATCCTCGTGTACGTCGACGACTTGGTCTTTGCCACAGCTGACACTGCTGGACTAGCCCACGTGAAGTCCGAGCTGCAGAAGAGACACACGTGCACTGACCTGGGTGAACTGCGCAGCTACCTTGGCTTGCAGATCACTCGGGACAGAGCACGCCGCACCATTACCCTGACTCAGTCACACATGGTGCAGCAGGTCCTTCAGCGCTTCGGCTTCACGTACTCCTCGCCTCAGGCCACTCCTCTGCCTACTCGCCACTCGCTCTCAGCTCTGCCTTCGGATGAGTCCGTAGAGTCGAGTGGCCCGTACCCAGAGCTTGTTGGCTGCCTCATGTACCTGATGACCTGCACACGACCTGACCTTGCATACCCTCTTAGCATTCTTGCACGCTATGTTGCTCCTGGGAGACACAGACCGGAGCACATGGCTGCAGCGAAGAGGGTGTTGCGCTACTTGTGCAGTACGTCGGGCATGGGGCTTGTGCTTGGAGGGCAGAGTCCAGTGGTCCTTACTGGGCACGCAGACGCTTCTTGGGCTGACGACCAGGCTACGCAGCGGTCGTCACAGGGTTACACCTTCAGCCTTGGTTCCGGCTCTGTTTCGTGGCGGGCTACTCGCTCGTCTTCTGTTCTCGGCTCCAGTTGTGAGGCTGAGATCTACGCAGGAGCCATGGCTGCACAGGAGCTTCGCTGGCTCACCTACCTGCTGACTGACCTCGGAGAGTTGCCTCGTTCTCCTCCAGTGCTGTACGTAGACAACAAGGCCATGCTGGCCTTGTGTCGGGAGCAGCGACTGGAGCACAGAACGAAGCACATTGCTCTCCGCTACTTTCTTGCTCGTGAGCTGCAGCAGCGTGGTCAGCTGCGTCTTGCGTACGTGGCCTCTGAGGCCAACACTGCTGATATCTTCACCAAGGCACTTGCGCCTTGTGACCATCAGCGCTTCTGTACTCAGCTGGGCCTTGTGCCTACCTTGCCTCACTTGCTCACCTCTTGACCTTGCTTGTACTGTTACATATATATATTCCTGCTCTTGTTTGTCTAGCCTTTTTTATATATATGTGTACTCCTGCTTGTGAACTGGCCTTGTGGCCTTGAACTTGTGCTCGGAATGTGTGGTGACTTTGTGATCCACCCTGAGCTTGTTTCTGCTTTGCTTTGCTTGACTGGTCTTGTGACCCCTTGTTCTCCCCCACTTTGCCTATGGGGGTGTGTCAGATTTATATGACATAGCTACTGTAGGCTATAGTGGGGTAGCACATATGGGGTACAGTTTTCTAGGGTTTGCTTCTTGTACCCAACTTTCACTTAGTCATTCCATTCCTCGTTTCTTCTCAGTTAAACAATACAATACAAGCAGGTGTTCTTGACAAAGATTCACTACTCTTACCCGATGGCAGAGAACTTTGACGAATGAGAGGAACTTGCTTCACCTGCCCAGAAGCTGACTTAGCGCATCAACCCTTCGTTTCTCACCACAATCCAAGCGCACCAGCTTACGCACCGCTTGAGAAAGTGTACAGCGACATCCTGTACAACCGCGAACCTGGGCAAGGGGCATACAACTACACCATCACGTTCATCGACGCCACCACTCGTTATGTCTGGCATCTCAACCTGCCAAGCCGCGATATGGCCTTCGAAGCCTTCGTAGCCTGGCTCCCAGTAGCAAAACGGGAATCAGGAGTTAAGCTGAAGAGCTTTCAGTCCGACGGGGGAGGAGAATACACCTCACAAAGGTTCAAGCAGTACTTGGCAGAGAGAGGAATCAAGCGGCTCATCTCCCTTCCCTACGCCCATCAACAGCAGGGCGTGGCAGAAAGAATGAACAGGACCCTTCAGAACACCATGCGCAAGCTGCTACGTGGCATGCGGCTACCCAACCACCAGTGGCCTGAAGCAATGGACCACGCCGTGATGCTGCACAACTTGCTCTCGTCATCATCGCTCCCGAACAACGCATCACCGCATCTGCTTTGGACAGGAAAACTGGGCAGCACAAAAATGTTGCGAAATTTCGGCTGCATGGTACAGTACCAACCCCCAGCTGCACGCGCTGGCCGATTCTCACAACGTGCACAGTGGGGACTACACCTGGGCATTGAAAAGAATTACAACGCGTGGAAGATTTTCGACGTCCACTCAAAAGAAACAGTGGCAGCACGTGATGCCATTTTCTACGAGCGACTCACTCTTCCAACGTACCTGTACAACTTGGAGACATCACGAGATGTCACAGGCGGATTTCGTGGGGACCGAGCCTTCGCCTCGGCAGAAGATGAAGCTGACCTGGACGAACAGACCGTGGACGGAGCCTCGGAAGAAGCCGGACCACTTCCCTACTGCTCGGTAGATGTTCCAATGGACGATGACAACCCTCGCGAAAGCATCAACGCCGAAGTCTTCTACGACTTCGCCGACAACGGTTACGTTACACCCGCCCGAGTCAACACCAACGAAGCCGAACGCATAGGACCCAACTTCTTACCTGATCCAGAAGAAGGTGACGAAGCAGCTTATCCCGAGGATACGACACTTCCCCGCTACACACAGAGCGGACTCCAAATTCTTGGCCTCGTCACCGCAGTCCACGGCACGGAGATTCCTAAGGAGCCTGCCACAGTTCAGCAGGCTCTGGGGGGGGAGCACAGGGAAAAATAGCGCGAAGCCATGGACAAGGAGCTGAAAGCACTGGAAGAGCGAAACACCTGGAAGGTTGTTCCCATCGGCGTGGCACGAAACAAGACAGTACTCACCGGGAAATGGGTCTTCCATGTGAAGACAAAGGCAGACGGCACCATCGACAAGTTTAAAGCGCGCTGGGTCGTACGTGGCTTCGACCAAGAACACGGACGCGACTTCACCGTAACATTTGCGCCGGTCAGCCGACATACCTCGCTGCGAATTCTCCTCGCGATCGCCGCCATGAAGAAGAAAAAACTGCGGCAAATTGATGTCGCCAACGCATTTCTCTACGCACCTGTTGACGCAGAAATCTTCGTTGAACTACCACATGGCTCCAACGGAGAGCCTAACCAAGTCTGTCAGCTGCTGAAGTCGCTCTACGGCATCAAACAAGCTCCGAGGCTGTGGCAACAGTACCTGCACGCAAGACTTATCCGCATAGGATTCCGCCAGCTACCTCACGACCAGGGAATGTACCGGCTTACAAAAGGCACCGACTACATCCTACTAATCGTCTACGTAGACGATCTGCTCTACATCGGGTCGACCGACGGCGTCACCACCTGGTTCGAAGGGGAGCTACAGAAGGATCTCACGCTCACAGTCTCGTCCACCGTCACGCAATACCTCGGGCTCAACATTCAGGAAGAAGAGAACGCAATCTACCTCAACGCCGCAAAATACGCCGACACCATCACCAAACCACTATCTCCACGCCATACCGCTACACGGCAGGAAATAACAAGGAAGGATCTGCTCCACTGAAGCTCGCCGGCATACGCGACTACCAGAGAAAACTGGGATGTCTTCTCTTCTTAACTGTCACCTGCCGACCGGACCTATCGTACTCCGCAAGTCAACTCGCGACCTACCTCAAGAAACCTGAAGCAGAACACATGGCGGAGCTCGACCGCGCTCTTCACTACCTCGTTAGCACTCCGACGATCGGCCTGACCTATCACAAGAACGGGACCTCGACACCTAAATTAATCGGCTACGTCGACGCAGATCACGCCGGCGACTCCGACAACAGGCGCTCGCGCACCGGCTACATCCACCGCCTTGAACCTATCGGGCCCATCTCTTGGCAGTCGAGCAAGCAGGAATTAATCGCCCTCTCCTCAGCTGAAGCAGAATATATCGCACTCTGCTCAGCCACCAAGGAAGGACTGTACCTTCGCAAACTCCTGGAGGAAGCGAAGCTGGCTCAGTTACCCAGCTTCTCCCTGTTCTGCGACAACCAGTCAGCAATTCGCATAGCCAACAAAAATGGATTCGCGAACAGGACGAAGCACATCGCCCTGCGATATTTCTTCGCGAAGGACGAAATCGAGAAGGGGAGACTCGAGCTGTCTTACTGCCCCACATCCGAGATGGCAGCTGACAACTTGACCAAGAAGCTCGGAAAGCAGAAGTTCGAATACTGCATGCTGCTGACTGGACAGAGCCACGTCACCAGCAGCGACACTCCAGAAGCAAAGGGGAGTGTTGGAAACAAGTAATTTAGCGCCTCTGTCGTGTCGAAGCACTAAGTCCTAAACGAAGCGAAACACAAGAGAAGCATCGGCGAGTCAACCCTCGGAGGTTGAGCAACTGCTGGAGGTTACGCGAAAGTCAAAGGTCAGCGACCTTTGACCTAACAAGTACAGCGCGACAGCAAGGACAAACAGCTGACTCGTTATTGAGCAGTTGCCCGAGTCGTCACTGTATCGAACCGCAACAGCAAAACGGTTATTAACCGTATCTCTTCGTATTCCTTGTACTCTTATAAAAAGCTTGTATCTCCTTGTTTTAATTAATCTACTTTGCCCTCACATTCCAGCGCAAGGTGGTTCACAGACTTATCATTACAAACCCTTCCGCTATTACACTGTTCTTACCCAGAGTTTAGTCCTGCAAAGATCCTAAGGGCTTTTCTCAGCCCAACAACACACAGGGGGACCCTGATGGGTTGACGACCCTAAAAGTGAATATGAGGGCCTGCCTCCGGCCATTCTTGCGCGCGAGCGTGTGCCGGACGCCACTTTCCGTTCGTCGAAGATTTCGGAGATGGCAGTGCGAAGGATCCCTGAGTCGCTCTCATACCATTTTGCGATCAGATGTTGATCGTTGCCAGGATCACCTCAGCAAGGTTCGCACACTACTGATTTTGTGGTGGTGGGCCCTTGACCTCAATAGCAGAGTGAATGTAAATGCTTGAGATGATTAAAACATGCAAGTACAAGGAATATAAATAAGAGTACAGGGGAATTCGAATCGACCTAGCTAACCATGTACTCTAAGGGGTACATTCCTTTATTACAGCGAAATCCAACCGTGCGACTCCGGGTGGTTACGAAACCGTTCGGGCAGAATCCTCGCCACTGCTGCTGCCTGATGTTGGCTGCCCGACGGTCCAGATGCTTTCGTAACGGTGCGACCTTTAATACTGCTTCCGCCCTTTCGACTTCAACCTCGGTAGTGCGTGCTTCGCTTGCTGCGGTGAGGAGTGCACAGTGATGTTTAAACAATCACTATTCGCAACAGGCTTGACACAAATCTTTGCTTTTAAGTCACACGAAGAGATGCCATGCCCCATCACCAGGCCGCGCTAATCATTGCGAACGAGCAGGCGATTCAAGCGAGCAACCTCCTTGACAATGTCATCGTGGTACTCTGCCATGGCAGCATCATACTCCCCATACTCCACCGCCCTGCCCTGCTCGCCCCCACCAGAGGCGCCCTGCCCCGGCAGCACGTGGCGGTGCTGTGCGCGCGTCACAGTGGGCCACTCCCCACGACCGCCTTCCCCCATGCGCAGCTGTAGACGCGCCACCTGTAGGTGGGGGGGAGAGAGCGGGGGAAGAGCATGTGGGGGGATAGGCAGGATCGGGAAGACGCAGGGAACTGGCTAGGAGCACGGGGCATGCTGGTGAACTGCCAAAATATGTTGGTTCTACCACCCACCTGCCAGCCCACCACCCACCTGACAGCCCACCACCCACCTGACAGCCCACCACCCACCTGGTACCCCCATAGCCACGTGCGTGAGCAGAGGTGCCAGTCACTCATGACGGCCGCCCGTCCCTGCCGCATGTCCGCCTCGTCCAGCCACCCCATGTCCTCCAGCACAGAGCGCCGCAGCACCAGAGGGAATGCGGTTACCAGCCCTGTGAAGTGCATCGCCACCCCCGTCTCAGGGTCCCTCCACCCCACCTCCCCTCCCTCCGCTCCCCCTCTTCCCTCCATCTCCTCCGCAAGCCCCCTCCAGAACCGCACGCTGGCAGCTGCGCGTGCCGCCTGAGGCGCCTCGTCCCCCTCCACGCGCTCCTGTGCGCGGCCAGCCTCCCCCAGGGCGTCGGTGCGGAAGCCCGCCACTGCCAGGCGCGGCCACGCGGCGAACGCGGCCAGCACTCTGTCCAGCCAGAGGCACGAGGCGGGCGGCAGCGCGTCCCCATCCAGCATCATCAACAGCCCCCCCCGCGCCATCCTCGCCAGGTCGTTGAACATGAGCGGCGCAGCACCCAAGCGTGGCAGCACGGCCACCACGAAGATTCCCGCCGCCGTGTCGTTCCTCGCCTGCATCCACGCCTCTAGTGTCGCATCCGGGTTCATCACACTCACCACCATCTCCGCTCGGATGCCCGGCAGTGAACCCGTCCCCGCCATGCCGTGTGTGCACGCGTACAGGCGGGATACCAGCGCCTGCACGCGCTCTGCTCGCCCGCCGTACGTCACGATGAAGGACACGTTGGGGCGCGTGTCAGGATAGTGCTCCGGTAGCTTCTGCCACACGTGCTTCGGGGCGACTAGCCCCGGTTGGGTTTCGTACTCGGGGTAAATAGCCTCCCAGTCGGTGCACTGGTCGGTGCAGCCAGACACATTGGCCACGGCAGCGTATCGCTCCAGCAGCGCGCTCTGCTCCTCCGTCCAGTTGCTGTGGGGCAGCCGCAGCCCGCACTCCTCCCATAGCTGCTCTTGTGTGGCTTTCAGGGCGGATTCTGCTGACGTGGCGGCTGATGTGGCGGCTGCCAGCACAGCACGCTGCTCCTCCACGTGGGCGACGGCCTTGGGGTGGTCGGGCCCCTCGGAGTCGAACCAGGCGTGGAAGGGCAGATACCAGAAGAGGAACTCCGATAGCTTGTTCTTCTCTGGTCAGAGGCGTGGTGGATGGGCAGGGTGGGGAGGGATGGGAGAGTGAAGCTGCGGGGGATCACCGGAGGGAAGGAAGGCAGGTTGCAGAGGGCGGATACAAGCAGGCTGGTTGTGTCTGGTGGGGAGAGAGTAGTTTGTTGTGGGGTCGGGGAGGCGTGAGGGAGGTGAGAGAGAAAATGCGAGAGAAACTAGAATCGACGACAGGATCCGGGGAAAGGAAAGGAGCAGCCACGCCGTGAGCGGCGCTCACCCCAGTGCTCTTTGTTGTCACTTGGCCTCTCCCCGTGGTGACCTCACTCACACGTCCATTCTCCTTCCAACGCACCCAGCCCGGATGCACCCAGCCGGGATGCACCAGTATAGCCGTGCAGGGATGTGTGAGTGAGGGATACGCTGCATCACCAAAGCATGGAACACCTTCACACAAGTGTACATTCCATTCCACCTGGCGTCTCACACGCACCTGCCCCGTCCGGCATGGTGTTGAGCTTTTCACTGGCCTCGTCGCCCGTGAGGTTGAGCGCCACCCACCACTCGCGCCGGTCGTCCAGCGCTCTCAGCTGCCCCAGCATGAACTGCCTCAGCTCCGCCTCCCTGTCCGCCTGCTGCTGCTTCTGCGTGGCTGGATGGCACACAGAGGGGGGTTGGGGGAGGTAGTGAGTGGGGAGAGGGAGAGAGGGAGCAGGGGGGAAAAGAGAGCTTTAGCCACTGTCTTGGTCGTCCAGCGATCTCAGCTGCCCCAGCATGACCTGTCTCGCCTCCACCTCCCAGTCCGCCTGCTGCTGCCTCTGTGTCACTCAACTGATTGGGGTGTAGGGTTTGGGGGAGGCAGCGAGTGGGGAGAGGAGGAGGGGGAAGGGGAGGGGGATAGAGGTTGTGGATGACCATGTGCATGGCACTCCCTATCATCGCAATGTGCATGGCACTCCCTATCATCGCAATGTGCATGGCACTCCCTATCATCGCAATGTGCATGGCACTCCCTATCATCGCAATGTGCATGGCACTCCCTATCATCGCAATGTGCATGGCACTCCCTATCATCGCAATGTGCACACTGCAACCATCCACTCCTGTAAACCCGCCCACCGCCATGCCACTTCCCCACCAGCCCTGGCACCCTATCCCCTCCCCACGCGTGCTCTGTCACTCCCCCTCCCAGCCAACGTGCCCTACCGGCCGCCCTCCTGGCCACGCACCAATATGGAATCGTGTCTGCAGCCCCTCCGCCACGAAATACAGGTCCATGCACTCCCCTACAGCCTCCTCCACTGCCTCCTCCCATGCTGCTTCCCCCACTGTCCCCCTCACTGGCACCCCCACTGCTGCTCCCCCCACCGCCCCCTCTACTCGCCCCTCTACACCTGTGCTTGCTGCCGCTCCCACCGTGCCCTCTCCCTCCACCCCACCCTCCACGTCCACATCTCCCACACTGACACGTGACGCAGCTGCCAGCATGGCGTGGATCTGCGCCAGGCCGTCGTCGCCAGCTGGCAGCGCGGCAATGGTGGAAGCAGCCGCCTCGTCCAGCAGGGGGAAGGTGTCCGCCAGCGAGGTGCGGTCCACCTGCAGCTGCTGCTCTCCGTGGAACGATGTCGAGTGTGGGGTGGGGGTGAGGGTGGGGGTAGGGGTGGGGGTAGGGGTGGGGGTGGGGGTGGGGGTGGGGGTGGGGGTGGGTTTGGGTTGGGGGTGGGAAGTTGTTGCGTTTGAGGCGCCGAAGAAGCCGCGTCGTCCAGCAAGGGGGGGCTGTCCGCCAGGCATGTGCGCTCCACACGCAGGTGCTGCTCTCCGTGGTGGGTCGTGAGGGATGGGATGGGGAGGGGATTGGGAAAGAGTTAAGGTTGGGAAAGTGTGAGGAGGGTGTAGGGGAGAGAACAAGGGGTGGAGTGGGCACAAGGGGTCCGAATTAGGGTAGTTATTGGGCAAAGACAAACGGTGGTGATGCAGGTGGGAGGGGAAGGAGGGTGGCAGCGAGCATACGGACGAGACTGTCCGTCACCACCCCCTCGCCTTCCCTTCCACTTATCCCCTCGCCTCCCCTTCTCCTTATCTCGCAGCTCCTCTCTCCCTCTATCCCCCGCCTCCTCCCCTCTCTGCACCACGCTCAGTCCTACACAGTGGCTGAACTTTTGAGTCCACGCACCGTGGCTGAAAGTATGACTTCCTATAACTGACCACCTCTACTACATTATCTCCCCCCTCCACGTACACACCCTCCCCCCCCCTCCCCCCCCTTGCACGCTCACCCGCACGGCGGCCCTGACAGCAGCGTGCAGTCGCTGCTCGTCCCGCTCTGCCTGCACCCGCGCCTCCTCCACTCGCTGCTGCATGCGCCGCCTGTGCGCCGCTAGCAGCGCCACCACAGGGGAACTGGGGGAACGTGGCACGCGGGACGGGATTGGAGGGAAAGGGGGAAGCGCGGAGAAGGGGTGGGGGGAAGGTAGGAATGGAATCAGATACGGCGGCCTCGTGGTGGGCGCTTGCAGTGGCAGGGACGATGGGGTGGGACAGTGGGGATGCGGGGGCAGGGGTCGAGGTGAGCGCGAGGGGACATGGCGGAGAGAAACGCATGCATTCCACCAACGCATGCACTCCACCAACGCATGCACTCCACCAACGCATGCACTCCATGTTAGGGTTGGTTCGCCCAACCACGGAACCTATGGCGAAAGTCTCTACGACGGCGGAATGACGGCGAAATGGAAGCGCGTGGATGATTCTAGGTGAAACGGTGGAAATCAGCCTACGGCGTGAGAAGCGGGAGAGAAATCGAGAAGGAACCAAAGAAATGGAGGAAGAGAGAAGGAGAAGCATCGAGGATGAGATCGACGGGGGAAATTGTGGTCTGAGACCAGGGCGCGTTCGAGAAGGTTCCAGATTCGGTCTTGAGGAGTGTTCACCGAATTCGGTTCGGTTCCGTGTGCGACTCGGGGTGAAACGAGGCGCACGCGGTTACTTGGGAAACAAGTGAAGTTACGAATCGCATTTTGTGACTTGCTTGACTATAAAACTGCTTGTACTCATTCTGGAAAACATAACTTGGATATTCTGAAAATTGCTGAAGTGTGTATTGACAACTTCAAGCAGAGCTGCGCATATCATTGGAATCGGGTGATCGTGGAGAACACGATAAGCAATAGCAAGTAGACTATTGCCGACTAAGGCGTTTACGATCCTAAGAACTGGTATCAGAGCTTGGCGAACGGTCGCGTCGATCGCGGTGAATTCACTTGGTGCGCTAAGTGAAATTAGTGGAGAAGAGGAGTCGTTCACGCCTACGCCATGGGAGACGAGGCGAGTTCGGGTTCCAGTGTGAGTCTTGGAGACCCGCAGTTGAAGGCTCTTCTCGAGGCCCTTGCGAGTGGCCGATTGGTGGCGAAACCGACGATCGGGCTCAGTGAAGCCCAGCGCTTCAACGGGAGCAACTACAACGTGTGGCGGAAGAAGTTCATTCGAAGGGCAGAGGAGGTGGACCTCTTGCCGTACTACCGTCCCGACGAGGAGACGATGGAGGGAGTTGCGCCATCCCCGACGGATACGAAGGAGAAAATAGCGGCGTTCAAAAAAAAAGTAAGCAAGCGTTCTTTCAGCTTTGTCACTCAGTTGCCGATGGAATCGCAGTGGATTTGGACCAGTTTGCAGGGGAGCTGAACTCTGCACAGCGAGCGTGGGAGTGCCTGGAGTCCACGTACATGGGTACGAACGATGTAAACAAGAAGGCGATCAGGAAGCAACTGCTGATGCTGAGCATGGAGAAAGGCGAGAAAATCATCACCTACATCAACAGGGCGAAAAGCTACAACGACGATTTGCGGGTGATGGGAGCCGCGGAGACGGAGCATGAGATGATTGACTATATCATCCAAGGCCTTCCTAAGGAGTGGGAATCCGACATCGGTATGTTTACGTACCAACCGCCGGAGAGTTTGATGAAGCTGCAAGAGATTCTGCAATCGCTTGAGACGGTGAAGGAGATGAGGAAAAAGAAAGCGGCAGCAGCAGCTACGGATTTCGACGAGGAAAGGCCGGCTTTGGTGAATGCCACGAAGGCGTTTGGAGCGTGCTACCAGTGTGGAAAGAGGGGGCATAAGGCGATAAACTGCTACGAAAATCCGCGAAGCAGAAACTACAAGGGCAAAGCGGTGGAGAACGATAAAGGAGAAAATGAGGGAGCGGAGTGGCAGCATAAACGAGTTTTTGGCGGCAAGTGCGATTATTGTGGGCGCTATGGGCATCGTGCCGCAGAGTGCTACTCCAATCCGAACAGCAGGAGCTACAAGGGTCCGTCGCAGCAGAGGAATGTGGCGGCTAAGGCGAATGTAGCAGAAGCGAACGAGGATGATATGATCCTTGGAGGAGCGCAACGTGCGAACGTGGTGCGTTTACCAAAGGAGGTTCGGCAGACGGACGATCATGAGAAGACGGCATGGTTCATGGACAGCGGATGCACGCGTCACATGACATTCAGGTCAGATTGGATGGAGAACGTGAGGGAGTCGAGTGAGCGTTATATACTGCAAGGTAACAGTGGGAAGTTCCCAGTGACAGGAGAGGGTGACGTGGTGCTGCAAAGTCCGTATGGAGAGGTGAAACTGGAGAATGTGCTCTTGGTTGAGGATTTGAAGGTGAACTTGGTCAGTCAGTCACAGCTTGATGACTTGGGTTGCAAGATATTTTATGACAGTGGCGAGGTTACAGTGTTTGGTCCTGAGTGGGAGAAGTATGCTGATGGTTACTTCAGTGATGGGTTCTATGAGATGAACTTGGTCGCGACGAACGATAAGGATGAGATTTATGAGGATCCTGAGTCTACTGAGGATGATGAGAGTGAGGACTCGGATGATATGGCTGCGAGTGTGGAGGCAGCAGTGAAGCAGGAAGAGGAGATAGTGACCATGGAGGCAGCAGCAGTAAACGGTGGAGATGGAGACGATGTCAACACTTTTGCAGCAGCGATCGTGGTTGAAGATGAAGCAGTAAATGCGAAGTGTGTGGGAGTTGAAGCTGTGAAAGGGGACATCATGGTGAAAGGATCAAAGGCGAATGCAACTGCAAAGGGGCAAGTGCTTAAGGAGGATGAACGCGTTGAAGGGTACGAGACCCGAGAGGTGTTGGGTGTAAAGATGCCGAGGAGAAGTGAGAGGCTTAAGAAAATCTCTCAAGGTTTGGATGTCAAGGCGCTCAACTTCAAGACACGTAAGCAGAGGTTCAAGGTGCAGGAGCTGCAGGGGAGTGTGAAGCCGACCTAGACCCTGTGAAGGCTACAAGGAGCAGGGGAGGAGTGCGAGTGGAGTTCGTGGTTGACGAACCACAGGGGAGATTGTTAGGGTTGGTTCGCCCAACCACGGAACCTATGGCGAAAGTCTCTACGACGGCGGAATGACGGCGAAATGGAAGCGCGTGGATGATTCTAGGTGAAACGGTGGAAATCAGCCTACGGCGTGAGAAGCGGGAGAGAAATCGAGAAGGAACCAAAGAAATGGAGGAAGAGAGAAGGAGAAGCATCGAGGATGAGATCGACGGGGGAAATTGTGGTCTGAGACCAAGGCGCGTTCGAGAAGGTTCCAGATTCGGTCTTGAGGAGTGTTCACCGAATTCGGTTCGGTTCCGTGTGCGACTCGGGGTGAAACGAGGCGCACGCGGTTACTTGGGAAACAAGTGAAGTTACGAATCGCATTTTGTGACTTGCTTGACTATAAAACTGCTTGTACTCATTCTGGAAAACATAACTTGGAGATTCTGAAAATTGCTGAAGTGTGTATTGACAACTTCAAGCAGAGCTGCGCATATCATTGGAATCGGGTGATCGTGGAGAACACGATAAGCAATAGCAAGTAGACTATTGCCGACTAAGGCGTTTACGATCCTAAGACTCCACCAACGCATGCACTCCACCAACGCATGCACTCCACCAACGCATGCACTCCACCAACGCATGCACTCCACCAACGCATGCACTCCACCAACGCATGCACTCCACCAACGCATGCACTCCACCAACGCATGCACTCCACCAACGGTTTACTCTTGGGTGACTCAGTGCTGACTCACCAGCATGAGAGGGTGGAATGGGGCGAGACTAGGGGGGGTTGGGGGGGGAGCATAGTGCAAGCAGCAGCAAGAGAGGCAGCTCAACACAGGTGTGCGGACGCCGTCACGGATGTGCACGTGTCGAGACGGAGTCCCGCCCACGGCCCACCTGCCATCCGGTGCCCACCTGCCATCCGGTGCCCACCTGCCATCCGGTGCCCACCTGCCATCCGGTGCCCACCTGCCATCCAGTGCAGGGTACAGCGTAGCATCCTCCTCGCCCTTGCCCAGCCCTGCCTCCCTTCCGCGCCCCGCCTCTGCTGCCAGCGCAAAAAGGTCCGGCCCCCCTAATCCCTCCTGCCCCGTTTCCCCCTCCCCCCACTCCGCGTCATCAAACAGTCGCGCGCTTAGCTCCGCCTCCCCTTCGTTCCCCGCATCCTCACCCCCACTCCCCCCGCCATACCCGCCCGCGGAAACGAAGGCGGAGAGGAGGGAGGCGGAGGGGGCGGAGACGGCGGCGTAGAGGCAGGCGAGTGCGAGGGCGGCGGAGAGCCCCGCGAGGGTGCGCAGCCAGGGGGACGCGGGGAAGTGCATGGCGGAGGAAGCGCGCACCTACGGGGAAGCGAATGCGGACATTGCGGGGAGCTCGCAGGGAGGGGATTGCCGCGGAGAGCGCACGACGAGGGGGGGGGGGGGGGGCGGGAGCCGCACGGCGGGGATAAAGCGCGAGTGGAAAATGAGACGGGCGGGGCCACGGCGGAGACGAGGGCGCCAAGTGCGGGTGGTGGCGGGAAAACGCTGTTCCGTTGTTCCGTGTCGGACGAGGAGAAAATCAACAGCTGGCTTTCGTGCTGGCGTCGTGCTGACTGCTACGAGAAGATTCTATGTGCGTCGAGAAAAAGCAAAAACAACTGAAGGTTGGGCATCGATCCACATACCTCTCGCATGCTAAGCGAGCGCTCTACCATCTGAGCTACATCACCACGTCGGAAATATAACATTAAATGTTTATATCTGTTTTTTATCTTGACAATCTAGATCACCAAAATCCACCTCCAGCGACAATAACGGCCGAGCTGCTCTGTGCGACCACCGCCATCCGCGCCGTTCCCATGCGCGTCCTCGCATCGCCGCTGCTGCGCGTCGCCTCCCTCTCTTTCGCCACCGCCACACGCGCTCAAACCCACTGCCACGTCAGCAGCACTCCCTTCAACCTCCTTGCAACCCTTGCGTGCCCCCCCGCGCGCCACTCAGCGAACGGATTCCCCGCCGCATTCCCCGCCGGGTTCCGCGGCAAGTCCGTGCTGGCGTCGTCGGCCTCTCCGCCGTCACCTCCTGCCGAGGAGTCTGCGGCGCGCAAGCGAGCCAAGATGGCGGCAGCGGGAGACGCGGCGGCAGATGCGGCGGTGAGCGTGGGGAACGGCGAGCAGGCGGGAGCCCCGCGGAAGCGCATCGGGACGCACAACGGCACGTTCCACTGCGACGAGGCGATGGGGTGCTTCCTGCTGCGCCGCACTCTCAAGTTCCGCGACGCCGATGTGATCCGCACCAGGGACGAAAAGGTGCGCGCTTCGGCGTGCAGCAGGGCTAGAATTCAGATTTCACGGTTTTGGGTTTTGGACAAGCGCAGTGTCACAGAGAGGAGGGGCGGGGTGAGGGTCGCACAAGCCCAGATCAATCTGCCTTAAATTCCTCGCACGCATGATGGGGCGGGACTCAAAGAGCCAAACACAAGCTGGTCGCCTCCCGTCCCACCGTCCTTTGCTTCCCTCCTCAATGCCCCATGTCTTGGACCTTTGGGCCATACAGGAGGTTATTCACACGCTGCGGTGCCCTTTTCATCCCTTCGTGTACTGTACGCCTGCAAACATCACAATCTTCCCCTTCCCCTTTCCCCATCCCCTCCCCTCCCCGTTCCCCCCATGGTGCGGTGGCAGGTGCGGGCGGAGGTGTGTGCAGTGACGGGCGCGGCCCCATGGGCACTTCCGCCAGCACCTGCCACTGCGCGGTGATGGGCGTGGGCGGGGGGGACGACTTTGCAACGCGCCGCTTCCACCACCACCAACGTTACCCCCTCCCCTCCCCGCACGCACCCCCCTTCTCCTTCCCTCATGCCCTCCCCTCCCCCTTTACCTCCTTGGTGCCGGGGGGCCCACAGGTGTTGGCGGAGCTGGACGCGGTGATCGATGTGGGGGGGGCGTACGACCCCTCAACGGACCGCTTCCCCCTCTTCCCCCCTTTCCCCACCTTCCCCTCTTTCCCCCCTTTCCCCACCTCTCCCCCCTTTCCCCACCTTCCCCTGTTTCCCCCCCCCTTCCCCACCTTCCCCTGTTTCCCCCCCTTCCCCACCCACCTTCCCCCCCTTCTCCCCCTTCCCCACCTTCCCTCCCGTCCCCCCCTTCCTCACCTTCCCCCCGTGGTGCGCTTCTCCAGGTGCTAGCGGAGTTGGACGCGGTGATCGATGTGGGAGGGGTGTACGACCCAGCCACGGACCGCTACGACCACCACCAGCGCGGCTTCTCCGAGGTGTTGGGCCACGGCTTCTCCACCAAGCTCAGCAGCGCTGGCCTCGTGTACAAGGTGGGGGGTGGGGGGGGTGAGGGAAGAGGGGCTTGTGTGCTACGGGGAAGGGTAGGGGGCTGACTCTTCGTCTCCACCAAGCTCAGCAGCGCGGGCCTCGTGTACAAGGTGGGGGGTGGGGGGGGGGGAAGACGGGGAGATTTGTGTGAATGATTTGAGGTGGGCGTGGTGAGGGGTTGGGAATTGAGGGTGCAGGGTTGGTGGGTGTTGGGCCATAGCTTCCGCACCAGGCTCAGCAGCGCGGGACCCGTGTACAAGGTGGGGAGGGCAGCAGAAGGGGCAAGGGGCTTGCGGGGGGAAGGGTTCGAGAGGGCGAGTGGCTCAAGGTGCCACGTGCAGGGCTTGTGGGCGGAGGGAACGCGGGGAGTTGCTTGCTGCATCACCACTCTCCCCATCTGCTTGCGTGCTTGCTTGGCAAGCAGCGCAACGGAGAGGAGCTGCAAGGAGAGGTGGCGCATCAGTGGTGCTCGCCTCACCACCATCAGTGGTGCTCGCCTCACCACCATCAGTGGTGCTCGCCTCACCACCATCAGTGGTGCTCGCCTCACCACCATCAGTGGTGCTCGCCTCACCACCATCAGTGGTGCTCGCCTCACCACCATCCTCTCGCCCTCGCCCCCTCTCCCCCTGTCCTTCCCCGCCCGTCCCTCCCATCCTTGCGCTCCTCCCTGCCCCTCCGCTGCCCTGACTTGCCCCCCCCCCTGTGGGTGGAGCAGCACTACGGGGAGGAGGTGGTGGCGGGGCTCATGGGGCTGCCTCACACCCACGCGGACGTGCACAAGGTGTACCTCGCTGTCTACCGCTCCTTCATGGAGGTACGTCATGCAATGCGATGTGGGGCTGCTTGTAACGAGGACATGCGCCTTGCTGCAGTGCGCGTGTTCTTGGTGAGGTGGATGCGTGCGTGTGGTGGCTGGGGCCACTCCATCTCTTTTACCTCCTCACCGCACTCCATCTCTTTTACCTCCTTACCGCACTCCATCTCTTTTACCTCCTCACCGCACTCCATCTCTTTTACCTCCTCACCGCACTCCATCTCTTTTACCTCCTCACCGCACTCCATCTCTTTTACCTCCTCACCGCACTCCATCTCTTTTACCTCCTCACCGCACTCCATCTCTTTTACCTCCTCACTGCACTCCATCTCTTGCACGCCTTGAGCCCCCTTTTACTCTCCTCTCCACCGTGACCACCTTTCTCTTGTCGTCTCAAAATCTCTTTCCACCTCCTATCTCGCCTTCCCCCTCCCGCCTGCCACCTCTCGCCGCGTCCCCCACCAGGCATTGGACGCGATAGACAACGGGGTGAACCAGTTTGAGTCGGAGCACCCACCACGCTACGTGAACAACACGCACCTGTCGGCGCGCGTGGGGCGCTTCAACCCCGACTGGCTCGACGACGCCTCTCCTGCCGCCCAGGACGCTGCCTTTCACAAGGCCATGGCTCTCGCTGGGGAGGAGTTCGTGGAGGTGAGATGCGGTGGAGGAGGGTGGGGCCCGGGAGACTTTTGAGTGGACTCAAAAGTCAACTCAGTACAATGTCACACGGTATTTATTTGTACACGTTGGGCTATTCTCCCTAGTTCGTGGAGGTGAGACGCGGTGGAGGAACGTGGGGCTGGGGAGGGGAGGGGAGGGGAAGTGAAGGGGGAGGGGAGGTTCTGATGTTGTGTCAAGAAGCGAGGAGAGGGGAGTAATGAGAGTGGTAGCAGGGGAGGGAGGGAGAGGGACGAGAGTGGCCCTGGTTTCTGAGAGGTCTGCTTTGTTCCTTCCCCATTCCCCCTCCCTGCCGTTCTCTCCCTGTGAACCAGCCTCTGCCGTGCTCTCCGCGATGACAGCCCACGCTACAGCCCACAACACCCCACCACTCGCCCCCAGGCCGTGATTCTTGAGGCGCCTCAAAGCACTTGTATCTCTCTGCACCACCCCCCTGCCAGGCTGTGACATACATGGCGCGCAGCTGGCTGCCGGATTTGGGACGCCTCAAACTGCCCACCCCCTACACTCGGCCCCGTCCCCACCCCGCTCACCCCCCTGCCCAACCTCCTTCCCCGCCCCCCTGGCAGGCGGTGACGTACACGGCGCGCAGCTGGCTGCCGGCGCGCAGCATCGTGGAGGAGAGCATTGCTGCCGCCGTGGCCGCGCACGGCACTGCTGAGATCATCACCCTCAAGCAATTCTGCCCGGTGAGTGCAAGACCACCCGTGGTGAGTCAGGCAGGCGTGTCTTCGAGGAGAGTGCACGGCTCACAGCATTGCTGCTGTAGTGGCACAAACAGTTCAAACAGATTGGTAGCGCCGAGATGATCACGCCCAAGCAGTTGTGCCCGGTGAGCGCCACACCACCCGTGCTGCCTGCTGCCTGCTGGGTGACATGGGATGATGACGCATAGCACGAGGGGTGGAGGGTTTATGGCGCACTTTGTCCTGGAGGCAGCCGGTGTGAGGAGGGGTGGAGCAGAGTGGCCTGCAAGGCACGGGTGACCTGACACTGACACACCGCTGTGCTGTTGCGCCCTGGACTCATGCCAGGCTGTGCATCCCCATACCTCATGCCTCTCTGTATGGGCTGTGCATCCCCATACCTCATGCCTCTCTGTATGGGCTGTGCATCCCCATACCTCATGCCTCTCTCTGCACCTTCCATCTCTGTGCGTGCCACTACCTGGGTGTCATCGCGAGTCGGGTCATGTGTGCATCATTTCTCGGGGTGCATGTAACCCTGCTCTACGTTTGTGTGTGTCATCTCTATGTGTGTGTCATGTGTGTGTGCAGTGGAAGGGGCATTTGAGTGAGCTGGAAGGGGAGTTGAAGCTCAACCCTCTGCCCAAATACATGCTGTATGAGGTACATGCTGTATGAGGTACATGCTGTATGAGGTACATGCTGTATGAGGTACATGCTCTATGAGGTACATGCTCTATGAGGTACATGCTGTATGAGGTACATGCTCTATGAGGTACATGCTCTATGAGGTACATGCTGTATGAGGTACATGCTCTATGAGGTACATGCTCTATGAGGTACATGCTCTATGAGGTACATGCTCTATGAGGTACATGCTCTATGAGGTATGGTCTGTGAGATACACCCCTCATCCTCCCTTCTCGCCTTCCCTCCGCATTCAACCACTCCCTGGCCGCCCTACAAGTGGAGCTTGCACGCGCAGTAGTGCCACGGCCCTTGCTATCACCCGCGCATTCTCGAGTGTTTCCCTCACTCCCCTCGCTTCCCTCACTCCCCTCGCTTCCCTCACTCCCCTCGCTTCCCTCACTCCCCTCGCTTCCCTCACTCCCCTCGCTTCCCTCAGGCCATTTCAGTGGCGCCATGCAACTTCGAGAGGCGCTGCGCGCTGTCCGCAGACTGGAGGGGATGCGGACATTTTTCTCTCACCCCCTCATTCCCCCACTTGCTTCCCTGCACCTGCCTGGCCCCTGCAGGACGACCGGGCCAAGCAGTGGCGCGTGCAGGCCATTTCAGTGGCGTCAGGCAGCTTTGAGAGCCGCTGCCCGCTCCCCGTCGACTGGAGGGGGCTGCGCGACGATGAGCTGTCTGAGCGGTCGGGCATTCCGCGGGGGGTGTTTGTGCACATGAGTGGGTTCATCGGTGGTAACCACACGTACGAGGGCGCCCTCGCCATGGCCAAGGCTGGTCTGGCCGAAGGTGCTGCTGCTGCTGCTGCCAAGGCTGCTGAGGCCGCTGATGCTGCTGCTGCCACTGTTGCATGATTTGAGGTGGTTTGACGCTTATTGAAGCCGTGGTTGTAACGTACAAGGCAATGCTCGCGAGTGGGATTGTCAGAGGAACCAGGCCACACCACAGCGCACCACACCACACCACACGGACTGTATTGGAAAAGGTGCCTGTCTTTGACTAGGGCTGGCCTTGCTGCTGCCGCCAGGGCCACCGTGCCATGCTAATACTACCGTCATCGCCCGGATAGAAGACATATATGTCTTATCTCGTACACTAGAAAAAATGCTTGGGTTATCTTGTATTTGGGGAGGTTTTGGGTGTCTTATAAGTCTTATAAATGGAAACTTTTTAAACTACTTAGAATTTTCTTTACACATCTTGAAAAGAGTTTCTCGTTATGAGTATGGATGTTGCGAAGGTGCAACTTCGGCAACCATTGTTCGGGAAGCCACGTCATGGAGAATACTTGCAGAGGCAAATTTGGTAGTACCTGAGTCAGCACGTGGAAGAATTCGAGTATCGCAAGGGTAAAAATGTACGCGGTATTTCAAGTTTCACTATAATATATTGCAGTTTCGATTATAAGACATATATGTCTTATCTCGTACACACAAATAGGTGTCTTATAATGAGGCTAGCCTGTTTATAAGAGACACCCGGATTATAGACAACCCCTGTCTACTATTCAACACTGTCTACTATCCGGGCGCTGACGGTAGGGCTTGCTCTCATCTGTTCTCCTCATGTTGCGACCGTAAGTGCTTATTCAACCCATGGACTTTCACTGACAAACAATGATCATTCGTGTGAAGCAAACAGTACATATACCTTGCTAGGAAGGCAAGTTGACACACTCTAGTAAGGTACTTACCGGTATGCATTTTCTCTGCAAGCAAGAATTCAAAAGGGAGCCGTCTGCTATGGTTAAAAGGCAGCCATTGTTGCTCTTGCAGCTGCTGTTGCTTCAGTGCTCTTATGGGTGTTATTCTGTGTTGATGTCATGTGAGACCACATTCTGTCCTGTGCCAAATCTGAGAGCAGTGAGAAGGAACCGCATCTTCACCCGTGCTCAGAACCACCTCACTCCCAAAACTCCTGTGCCGGAGCACAGGCCACCCATCCAGTGCCCTTGTGTTGATGCGTGACCGCGCACAAGACAGGCCCACAGTGGTGCTGCCATGCGCTGTGCCCACCCACCAGTGCGTGCGTGGCGATCCCCTCCTCCAACCACCCAGTGCGCACAGCCCTTGCTGCCTGCCACTGCATTGCGGCACCGCACTGTGTGCTGCTACCACGCTGCCCTCAATCCCTTCACCGCCACACACTCTGTGCTTCTGCTTGCCCATGATGCTCTTGCTGCCGGCGGCACGGGTCACTGCTGTGCTGTGCCATGTGCTTGCTGCCCCGATGCCGCCTCGTGGGGAGGAGGGGAGTGGGCGGAGTCAGCAGCAGCATGTGGCGGCGCAGCAGCACACACTCTCAGCACCTCCTCCGCCTGTTTCCGCATGGGGGAGAGGGGGGGGTTGGGGAGGGGGGGGGGGTTGGGGGTGGGGAAGAGGAGGCAAGGAGGAGGGAGGGCGTCACAATATGGGACAATTCAGCAGCATGAGGCGGCTCAGCCGCACACACTCCCAGCACCTCCTCTGCCTGCTTTCACATGGCGGAGGTGTGGGGACGGAGGTGGGGAAGGGGCGGCAGGGGAGGAGGAAAGAACGGGAGGGAGGGGGCGACAAAGTGGGCGGGAGTAGCAACATGCGGGGGCACAGCAGCACAGCACACACCCACAGCACTTCCTCTGCCTGCGAGAGGGAGATCGGAACAAGGGGGGATAGGGGGGCACCGAAGGGGAGGGGGGAAGACAGTGAAGAGTGAGCAGCGTTGGGAGGAGCAGCATCGGGATGCGCATGCTACAAACACGTGTGTGGGCTCAAGGTGCCACGTGGGCTCAATCTGCCACGTGGGCTCAAGCTGCCACGTGGGCAGTGCTCAACCTCTGCGTCACCACAGCCGCTCGCCGATGAGGCAGCATGGCAGGGCGTGTGGAGCCCTTGGGTGAGCCGGGCAGCATGCTGTCAGCGCCCCGCACTGCTCTCAACAGACACAGCCTGCTCACCGTCTTGTGGAAAGCCATGGGGGAATGGGTGCGGAAGGGGGGTGCAGCAAGAGAGGCAGCAAGGGACTCCTCGGTGCGGCGGGTAACGTCATGGGCGCCAAGGCACATCCACGCGGGGAACCGCGGAGCAGTGCACCCAGGCATGCTGCCACGCTGCATGCGCACCTCATCCCGCTCCTCCGCTCATCCGCTCGTCTGCTCATCCGCTCGTCCGCTCATCGGCTCGTCCGCTCGTCCGCTCCTCCGCTCGTCCGCTCCTCCGCTCGTCCGCTCGTCCGCTCACCCGCTCCTCCGCTCCTCCGCCCGTCCTCTCCTCCGCTCATCCGCTCGTCCACTCGTCCGCTCGTCCCCGCATCGGCTCTCTTATCGCGCTTCCGAGAGTTGCTCTATCTGCGTGAAAGCACGTGCACTCCAGCTCGTCCATCGCACCTGTCGGATGCGCGCGTGGCGCGTCTTGGCGTTGGCGCGGCGCGTGTGGTTCATGGGGTGGCGCTTCCACACCAGCCCGCCCGTCGCTTTGAACACCTGCAGCGCCACGCGCGTTGCCTCGCCCAGCGCCATGATTGGCGGATCAACAGATTCTCCACCAAAAGTCGTCGACGCTTCAAGCGATACGACGAGACGTACTGTTGACAGATCTGGCGCGCTTTGGCACTGGTGATTGTCTTGGTGTGCAGCAGCTGATGTGACTACAACGGGAGGTGAAGAAACGGAGGGGAAGTGGAGGAAGAGTGGCGCTGGGTTAGGGCGTGGAAGTTCTGTTTACAAAATTCCTTCGCAAACATGTCGCACGCGTCGACGAAATCATTTTGTTCGACATTTGGCCGATTTGCACTTTTGTCGAAGCTTGCGTTCACGAAGAGTTGTTTCGTGAAGGTGAAGGGGAATTCGTCGCTGACTGGGTGGCATCACTGGCGTCATCGCTTCCTGGAAAACTCTTCAGGACGTGTCTCAAATGTGCGGGTCCACGTGAGTCCGACGCGGACCCGGCGGACCAGCTCTAGAACCACCCTGTGAACCAGCGACGGACTGGACCGAGATGTGGGACTTTTAACCACGTTCGAATGGCACTACAGCGGTGCCATTGATTTGGTCGCCAGATCAGACCGCGCCTGGTCCGTAACTGTAGCAGCTCACACTTTGCTTGCGAATTATCTCGCCATTCGTGACTGTCGCTCCTGACGGGATGGGGAGTTAACCCCAGAAAAAATAAGGAGGTAACTCGATTTCAACATGACTGATTCGCGTTGTTCGTGCTTCATTTCGCAAACACTGTACATCCCTTGACGCGATGTTTCTTGTAGACCAGCTCGTGTCTGGTCCACGGCTGGTCCGCGAAGTAGGTCCGTCGGACCAGAATTGCGGACCCGACATGCACAAATTAGCAACGGACCAGGTCGGGGCGGACCAGTCACATGAGACACCCTCTCATGAGAGACGCATGCGGCAGTAACGCAGCACTTGTTCGCCAACAGAGTCGCACATTTTGGGTCACTAAAGTTCACTCACAAACGCTCCGCTTCCAGTCACAAATGCTCTCATGCTAGTCATAATTATGTCGACTGGAATTAGTTGACATTATTAGAAGCTTATGGTTCGTCAACCATACAATCATGCCATCTAGCAGCTCCTTTTTCGTCCTCGACATTGGGAAATCCGGCGGCGGCGGCGTGAGCGGCGGCGGCGGCGGTTTCGCGTCGTTTCTGCTCGCGGCGAGACCGTATCTTGTAGCTGCCGCCGTGATTCTCGCTCTCGAGCTACCGTTTGTACTCTTCTTTCAGCCATGGCGAGTCGCCCAGGTCGAGCCGCGAATCGACGCCGCGTTGCAACCCGAAGGCGGTGGCCTTGCCGGGTGTAAGATAAGCGCTGCGCAATGCCGAGCGGAAGAAAACTACTGGGTGCGTACTAAAGGTCCTCAGGTAGTTACATACAAGCGGTATACTGCGCTTTAGAGAAATATGTCACTTTCGTGAGTTAATGCAAAGATTCTAGGTCGCTTAGTGTTCCGTGCACGTTTTTCGCGTGCACGTTTTTCGCGTTTACTGTATAATTGCGCATGGCCCTCGCTTTACCATGCTAGTGAAATTCAACAACTGAATTTCACCCATTTGTATCCCCATAACAGCTGAACGTGCAACGGCGCAAGGACTTCAATGGCGGCCATTTTCAGCCGTTAGATGTAACGGACGGTGCAGATATGCTCATCCGCATCCTCGTGCCCACGTACCAGTGCCCCGGGGAGGAGCGGCTGGGCGTGTGGGGTGATGGTGGCAAGGTGAGAGAGACGGTGGGGCAATGGGGGTCGGGTGAGGATGGGTTGGGGGGTAATGATGGGTTGGGGTGTAAGGATGGCGATATGTGGTGGGGCAGTGGGAGGATGAGGAAAGGTGGTTTGGCAGTGGGGATGGGTAAGAATGGGGTGAGGATAAGGATGAGGGAAGGTGGTGGGGCAGTGGAGATGGTGTATTTTTTTTCTGATTCTACTCAAAGTGACCACGTTGCAAGATGAGAAACACGGTGAGGCAATGGGTTGGATGGGGTAAAGAAGGGGAGGGGGGAGGGGAGGGGAGGTAAGGATGGAGTGAGGAAGGTTTGAGATGGAATGTCTCCAGTGAGGGGTGAACCCCCCATGTTCTATCCTTGTGTGTGTACGGTGACGCACCTAGCAGTTTCCATGGAAAAAAGATTCTGGGTATGTGGAGGCGACGGCGGTGGCAAGGCAAGGCAAGGCGAGTGTGACTGTATGAGATGAGAAGAGATTGAAAACCTGAATTCAATGTTAAGTGGTGCTGATTCTCCTCACGCGCTTCTAAACACCCACGAAAGCACTCACACATTTTAGTCCCCTCACCTCACCCCCTGCCCCAACCCCACCCTCACCACGCCCACCCTCTCTCCTCCACTCATCCACCACCACAGACATGCATGCTCCGTTGCAATCTTACATGCTCGGCTCCTTACAATCTTCCTGATGCCCCCCACACCTTCCCCCCTCCTCCTCCGTTTCCCCCTTCCTCCCCCACCACCAGTGGACATGCATGCTGCCTTCCACCATTCAACCCAAGCCCATCGTGTACAGGTCTGTACTGTCGTATTTGTTACCCATATGTTGTTAGCATTAGTATGTTATTCGCCATCAATACTGCGACCAATCTGCTCTTATTAGTGTCCCACCCGTATGTTGTTTTTGGTGTACATACCATTGAGCCACCAGCAATGCCTCGCAAGTACGATATTAAACAGAAGCTTTTCATCCGCACCACCAACACCATCAACCCTCTGTCTTGCCACGGCTGACCCTCCACACCGACCTCAGTCCTCACCTTCCACCCGTTCATCTTCTCATCATATGGCCCCTCCTCTCACTCCGCCCCTCATATCCCCTCCCCGTGCAGCATCGGCAGCAACGAGTCGTTTTCCTTTGAGAGTGAGATAAGCGCGGAGCTGCACATCCGCACGGACACCTTCGACCCCTTCATCCCCCCCGAGGCTCAGGCGCGCATGAAGGCCCTCCCCTTCCTGCGCTTCCACAGCATTGGCGTTGCCAGCGCTGCGGATATCAACGAATACAAGAAGTGGTACCCCAAGGTGCGATGCGGTACCCCAAGGTGCGATGCGGTACCCTATGGTACGATGTGGAACCCCAAGGTGCAATGCGTTACCCCAACGTGCGACGCGGTACCCCAAGGTGCGATGTGGCAACCCAAGGTGCGATGTGGTTCCCCAAGGTGCGATGCGGTAGCCCAACGTGCGATGCGGTACCCCAAGGTGCGATGTGGTTCCCCAAGGTGCGATGTGGCACCCCAAGGTGCGATGTGGCACCCCAAGGTGCGATGTGGTTTCCCAAGGTGCGATCTGGCACCCCAAGGTGCAATGCGGTACCCCAAGGTGCGACGCGGTACCCCAACGTGCAATGTGGCAACCCAAGGTGCAATGTGGTTCCCCAAGGTGCAATGTGGTTCCCCAAGGTGCAATGTGGTTCCCCAAGGTGCAATGTGGTTCCCCAAGGTGCGATGTGGCACCCCAAGGTGCGATGTGGCACCCCAAGGTGCGATGTGGCACCCCAAGGTGCGATGTGGCACCCCAAGGTGCGATGTGGCACCCCAAGGTGCGATGTGGCACCCCAAGGTGCAATGTGGCACCCCAAGGTTTACCCCAAGAAGGTTGAGTTGAGACATTTCAGGACACGCTTCTGCCCCCTTCTGCATTCTGGGCCCCACCTCAATGGTGCCACCCCCCATGCTGCCATCCCCCATGCCGCCATCCCCCATGCTGCCACCCCCCATGCTGCCACCCCCCATGCCGCCATCCCCCATGCTGCCACCCCCCATGCTGCCACCCCCCATGCTGCCAACCCCCATGCTGCCATCCCCCATGCTGCCACCCCCCATGCCGCCATCCCCCATGCTGCCACCCCCCATGCTGCCACCCCCCATGCCGCCATCCCCCATGCTGCCATCCCCCATGCTGCCACCCCCCATGCCGCCATCCCCCATGCTGCCACCCCCCCTGCTGCCATCCCCCATGCTGCCACCCCCCATGCTGCCACCCCCCATGCTGCCATCCCCCATGCTGCCACCCCCCATGCTGCCACCCCCCATGCTGCCACCACTCCCCCTTGTGGTGATCCGCTCTTCCCGGCCCCACAGCTCACTTTTTCAGATGATGCGGTGGAGCGAGAGAGAACTTGGGGATAGGGGGGGGGGGGGCGGGTCTCCGAATATCTCACTTACCTTTTTCTGCTCCCCCTTTGCTCCCCGTGCCCCCCCTTGCTTCCCCTGCTCCTTGTGCTCCCCTCTGCCCCATGTTCCCACGACCCACTAGTGCAGAAGCAGTTCATGCGGTTAAACGAGATCATGAAGCGGCTGGGGCACTCGTATATCGACGTGCTGAAGGTGGACTGCGAGGGGTGCGAGGAGCACTTCATTCACGAGCTGGTGAGGGCCAACCACAACAAGATGGGCGCGCTCACCATCCATGGGGGCAGGCTGCCGTTCGGACAGATGCTGTGTGAATTCCACAGGTGGGGAGCTGTGCGGTTAGAGTGGTTCGTGCATGCGTGGAGTCGAGTACATGTGGGAGCAGTGGTTAGATGGCACGCAGGCATGGACACATGCGAACATGCACACACACACAGACAGGCACATAAAAGGTTTATGCTTATGCACAAAGACGCACACACACAGATTCTCTCTGTACCACACAAATTTTCAGACAAACATCACACACTCATGTGCGCACCCATACACAGCCATGCCCTTGTGACCCCTTCCACAAGATCATTCTTAGCATTCCCATCCATGCCCCATGCAGGACGGGCATGTCTAATTTCCCCTTCTCGCACACACCTCCCCACCTCGTACACACCCCATTCTCCCTGTCTACAATCTTCAACCTATCAATTTCCCATCCACTCCCCATGCAGGACCAATGTTCCCAACAGCACTTCCTCTCGCACTCGTCTTACGTTCCACATCAAGCCCAACCCCTAAACTCCCCTCTACTCTTGCAGCCAGCAAACAGTCTCCGTTTTCTCCCCGTGTGCATGACAGAACGGACATGCCGAACCGCACGCTGCCACTGGTGTACGGAATGGAGAGCCTGGGGTACCGCATGTTCCACGTGGAGCCCAACCCGCAGTGCCTGCACTGCCAGGAGATCGCCTTCATCCACGAAACCCTCGTCAAGCCCTCCCCCACCGCTGACTGCCGGCCTTTCCTGCAGCAGAGCAGCAACGGGCTTGCGCAGTTGCTAGATGCCGGAGGAGACAAGGGGCAAGCTGCTGCAGGCAGCAAGCGTGAGGAAGGGGCTGCTGTTGACAGCTCGCTCGATTCGCCGTAGAAGCCTAGTGAAGCCGCCTTTGACCATGGCTGCACTTCCTGCCGCCTCGTGTGCCGTTTTCATGCAAGTTGCGTGCGTTGTAATGGGGAGTTCGTGAAAGCACCTACCGGCATGCATTAAATGAGGGGTCAAGCTGGAAAAGGGCATGCTGAAATATTTTATATGCTTGTATTGTATCGGGTGGTATTCTTTTTGAAGTACCGTATTCTTCTTTGTCAGTGATTTTTGTGTGTTTTTTTCTAATCAAGTCAAACAATAAATATGTATTTTTTATGGCCTTGGTACTGTATGGCTCCGGATATAAGCGGAGGCCTATGTTACCGTAAGCGCATGCGCTTGTATCTGGAGCAATGTGCTTATGGCCGATCCTCATTCATAAGCGCATCCCTGTCAGACGTTATAGTTTAAGTGATGTGTGTCATATGGGGTACAATAGTTAGGGTTAGGTTTATGTACCCCAACCAACCTTAGTAACACATTCTTCTGTTCTTGACAATCCCGTTTGAAATCGTTACTTATTATAACCACACCCTTTTTTTAATTTGTTTGATTTTGACATTACTAAAAAGCTTCTCCAGGGCTATACCTCCTACACGTTGGAAACATGTAATTTAAGGCTTCCTATGTGTCGTAACATTGAACCATAAACGAGGCAAGCTACAGCGAAGCAGTGGCGAGTCAACCGAGGAGGTTGAATGAAAAGTAGCGGTCAGAGGTTACGCGAGGTCAGGGACCTTTGACTCGACAAATACAGCGCGACAGCAAGGACAAACAACTGACTCGATATTCAGCAGTTGCCCGAGTCGTCACTGTATCGAAGCGCAACCGCAACAATAAAACAGTTATATCATCCTTTCTTATTCCTTGTAATCTTATAAAAGCTTGTATTACTTCCTTATAATTAATCTATCTTGCGCAAGGTGGTTCAACAACTTATCATTAAACGCTTCCGCAATACAACATTCCTGTCAGAATCTTAGCCTTGAAAGATCCTAAGGGCTTTTCTCAGCCCAACATGGTATGAGAGCAGACAAGGCAAGATTCAACTTTGTTTAAACTCCTACAACATCAGAAGAGATGGCAACACAGAAGGAGAGAAGCTCCTCTAACGGCTCTCCCGGCACTACCCCTACTCCACCTCAAGCCTCTGGCCTACAGACAGAGGGAGGCACGGCGACAAGACCAGCTGTTGAGTCCACTGAGACTCCCGCAAATCAAACGACCAACTTCGACCCAAACATGATGGAGAAGTTCTTCTCCTTCATGTCCTTCTACGAACAGCACCAGCAAGCAGCACCCGCACAGTCAAACAACAGCGACAACAACAACGGCGTTACTCCAATGAGTCTTGACGGCTCATCCTACGCGCGCGGAAACCAGCAGCAACCTACCTTTGCTCCGTACAAGCCTCAACGTGGTTCCATCAGCCTCATGCCGCACCAACAGCCTCCACCTGGACAGGAGAAGACACTGGATGCACTTCAAGTTCAATCACAGTCCGCACACGTCCTAAAACTGCAGACATCGACACCCTTCGACGGAAAGGACTTTTATACCTGGTCCTTCAAATTGGGAAATGATGGAAGGCGCGCAGATCCTCGGATTCTTCGACGGATCCCTGCCATATCCAACACACGGGACGCAGTACGACAAACAACCGTATACGTATCAGTCGCTGATGGCGTATACGATTCTCCTACGCAACATCACGCCGAACGAGCAACAGAACATTCGGTCTTATCGTGGATACGGCAACTCCGCCGAGCTCGCGTACAACCACCTGAAGAACCTGTATCAAGCAACAAACAGCGTCAATCAGAGTCGTCTCATGGCACAGCTGACAACAGTGGAAATGAAACCCGGCGAAAAGGGAATGGCGTATATCAGCCGTTGTCGCGGACTGCGCGTCAGACTCCTTCGATGCGGAGGATCGATATCCGAAGAAGCCTTCGTGACAGTTGTCATCTCCGGCCTCGGTCCTCACTTGCGTTCCACTCGAGCTATCCTCCGAGCTCACGGAAAGATCTCCGAAGCGACACTCTGCGCCGAAATTCACGCTGAACAACAGGATATGGACCTGCACGAAGAGCGTCACAAGAAAAGAGCGTCAGCACCAGAGTTCGCGTTTCACACTCAACGACGCTACAACAACAACAATAATCGACAGAACAAACAGTTCAACAGTACGTACCGCCATTCTGCCATCTCTGCAAGACGTCAGGACACCCTCGTACACACTGCCCGAGTCAGCAGCAGTCAGCACCGCCGCAACGTCAACTTCGGCCCTCAAGTATTCAAGTCACTTCTACACAAGCGCATCCCACCAGTCAAGTACAGTCCTCAACAACATCAACGACAAAACCTGCACAAGGCGCAAGAAACATCGTGAGCTGCATGGCAAGAATAACGGACTCCTGCATCACCAAATCGCCACCACACCACTCACCAGAAGAACTACTCGACGAGAGTACTCTGCGCCACGAATCACTGGAGCCCGACCCGACGTACGCAGCCATCACCCAGAGCGAGCCGTCCGGGAAAGACATCTGGTTCTTGGACAGCTGCTGCGGACAACACATGTGCTCCTCGGGTCGCTTCGTTCAACGGGAACACCAACTGCAGCGCGAAGTCATCATCACCGTCGCCAACAACCAGAACCTGTGCACACGACGACAAGGGATAGTTCAGCTTCAGTCATGAGAGACTAACGTTATTATGCAAATGTCGAAAGTTTTAATTGCAGAAGGACTCGGCTGCAACTTACTGAGTGTCAGTCAACTCATGGCTAAGGGAATCCATCTTGAAGCAGACAGCACCACCCATGAGTTCAAGCTGTACAATGGAAAGGCGGACTAAAGAGGCAGACCGTACATCGGAAAGGCTATATTGAAGAATAATGTCTTCGTCCTCGACTTTGTTCCAGATCAAGGCACCGCCGACAGTGACGGAATCGTCAACTTCACTTCCTGGACACACCCACCAGATCTCGACCCCGACTTCAGTCCCGGCGGCTTCTGGTACTCGAACACTATACCTGAAACAAAACGAACGAGAGCATTAGCAACAATCCAGACAACATCGGCAGCAGCACTAACACCATCGGCAGTAGCAGAGTCAACATCGGCAGTAGCAGAGACAACATCGGCAGTAGCAGAGACAACAACGGCAGCAGCAGAGATAACATCGGCAGCAGCAGAGACAACACAGGCTCCAATCGCTGGTCCTTCAATAGCACCGGCCTTCATCAATGACACGCCACCGACTCCTGCGCAACAGCTGACTCCCACTCCACGAGAAGTCAACAGAAGCGCAAACTTCACCGCAGGTTTCTATTCCAACTCCGACTTGTACAGACGTTCACCCGGACATCGCGCTGGCGAAGACATCTGGCATGCAAGGATGGGACACCCGAGCAACACAACGTTGAACAACACGATAAGAGCAGGTGTTCTTGATAAAGACTGACTGCTTCTACACGACGGCAGAGAACTTCAACGAGTCTGCGGAACGTGTTTTACCTCCCCTGAAGCAGACTAACCACATCAGCCGTTCGTCTCTCACCACAACCCGAGCGCACCAGCCTACGCACCACTGGAGAAAGTGTACAGCGACATACTGTACAACCGTGAACCCGGACAAGAAGCTTATAACTACGTCATCACGTTCATCGACGCCGCCACACGATACGTCTGGCATCTCAACCTTCCAAGCCGTGACATGGCCTTCGAAGCTTTCGTCGCCTGGCTTCCAGTAGCAGAACGAGAATCAGGAGTGAAGCTGAAAAGCTTCCAGTCAGACGGGGGAGGGGAATATCAGTCACAGAGGTTCAAGGTCTACCTGGCAGAAAGAGGCATCAAACGGCTCATCTCCCTTCCCTACGCCCATCAACAGCAAGGCGTGGTAGAACGGATGAACAGGACTCTCCAGAACACCATGCGCAAGTTGCTACGTGGCATATGGCTACCCAACCACCAGTGGCCCGAAGCAATGGACCATGCCGTGATGCTGCACAACTTGCTCTCGTCATCATCGCTCCCGAACAACGCATCACCGCATCTGCCGTGGACAGGAAAAATGGGCAGCACAAAAATGTTGCGAGTGTTCGGCTGCATGGTACAGTACCGACCCCCAACTGCACGAGCCGGCCGATTCTCTCAACGCGCACAGTGGGGAGTACACCTGGGCATCGAAACACATTACAACGCGTGGAAGAATTTTGACGTCCACTCGAAGGAAACAGTAGCAGCACGTGACGTGATCTTCTACGAACGACTCACCCTCCCGACATACCTTGCCAACCTGGAAGAAGAACGAGACCCCACATGCGGATTCCATGGTGATCGAGCCTTCTCTTCGGCAGCAGATGAAGCTGACTGGAACGAGCAGAACGTGGACGGAGCTTCGGAGGAAGCCGGACCTCTTCCGTACTGCTCAGTGGACATTCCCATGGACGACGACAACCCTCGCGAAAGCATCAACGCCGAAACATATTATCACTTCGCCGACACCGGTTACGTTACACCCGCAAGAGTCAACACCGACGAAGCAGAATGCGAAGGACCCAGTTTCACACCTGACCCAAAAGCAGGAGATGAAGCAGCTTATCCCGAGGACGCAAATCTCCCCCGCTACACACAGAGTGGGCTGCAGGTACTGGGACTCGTCACCACCGTCCACGGAGCAGCGCCACCTAAGGTGCCTGCCACAGTTCAGCATGCTCTGGGGGGGGAGCACAGGGAAAAATGGCGCGAAGCCATGGACAAGGAATTAAAGTCACTAGAAGAACGCAACACCTGGAAGGTCGTACCCATCGGAGTGGCACGCAACAAGACGATACTCACCGGGAAGTGGGTTTTCCGCGTGAAAACAAAGGCACATCGACAAGTTTAAAGCACACTGGGTCGTACGCGGCTTCGACCAAGAGCACGGACGAGACTTCACCGAAACATTCGCGCCGGTCAGCCGACACACCTCACTGCGGATTCTCCTCGCGATAGCTGCCATGATGCGGAAGAAGCTCCGACAAATCGATGTCGCCAACGCCTTTCTCTACACTCCCGTTGATGCTGAGATCTTCGTCGAGCAACCGCACGGCTCCAACGCAGACCCTAATCATGTCTGTCAGTTGCTGAAATCCCTGTACTGCATCAAACAAGCTCCAAGGCTGTGGCAGCAGTACCTACACGCCAAAGGCACCGACCGGACGACCAAGGCATGTACCGACTCACGAAAGGCACCGACTACATCCTGCTTATCGTCTACGTGGACGATCTGCTCTATATCGGCTCGACCGACGGTATCACGACCTGGTTCGAAGGGGAGCTGCTGCGGGATCTCACACCAACCGTCTCCTCCACCGTAACGTAGTACCTCGGGCTCAACATACAGGAAGGAGAGAACGCGATCTACCTCAGCGCCGCGAAATACGCCGACACCATCGCCAAGCGCTTCGGACTAACTCCAGCTACCATCACCATGCCATATCGCTACACCGACGGAAATCGCAAGGAAAGCTTCACTCTGCTCAAACCCGCTGGAATCCGCGACTACCAACGAAAGCTAGGATGTCTACTCTTTGCAGCTGTCATTTGCCGACTGGACCTATCGTACTCAGCGAGCCAACTCACTACCTACCTCAAGAAGCCTGAAGCAGAACACATGGCGGAGCTCGACCGCGCACTTCACTACCTCGTCAGCACCTCGACAATCGGCCCGACCTACCACAAAACCGAAACCACGACGCCCAAGGTAATCGGCTATGTGGATGCCGACCATGCCGGCGACTCCGACAACAGGCGTCACGCACCGGCTACATCTACCGACTCGAGCCTATCGGGCCTATCTCGTGGCAGTCAAGCAAACAGGAACTAATCGCCCTCTCCTCAGCTGAAGCAGAATACATTGCACTCTGCTCAGCCACCAAGGAAGGACTGTACCTTCGCGAACTGCTGGAAGAAGCGAAGCTGGCCCAGTTACCCAGCTTCTCTCTGTTCTGCGACAACCAATCTGCAATTCGCATAGTGAACAAGAACGGGTTTGCGAACCGGACGAAGCATATCGCCCTGTGATACTTCTTCGTGAAAGACGAGATCGAGAAGGGAAGACTTGAGCTATCCTACTGCCCGACGTCCGAAATGGCAGCCGATTATTTGACCAAGAAGCTCGGAAAGCAGAAGTTCGAGTACTGAATGCTGCTGAGTGAACAAGGCCACGTCACTAGCAACGACACTCCAGAAGCGAAGGGGAGTGTTGGAAACAAGTAATTTAACGCTTCCTATGTGTTGTAACATCGAACCATAAACGAGGCAAGCTACAGCGAAGCAATGGCGAGTCAACCAAGGAGGTTGAATGAAAAGTAACGGTCGGAGGTTACGCGAAGGTCAAAGGTCAGGGACCTTTGACTCGACAAATACAGCGCGACAGCAAGGACAAACAACTGATTCGATATTGAGTAGTTGCCCGAGTCATCACTGTATCGAACAGCAACCGCAACAGTAAAACGGTTATAGCATCCTTTCATATTCCTTATAATCTTATAAAAGCTTGTATTACTTCCTTATAATTAATCTATCTTGCCCTCACACACGAGCGCAAGGTGGTTCAACAACTTATCATTAAACGCTTCCGCAATACAACATTCCTGTCAGAATCTTCGCCTTGAAAGATCCTAAGGGCTTTTCTCAGCCCAACACCACAACCAACACATTTCCATTAAGATTAATACTTTCTTACAAATTTGGCCACTAGCAAACTGAAATACAAGCCTACACAAAGCTTTTCTAACTAGCCTAGCCTAGGGGAGGTCATCGTCCTCGTCGAACTCGGGCTCCTTGCAGTTGTTGCCCCATAAGCCACCGGCGGCGATCTTGTCGTCGACATCTACTTCTTGCGTCAGCTGGCTCCTCCTGTGCGCCATGGCCAGCTTGTCTTCGCTCCCGTCAAGCGCGTTGCTAATGCCGCATGTGAGGAAACCTCAGTCCGTCGACCGCCCACCCCTTCCACGAGCGACTTGTATACGGGGGGCCCACCCCCCAGGGGCACGCACCACACCCTGGGTGGGAGGCGCAGCGGTAGAGGCACCAGGGCGGGCTGCCCAGCCAGCAACGACGGATCATGCAGTGGGGGAGGAGCAAGCTGCTGAAGGGGGAGCGCTGGAGGACCAGTAAGAAGAGGAGCAACAATTACAGGAGGATGAGGCGCCACATCAAGCGAGGGAGGGACTGGCTCACGGGCGGCACCACAGGCCCATCAAGACCCGCGCCATCAAGCGGATCCTTCCAAGAAGCGCGTCGAGCGCACGCTCCACCGAAGAGACGAGGGACGCGGAGAGGCGCGACGAGGAGATTCTCTCCGATGGGGTGATTCACTCCGCGGGGATCGGCGACGCAGTGACGACGCCTGGCTGCGCCAGCCCTACGCCATATCGGGCTAGAGCACAAGAGACAGAGACGAGGGGCGCGACGGCGGGCTGCGGCGCTCCCCATGAGGCCGTGACTGTGACCACTTCTGCTCGCCGGTTCGTGACCCCGCCATTAATGAGCAGGGAGGGGGGTCATTGATGGTGGACTCTTCAAGCTCGCTTGGTGCAACAACAACTCATGGATGCCCAAGCTCAACGCGTCATGACAACGCCAGATCGGGGAAGGCGAGAGTGACATGGCGCACAACGACGTGAGCAGCGAGAGCCGCAAACAGATGGTCAAAGGGGCCGCGGAAGAACTGGAGGGTATGCCCAGTTTGCACGACGGCTGATCGAGTATGAAAACATTTTAAGGGGAAACCCCCAGTGATACGAGCAGGAGCAGGAGGGAGGAGCTGGCAGCGGTGAGAGAGCGGGAGACGAACTGAGGAGTGAACCGACGGGTGACCAGCCTTATACCCCCTCCCTTGAGGGTGCTTCTAGGTCCTTGACGGACGAGGACGATGTCCAAGAAGCAGAGTCACAAACCATTATGAGGGATGGGCAACCCAACCGCCGAACAGCATCTGCATATTCCCCCCAAATGTCAAACCTGGCCGCAAATGCAGCAGCACCTCGATCCAACCTGGCAAGCATAGCCCACCTGAGAGGACCCCAACCTCCCTGTTCTCTGCCAAGCAGTTTGCGGATAACTTTGAAAATTTTGCAGAGAATGCCATGTGGGACATTAGGTCCTCAGTGAACTCCACGATTGGCAACAGCTCATCCCAATCATCTTGTGTTGGGCAAATAAACGAACGAAGCATTTGTTCAAAAGTGCAATTTGTATGCTCGGTCTGCACATCCGTTCGAGGGTGGAATGCAAACGACATTTTCAGTTTCGTCTCAAGTGTCCGAATGACCTATTGCCTAGAATCGGCTTGTGAAACAAGGGTCTTAGTCAGATACTAGCACACGAGGCAAACCATGTAAACGGAAAACATGTGCAATCAACAACTTAGCCATATATTTTGCTGATACGTTAGTGGTTGTAGGCACGAAGTGCATCATCTTGGTCAGACCATTCACAAGGACTATGATCGATGTATGACCATCTCGTGTTTTAGAGAGATCAGTGCTGACATCCAATGACACACTCTCCCAAAATTTATCAGGGACTTCAAGTGGTTGAAACAAAACACGTGGATTTTGTGTGCTCGGTTTGTTACGAGCACACGTATCGTAGCGTGTTACAAGCTACTGGACTTCATGCCCAACCCTGGCCACCAGTATATGCCAGACAATGCCATCGGGCTTTCTCAACTCCAAGGTGTCCACTGTACTTACTGGCATGCACTTCTTGTAAGATGTCATTCCGCTGGTTCCCTATATGTGGTACTACTATCTCTTTTCCATGCCACCAAAGCTCATGTTCCCATAAGAGAACCTTTGTATCCTGTGGGTTATGAAACCAGGAATCAATGTGATAACCTGCACGGATTCGTTACAGAAAACCACTTAAAGTAATCTCACTCATTCGAGCAACATCGGGGATACCAAAGTAAGCCGCAAAGACGGCAGCATGTCCAGTGTCCTCCAGTGCGTTGGCTGCCAATATTGGCTGTCAACTGAGGGGGTCAGCCTTGTTTGTCGAACCTCTATGATATCGAATATTGTAGGTGAATCCGCTAAGGAGTTCAGTACATCGGGCTTGATGACGAGTGAGGGTGGCTTGGCTGGAAAAAAAGGTGTTCGGACAATGGTCCGTGGTGACAACAAAGTCCACACCCTCCAAATAACATCGCCATGTTCGTAGCACATGGACGACTTCCAACATTTCCTATTTGAAAGTCTACTACGGTTGCTCTGCCGTGGAGAGATTTCTACTCTCATATGCCACAGGGCATCTGTTACTGCCTCGTATGGTTTTATTTGATCTGGTAATACCAACACAGGAGCGTTGGTCAGCTTTCGTTTGTCCGCTTCAAATGTCTCTTGGCATTGTCTCGTCCATTCCACATACTACCTTTTTGGGTAATTGCGGTCACTGGGGCAAAAATGGTAGAAACTTTTCTCCAATAAATGGCGAAAGTAGTTAGCTATGCCAAAGACCTAACTTGTCTCACGTCCTCTGGAACAGGCCAACTCTCAAGAGTCGCCACTTTCTTCAGACCGACTTTCAATCGACAGTTCCCCACAAGATGTCCTATATGTTTACTTTCACAAGCGAGCACAGAACTTATGCTCTTGTATTTTGTTTAATCCCATTTTACGTGCCCAGTATGCTCCATTTCGGTCTCAAAGTATACCAATATATCTTCAGGAGAAATTAAGATGAACTGCTCAATTGCCTTACAAAATACATCTTTCATCGCCCTCTGAAAGGAGGCCGGTGCACTAGTCAGACCGAAGCTCAGCACACACAATTGAAAATGCCCGAACGGCGTGCGAAACGATGTTTTGGGTACATTGTCGCTGGTGATGCGCAACTGATGGTACCCCTATGTGAGGTCCAATACGCTAAACCATTGGGCACCCTGGAGATGATCGAACGGATCTTCGATGCGAGGCAAAGGATATTTGTTCTTGATAGTGAACTTGTTCAAGACGCAATAGTCGACGCACATGTTGACCGATATAACGTTATGCGGAAGCGTTAAACTGGAATCACAAACAAAAACTTAGCAACACTTAACATCACTTGCAGCCCTTCGAGTGTGACGGCTTGTCACCTCCTAGCCAAGGGCGTACTAAAAATGCAAGTGAGCAATTATGCCTTGCTTACGCTTGTAGAACAAGTAAACTGGTTGAGCAGAGATTCGGCAGCACCGTGATCATTTCTACTCTCCTCAATACGAAGTAGTAGAATTAAAACTTGAAAAAACACGAATGCATTAGATTTATTTCGACAAGTACAAGCACACATTTATATAGATTCTACGCACAGGCAAGGGCAAGCAAAATAGTTGTTTAACCAGCTCGCAGGATTTCGCCACGCTGTACTTGAAAACGGTTGCACAACTCCTTGAGCATTTGGCTATATCCTCCTCTTGTTAAAAACTGTCTTCAAACTGTACTTGTAACAGTTGCCCCTACTGACTCAAATGTGTGCACTCATAAGACTCTCATGTTGCTCCAATGTAGCTCCAATGTAGTGAGAAGAAACGAGGAATGAAATGACTAAAGGAAAGTTGGGTACAAAAGCAAACCCTAGAAAACTGTACCCCATATGTGCTACCCCACTATAGCCTACAGTAGCTATGTCATATAAATCTGACACACCCCCATAGGCAAAGTGGGGGAGAACAAGGGGTCACAAGACCAGTCAAGCAAAGCAAAACAAGCTCAGGGTGGATCACAAAGTCACCACACATTCCGAGCACAAGTTCAAGGCCACAAGGCCAGTTCACATACAGGATTGCATATATATATAAGGCTAGACAAGCAAGAGCAGGTGTATATATATATGCAACAGTACAAGCAAGGTCAAGAGGTGAGCAAGTGAGGCAAGGTAGGCACAAGACCCAGCTGAGTACAGAAGCGCTGATGATCACAAGGCGGAAGTGCCTTGGTGAAGATATCAGCAGTGTTGGCCTCAGAGGCCACGTACGCAAGCCGTAGCTGACCACGCTGCTGTAGCTCACGAGCAAGGAAGTAGCGGAGAGCAATGTGCTTCGTTCTGTGCTCCAGTCTCTGCTCTCGACACAAGGCCAGCATGGCCTTGTTGTCTATGTACAGCACTGGAGGAGAACGAGCCGGCTCTCCGAGGTCAGTGAGCAGGTAGGCGAGCCAGCGAAGCTCCTGTGCAGCCATGGCCCCGGCGTAGATCTCAGCCTCACAACTGGAGCCGAGAACAGAAGACGAGCGGGTAGCCCGCCACGAAACAGAGCCGGAACCAAGGCTGAAGGTGTAACCCTGTGACGACCGCTGCGTAGCCTGGTCGTCAGCCCAAGAAGCGTCTGCGTGCCCAGTGAGGACCACTGGACTCTGCCCTCCAAGCACAAGCCCCATGCCCGACGTACTGCACAAGTAGCGCAACACCCTCTTCGCTGCAGCCATGTGCTCCGGTCTGTGTCTCCCAGGAGCAACATAGCGTGCAAGAATGCTAAGAGGGTATGCAAGGTCAGGTCGTGTGCAGGTCATCAGGTACATGAGGCAGCCAACAAGCTCTGGGTACGGGCCACTCGACTCTACGGACTCATCCGAAGGCAGAGCTGAGAGCGAGTGGCGAGTAGGCAGAGGAGTGGCCTGAGGCGAGGAGTACGTGAAGCCGAAGCGCTGAAGGACCTGCTGCACCATGTGTGACTGAGTCAGGGTAATGGTGCGGCGTGCTCTGTCCCGGGTGATCTGCAAGCCAAGGTAGCTGCGCAGTTCACCCAGGTCTGTGCACGTGTGTCTCTTCTGCAGCTCGGACTTCACGTGGGCGAGTCCAGCAGTGTCAGCTGTGGCGAAGACCAAGTCGTCGACGTACACGAGGATGTAGAACGGCGGCAAAGAAGTGTCGGTGCGCAGAAACAGCGACGGGTCGGCAGTAGAGGGAGCAAACCCAAGAGCCGCAAGTGTAGTCCTCAGTGTGTCGTGCCACTCCCGCGGTGCCTGGCGGAGACCGTAGACTGGCCGCCGGAGGCTCCACTGGGTGCCAGGAGGAAAGGACCCAGTGAAGCCAGGTGGGCGACGCAGCCAGATCTCCTCGTGCAGGCTGCCCTGCAAGAAAGCAGTGCTGAAGTCAAGAGAGTGCAGCTCGTAGTCGCGGTGAGCAGCTATGTGCAGCAGTACCCGAAGAGTGGTCATCTTCGGGGTGGGAGAAAAGGTCTGAAAGTAGTCAACTCCCTGCCGCTGACTGAAGCCACGAGCCACGTAACGCGCCTTGAAGACAGGCGGAGAACCCGGCGGCCGCTTCACCCTGAAAATCCACATGCCGCTGACGATGTTCGCCCCAGGTGGGGGAACCTCGTCAACGTAGGTGCCTGTGGACTTCCAGGAAGCCATCTCTGCGTCCATAGCTGCCTGCCACTGAGAGGAGTAGGGACCCTCTATCGCCTCCGCGTAAGAGCGCGGAGTCGGGATGTCAAGTGCATCCGGGTCTCCCTCAGGGGTAAGCAGTACGGACACGAGATGAGGTGAAGCAGCAGCCAGACACTGGAACTCCTCCTGCCTGTCCTCAAGGACGTCCGTGCCAAGGGCACACTCACCCCCGACGGACGGAGGACAGACAGACTCAGACTCAGCAACAAGACTAGCAGCGTAGTCTAGACGACAGCGAGCAGCAAAGTCGACGAGCTCAGCAACTAGGGCAGACGCAGCAGTGGACTCAAAGGAAGGGTCAGTGACAACAGTAGCAAGGAGACGCGTGACAGTCGGACTGGCAGCACGAAGGGAGTCCGACTTCGGGTCAGGAAGAGCAGGAAGAGAGGACTCAGGAGGAGAAGGCAAAGGGGCACGCAGAGGAGCAGTGGACGGACGCAGAGACATCCGGTGCGTGCCAGGGACAGGAGGAGGACGCTGACGCGAACCACGACCACTAGTGCGAGCAGCACGGACAGGCGACGCAGGGCGAGACGCAGGCTCACGACGCTCAGTAAGACCTCCAGTAGGACCAGTGTAGGGAGAAGGAGCGGGCAGTGGGGAGGCCGGCTGTAACTGTAACTGTGACGGGACAGGCTGTGGACACTCTAAAGGAGGAGGAGGACCAGAAGAAGGCGGGAGACCAAGAACCTGCTGAAGGAGCGGAACGAAGTACGGCCGAGGCCGCACGGCGACTCCAGACACAGCAGGGACAGCACCAGTACCCCCAGCGGCAGCACCAGCGCCAGCAGCACCTCCAGCTCCAGTACCTCCAGCAGCACCAGTAGCACCCCCAGTAGGACCGCCTCCAGGACGGACAGCAGTAGCCTCAGCGCCAACACCCTCAGCAGCTCCAGCTCCAGTCGTACCCGCAGGCCCAGCAGCTCCAGTACTCCCAGTACGAGCACCTCCGGGACCCGCGACACCAGCACCCTCAGCAGCCGAAGAACCTCCAGCTCCAGCAGCACGTCTCCAGCGTCGGGCAAACCACTCGCGCAGCTCCTGTGGAGAGAGTGGCTCCCGCCGAGACGAAGCACCCGGAGAACCTCCAGGCTCAGTACCGCCAGACGCCACACGAGCAGGCCCAGCTCCCTCAGGCTCCGCACCCCCAGGCTCAGCACCTCCAGGCGTAGTACCCCCAGGCTCAGCACCCCCAGGCGTAGCACCCACACGCTCAGCACCCCCAGAGTCAGCACCCCCAGGCTCAGCACCCTCAGCAGCACCAGAGTCACCAGTAACCTCGACAGGCTCGACTGCGTTTACCTGGGACACACCTGAAGGGGCAGGACCCTGAGGGGGAAGGGGGTCTACCGGGGGGGAACCTGGCACAAGGAAGAGCGGTGGCGGGGGGAGGGACGGAGTGCGGTAGGGGAAGAGGCGGTAGTAGGGGACCGACTCGTCAAACGTGACGTCCTGGGAGGACAGAACACGGCGAGAGGTGGGGTGGTAGAACTGCCACCCTGGCGCGTCAGGGGGGAAGCCAAGGAAGACGCAAGGAGCAGCACGAGGGGACAGCTTGTCCGCAGACAAGTCGCGGACAAACGCCCGAGATCCCCAGACACGGAACGCAGACGCATCGCCAACCTTCCCCGTCCACAGCAAAGCTGGGGAGGTCTCCGGCATGGAGACCCTGGGGTGAAGGTTGATCTGATGCGCCGCGTACCGAACCGCAAACGGCCACAGAAAATGGGGGGCAGCCGCATGCATCATGGACGTACGGGCGACGTCCATGACCATGCCAATGCGGCGCTCAGCAATCCCATTTTGCTGTGGAGAGTCCGGAAGCGTGAAGGTCTGGCGGATGCCTCGTGCACGACAGTAGGCTCGCAGAAGGCCAGAGGAGAACTCTCCACCTCTGTCAGAGTGCAGACGCAGAAGAGGAAAGTCCGAGCCGAAGCTCTGCCTGAGCTGGAGACGAGCCGCGCGGATCCAGTCGATCAACACCTCAGTGACATCACCCTTGCTGCGCAAGGGGAAGACTGTGGTGTAACGCGAGTAGTCGTCAACCACCAGCAGGAAGTAGCGCTCGTGACCCTGTCCACGGACGCGGGCCGGGCCCCACACGTCCATGTGAAGCGTCTGCAGCGGGGCCTCTGTCGGAGGAAACTGGGAGGAGTGAGGGGCAGCCCGCTGCCGCCCCTCGACACAGGGGACGCAGGTAGGGCCAGGCCCCGGAGGAAGGGGAGGGAGGGACCGGGGAAGACCAGAGACAAGGACACGGGAGGCCATGCCTTGGAGACGAAGCAGGGAGGGGTGACCAAGGTGGTGGTGCCAGAGGAGAGTCTCGTGAGACAGAAGGCGACACGAACAGGGGGCAGACTCAGGACCAGACCTGGACGCTGCAGCAAACACCTGACCCGACGCAGCTACCTGACCAGACGCAGTGACTGGAGGAGACGCAGTGGTCAGTGTGTACAGGCTCGACCCCGGCCGACGTGTAAACGTGGCCAGGTGTCGGCCTGTCCGAGCGTCCGTGCAGTGGGTCAACCGCTGACTCGCAGGAGTGAACTGGTGAACCCCCGCATCCTGTAGGTCAGCACCACTCACCAAGTTCGTAGAGAACGAGGGGAGGTAAAGACCAGACAGGGTGCCAGAGGGGGCCGCCGGACACGGGAGGACAGTGGAGAAGTGAGCAAGGACAGGACCCCCAGAGGGGTCTGCCAGAGAGACTGCAACTGGCCGGCCAAGCGGCGTGAGTGTGGTGCGGTCTCGAAAGAAGGAGCGAGAAGCCCCCGAGTCAAGGGTGAAGGTGTGGGAGGCCGAAGCCGACGCAGAACCTGAGAGAGCAGACTCACCAGCACCTGAGGGAGCAGACGCACGAGCACCTAGAGCAGCAGTCTCGCTAGCACCTAGAGCAGCAGCCTCACCAGTACCTAGAGCAGCAGACTCAATGCCCGGGTCGGGCGGAAAATACCGGTAACAGTCACCCTCATCACTAATAGTCACAGTATACATGGCAGCAAGAATAACATCAAAGTCAAGGTCAAAGACAGCTACACCCGCCCTAGACAGCTCACCCCAGCGGGGGATCTCAGTGGCCTCAGGGAACTGGTGACGCCAAGCGTCCGTCAGGCGGCCAAAGCAGCGCTGGGTGGAGTGCGCACCCCAGCACTGCTCACCCGCGCGGTCTCCGGTGTGTAGGACGTAGGTGCACGGACCAGTACCCCCACCCCGCTGGCGTGCAGCGTACCACTCACGGAGCTGCTGAGGGGGGGGGATGTCACGAGGGCGCTGCTGCTGCTGCTGCTGCTGGCGCTGACCACCACCGGAGCCGACCCTCTGCGCAGCGCCACCCCGACCAGCTCCACCTCCTCCGCCGCCGCCTCCTCCACCGCCGCCACCTCCGCTCCCACCGCCACCGCCGCCGCCGCCTCCGCCTCCACTGCCGCCACCGACACCTCCACCCCCGCCACCACCCCCACCACCACCCCCACCCCCTCCACCGCCTCCACCGCCGCCTCCACCGCCCCCGCTAGCTCCTCCAGTGCCCCTGCCCCCCTTGCCCTTGCCAGGGCGGCGTCTCCCGCTAGGGGTAGACGCCGCACCGACCAACTCAAGCCCAACGAGGTCGGCCGCAGCAGCAGAGGCAACAGAGGGCAAAAGGGGGGAGGGGGAACACCCCTCAAAGATGGGGGTGCGAGGGTCACCACGAGAGGCTCCTACAGCTACTATGCTCTTTTCTGCTGCTAGGAGGGCCTTCTCGAGGAGGTCAACGGTGAGAGTGGTGGGGCAAACTGAGAGGAAGTGGTCCCTGACTACGCGAAGGGAGTCAGGGAGCCGGGTGACTATGTAGTAGAGGGTGATGTACATGGGGGGGGGGTTCTTGGCGCAGAACTCAGCAGGAAGCGCAGCGCGGTAGCGAGTGTCACTAGTGCGGAGGTGCGTAATGAGGTCAGCAACTGTGGGAAAGGCAGCAAGGTCAGGGAAGAGGTACGGTAGCATGAGGCGGCTCAGTGCAGCAGTGGCAGGGGAGGAGTAGCGCGCAACTACAGCGTCGTACAAGGTCTGAGCACTCTTGTACTGGCTAAAGTGCGCACGCTCAGAGGTAGGCAGGTGGCGACGCACAGCAAGACGTGCAGCAGCATCGCGAATGGCCCACTGTGAGCGAACAGTGGCGTCGGCATCAGCAGCAGGGGCAGGAGAGGCACCAGAGGTGAGGTCAAAGAGGGAGAGACCGTCTGCCCTATCGCACTGTAGGAAAAGCTGCAGGTCATCTACCCAGACGTCAAAGTCAATGGCCCGACCCTCAGCGTCAAAAGCGAGGACACTAGGGGTAGCCATGACAGCAGTAGACTAGCAGCGCGAACAGTAGGGTAAGGGCAGTGCAGTGACAGAGGCGCTGCTCTTACCAGACAGGGCGGCTCGGGTGGCTCGGCGGCTCAGCGGCTCGGGCGGCTTGGCGGTACGGCGGCTCGGCAGCAACAGCGGCTCGGCGACTCGGCGGCTCGGGCGGCTCGGGCGGCTCGGCGGTACGGCGGCTCGGCAGCACGGGCGGCTCAGGTGGCGCGGCGGCTCGGGCGGCTCGGGTGGATCGGGCAGCTCGGCAGCAGCTCGGCGGCGCCGGCGGCTCGGTGGTGACGGCGGGGCCGCGCGGGGAGCGGCGGCGGGGCCGGGTGGAGCGGCGCCGGTAGGGCCGAGGCGCACCGGCGGGTGCAGTCAGCGGCGGCAGCAGCTGCGGCCTCGAGGGAGGTGGTGGCGGCTGCTGCTGGCGACGGCTGCGGCTGCTGCTGCAGGGACAGCGGCGGCCGCTGCGGCAGGGGCGGCGACGGCGGGTCGGAGGGGGGGGCGGCGACAGGGCCGCGAGAGGCCGCTAAGGGCGGCGAAGGGGCCGTGGAGGGCGGCGCGAGGGGCCGCGGAGGGCGGCGACGGGCCGTGATAGGGCGGCGCGAGGGGCCGCGGAGGGCGGCGACGGGCCGTAGGGGGGCGTGAGGGGCCGCGGGAGGTGCCGCAAGGGACGGCGCGAGGGGCCGTAAGGGGCCGCTAAGGGCGGCGCGAGGGGCCGACGGGCGGCGCGAGGGGCCGTAAGGGGCCGTAAGGGTGGCACGAGGGGCCGTAAGGGCGGCGCAGGGGGCCGTGAGAGGGGCCGCTAAGGGCGACGCGAAGGGACCGTGAGGGGCCGTGAGAGGGCGCGACGGTAGGGAGGGCACACAGGGCGCGACTCGGGCAGGAGCGAAGCGCGCTCCGGGCAGGAAAAAAAAAGATTCGTGGTGGGCCCTAGGAAGTGTTCCCACTAGGGAACCTGCTCGATACCATGAGAAGAAACGAGGAATGAAATGACTAAAGGAAAGTTGGGTACAAAAGCAAACCCTAGAAAACTGTACCCCATATGTGCTACCCCACTATAGCCTACAGTAGCTATGTCATATAAATCTGACATGTAGCTCCAATGTCTTCATGCGAGCTCACAGTTGTATAACCGTTTTTACCATTAAAAAAACGGAGTAACTGATTTGCACCTGTGACGAAATGATTCCGCAAAGCGAAATGACTTTTGCGAGAAATTTCCCGTCCCGTGAGTCAACTCGGAAAACAGTTTTTCTGCGGAGATTCACTCGACAACGGTAGTGAGCTAGACTACGGGGGTTGGCATGAACTACTAGGAGTGATCGTAGCTTTGCCTAGTTCCTTGGTGCTTGCACAATCACGGGACAAATCAGCAAGAGTTTCCACTAGCAAAGTCGAAATTACAGAATGTTTAAACAAGCAATGACAACAATGACTACATCAGGCACCTAGCAACCCTGCAGCTAGCCTGTTGACCGCCAGCACAGCTCGGTCGACCGCCTGCCAGCGTTTCATAGAGGAGCCACGCCAGCACTGCAGAAGGGCGACCTGCCAACAGAGCAGGTCGACGGCGTGCCAACGCTGCAGCAGAGCGGCTGTCCAGCGTTGCCCCGTAGAACACAGCAGTGCGTACGCTCGCAGGTGCGCACAGACGATTGGCCCGACTTGCCTCGTTGGGCATCCGTCGGCTGTTGTCTGCGCCTGACGAGCCACATTGACTTCGGGATACCAACCCGAAGTCGCCTTCGCCATCGCGACCTCGACGACGTTTGCGAGCCTCCGCAGAACTCGTCGAGCAGGTTACCCGGTCGACCTAGTTCTTCCACCAGTGCCTCCGGTCGACCACCGGTGCCTCTGGTCAACCACCAGGTGCCTCTGGTCGACCACCAGGTGCCTCTGGTCGACCACAGCTCCCGTCGAGCTACCCCCTGGTCGACGGACCCCTTTCGTCGACCAGAAATGACAGCTGACGCCGTCGAGCTCCCCTCGTCGACCGCTGCTCACTTGTCAGGTCGACAGACTGCTCCGTCGACCTCCCGTTCGAACTGCAAGTTGACGGACTGCTTTGTAGACCTCTCGGTCGAACTGTAGGTCGACGGACTACTCCGTAGACCTCCCGGTCGAACTGTAGGTCGACGGACTGCTTCGTCAACCTCCCGGTCGAACTGCCCCTCCTGGTCGACGTCCCACCCGTCGCCCAGACCAGTAGGTTGCAGCTGTCGAGCTCCCTGGTCGACAGCATCCCCACAGCGGTCCCCTGCAGCTCGACAAAGCCTGTCGAGCAGCTCTCCCACTGTGAACGGTCGGCTGCTACTCCCTTACATCCAACCAAGTCGTCGGCGTTGCCCAAGCGAGGGCGGGGCCAACACTCCACTCCCGTTAACACTCCCCTACCTCCAGCCCACACGGCAGTACTCCACGGAGAAACTCGTCCTCGGCGTGCTCCCCACATACAGCACGCCGTCACCGCACCAGCCGTGCAGAAGGGCACGGCACCTATTGCTGCACCTCATCCTCGCCGTCGCCGACGTCGGCCAGGAAAACTTGGCTGATGGTGACAGAGCACCGGTTGAAAGCCGGAAAATGCAGCGCCTTCGTCAGGAAGTCCGCCGGCTGATCGGTGGTCGGGATGTACTTCAGCACAAACTTCCCGCGCCTCACCATGTGCTGCAGCTAGGCGTCGCGTCGCTCCATGTGCTTGAGGTTACCCGTCAGCCCCAAGCCCTCAGCGACCGTGATCGCCCACTTGTTGTCGACGCAGAGGGTGGTCGGCTTCCCAGCGTCGAGCAGCTTGAATTCCGCAAGAAGGAAACGAAGTCGGCGTCCCTCCTTGCCTGCATCCGTGGCCGCCACGTACTCCGACTCGGTCGACGACAATGTCGCGCACTTGATGCGCGAGCTCGACCAGGAGACGGCGGCCCCTCCGTAGACGAACACGTAGCCTCCCGTGCTTGTCCGGTTCTGCTTGTCGCCCGCGTCGTTGGCATCCACGTAGCCGATCAGCTCCAGCGACTCTAGTCCACCGCCGAACTCCAGGGCGGTGTCGCGAGTGTCAGCGAGGTAGGCGAGGCAGCGGTCGACCTCGCGCCAATGCTGGTCGCTCCTCACCGTAAGGCCGCTCCCGAGCTTGCTGCAGGCGAACGCGATGTCGGGCCTCGTCGTCGTCGCCGCGAACTGCAGCGAGCCGACCTTCTGCCGGTACTCCTCCTCGCGCTCCTGGGCCTCCTCGTCGTCGAACGTCAGCTGCGCGTAGGCGTCGACCGAGACCGGCGTCTTCGGGACTCGACCGCCCTGCTCCTCGTCGATGAAGCGCCTGCGCAGCTTGTCGGCGTAGCCCTGCTGGTGCAGCCACAGCTTCGTGGCTGGCCTGTCGCGCACGATCTCCAGCCCACGGTACTTCACCACCGGCGAGATCTCACGCAGCTCGAAGGCGGCCTCCAAGAGCTCCTTTAGCTCCTTCAGCATCGCGGTGCTGCTGCTGGCAGCGAGCTGGTCATCGTCGTAGACCAGCACCCAGCAGGTCACTCCGTCATCGCAGGCCTTGAAGTAGAGCGCCTCGTCGACCTGGCTCTTCTTCGAGCCAACGCCCAGCAGCACACCGTCAAGAGCCCTGTACCACAGTAGCGGTGACTGCTTCAGCCCGTAGAGGCTCTTCAGCAGCTTGCACACCCGGCCGGTCCCGTCGTCGAAGTAGTCCGGTTGGTACATGAAGAGCACCCTGTCGAGCTTGCTCTGCAGGAAAGCGTTCTTCATGTCGAGCTGCATCAGGTTGAGGTCGAGAACGGCGACGATGCTGAAAAAGATCCTCAGCGTGACGTAGCTGCTCACCGATGAGTACGTCTCGTCGTAGTCGGCGCCGTACACCTGCGTGAAGTCCTTCACGACCAGCCTCGCCTTCTCGCGCTCCGTAGACCTCCCGGTCGAACTGTAGGTCGACAGACTGCTCCGTCGACCTCCCGGTCGAACTGCCCCTCCTGGTCGACGTCCCACCCGTCGCCCAGACCAGTCGGTTGCAGCTGTCGAGCTCCCTGGTCGACAGCAACACCACAGCGGTCCCCTGCAACTCGACGAAGCCTGTCGAGCAGCTCTCCCACTCTGAACGGTCGGCTGCTACTCCCTTACATCCAACCAAGTCGTCGTCGTTGCCCAAGCGAGGGCGGGGCTAACACTCCACTCCCGTTAACATTTTCAACTGTAAATTTCGAGCACCCCTCGTGCCTCACGCACGACCGAGATTTTTTCTCGGTCGTGCTGTACAGCACGCCATGATCGAGATCATGCGCGTGTACAGTACGGGACAGGGCCGAAATGGGCCCTGTCCTGTTGCGATTGTGCAGTACAGTGCACGTGCAACAGAACGCCCCACACGCCCGAATCCTGAGGGGCCACACGTGCGTATTAGGACCCACACGCGGTCCTGATTTCTGGACCCACAGAGTCAAACAGCACCCCTTCGATAGTCAAACTATCTAGCCCCCCTGGTACATCATTCGCTCGCATGGAGCCCCAATGAGCCTCGCATCAAACATTCGAGGCATATGAAACTTTAATTAGCCTCGCATAAGTCATTCGAAGCTCGCCCATATGAGCCTCGCATGAAATATTTCTCATGTGACTTTCATGGGAACTCATTTGAGTTTCATGAGGGGCCTCATTTGAGACTCCGTGGGAGTCTCATTTGAGCGCATCATGTGAGCCTCATTTGAGCGCTTCATGTGAGCCTCATTTGAGCACTTGATGAAAACAGTGAAAACGAAACTGAAAATGCACAAACACAAAATGCAATTATGAATGAACACGAAACACACAAAATTCAAGAACAAATGCGGACATAATATCACAAAATGAAAATGAATATGCACACACAGACAAAATGCAAAATGCGACGCAGGCGGCTGGTTGACGTGCAAAAGTGAATATTTGCACCCCAACAAACTCCCCCTCAAGCAGTCGCCTGCTTGCACTCACATTCATGAGCCTAGTTAAGGCTCATGCCACTCAGCTTAGCACAGTGCCAATGAGGTTCCTCAGCCAGCCGCTTCATAAGGAAATCAGCCGGCTGCTGCTGCGTTTTCACGTAGAGAGGCTCAAGGGTTCCCCTCTGCACTTCCTTGCGCAGCCAATGCCACTTGATGCGCATTTGCTTGGTAAGCCCATGCCGTACCGCGTTCTTGGCCATGGAAATGGCACTTGAATTGTCACAAAAGAGTGGGGTTGGTGCCTTCTGCTCATGCCCAATCTCCTCCAGCAGCTTCCGCAGCCGAACCACCTTGGCCGCGTGGTACATCGACATGTACTCAGCTTCAACGGATGAACCCGCAGTTTCCACCTGCTTCTTTGACCTCCAGCTCACAGGCCCTACCCCAATCACATACAGGTAGCCACCCACTGAAGACATGTCCTCTTTCTCTGAGGCCCATGACGAATCAGCAAAACCTGTAAGGAACAGCTCCCTCTCTCCCAGGTGCTCCCCTTCCTCCTTGAGAACCTCTAATCCCTTCTGCTTCTTTTGTGCCACAGCAGAGTACTAAACTCCCACAGTGGGGTAGGAGTTCAAGTACTGAATTACCCGAGTAGCTGCATCCACTTGCTCCTCGGTGGGATTCCGCACCACTCGAGCTAGCTGCCCCACAGCAAAAGAGACGTCAGGCCGAGTGAGCACTGCTGCATAGAGCAAGCTTCCCACCACGGACTGAAATCGTGCTTGCTCTCGCTGATCCACCCCCTCGTTCTCCCCAGCTTTGACAAGCTTGAACTCGGATGGAAGTGGTGTTGCAACCTTCCTCCTGACTTCAATCTCATACTTGTGCTCCATGTCTCCTGGTGCAGCTTCACCCACCCATTGTTGATGTCCCTCTCGATGTGCATGCCCAAGTAGTAATTTGCCTCCCCCAGGGTCTTACACTTAAAGTTTTGCATTAGCTTCTGCTGCACCTTCATCACCTCCTGCTTGCTGCTCCCAAACAGGAGGATGTCATCCACATACACAAGGAACATGACGAGGGCCTCCTTCTCCCCCATGAGGAAAAGGCTCTCATCACATGCGCTCGCCCTGAAGCCCATCTCCTCTAACACCGAAGACAACTTCTTATGCCAGCAGCGTGGTGCTTGTTTGAGGCCATAAATGGCCTTCTTCAGCTTGCACACACGTCCGGTGCCATCCTCATAACCCGGCGGCTGCGACATAAACACCTCCACATCTATCAGCCCATAGAGAATGGCTGTGGTGATATCCATCTGAACTATCACCCACCCACACACAGCTGCACCGGCAAGTAAAACACGCAGTGTTGGCGGCTTTGCAGTTGCAGCAAAGGTCTCCTTGTAATCCTCCCTTTCCTTTTGTTGATAACCCCTTGCAACCAGCCTACTCTTGTAAACTGACACCGCTCCTTTGTTGTCAGTTTTGATCCTTGGAATCCAGCCACAATGTATGGCTTTCTTCCTCAATGGCAGTGGCACCGGCTCCCACGTCCCATTCTCCATTTGACTGTTATATTCAGCATCTTGTGACACTAGCCACTTGTCCCTATCTGGTCCGTTAAGTGCCTCCTCCATGGTCAGTGGTTGAGTCGGTGCAGGTGGCATGAAACAGTATACCTCCTCCTGGGCTTCCTCATCAGAATCACAGCTGCTCTCCAGCACCAGCAATGCATCAAGTTGGTGCTGCTCTCTCCTTGTTCCTCCTTCACCCCTTGCCTTCGCCTTCAAGGTGGCAGCTCGCATCTGCAGCGTCATCATAGGTGAGAAGGTTCGTCCTGTGGGTTGGGGTTTGGTTTGGGTTCTCCTTGGGGGGAGAGTGGGGGAATGACACATGTTATGGGATGGGGTTCTTCAGGTTCAGCCATTGGCTAACCAAGGGGAGCTTTGCTGCACCTTCGTCATGTGCCGTTGCAATCTCCTCCCCAGCCCACTCCTCCTCCACCTCAAATCCCATGGCTGCCTGCTGCAGTTGCTGCACGAGCTGCTCCCTTGGCTGCTTGGACCAGCTCCCGTAGGTGATGTCTTCCATAAACTTGACATCCCTACTGTCGAATACGACTCCCTTGCTTCGCTCCCATAGCAGCCACCCCTTGCTTTCCGCTGCCACCTCCAAGTGCACGCACCAAACAGCCGTTGCACCCAACTTGTTGCGATGTGCTTTGGGGATATGAGCCACAGCCATGCAACCAAACACACGCATCATGTCAATGGGCGGCTTCCTCCCAAGCCACCTCTCCATGGGGACCCATGACTCACCACAGACGTTGGTGAACACCCTGTTCTTAACCATCGTGGCATGGCGCACAGCATGTGGCCACTTTGAGTTCCTCAAACCCGATTCAATAAGAAGAGCCAGTGCTGTCTCCAAGACCGTGCGGTTTGCCCGTTCTGCTACGCAGTTGGATTGCGCTGTGTAGGAGGTGGTGAGTTCCCGAATGATACCCTGTTTCTTTAACCATGTAGTCAGGTCCTCCCCAAGGAACTCTCCACCCTGTCAGTCCTAATCCGCATCACCTTGTGCTCGGACTGCTTCTCAACCAACGGTAGTCATCACGGATTATCACTGGCACGTGGTCCTTCTTCTTGACTGGGTATGCCCATGTCATTCGGCTCCAGTCATCCACAATGGTGAGAAAGAACTTCTCACCACGCTCCCCCAGCACCGGTAGTGGCCCCACCACATTCATATGCAATAGCTCCAGCAGTTTCTTGCTGCCACCATCAGTTTCATGGAATGGGAACCGAGTGAACTTGCTCAAAAGGCAAGTTTCACACTTGTAGGTTGCTGCTGCACCTATCCGCTTCAGTCCCTTGACCCCTTCCTCCTTGTGCAGTTGCTGCAATGCGGGCATGGCAATGTGCCCGAGGCGACGATGGGCTGTAATCCAGTCCGTTTCACCTCCCCTTGCTGAAACCTTCAGCTCCTCTGCAGCCACAGCGTTACACCCCCCCTGAAAACCATTTTCCTTATTCCAAGGCACCACCGACAGCTGCCACATGGACTTGCATATGTCCCTATTCTCGTGCAAATCCCAAAGCATCCGCTTCCCCAGCTGCCCCTTGAATGTTTTGGCACCCTCGGTACTTGTGCTGACCCCACACTTGCCCAGCTTCCTCAGGGAGATGAGGTTTGCCTTCAATTCAGGTACTAGCAGCACATCACTTAGCACCACCGGTTTGCCGTCAGCTCCCTTGAATGCAGCGCGCCCCGCCCCCGTCACCTTGAGCGCATGCCCGGAAGCCGACTTTACTTCAGCAATCGGTGCTGCCCCCACATTGTCCAGGAGGTCAGCCCTTGGCGTCATAATCCATGCTGCTCCTGTGTCCAAGATCCACAAGTTGAGCGGGTGCAGCTCGGCTCCAGCATGGGCGATCACTGCGACCTTGTCTGCCTCACCAACGTGGAAGAATTGACTGGCCTTTCTCTCCTCTTGTTCAGCCGGTTCATCATCGGCAACCGCTCCGGCGCCGCTCCCATCTTGAGTCCTATTGGAGGGGGTCCACCAGGTGGGTTTGGTCCTGCACTTAAACCATGGGTGGCCCACTTTCTCACAGTACCAACACTTGCCTTCCATTCTCCCAGGTCCCCTTCCACCCCCTCTACCACCTCGGCCTCCACCACGTCCTGCTCCTCTACCGCCTTGCTGGTTAGGAGGATCCTCATCCTTTGAAGCCCCTCTCCCAGTCCCTTGCCATTTCTTGCCTCTACCCCTCTTACCACCTTGCATTGCATAGCTGCTGCTCCCCTCCTCTCCTCCCATCAACTGACGCCTCCTGAAGTCTTCCTCGAGTATCTTTTTACGGATCCACTCCAGGGTCCAAAGGCTTTGGTTTTGGGGAAGGCTAAGGCTGCTGGTGAAGACCATCCAAGACTCCGGCAGCAGTGACAATATCTTCACACACTTGGTTGACTCGGGGTAGGTAATGCCGGCAATTGCTAGCTTGGCGTAGAGATCCCTAAGCTTATCTAAGACGGGTTGAACCAGTTTACCTTCACTGAGGCGCAGGGTGGATAGTTCTCTCTCTAGTATGAGAGTGGCTACAAGCGAGGTAGGTGCATGAAGGTCCTTGAGCTCGGCACGCCTTGATTCTGCACTCACCCTCTGGGAGTAGGTGCATGATGTGCTGTCGTTGAGCTAAATCTAGGCTCTGAGAAAGGATGTAATATCCAGCTGAAGAATGTTCATCCCAATCGCCCTGAAGTTTCGGATTGCTAGGACGTTTCTCACTCCCGATCATGACTTTAAGAAGTCCTATCTACCGAAAATATAACTGCATCTTCCAAGACCAGTCGTCGTACCCTTCACCACTAAATTTGTCGACTGAGAAAGTTTTCAAAACTTCCCTTAGTAGTGGGCCCTGGTTCATCCGTGCTACCCTAGGCGCGGATACTCCAGATTCCTAGCTACCACTACTCGCGGGAACTGAATTCCCCTCTTCTCCAGGCGACCCCATCGTTGGATACGTCCAAAGCGACTAAATACCAGCTCTGATACCACGCGTTTACCGATATAACGTTATGCGGAAGCGTTAAAATGGAACAAAAAAAAAAAACTTAGCAACACTTAACATCACTTGCAGCCCTTCGAGTATCACAGCTTGTCACCTCCCAGCCAAGGGTGTAATAAAAATGCAAGTGAGTAGTTATGCCTTGCTTATGCTTGTAGAACAAGTAAACTGGTTGAGCAGAGATTCGGCAGCACAATGATTATTTCTACTTTCGTCAATACGAAGTAGTAGAATTCAAACTTGAAAAACGCGAATGCATTAGATTTATTTCGACAAGTACAAGCACACATTTATATAGATTCTACGCACAGGCAAGGGCAAGCAAAACAGCTGTTTAACCAGCTCACAGGATTTTGCCACGCTGTACTTGAAAACGGTTGCACAACTCATTGAGCATTTGGCTATATTCTCATCTTGTTAAAATCTGTCTTCAAACTGTACTTCTAACAGTTGCCCCTGCTGACTCAAATGTGTGCACTCATGAGACTCGCATGTTGCTCCAATGTAGCTCCAATGCCTTCATGCGAGCTCACTGTTGGGTGCAAATATTTTTTTTTGCACGTCAACCAGCCGCCTGAATGAAGTCCCGCATTTTGTATATGTTCGATGTGCATTCGTTCTTGCATTTTGTTTCATGTGTTTTTGTTGTGGGCACATGACAAGTCATGACAGATCATAACAAGACATGAATTTTCATGGCGACTCATGTTCGTTCGTTAATTTTCATGAACATCCATGAGCGTTCATGAATTTCACGGGCGTCATGAAAGCTCATGAAGACTCACGAGTTTTCATGAGCACTAGTGGCGAGTGTCGAGTGCATCGGGGGGTGCTGGGCTCGAGTCTTTGACTCGGACCCTTTGACCAATTCCGCGCTGGTCAAAAAGTGCGCGAAAGTCAGGACCCGCGCGTGGGGTCCTGACATACCAGGCCTGTCGAAGTTCCTGGGACCCATACTTGCGCTCCCCAGCTCCTCCCCATCTGACCCTGTTTTTGGTGTAGCTGAGCGTTTGGGTGCCCTTAACGGTCACGGGCGCACCCCAAAGTGAAAACTTAAAATCCGGGCCTGTGAAGAGTTTGCACTTAGACGCTAAGGGAAAATTTGGGTACTCCAAAGCTGACTTCATCACTTTACAAACAAGGGATGGGTAGAAAACGCTAAGGGAAAATCTACTCCTCTCGTGCAACCTAAGGAGAAAGGGGGGGGGGGGTCACTTAGAGACGCTAAGGGAAAATTCGGGTGCTCCAAGCTGACTTAGACACTTTACTAACACAGGATGGCTAGAAAACGTCAAGGGAAAAATCCACTCCTCTCGTGCAACCTAAGGAGAAAGGGGGGGGGGGGGGGGGGGGGGGGGGGACCGTCAGACGCTAAGGGGAAATTCGGGTGCTCCAAGCTGGCTTAGACACTTTACAAACACAGGATTGGCTAGAAAACGCTAAGGGAAAATCCACTCCTCTCGTGTAAGGAGGAAAAGGGGGGGGGAGGGACACTTAGACGCTAAGGGAAAATTCGGGTGCTCCAAGCTGACTTAGACACTTTACAAACACAGGATTGGCTAGAAAACGCTAAGGGAAAAATCCACTCCTCTCGTGCAACCTAAGGAGAAAGGGGGGGTGGGGTCAGGCAGAATTTGAGGGGGGGGGGTGGGTCCTACAACCAGAAACCAAAACTTCGAGACAGGGGAAGGCCTGGTTTGGGCCCTTAACGCATCCGGGGAAGGGTCGAGCGAGGCACTTAGTGGCACGAGTGCAGTGCGAATCTAGCACTTTTGGCAGTCGAGCTGGAGCAAAATTAGCCCGGAATGTTCAGGGCATTAAGGGCATATGCCCTTGAATTGACAAGCCTGTGACATACGCGTGTGGTCCCTCAGGGCTCGCACGTGTGTCGCAACTGTTGCGACCGTGCACAGTTGCACGATCGCAACAAGACATGGCAATTATTGCCCTGTCACGCGCAGGACAAAGCACGATCGCATCAGCGATCGGCTTTTTCTGCTTGACCGAGGGTGCTTCGAGATTTTGGTTGACTAACCGTATCCCGCGCTGACCTGGAACACAGCCGATTTCGCGCGAAAGTCACGCTGCTTAGCGTGATCATTTCGACGCAGGTACAAAACGGTAAATACCGTTTTGTCAACGGTAAAATCCGTTTTATAACTAGAAAACGGTTTCTCACACGAGTATCCATGATTCCTCATGAGAACTCGCGGAAATTCATGACGTGAATCAGCAGGGGACTTTGGTTTTGTTACGAGTGCAATTGAGTGAGCGAACGAGAATTGCACTATCGAAGCAAAAGTACAATGAGCGAAGGCATGAGCGAAAAATATATAGCGAAACTACAGTGGTAACGGTAATGAACTGTGGGTGACGCACGACGGGCCTGGAACTGAGGTTTGGGAAAATGTCGAGGCGGAGGCCCGGAGCGCGGGTTACCCGCCGAGCCGTGAGGTCGGGGTGCGACGTGCGAAGTTGGCGGGAGGATTGTCGATGCGAGGGTTGCGAGTGGTAACGGTGCTGACTGTGGTGCTACAGTGGTGTACGCGCTGAGCAGGGGCGCAAAGTAAGGAAAGGGAATTTCCCTTACACTACCCCCCCCCCCCCCCCCCCCCCCCCTCTAAGGAGGCCCTCCTTACCAAAGCGCGTGTACATCCCGGAAATTTCGGCTGCGCATGTACTATGTGAGGACGGGGTGGTTTTCGATTCTGTCCAGGGGAACCCAGTTGTCTTCGGTGGGTGTACGGTCTCTCCAGCGGATTAGGAATTCGATCCTTCGGGCTCCTCGTGGGTCACGAACTCGGTGGCTCAGAATCTTCTCGGGTGTTATGATTGGCTCGGTCGGTGGTCGTGTCATGCTGGCGGGGTGATTGCGTGGCAGTTGGCTTGTGGATAGTACGTAGGGGCGAAGCAGGCTGACGTGGAAGGATGGGCTGACGTACCAGTCAGCGGGGAGGAGGAGATGGGCGGTGACGGGTGTAATCATGTGGCTGATGCGGAATGGTCCACAGTATCGGGGGCGAATTTTTGGGGTGATGGGCAGACGGAGGTTCTGGGTGTCCAGTAAAACTAGGTCGTTGGGCTGGTAAGTGACAGGTCGGCGGTGGCGGTCGACGTTGCGTTTAGCGATGATGTTCGACTTTTCAACTACGTCTGCTGCCCGGGTCCGTGCTGCTTGTAAAACTTCGGCGAACTGTTGTGCCCGTGGCACCGGGTTGTCGGGATTCGGGGTCATGGGTACTGTCGGGTCTTGTCCGTAGTTCAGGTAAAACGGTGACTGTTGGGTCGTGGCGGAAGGTGAGTTATTGTACGCAAACTCAATGAGTGGCAGTTGCTGTTCCCAGGTGGTTGGGTCGTCGCACGTGGCTCGAATGAGTTGTTCCATGGTCTGATTTGTCCTCTCTGTCTGTCCGTCGGTTTCGGGGTGGTACGAAGAACTGAATTGTAGTCGTGTGCCGAACTGCTGCCACAGGTTCTGCCAGAAGTTGCTGGTGAATTTCGTATCTCGGTCGCTGATGATCGCTGCTGGTATCCCGTGCAGTCGAACGACGGTGGAGATGAAGAGGCGTGCTGTTTCTTCGGCTGTGATTGATTTCTTGCAGGCTGCGAAGTGTGCCATTTTCGTCAGTCGATCGACGACGACTAGGATCGCGTCGTTCTCACTTGCCCCGACCGGTAACCCCGTGACGAAATCCATCGTCACCTGCTGCCAAGCACGCTCTGGGGGTGGTATCGGCTGCAACTGTCCTACCGGCTGCTTCCGTGATGATTTCATGAGCTGGCAAGTGGGACACGATGCCACGTGTCGCTGAACGTTGGTCAACATCTCGGGCCAGTAATAATACCGCTGCAGCTGCTGCCGTGTTTTTTCTACCCCGAAATGCCCTGAGGTAACTCCGTCGTGTGCCTCCTGTAACAATAATTCCCATAGCAGTGTATACCCTGGTACCCAGATGCGGTCGGTCTCGGCTTTTACGTAATTGACTCCCTTTGCTGCTGCGAACTGCTGCGAACTTCCTCCTGTGAAGAATGGATCCGTTTGGTACCCATGGGTAAATAGGCCTGTCAGTAGTGGACTCGTCTGGGCGAGTAGTATTGCGTGGATCTGGGCAGTGGGGCGGGTCAGTGCGTCGGCGATGTTCGACGCCCCCTTTTTATAGGTGACTGTGTAGTGGAAGTTTGACTCGAGGAAATCGAGCCAGCGAATCTGTCGTGGAATGAGGTGTGGCTGTGCGCGGAGGTAATGTAGTGATTTATGGTCTGTCCGTACTGTCATGTCTACGCCGGTCAAGTAACAGCGCCACACTTTGAACGCGTGCACGATCGCAAGCATTTCGCGGTCGTGTATCGGGTAATTTTTCTCGGGCGGATGCAGTTTTCGTGACTCGTATGCGATGGGCTGTAGGCCGTTGCCGAAGTCCTGTAGCAGTACGCCTCCGATGGCGATGTCGCTTGCGTCGGTAACTACTTCGAATGGGCGGTGTGGGTCGGCGATGCTCAGTACGGGCGGTGAACAGAGAACATTTTTCAGGGCAGAGAAGGCAGCATGCTCTTTCTCCCCCCACGTAAAAGTGACCCTCTTCCGTAACAAGTCCGTCAGCGGCGCTGTTAACCGTGCCATGTCAGGGACGAACCGACGCACGTAATTGACGAACCCCAAAAAGCTCTGTAGTTCCGTGATATTCGTCGGTGTTATAGTCACAATAGGCTTGAATGTGCCTAAAACGAAAGATAGAGAGCAGAGACGGATTTCTGCACAGCGGCTTCAAACGTTGATAGCGTTCTGCTCACAGCTGCAAATGACTTGATTCAAATTGGATCTGGAGCGTCTTCACGTCGTCTACAATTAGCAATTTAGATTGCACGATTTGATAAAGAATTGACGACACAGCGTCGGTTTGAACGAACGGTACTATGGCAGCCACTATAGTCTTAGAACACAAGATAGGAAGAGTTACGAGTTGGGAATGACTCCCAGCTCCTACAAACCCCAAGAGCCGAGGTACAGTGATGTGGAACAGTGCCACACTGTCCCCAACCACGAAGGGTCTCGAAACTACCCTTCACTAGGGCCTACACCAAGTGAAATGTTACACTACACAAAGTAATGTAACTATCTTCAATATCTTGAGGTGTACCCTTTTTGGCGAGCTTCGAAATCACTTGAGGCTTGACACCAAGGCTCGGGCTCTTCATCACAAACTCATCCTTGAGTTCTTGATGGGTCTGCTGCACACACCTGCGACACGCCGAACGTTCGACACAGGACAAAATAGAAACCGCGCACGACAAAATAGAAACCGCGCGCGAGACACAAACGACCGCATAACACGCGTCTAGCGATAACTCGCTATTGACTCGACACACACACTCGACATCATGACTCAACATTCACACACAATTATAAGCATGAAATATATATTATCCCATGCCCTCATACCATTCCATACACACACACATTCACGCACACGGACAACAAGCCGAGTGCAAACCGTAGGGTTGCACCAACAAACTCCCCCTCGGATTGTTGGCCTTAGGATATGTTGCTCTCTCAGTTCAGAGCCATCCCAGCCAGCTTGCAACATTTCCAATGCTGCTGCTCCACCAGCCTCTTGGTCATCATGTCAGCCGGCTGCCCCGTGGTCTTCACGTAGCGCAACTCAACTTCACCCGCGGTTACCATGCTCCTCGTCCAATGCCACTTCACCCTCATGTGCTTCGTGAGTCCATGCAACACAGGGTTCTTAGCAAGAGCAATGGCACCCTGGCTGTCACAGTACAGTGGGGTAGGTCCTTGCTGCTCCTCCCCCAATTCAGCCAACAAACGCCGCTGCCACACAATCTCCCGTACGGCACGGAAGAGTGCCATGTACTCGGACTCCACCGAGCTCAAAGCTTGGTCAACCTGCTTCTTGCTCTCCCAAGCAGTTGGGCCTCCACCAACACAGCATATGAAGCCTCCCACACTTGTCATGTCCTCTGGTTCTGATGCATATGAAGCATCCGAGTAGGCGGTGAGGAACAAACGCCCGGGTTCAACACCATCCGCGCCCTTTTGGCGCCTTTGTGCCGCCGCCGAGTATTGCAGCCCAACGGTCGGTGTTTGGCCAAGATACTTGGCCACCCTCATTCCAGCTGCTACCTGCTCCTCATTAGGGCATTGCACAACCCTAGCCAGCTGCCCGGTAGCAAACGCGACGTCCGGTCGGGTGTTTACCGCCGCATACATGAGGCTGCCCACCAACGAGTGAAATCGGCGCCTCTCCTCTTCACCAACGCTCTCCTCCTCTGGTCCCTTCACACACTTGAACCCAGAGGGAAAGGGTGTAGCCACATGGCCTTCACTCTGCCCAAAGTTGGCAGCCAATGCCTCCAGGTACTTTCGTTGATGCACCCGCATGCACCGCTTCTCCACATCTCGTTCGATGTGGAGCCCAAGGTAGAAGCTCACGTCACCAAGGGCCTTGCACTTGAACTTGTCTTGAAGCTTCAGCATCACCTCCTTCACAAGGTCAGAAGAGGGTGAGAAAATGAGGATGTCATCCACATAAACCACCATGAAACTCCTCTGCTCCCCCTCGCCAAGCATGAACAAGGAGTGATCGGCCGTTGAGGGAGTGAAGCCGATCCCCTCCAACACTTCGCGCAGCTTCATGTACCTTTGCCTAGGGGCCTGCTTCAGCCCATAGAGGGCCTTCTTCAGCTTCCACACTCTGCCACTACCATCATCAAACCCCTCTGGCTGCGCCATAAAAATCTCCTCCTCAAGGATGCCGTTAAGGAATGCCGTTACGATGTCCATTTGCTTTACTACCCATCCTTTGATGGCGGCTCCCGTGAATAGGGTTCGCAGCGTCGTCGGCTTCACCACAGGGGCAAACAGCTCCTTGAAGTCCACCTTCTCCTTCTGCTGGTACCCCTTGGCTACAAGCCTAGACTTGTAGCGCTCGATCTTGCCGTCGGCATCCGACTTGATTTTGAAGAGCCACTTGGACGTTATCGCCGTACGCCCCTCCGGTAGCTCCACCAATTCAAACGTGTCATTCTCCTCGATGCTCTTCAGCTCACTCTCCATGGCCTTCTTCCACGCCTCAGCATCACTACTCTCCAAAGCCTCCTTGAGAGTTGCTGGTTCTCCCGGCATCTCCACCGGAGAGAAGAACGCGAAGGCACACTCCTCGTAGTCACTCTCCTCGTCGTCTCCGACCATCATTGCCGCTCCGGCCAGGGCTGTCTTGCCCTGCTTTCCCGGCGCATCATAGGTCAGCCTATTAGGGGGTTGAACTCTCCTCTTCCCCCTTCCTTCCTCCTCAGCTGCAGGGAATTGAAGGCCTTGGCGTTGCTGCGGTGTGGCTCGAATCCGTGGAGCACTCGTAGTACGGGAAGGGAGTGACGGTGCACGCTCGCTCACTTGCTGCACCTCCTCCTCTTCTTCCTCTGCATCATTGGCCTCCTCTCCCCCATTCACAAGGGAGGATTGCCTTGTGGTTGTGCTGCCGCTGCTCAGCTCCAAAGGCAGCTCCACATGCTCCAAACCGGAACTCTTCACCTCCCCAAACCGCACGCCTATCTTCGCCTCATTCTCCGCCTTCCAATCCTTGTACATGAAGTTCTCCATGAACTTGCAGTCCCTGCTCACCAAGAACTTCTTGGTGAATGGGTCCCAAAGAAGCCATCCCTTGCTGTTTTGAGCCATGCCCAAGTGCACGGCCCACACCGCCTTGGCACCAAGCTTGTTGTGCCGAAGATGCTTAGGCATGAGCGCCATGCACATGCACCCGAACACCCGAAGCATATCCACCTTTGGCTTCCTTCCTAGCCACTCCACATAGGGCACCCATTTGTCTGCTCCCACATGAGTCAAGGCTCTGTTCTTGGCCACACACGCGCTCCGCACCGCATCAGGCCAGAAATAGTCGGGTAGCCCGGCTTCAATGAGCAACCCGCGTGCCGCCTCCGTGATTGTGCGGTTCGCTCGCTCGGCGATGCCGTTCATTGCAGGGGAGTATGGCATGGTGAGGGAGTGCCGAATACCATTCTTCTTCAGCCACAACCCAAACTCCTTGCTCAGGAACTCTCCCCCTCGATCGGTGCGGATTGACTTGACTAGACGGTCTTGTTGCCGCTCCACCATCGGGAACCAATCCGTCTTCAACGTTTCAGCCACGTCGCTCTTCTTGGCCAGCACGTACACCCAAGTCATGCGGGTGTAGACGTCGACAATGGTGAGAAAATACTCAGCTCCAGCAGCTCCAAGCTTCAGGGGGCCCACCACGTCCATCACCACCTCATCAAGCGGTGCCTTTGCCGTTGCCTCCGAACTAGGGAACGGAAACCGGGTGAACTTGGCTTGAATGCACGTCGGGCAGCCAAGCACCTCATCGGGCTCCCCCTTCACACGTATGCCAGCAACCATCTCATTCTTCACTAGCTGCTGCAAGATGGGCAGGGCCACATGCCCCATGCGCCGATGCAAGGTGAGCCAATCACACTCCCCCGTAGCCGAAGTTGGATTGGAGAATGCCGCGCTCGCAATAGCGCCCCACATACTCTCTCCGTAGTCCTCCTCCGCTGCTGCCTCTGGGTTCTCCTCACCCTTTTGCTGCTCCTTGGTTGCTGCACCACTCTCCTTAGGTTCACTGAACTTGCTGGTCCCTCCAGGTTTGCTCTTCTTGAGCTCATTCTCCTTAGCGCGACCGTTCGCGCCATCGTCGCTACCGACCGCTCCATCCTTGGTGCTGATGCTTGCTGCCACTTGCCTCTCCTTAGGCATAGGGACCACTGGGATCTGCCACATCTCGTTGTAGACATCCCTGTCCTCATGAAGGTCCCAAAGAATTCGATCGCCAAGCCTTGCGGTGTAGGTCTTGGCTCCCTTCGAGTTCGTGTCCATGCCGGCCTTTGCCAACCGCCGCACGGAAATCAGGTTTGCAGCAAGGCTGGGCACCCAAAGCACGTTCTTGAGGCCCACCATCTTCCCATCAGCACCCTTGAACATGGCCTTGCCCATGCCTTTCACCTCTGCTCGCTGCCCCAAAGCCGATGTGACATGCTTCACCGGTGACGGCTCGAGTTCGGTGAGCAAGTCCGGGCGAGGTGTCATGCTATAGGTAGCGCCACTATCAATCACCCAATAGTCCAGGGGGTGTAGGGTCACCTTCCCCACAGCTGCTGGCTCCTCAAAGCCTTCATCCTTCTCTGGACCAGCCGGTACTTGCGTCGACACGAAGTAGAATAGACCCGGGTATCGATCATCGCTCGGGTCCTTGTCGTTGTCTCCGCTCTTCATGTTTGCAGCTCCGCCACCGCGACCGCCACGGCCTCCACGGCCTCGTCCTCTCCCTCCTCCTGCTCCTCTACCCTCTTGGCCTTGAGCAGGGGTCCAACCATCAGGGAGTTTGTAGCAGTCGCGCCACATGTGTCCGCTCTTGTGGCAATAGTGACACTCGCCGTCGAATCGGCCGCGACCGAAGTTGCTGCCACCAAACCTTCCTCCCCCTCGTCCTCTGCCTCTTCCTCGACCATATCCACGGCCGATGCTCGCTGCCCCAGCGCCATCCGCACTCGCCAACTCACGGCGGCGGAAATCCTCTTGAAGGATAGCTCGCTTCACGTCTTCAAGCGAGAGGCGGGGCAAGTCGCGATTAAGGTTGATGATGAGCGAGGACCATGACTCTGGGAGTAAGGCCAGCAACTTGGTCTTCTTTTGGAGCTCACTGTAGTTCAAATCAGCTCCCTCAAGCCGCGTCAACAAGTCGAAGAATTTCTGCACCCCTTCTTCAACCGCTTCGTCTTCTTCAATTCGTAGTGCCGCCATTTGCCGTTCCAACACCACCGCTACCGCCGCTGTTGCAGGAGCATGTACACCCTTGAGAGCAGCCCATGCCTTTGGTCCTTTCTCTGGTTCACGCTGGAATGGCTTGATGTGACGGATCTGACTGCTCCCCAACGCTTGCCCAAGTAAGAGATAGCCTTGTGCGCTCTTCCGCACCCACGGGCTCTTCTCCGGGTCGTTCTCGGGGCGCTTCTCCGTTCCTTCCATCACCTCCAGCAGGTCATAGTGGTCAAAGATGTTCTCCATCTTGAAGGACCATTCAGCAAAGTTGTCACCGTTGAACTTGTCAAGCCCAAACACCCTAGGCTCATCCCTAGGTGGGCCAAGACTTGGTTGCATGGGCGCCATGGCTGAATCACGGGGTTGGCCTTGAGCTTGAGCTTCTCCACTGCCACCAGCACCTCTGCCACCCCTTTCCTCAGGTCCATACATTGTCGAAACTGCTCCAAGGGCTCTGATACCACTTGTTATAGTCACAATAGGCTTGAATGTGCCTAAAACGAAAGATAGAGAGCAGAGACGGATTTCTGCACAGCGGCTTCAAACGTTGATAGCGTTCTGCTCACAGCTGCAAATGACTTGATTCAAATTGGATCTGGAGCGTCTTCACGTCGTCTACAATTAGCAATTTAGATTGCACGATTTGATAAAGAATTGACGACACAGCGTCGGTTTGAACGAACGGTACTATGGCAGCCACTATAGTCTTAGAACACAAGATAGGAAGAGTTACGAGTTGGGAATGACTCCCAGCTCCTACAAACCCCAAGAGCCGAGGTACAGTGATGTGGAACAGTGCCACACTGTCCCCAACCACGAAGGGTCTCGAAACTACCCTTCACTAGGGCCTACACCAAGTGAAATGTTACACTACACAAAGTAATGTAACTATCTTCAATATCTTGAGGTGTACCCTTTTTGGCGAGCTTCGAAATCACTTGAGGCTTGACACCAAGGCTCGGGCTCTTCATCACAAACTCATCCTTGAGTTCTTGATGGGTCTGCTGCACACACCTGCGACACGCCGAACGTTCGACACAGGACAAAATAGAAACCGCGCACGACAAAATAGAAACCGCGCGCGAGACACAAACGACCGCGTAACACGCGTCTAGCGATAACTCGCTATTGACTCGACACACACACTCGACATCATGACTCAACATTCACACACAATTATAAGCATGAAATATATATTATCCCATGCCCTCATACCATTCCATACACACACACATTCACGCACACGGACAACAAGCCGAGTGCAAACCGTAGGGTTGAACCAACAGTCGGGGGGTGCCAGGCTTTCACCGTGTCCAACTTCTTCGGGTCAATTTCGACCCCAGCCTCCGAAATAACGTGCCCGAAAAACTCTAGTCTGTCCTGAAAAAACTCGCACTTGGAACCCTTTGTCAGTAGCCGATGCTTGTCTAATATTTTAAATACGGCTTCCAGATCTGCTAAGTGCTGCTGCTTGTCGCGACTGTAGACGAGGATGTCGTCGAGGTAAACTATCACGCATTTATCTAAGAGTGGCCTAAACGCCTCGTTCATGGTCATCTGAAATGTCGCTGGTGCGTTGGTCAGCCCGAAGGGCATCACGGTGTACTCGAACGACCCGTACCTAGTCCGAAAAGTTGTTTTGGCGCAGTCCGATGGTTCGACTCTAATCTGATGGTAACCTCCCCGTCAGCCTATTTTCGAAAAAACCCGTGCTGTTCGCAGTTGGTCTATCAGTTCGTCGGCGCTGGGAATGGGGTACTGCGACTTGACTGTTACCCTGTTGAGCGCTCGGTAATCGATGCACATGCGAAACCCTCCGTCTTTTTTTGGCGTGAACAGTATCGGTGCGGCGAACGTTGACGAGCTCGGTCGGATGAATTTCTTTTCTAACAGGTAATCTAACTGCTTCCTCAGTTCGTCGAGCTCGGGTTGTGTCAGTCTGAACTGGCGCTGTACAGCTGTGCCCCCGGTTCTAATTCTATTCGGTGGTCATGTGCTCGCTGAGGTGGCAGTCCTTCCGGTAAGTCGTCGGGAAAAATCCCCGGGTATCGTTTCAACAGTTCCTGTAGTTCGGGCGGTACCGCTGCCAGCAGTTTCTCAAAATCACTCGGCTGCTCTGCTCCCTCTACCACTGCAATGTCTACTGCGTATACGTCAGCTCCAGCAGCGACAGCCCGTTTCATGGTGACGGCGTTGACGTGTACCGTTGAAGACTCGGGCGACTGCCAGCGAGGTAGTTCAACCCAGTTACCGCTACTTCGCACAGTGCAGCTACCCGTCGTCCAGTCAATTCGCGGGTTATACTGTCGCAGCCAATCACGTCCCAGTAAAATGTCGTGCCCATCCAGTATCGTCGCGAGCATTTCCTGTGTAAACCCAAAATTCCCCCCGCAGCGGACTTTGACTCTCTCCACCTTTTCCCGTATGGCCAGTGGCGTGCCGTCAACTAAGCGTGCATCTATCCCAGGTAAACAACGGCTAAGTGTCAGTTGCAGTTTCCGTGCGGTTGCGGTATTAACTAAACTGTGACTTGCTCCTCCGTCGATAAAAATCTTCACTGCTGCTCCCTGTATTTTCCCGTGGATCAGTACTGGGCAATCCGTCGCTGTACCCTCCTTATTCGTCCGAGCCCGATCGATAGCATGAATCGGTACTGTGACTCGGTGAGGGTCGGTGGGGTTGGGCGAGCGGGCAGTCTCGTCAGTAGTTGGCCCGATTCCTACTGACTGCTGGCGTTTCCCTGCCTTGTAGACTCCCTCCCCTGCTCTGCTCCGCGGCCCCTCAGCTCCTCTGGGCACTCACTCTTGCGATGGCCTGGCCTATTGCAAGAAATGCAGCGCCCCTTAAATGGTGCGGCAGCTGCATTTGTCGCAACGGCATGTACAGTGGCGTGCTTGATCGGTCCCCGAGGGCGATGTCCGTAGTAGGACCCCGGTCTCGAACGGTGCAAAATGTCGATTTTCTCGGCGAGCCCGAGAATCTCGTTGAAATTCGAGAGTCCGCGTAGCATGATTTCGTGCGAGATGTCTGGCTTCAGCCCTCCGACGTAACGGTCCACCCGCTCCGCTTCGTGCATGTAGCCGACTTGCTCGCATAATGCGAGAAAACCGTTTGTGTAGTCTTGAACCGACCCGAGCTGCCGCCAAGTACGCAGTCTCTGACGCGCCGAAATAGAAGCCGCGATCTGTCAGAATTATATCCTTATTATACCTGCATGTAGTTCTAGCTGTAGTGTAGTTATTAACTTTGTAGGTGGTGCACCTCTTCATTTGTTTGCTATATGTACTCTCGTGCTATAGTGAAACACAATCATTCTCCTCTCTCTTGTCACAAACCACCTCGACTTCCTCTTGGCCTAGGCTACTAAGCCTAGGCCATATTAAACCTAACTACCACTTGTGCTAGTATCTTAACATGGAATCAGAGCCTGTTAAGTCCAGGCGTGTGGGCCCGCCTCAGGCTTCCGCTACTGTTTTTCCGGTCGCGCGCCTCGGGCGCGTGGCGATTTTCATCCTGTCCCGCGCCCGGGTGGCGCGTGACATCTTTTCTGCCCGTCGCGCGCCCCGTGTTACGCGACGGTGCCCTGCGCGTCGTGCGCCCTGTGGCACGCGACGGTGCCTTGCCCGTCGTGCGCCCCGTGGCACGCGACGGTGCCCTGAACTGCCCGTCGCGTGCTTCGTGGTGCGCGACGGTGCCCTGAGCCGCCGCGGATCCGCCACTGGCGCCCGGGACGGTGACCTGAGCCGCCGCGGACCCGCCTCTGGCGCCCGCGACGGTGCCCTGAGCCGCCGCGGACCCGCCCCTGGTGCCCGCGACGGTGCCCTGAGCCGCCGCGGACCCGCCCCTGGCGCCCGCGACGGTGCCCTGAGCCGCCGCGGACCCGCCCCTGGCGCCCGCGACGGTGCCCTGAGCCGCCGCGGACCCGCCCCTGGCGCCCGCGACGGTGCCCCTGCCTCACCCGCGCCTGCACTCAGTGCAGCCGCCCCTGCACCACCCAGCGCCTGCCATTGGAGCAGCCGCCCCCGCTCCTGCACTCGGTGCAGCCGCCTCTGCCTCACCCCGCGCCTGCACTCGCTGCAGCCGCCCCTGCCCTACCCGCGCCGACCCTCTGTAGCCGCTCTGCGGCTTTCTCCCCGCGCCCCCCCTCCTCCTTCGTCTCCCTGCAGCCGTGGGGGGGAGGGTATGGGGGTGGCGGGTGTGGGGTGATGGGTGGTGTGCTTCCCTTCCCCTCCTCCTCTTTTCGTTCCCACTGCTGCAGCTGCCGCTGGGGGGGAGGGTGTGAGGGTGTGGGGGAGCCGGGGGAGTGGCACCGGGGTGGCGGGTGTGAGACCAACCAGCCGCCCCTCCTGAAGTTGGGGGGGGGGGGGGGGGGAGAGTAAAGGGGTGGCAGGAGTGCCTGCCCCTTTCCTGCTGTACCTGCTCTGTTGCCTTGCCTGCTGTTGCTGTTTTCTCTGTCTGTGGTGTACCCTTGCAGGTTGTGTTCTGCACTTAGCTATTCCTGCATGCAGTTACGGGGGGATGTCAGAATTATATTCTTATTATACCTGCATGTAGTTCTAGCTGTAGTGTAGTTATTAACTTTGTAGGTGGTGCACCTCTTCATTTGTTTGCTATATGTACTCTCGTGCTATAGTGAAACACAATCATTCTCCTCTCTCTTGTCACAAACCACCTCGACTTCCTCTTGGCCTAGGCTACTAAGCCTAGGCCCTATTAAACCTAACTACCACTTGTGCTAGTATCTTAACACGATCGGCTCGAAGCGCGCCCGAAGCCCTGCGCACCACGCATCCCACGTGCTGTACTGGGCGGTTTTGCAGAATGAACTCCAGGTGACGGCTGGACCCGTGGGCCCTTCCTCTTGCGACGGTGGCTCGTAGGCGCGTGGCGACGTCACGATGACTCGCCACCAGTCCATGGCGGGGCCCATCAGCAGCGAGACGGCGTATATGATCTTCGCTGCGTCCGACTGGACGTAGTTTGCGTCGAAAAATACGTTCATTGTGAAGACCCACGACTGAACCGTCGGACCTCCACGCTGACTCGGGTCGAAACAGGGCGGGCGCTGCGGCTTCAGTGGTATTGGCGTTATGATGGCGTGGTCGCCACTTGTCGCCGCAAATTCCACGTGCCGACGGGCTTCACGAGGCTCCCGTGGGTTTGGCGCGACCCTGTTCCTCTCCATGCCCGGCATCGAGTGGGCGGCGCCATCACTGGCTGCGCCTGAGCGCTGTCCCACGCTGTCGTTCTGTGTCGGTGTGCCTGATGAAATGACGATCGGCTCCTCCGATTGTGCAGGTGCATTTGCAGGTGCGTGTGGTGGCGCCGGAGTATTCACCGTGGATTGCTGACGCGCGGAGTCACGTTCCGCCGTGAGCGTCGCAATTTCGAGCGCCGATTCTTCGACTTGGCGCACGAGACGGTTGAGTTGCTCCCGCATCAGTGTCGCGAGAGTAAATTCGGCCATGGCGGGGGTGTCGGGCAAGCTCAGCGAGAGCCTCTGTCGTGGCCGTGCGTGCTTACGAGAGAGCACTACGAGCGGCGGTGCTGTGTCGCTGAGAGACGTCTACCCCCCCCAAAAAATTGAGATAGTGGGGAAGCGAAGGTGTGGGTGCGGTCCGAGAAGAGATCGTAGGCTCTGAATACCAAGTGTTACGAGTGCAATTGAGTGAGCGAGCGAGAATTGCACTATCGAAGCAAAAGTACAATGAGCGAAGGCATGAGCGAAGAATATATAGCGAAACTACAGTGGTAACGGTAATGAACTGTGGGTGACGCGCGACGGGCCTGGAACCGAGGTTTGGGAAAATGTCGAGGCAGAGGCCCGGAGCGCGGGTTACCCGCCGAGTCGTGAGGTCGGGGTGCGACGTGTGAAGTTGGCGGGAGGATTGTCGATGCGAGGGTTGCGAGTGGTAACGGTGCTGACTGTGGTGCTACAGTGGTGTACGCGCTGAGCAGGGGCGCGAAGTAAGGAAAAGGAAATTTCCTTACAGGTTTCAATTCAAGTGGATTACGGTCAATTCTAATGAGGCAGATTGAGCCAAATTCTTGAGCAGTTTCACAACCGTTTTCTATTACAGCAAAGCGAAGGCCTGGATTCCAGTTAAGCAACTGCTTTATGTTTTCCTTTGTGTGTTTAGGACTTTATATAAATGTGTGGTTGTATTTGCTTCAAGTCAATCAATGCTATTATGCTTTTCAAAGCCCAGAATTCTACTACTACGTATTGACGAGGGTAGAAACGTCACGTGGTGCTGCCGAAACGCTGCTCGACCAGATTACTCACTCCACAATTCAAGCAAGGAATAACCACTCACTTTATTTTTCTTACGCCCTTGGCTATGAGATGACATGCTGTCACACTCGGGGGGTATAAAGGGAAGTTAAGTGTTGCCAAGATTGAGGTCGTGGTTCAGTTTTGAACGCTTCCGCATAGTACTTAGAGTTAACACTCATAGCTGTATAACGGTTTTTACCGTTTGAAAAACAGAGTCACCGATTTGCACCTTTGTCGAAATGATTCCGCAAAGCGATATGACTTTTGCGAGAAATATCCCGTCCCGTGAGTCAACTCAGAAAACAGTTTTTCAACTGTAAATTCTGAGCACCCCTCGTGTCACACGATGCCCGGTTGAGCCCCCCGACCTTGCCTTGCCTCACTTGCTCACCCCTTGACCTTGTTTGTACTGTTGCATATATATATATACACCTGCTCTTGCTTGTCTAGTCTTATATATATATGTAATCCTGCATGTGAACTGGCCTTGTGGCCTTGAACTTGTGCTCGGAATGTGTGGTGACTTTGTGATCCACCCTGAGCTTGCTTTGCTTTGCTTTGCTTGACTGGTCTTGTGACCCCTTGTTCTCCCCCACGTTGCCTATGGGGGTGTGTCAGAACATTATAGCTTATACATTTGTGTAGGCTGTAGTGGGGTAGCCCATAAGGGGTACAACCCAATTAGGGTTAGCACTTGTACCCAACTCTTTCATAGTTCAATCATTCTCGTTCACTTCCACATGCGACACTCGAAATTTACTTTGAAGCCGTTGGATGCACACTCCGGCACACGACGCGATGCGGGTTCGGCTAGCAGCGACACTGTTACGAGGCCCGGCGCTGGAGTAGATCTACAGTAGCGAAGTCCGAGGCGAAGGGTCGTGGGCGTGGTTTCGAGCAGTCTTAATTCAACGATTTGAGCTAATTAATAGTTCGTACATGGCACTACAATAAATTCACTTACACCGGCAAATAGACAGTGTGGCGCAGTACACACAGCAGATGGAATCATATTTTCAACAATATCGAGCGGGAAGGAGAATAAAATTCAAGCGTGCACTGCCGGGCTGAAAAGTGAAGTTCGTCGACAAGTTATTGCGGCGAATTATAGCAGATACAGTGACATGGTGTGTGCCGCTGAACGGTTCGATGCGTTGACCAAGGGTCAAAACGAATCACGACGCAACACGCCGAACAGGAATTTTGGCGCTGAGCAATCGGCACCCCCTCACGACTTGCGACCCGATGGATATCGACTTAGTCGACGTGAAGCAGCGGCCGAAGAAAGCAGAAACATGCAAGTTTTGCGGCATAGTAGGGCACCGGATTTTGTCGTGCTGGAAAATGAAAAGGCACATGCGGAGTTGTAGGGCAAGAATAGCGCAGCACCCCATAGTAAAAATATAACGAGAATTCAGCATGTGAATCAAGAAAAACAGGAATGGGAATGACTAAGTGAAAGTTGGGTACAAGAAGCAAACCCTAGAAAACTGTACCCCATATGTGCTACCCCACTCTAGCCTACAGTAGCTATGTCATATAAATCTGACACACCCCCAGAGGCAAAGTGGGGGAGAACAAGGGGTCACAAGACCAGTCAAGCAAAGCAAAGCAAAAAACAAGCTCAGGGTGGATCACAAAGTCACCACACATTCCGAGCACAAGTTCAAGGCCACAAGGCCAGTTCACAAGCAGGAGTACACATATATATAAAAAAGGCTAGACAAACAAGAGCAGGTATATATATATGTAACAGTACAAGCAAGATCAAGAGGTGAGCAAGTGAGGCAAGGTAGGCACAAGGCCCAGCTGAGTACAGAAGCGCTGATGGTCACAAGGCGCAAGTGCCTTGGTGAAGATATCAGCAGTGTTGGCCTCAGAGGCCACGTACGCAAGACGCAGCTGACCACGCTGCTGCAGCTCACGAGCAAGAAAGTAGCGGAGAGCAATGTGCTTCGTTCTGTGCTCCAGTCGCTGCTCCCGACACAAGGCCAGCATGGCCTTGTTGTCTACGTACAGCACTGGAGGAGAACGAGGCAACTCTCCGAGGTCAGTCAGCAGGTAGGTGAGCCAGTGAAGCTCCTGTGCAGCCATGGCTCCTGCGTAGATCTCAGCCTCACAACTGGAGCCGAGAACAGAAGACGAGCGAGTAGCCCGCCACGAAACAGAGCCGGAACCAAGGCTGAAGGTGTAACCCTGCGACCGCTGCGTAGCCTGGTCGTCAGCCCAAGAAGCGTCTGCGTGCCCAGTAAGGACCACTGGACTCTGCCCTCCAAGCACAAGCCCCATGCCCGACGTACTGCACAAGTAGCGCAACACCCTCTTCGCTGCAGCCATGTGCTCCGGTCTGTGTCTCCCAGGAGCAACATAGCGTGCAAGAATGCTAAGAGGGTATGCAAGGTCAGGTCGTGTGCAGGTCATCAGGTACATGAGGCAGCCAACAAGCTCTGGGTACGGGCCACTCGACTCTACGGACTCATCCGAAGGCAGAGCTGAGAGCGAGTGGCGAGTAGGCAGAGGAGTGGCCTGATGCGAGGAGTACGTGAAGCCGAAGCGCTGAAGGACCTGCTGCACCATGTGTGACTGAGTCAGGGTAATGGTGCGGCGTGCTCTATCCCGAGTGATCTGCAAGCCAAGGTAGCTGCGCAGTTCACCCAGGTCAGTGCACGTGTGTCTCTTCTGCAGCTCGGACTTCACGTGGGCTAGTCCAGCAGTGTCAGCTGTGGCAAAGACCAAGTCGTCGACGTACACGAGGATGTAGAACGGCGGCAAAGAAGTGTCGGTGCGCAGAAACAGCGACGGGTCGGCAGTAGAGGGAGCAAACCCAAGAGCCGCAAGTGTAGTCCTCAGTGTGTCGTGCCACTCACGCGGTGCCTGGCGGAGACCGTAGACTGGCCGCCGTAGGCTCCACTGGGTGCCAGGAGGAAAAGACCCAGTGAAGCCAGGTGGGCGACGTAGCCAGATCTCCTCGTGCAGGCTGCCCTGCAAGAAAGCAGTGCTGAAGTCAAGAGAGTGTAGCTCGTAGTCACGGTGAGCAGCTACGTGCAGCAGTACCCGAAGAGTGGTCATCTTCGGGGTGGGAGAGAAGGTCTGAAAGTAGTCAACTCCCTGCCGCTGACTGAAGCCACGAGCCACGTAACGCGCCTTGAAGACAGGCGGAGAACCCGGCGGTCGCTTCACCCTGAAAATCCACATGCCACTGACGATGTTCGCCCCAGGAGGGGGAACAGCGTCAACGTAGGTGCCTGTGGACTTCCAGGAAGCCATCTCTGCGTCCATAGCTGCCTGCCACTGAGAGGAGTAGGGACCCTCTATCGCCTCCGCGTAAGAGCGCGGAGTCGGGATGTCAAGTGCATCCGGGTCTCCCTCAGGGGTAAGCAGTACGGACACGAGATGAGGTGAAGCAGCGGCCAAGCACTGGAACTCCTCCTGCCTGTCCTCAAGGACGTCCGTGCCAAGGGCACACTCACCCCCGACGGACGGAGGACAGACAGACTCAGACTCAGCAACAAGACTGGCGACGTAGTCTAGGCGACAGCGAGCAGCAAAGTCGACGAGCTCAGCAACTAGAGCAGACGCAGCAGTGGACTCAAAGGAAGGGTCAGTGACAACCGTAGCAAGGAGACGCGTGACAGTAGGACTGGCAGCGCGAAGAGAGTCCGACTCCGGGTCGGCAAGAGTAGGAAGAGAAGACTCAGGAGGAGAAGGCAAAGGGGCACGCAGAGGAGCAGTGGACGGACGCAGAGACATCCGGTGCGTGCCAGGGACAGGAGGAGGACGCTGACGCGAACCGCGACCACTAGTGTGAGCAGCACGGATAGGCGACGCAGGCCGAGACGCAGGCTCACGACGCTCAGCAAGACCTCCAGTAGGACCAGTGTAGGGAGACGGAGCAGGCAGTGGGGAGGCCGGCTGTAACTGTAACTGCGACGGGACAGGCTGTGGACACTCTAAGGGAGGAGGAGGAGGACCAGTAGAAGGCGGGAGACCAAGAACCTGCTGAAGGAGCGGAACGAAGTACGGCCGAGGCCGCGCGGCGACTCCAGACACAGGAGGGACAGCACCAGCACCCGCAGGGGCAGCACCAGCACCAGTAGCAGCTCCAGCTCCAGAACCCCCAGCAGCACCAGTAGTACCCCCAGCAGGACTGCCTCCAGGACCGACAGCAGTAGCCTCCGCGCCAACACCCGCAGCAACTCCAGCTCCAGAAGTACCCGCAGGTCCAGCAGCTCCAGAACTCCCAGTACGAGCACCTCCGGGACCCGTGGCACCAGCTCCCTCAGAAGCAACAGAACCTCCAGTACCCGCAGCACCTCCAGCTCCAGCAGCTCCAGCAGCTCGCCTCCAGCGCCGGGCAAACCACTCACGCAGCTCCTGGGGAGAGAGTGGCTCTCGGCGAGAGGGAGCACCCGGTGAACCGCCAGGCACAGCACCACCAGGCGTAGCACCCCCAGGCTCAGCACCTCCAGGCGTAGTACCCCCAGGCTCAGCACCCCCAGACGCAGCACCCCCAGGCTCAGCACCTCCAGGCGTAGTACCCCCAGGCTCAGCACCCCCAGTCGTAGTACCCCCAGACTCAGCACCCCCAGGCTCAGCACCCCCAGGCTCAGCACCCCCAGGCGTAGCACCCACACGCTCAGCACCCCTAGAGTCAGCACCCCCAGGCTCAGCACCCTCAGCAGCACCAGAGTCACCAGCGACCTCGACAGGCTCAACAGCGTCTACCTGGGACACACCTGAAGGGGCAGGACCCTGAGGGGGGAGGGGGTCTACCGGGGGGGGACCTGGTACAAGGAAGAGCGGTGGCGGGGGGAGGGACGGAGTGCAGTAGGGGAAGAGGCGGTAGTAGGGGACCGACTCGTCGAACGTGACGTCCTGGGAGGACAGAACACGGCGAGAGGTGGGGTGGTAGAACTGCCACCCTGGGGCGTCAGGGGGGAAACCCAGGAAGACGCAAGGAGCAGCACGAGGGGACAGCTTGTCCGCAGACAAGTCGCGGACAAACGCCCGAGATCCCCAGACACGGAACGCAGACGCATCGCCAACCTTCCCCGTCCACAGCAAAGCTGGGGAGGTCTCCGGCATGGAGACCCTGGGCTGAAGGTTGATCTGATGCGCCGCGTACCGAACCGCAAACGGCCACAGAAAATGGGGGGCAGCCGCATGCATCATGGACGTACGGGCGACGTCCATGACCATGCCAATGCGGCGCTCAGCAATCCCATTTTGCTGTGGAGAGTCCGGAAGCGTGAAGGTCTGGCGGATGCCTCGTGCACGACAGTAGGCTCGCAGAAGGCCAGAGGAGAACTCTCCGCCTCTGTCAGAGTGCAGACGCAGAACAGGAAAGTCCGAGCCAAAGCTCCGCCTGAGCTGGAGACGAGCTGCGCGGATCCAGTCGATCAACACCTCAGTGACATCACCCTTGCTGCGCAAGGGGAAGACTGTGGTGTAACGCGAGTAGTCGTCAACCACCAGCAGGAAGTAGCGCTCGTGACCCTGTCCACGGACGCGGGCCGGGCCCCACACGTCCATGTGAAGCGTCTGCAGCGGGGCCTCTGTCGGAGGAAACTGGGAGGAGTGAGGGGTAGCCCGCTGCCGTCCCTCGACACAGGGGACGCAGGTAGGGCCAGGCCCCGGAGGAAGGGGAGGGAGGGACCGGGGAAGACCAGAGACAAGGACACGGGAGGCCATGCTCCGGAGACGAAGCAGGGAGGGGTGGCCAAGGCGGTGGTGCCAGAGGAGAGTCTCGTGAGACTGGAGGCGACACGAGCAGGGGGCAGACTCAGGACCAGACCTGGACGCTGCAGCAAACACCTGACCCGACGCAGCTACCTGACCAGACGCAGGGACTGGAGGAGACGCAGTGGTCAGTGTGTACAGGCTCGACCCTGGCCGACGTGTAAACGTGGCCAGGTGGCGGCCTGTCCGAGCGTCCGTGCAGTGGGTCACCCGCTGACTCGCAGGAGTGAACTGGTGAACCCCCGCATCCTGTAGGTCAGCACCACTCACCAAGTTCGTAGAGAACGAGGGGAGGTAGAGACCAGACAGGGTGCCAGAGGGGGCCGCCGGACACGGGAGGACAGTGGAGAAGTGAGCAAGGACAGGACCCCCAGAGGGGTCTGCCAGGGAGACCGCAACTGGCCGGCCAAGCGGCGTGAGTGTGGTGCGGTCTCGAAAGAAGGAGCGAGAAGCCTCCGAGTCAAGTGTGAAGGTGTGGGAGGCCGAAGCCGACGCAGAACCTGAGAGAGCAGACTCACCAGCACCTGAGGGAGTAGACGCACCTAGAGCAGCAGCCTCGCTAGCACCTAGAGCAGCAGCCTCACCAGTACCTAGAGCAGCAGTCTCAATGCCCGGGTCGGGCGGAAAACACCGGTAACAGTCACCCTCATCACTAATAGTCACAGTATACACGGCAGCAAGAATAGCATCAAAGTCAAGGTCAAAGACAGCTACACCCGCCCTAGACAGCTCACCCCAGCGGGGGATCTCAGTGGCCTCAGGAAACTGGTGACGCCAAGCGTCCGTGAGGCGGCCAAAGCAGCGCTGGGTGGAGTGCGCACCCCCGCACTGCTCACCCGCGCGGTCGCCGGTGCGCAGGACGTAGGTGCACGGACCAGCACCCCCACCCCTCTGGCGTGCAGTGTACCACTCACGGAGCTGCTGAGGGGAGGGGACGTCACGAGTGCGCTGCTGCTGCTGCTGCTGCTGCTGCTGCTGGCGCTGACCACCACCGGAGCTGACCCTCTGCGCAGCGCCACCCCGACCAGCTCCACCTCCTCCGCCGCCTCCTCCTCCACCGCCGCCACCTCCGCTCCCTCCGCCACCGCCGCTGCCTCCTGCGCCTCCACTGCCGCCACCTACACCTCCACCCCCGCCACCACTCCCACCGCCACCACCACCTCCTCCACCACCTCCACCGCCGCCTCCACCGCCCCCGCTAGCTCCTCCAGCGCCCCTGCCCCCCTTGCCCCTGCCAGGGCGGCGTCTCCCGCTAGGGGTAGACGCTGCCCCAACCGACTCCAAACCAGCGAGGTCGGCCGCAGCAGCAGAGGCAACAGAGGGCAAAAGAGGGGAGGGGGAACACCCCTCAAAGATGGGGGTGCGAGGGTCACCACGAGAGGCTCCTACAGCGACTATGCTCTTTTCTGCTGCTAGGAGGGCCTTCTCGAGGAGGTCAACGGTGAGAGTGGTGGGACAAACCGAGAGGAAGTGGTCCCTGACTACGCGAAGGGAGTCAGGGAGACGGGTGACGATGTAGTAGAGGGTGATGTACATGGGGGGGGGGTTCTTGGCGCAGAACTCAGCAGGAAGCGCAGCGCGGTAGCGAGTGTCACTAGTGCGGAGGTGCGTGATGAGGTCAGCGACTGTGGGAAAGGCAGCAAGGTCAGGGAAGAGGTACGGTAGCATGAGGCGGCTCAGTGCAGCAGTGGCAGGGGAGGAGTAGCGTGCAACTACAGCGTCGTACAAGGTCTGAGCACTCTTGTACTGGCTAAAGTGCGCACGCTCAGAGGTAGGCAGGTGGCGACGCACAGCAAGACGTGCAGCAGCATCGCGCGTGGCCCACTGGGAGCGAACAGTTGCGTCAGCATCAGTGGCGGGAGCAGGAGAGGCACCAGAAGTGAGGTCAAAGAGGGAGAGGCCGTCTGCCCTATCGCACTGTAAGAAAAGCTGCAGGTCATCTATCCAGACGTCAAAGTCAATGGCCCGACCCTCAGCGTCAAAAGCGAGGACACTAGGGGTAGCCATGACAGTAGTAGACTAGCAGTGCAAACAGTGGGGTGAGGGCAGTGCTGTGAGAGAGGCGCTGCTCTTACCGGACAGGGCGGCTCGGGCGGCTCGGCTGCAGGGCGGCTCGGCGACTCGGCTGCTGGGCGGCTCGGCTGCTGGGCGGCTCGGCGGCTCGGCTGCTGGGCGGCTCAGCGACTCGGCTGCTGGGCGGCTCGGCGGCTCTGCTGCTGGGCGGCTCGGCTGCTGGGCGGCTCGGCGGCTCGGCTGCTGGGCGGCTCGGCGGGGCCGCTGAGAGGGCGGCGTCCGGGGCCGCTGGGAGGAGGCGGCGGGGCCGCTGAGAGGAGGCGGCGGAGCCGCTGAGAGGAGGCGGGGCCGCGTCAGGGGCCGCGACAGGGGCCGCGTCAGGGGCCGCGTCAGGAGCCGCGGCAGGGGCCGCGTCAGGGACCGCGGCAGGGTCGCGTCAGGGCGCCGCGTCAGGGGCCGCGTCAGGGCGCCGCCAGGGGCCGCGGCAGGACCGCGTCAGGGCCGCGTAAGGGGCCGCGGCAGGGGCCGCGTCAGGGGCCGCGTCAGGGCCGCGTCAGGGCCGCGGCAGAGCCGCTTCAGGGCCGCGTCAGGGGCCGCTTCAGGGCCGCGGCAGGGGCCGCAGCAGGCCGCGTCAGGACCGCGTCAGGGGCCGCGGCAGGGCCGCGTCAGGGCCGCGGCAGGGGCCGCGTCAGGGCGCCGCGTCAGGGGCCGCGTCAGGGCGCCGCCAGGGGCCGCGGCAGGGCCGCGTCAGGGCCGCGTCAGGGCCGCGTCAGGGGCCGCTTCAGGGCCGCGGCAGGGGCCGCGGCAGGCCGCGTCAGGGCCGCGTCAGGGGCCGCGTCAGGGCCGCGGCAGGGGCTGCGTCAGGGCGCCGCCAGGGGCCGCGTCAGGCCGCGTCAGGGCCGCGTCAGGCGCCGCCAGGGGCCGCGTCAGGGCGCCACCAGGGGGGCGCGTCAGGGGCCGCGATAGGGCGCCGGCAGGGGCCTCGTCAGGGCGCCGCCAGGGGCCGCATAGGGGGCGCGTGGGAGGCGGCGTAGGGGCCGCGTAGAGGCAGCGTAGGGGCCGCTAAAAAAAAAAATTTAGGGCAGGGCGCAATGTGCGCGGGCAGCTAAAAAAAAAAATTCTTATGGTGGGCCCTTAGGAAGGAACGGTCCCATGTAGGAACCCGCTCTATACCATGTGAATCAAGAAAAACAGGAATGGGAATGACTAAGTGAAAGTTGGGTACAAGAAGCAAACCCTAGAAAACTGTACCCCATATGTGCTACCCCACTCTAGCCTACAGTAGCTATGTCATATAAATCTGACACAGCAGCCGCGAATCGAACTGGCGATCTGGAAAAGATAAAAAACGGGAAAAGGCGACGACGTGGCGACTTCATAGCGGGCGAAAATGATGGCGCGGATTTAAAACGTCACGACTGGCAGGCACCAGGGGAATTTACCGAGGCGAAAGGAGAATCCGCGAAAAAAAAAAAAAATCCCTGCACCAACCGGGAAACTCCACATGCAGGCCCAAAAAGAAATCGTTATAGTTATCCTATAGAGATACGTTAATTAAGAATATTTCTTCTCGTGGTTCTCAAGCCTTTGTAAATTTGAAGGGAGAGTTAGAGGCTGCGAGAAAGCCTTTACAAATTGTACCGGTGCCAGAAAAGTTGGGGAACCTATTCCGGAGTGCTGAAAAGGGTCGAGCATTCCTAGGAGTTAATAATATCTCCCAACAGCATAGTGTGAAGGCTCCATGTTTCCCACAGGTGAATCCAACACAGCTGCAAAGGCTTAGAGGAATGTTCCAGGCCCAAGAGAAGCATAATCAGCAAAAAAAAACCCGTCTACCCCCTTGAGTGAAGTTGGAAGTAGACGCTGCAGCTACGATTGTAGGGAATATGAATGTTTACTTTGACGAACCTTATGACCTTATAAACGTGACTATCTTTGGCTACTTGGAACGGAAGCAGCCACTACTCCTCGAGGTGCTCTGCAAAGGGCAACGCCTCCAGGCAATGGTGGATTGCGGAGAGTCCCACTCAATTTGTGACCTTGGATGTTGGAGAAATTAGGGGAGTCCCCGGTGGAGACCAAGCTTAAGGCAACAACGGTGGACGGCAGCAAGCTACCCATCCACGGTGAGTCAACGCTACAGCTGCAGATAGGTGCGCTGAGGTGAAAGCCGACGCTACCGGTCACGAACATCAAGGGCCTATATTTTATCTTGGGAGACATTTCTTGAAGCGCTTCAACGACGAGATTGATTGGGTCAACTGGAAAGCCTCCATCTACAGCAGCGGGAAACGTTTGGAACTGCGAATCTTGACGGATATAGGGGATGATTTGGAGGCAACGCTTGCACAATTTGAGCAAACGGTGAATGCGAGTAACATGGGTTACCGCACTCGTGATGGCAGCAGAGGAGAAGTCGAACTTGATTTTTCCCGCAGTAGTATAGAAGGTGTTAGAAGAGTACAATGACATCATGCCGGACGATCTGCTCGAAGGAGTGCCTCCAGCACGAACCCACGAACACAAGATCGTGGAAGAGCCAGGTGCAAAACAAGTCTCTCGTGCACCATATTGCCTCAGCCCAATTGAACTAGCAGACATGAAAAAACATATATACCCGCTGGACCGGAAACTGATCTGACCATCCACATCACCCTACGGCGCACTTGTTCTTTTCACTCCAAACCCGGATGGTAGTTTACGAGTGTGCATCGACTGCCGGGCACTGAACAAATACACAGTCAAGAACAAATACCCCATACCGCGCATAGATGACCTCATGGATCAACTACGTTATGCAACAGTATTCTCGAAGCTGGATTTACGGTCGGGTTACTGGCAGATCAAGGTGGTGGATGAATCGATTCACTAGACAACGTTTCGTACCATATATGGCTCCTACAAATGTTTAGTGATGTCGTTCAGGCTCTGCGATGCACCAACGACTCTTCACGCAAAGATGAACCATATCCTACGGTCCGTGATGGACGAGCGTAGTAGTGTATCAATCTACTCCAAAAATATGAAGGAGCACGTGGAGAATCTACGGAAAGTCTACGGAAGGTTTGAACGACAATTGAGAAGCTGATATGGGCAACGAATACCGTGCTCTCAAGGATTATCTTGTCAAGCAGGGTGTTCCCCATCTAGGTTTGAGGGGGGGTCGTGTGAGAATTCAGTCATTACGCTTACCCATATTTACTTTATCTTGCAGCACCTTGCTTATTCACCTTTTCTTATGCTTGTTTATGCTCGTTTTCTTATAATCATTGCATGACTGTGCACCGATTTAGGTTGTGTGCACCAAATCCTGTGGCATTTCGGTTATTTCTGAGTGACTGTGTGAGCTCGTGATTTCACCCGAATATCTTCTACCGATTTTGAGAAGGTTCCGTTTCCAACGGTTCCCAATGCCCGGTACCTTCTAGTAACATTTGTGTTACCTGCCGTGTGTCGTGCCTATATATGGCCACATTGTTGTACTCAGGATTCATTATTTCAAACTTAGCTCGATCCTTCGATCCTTACATAGTATGCCTTGACATTATGCTTTGCTCGACCGCAAGATCGGCTGTCAGTCTACCACATGAGATATCCCTTATCACATATGGCGAGTACCATCCATCCTTTAAGCATGGGAAAATGTTTGGCTTTGATTGTGCGAGTCACCAGACTGATCGAAGTGAATGGATACTCTTGGTTGTTGAAAAGGAATATTTTTAACAAGTCCGTCAGATCTATAATACTCTGTCATTATAAAAATAACAAGGAGTCTTCCACTATGAAGGTGAGCGGAGAAAAAATTCACAGAAACCTCAAAGAGCTTTGAAGTCTTGGAAATCAATAAAGAAATTGTTAGGTGCAAATACTTATTTCTGCACGTCAACCAGCCGCCTGCGTTGCATTTTGCATTTTGTGTCTATGTGCATTTTTTCATTTTCATTTTGTGATGTTCTATGCGCATTTGTTCTTGCATTATGTGTGTTTTGTTTTCATTCGTAATTCCATTCTGTATTAGTGCATTTTCAGTTGTGTTTTCACTGTTCTCAAGAACTGTTGTCATTAAGCTCTCATGAAGCACTCAAATGAGGCTCACATGAAGCGCTCAAACGAGGCTTCTGTCAACGGGAGTAGGTTGTGGCCCCGTCCTCGCTTGTGCGGAGCCGACCTCGTGGTCGGGTGTACGGGGCAGTGCAGCCGGCCTGCAGCAGTGGGCGAGCTGGTCGACGAGGAGGTCGACCTGCATGGGGACCACTGCGACGGGCGCCGACTTCAGGGCGCCTAGTGTGGGGTGGTCGACCAGGAGGCCGACGAACCCGGTGGTCGACGAAGGAGGGGCAAACGTCGACCTCGACAGGGGAGACTGGGAACGTCGAGCTAGAGGGCGTCGAGGAGCAGGGCGCCGAGCAGCTGGACGTCGAGCGGTAGGGCGCCGGGGTGGAGGGCGCCGACCTTGGGTGGCCGACGATTTGGCGAGGTCGGCGGCCTAGCCCCGAAGTGGTTGACGAGGGGACGCCAACCAGGGAGGACGCCGACTTGTCGGCATCACCCTGGTTGCCTGGTCGACCGTGTAACCCGGGCGACGGACTTTTGCGGGAGCATGCGAAGGTCGCTGGGGTGGTTCTGCGAGGCTGACCTCGGAAATGGTATCCCGAGGTCGACGTGGCTGGTAGGCGCAGTCGCTGGCGCGGAGTCTATCAGGTGTCTGCGCTGTGCACGTGACAAGGAAGAGTGCACCTACCAGCTGCACGCACCTGCAAAGTAGGTGCACCGTTGTTCTGTAGGTGCAACGCTGTGCAGCCGACTTGCTGCAGCGTTGGCACGCTGTGGACTTGCAACGTTGGCAAGCCGCGACTTTGCTCTGCTGGAACGCGGTTTTCAAGTCGTGCTGGCACGCGGTCGACCGTGCTGCGCTGGAGGTCAACTAGCAGCTTTGCTAGGTCTGATGTAGTCTTGCATGACAATGTTGTGTCAATCATTGTTTTCAACTTTCTTAGTGAAACTCTTGCAAAACTACCCCTGTGAACTAGCAAGCAGTGTGTGCACTAGGAAAACAACTAAGGAATGAAGGCAGAGATCACTCTTGCCCCGTGCCTAGCCCGTAGCCTAGCTCCCGTTGTACTAGTTATCTCCGCATGGTGTGGTGAGCGTGGACGGCACACGACTTACCTTTCAGTCAGGTCGACGTAGTGGTCATTTACCTACTTCATGTTGTAGGCCGGCAGCTGTGCGGTAGTCACTATGGTAGTCGCCAGAGGTGACGCAGGGGTGGTGGACACCCTGGAGGCACGGCTGGAGAACGCGAGGAGACGCCATGAGGCGAAGGAGTACGGCGACCTCCCCTGGGCGTTGTCGAGGCTGGCATCCGCGCTGTGTGGGCGACAGAGCGCCCTCCTTCTCGGCCTGCATCTCCTCGACCGCTGAACAATGAGGGCGGCGTCGACGTGGGCATCAACGCCGGTGGTGGCCAAGTCGGCAGCAGTGCGGGAGGTACGTCGAGGCAGCGAGGTGTGATTCACGCCGACAAAGTCGGCGGCGTTCAGGAGCGAGGGATGCGGTCGTCGTCGGATGCAGGCTCCTCGCACGGCGACCTCGGAGGTCGACGAAGCAGATTGTCGCCGATGTCAGCGACCCACGTGACAGCGGGTGGGATTGCACCGAGCTATGGCTACTTCAAGTTTACGCGGGACAAGATCTTGGTCACTCCCTTGCTCGCCGGTCGACCCGACATTCTCACCTGGAAGGAAGCCATCGAGCCTCAGCTGGAGATGGCCGGGCTGATCGGCTTTGCTCGAGGCACCATGGCGACGCCGGAGGACCCCGACTTGCGTGCGGAGTTTCTCGCCGTGCAACTACTGACCTTCACGGTAATTTCGCGGTGATGCTCGCCGGGCGTGCAGATCACCCTGAAGTCGTGCAGAGAGTACCTCGACGCCGGCCACCGGGCGTGACACTTCATCGAGTCGAGCTCGGCTAATTCTCGCCACCATACGGATGGCCGGCGCGCAGTACTAGACGGCGTCGTACGTTACGCACGTCATGCAGGGACTCCCCAGCAGCTACAACCTACTGAAGCGGCTGTCGATGGCGCCGAGCACACTGGCGATGCTCAACGATGACACCTTGACGTCGTACATCTTGCAGGGCGAGGCGATGCAGGAGGCTGAGCGGTCCCAAGAGCTCCTGGCGCAGGCGAACTACGTCGCCCTGGCGAATCAAGGTGGTTGACCGGGGCAGCGCGGACAGTCTGGCGGTGGTGGTAGCAGTGGCTGGAAGTCGACCAAGGACGCCGATAAGAAGAAGTCGGCCAAGGATAGCAGTCGTGGAGGCGGAAGTCGACGTCGGGAGTGCTGGCTGTGCGACGACCCCGACCACCTCTCCTTCGAGTGCCCCGACCGCAGTGACTCGGACGACGACGACGCCAAGGGAGGTCGAGGGAGGTCGGCTGGGCGTCGCCCTCGCCGGGAGAGTAAGCTGCGCAAGGAGAAGCAGTCAACGAAGTCAACCTCGGCGAAGGACGCCGACTTCTCTGCTGGCGGTAAGGGGCGAGACGACAAGGTGGCGTCGTGCTCGCTGGTTGGCGTCGTGGAGCCGACCGTCTCGTTGGCACCAGAAGCCTGCGAGGACTTCCAGGCGGTGGCGACAGCTTTGCAGACAAACCCGACAGTGGTCCTACTCGACAGCGGCTTCTTGCACCACCTGATGGGGACAAATGAGGTCTTCGTCGACTTGCAGCCGAGCGGCGACGTCAAACACGTGAGCGACTTCAATGGGTCGCTGCAGGACGTCCAGGGCCGCGGCACTGTCGCTCTGCAAGGGGAGGCCGGGAAGCAGGTGCTCATCCCCGACGTGCTCTACGTCCCGAGCGTTCGGGCGAACCTACTTTCGGCCGGGAAGCTGAAGGAGAATGGCATGAAGCCGCAAGAGGACGGCGATGGGATGCTGCTCGTCTCGGCGGCGGGAGAGGTGCTCGGGCGGGCGGCATACACCGGGCGTGTCCTCTGCACCGACCTGCGCCCCTGCTTGACGAAGTCGACGTCACCCACGACGGAGGTCGTGGCCCTGCGGGCGATCGTCTTGGCGACGAAGTCGACGCCGGACAGGATGCATGCGAGGCTTGCACACGTCAGCATGGACACCATCCGGAGCTCGGCAAAGCACGAGGTCGTCCTTGGGCTGGACCTCAAGTTGGCGTCGGGCGCCGACTCACCGTGTGTCACGTGTGTCGGCGGGAAGCTGGTGCGGCACACCTTTCCTGACCAGGGCTCCAACGCCGACGACGTGCTGGCCGTCGTGCACATCGACTTGTGCGGGCCGTTTCGCGTGGCTGCCTAGGACGGCAGCCTGTACTTCTTGCTGCTGAAGGACCACAAGACCTGCTATGTATGGGTGAGGCCGGTCGCCAAGAAGTCGGACGTGCTGCTAGAGTTTCAGAAGTGGCTGGTGTTGGTGGAGCGGTAGGCGAAGAATTCGGTGCGGATGCTACGCTCCGACCGAGGAGGGGAATTTCTCGGAAGGGCGTTCACCGACTTCAAGGACGGAAAGGGTATTGTTCACGACCTTACCTGCCCAGTATACCCCACAGCAGAACGGCATGGCGGAGCGGGAGATGAGGACGGTAGTGGAGTCGGTGCGGACGATGCTGCTGCACATGGGCGTGCAGCACCACTGGGGGCACCTCGCTCTGCGGCAACTACCTTGAGAGGTCAACGCTGCCGCCGGGGACCACACCGTACCAGCTAGTGACCGGGAAGAAGCCCGACTTGTCGCTGGCGCGGGTGTAGGGCTGCATGGCACAGTTCTTGATCCCCGAGCAGCAGCGTGGTGGGAAGCTGAAGCCGAAGGCCAGGTGGGGCCTTCACCTCGGCGTGTCGGAGGAAAGCAAGGGCTGGGAGCTCCTCGACATCGTCGACAACCGGGTGGTCACCTTGTCGGACGTGGTCTTCTATGAGGACATGTCGCTGGAGGTGTGGAAGTTGGAGTACGGGCCGGCGTCGGGACGGACACCGACCACCCCGCCGACCGACACCTCGAAGGCGACGCTGCCTTTGCTCGCCGAGGTCGGTGAGCTTGCTGATGAGGACGCCGAGGACGTCCGTCTTCCTTCCCCTCCCACTGCACCCCTTGCCCCTCCCCTCGTGGCCGACCTACGCGGGCTGTCTTCGGTATCGGCCTCCCGCGATGAGGGGAGAAGTGGGACGTCGCCTTCGGCGCCCAGAGCATCGCCGGTGGTCGACGTGACGAGAAACAAGTTGACGTGGGAGTGAAGTCGACGTTGATAGGGGAGGAGCAGGCCGAGGAGGTGCAGCCAACTTTGGTGAAGTCGACGAAGAAGGCACAAGCAAGGCAGCAGCCGATAGGGGAGCAGGCAGCGGTGAAGCCGACCACGGAGCAGTGGGCAACCAGACAGTCGGCAGAGGAGCCGACCACAAGGGAGACAGCGGGTGGTGCGCCGACCGAGGTGCAGCCGGACGCCAAGGAGTCAACCGACAGCGACGTGGTGGAGGTCCCGCCTGGACCTCGGCAGTCAGGCCGAATTCGGATGCCACCCGACTTCTTCGACCCTGCTGCCTTCACCATGGTGTACGATGTGGACGACGATGATGAGCTGCTGTATGACGACGCTGAGGAGGATGAGGAGTTTCCGGAGCTCGACCCCGATATGCATGCCGACCCCGAGCATTGTTGGGACATCTCGACGATGACGGTGAAGGAGGCGTTGGCAAGCTCGAAGGGCGCGGCGGTGAAGGCCACCATGGAGGAGGAGATCCGCAGCCTCATCGGCATGGGGATGTGGGAGCTGGTCGATCGTCTGCGGGGAGTGAACATCATGAAGAACTGGTGGGTGCTGACGATGAAGTACCACATCGACGACACCGTCGACCGCGAGAAGGCGAGGCTGGTCGTGAAGGGCTTTACCCAAGTGTATGGCGCCAACTACGACGAGACGTTCGCGCCGATGGGCAGCTACATCATGTTGAGGATCTTCCTCAGCATCGTCGCCATCCTCAACCTCAACATGATGCAGCTCGACATGAAGAACGCCTTCCTGCAGAGCAAGCTCGACCGGGTGCTGTACATGTCCCAGCCGGACTACTTCAACGACGGAACCGGCCGGGTGTGCAAGCTGCTGAAAAGCCTATACGGGCTGAAGCAGTCACCACTGCTGTGGTACTTGGCGCTAAACAACGTGCTGGTCGGTGCTGGGTGGAAGAAGAGCCAGGTCGACGAGGCTCTGTCCTTCAAGGTCGGTGACGACGGAGTGGCCTGCTGGGTGCTGGTCTACGCCGACGACCTGCTCGCTGCCAGCAGCAGTGCTGAGATGCTGAAGGAGCTGAAGCGGCTGCTGGAGGCCGCCTTCGAGCTGCGCGAGATCTCGCCAGTGCAGAAGTACCCCGGGCTGGAGATCGTCCGCGACAGGTCGGCGGGGAAGCTGTGGCTGCACCAGCAGGGCTACGCAGACAAACTGCATAGGCGCTTCATCGACGAGGAGAAGACCGGGCATACCCCGAAGACGCCGGTCTCGGTCGACCCCTACGCCAAGCTGACATTCGACGACGAGGAGGCACAGGAGCGCCAAGAGGAGGAGTACCGGCAGAAGGTCGCCTCGCTGAAGTTCGCGGCGACGACGACGAGGCCGGACATTGCCTTTGCTTGCAGCAAGCTGGGGAGCGGTCTCACGGTGAGGAGTGACCAGCACTGGCGCGAGGTCGATCGCTGCCTCGCCTACCTCGCCAATACCCGTGACACCGCCCTAGAGTCCGACGGTGGACCTGAGTCGCTGGAGCTGGTCAGCTACGTAGACGTCGACGACGCCGGCGACAAGCCGAAAAGGACGAGCACGGGCGGCTACGTGTTCGTCTATGGAGGGGCCACGGTCTCCTGGTCGAGCCAGCGCATCAAGTGCGCGACGTTGGCATCGACCGAGTCGGAGTACGAGGCGGCCACTGAAGCCAGCAAGGAAAGACGCCGCATTCTATCCTCCTTGCGGAGTTCCGGCAGCTGGATGCTGGGAAGCCGACTGTCCTTCGAGTGGACAACAAGTCGGCCATCACGGTCGCCGAAGGCATGGGGTTGACGGGCAACCTCAAGCATATGGAGCGGCGACAGGCCTGGCTGCAGCACATGGTGAAGCGCGGAAAGTTCTCGCTGAAGTACATCCCAACAGCTCACTAGCCGGCCGACTTTCTGACGAAGACGCTGCACTATCCGGCCTTCAACTGGTGCTCCGTCGCAATCGGCCAGGTGCGCTTGGCCGACGTGGGCGACGGCGACGACAAAGTGCAGCAGTAGGTGCCATGCCCTCTTGCATGGCTGGTGCGGTGACCGGCGTGCTGTGCGTTGGGTGCACGTCGACGGGCTATTTTCGGAGCTGTACTGCTGGGTGTGGGCTGGGAGCCCAAGCATGAACGCGGCAGGGGAGTGTCAACGGGAGTAGGTTGTGGCCCCATCCTCGCTTGGGCGGAGCCGACCTCGTGGTCGGGTGTACGGGGGAGTGCAGCCTGCCTGCAGCAGTGGGCGAGCTGGTCGACGAGGAGGTCGACCTGCATGGGGACCACTGCGACGGGCGCCGACTTTAGGGCGCCTAGTGTGGGGTGGTCGACCAGGAGGTCGACGAACCTGGTGGTCGACGAAGGAGGGGCCGACGTCGACCTCGACAGGGGAGACTAGGAACGTCGAGCTAGAGGGCGTCGAGGAGCAGGGAGCCGAGCAGCTGGACGGCGAGCGGTAGGGCGCCGGGGTGGAGGGCGCCGACCTTGGGTGGCCGACGATTTGGCAAAGTCGGCGGCCTAGCCCCGAAGTGGTCGACGAGGGGACGCCGACCAGGGAGGACGCCGACTTGTCGGCATCACCCTGGTTGCCCGGTCGACCGTGTAACCCGGGCGACGGACTTTTGCGGGAGCATGCGAAGGTCGCCGGGGTGGTTCTGCGAGGCCGACCTAAAAAATGGTATCCCGAGGTCGACGTGGCTGGTAGGCGCAGTCGCTGGCGCGGGGTCTGTCAGGCGTCTGCGCTGTGCACGTGACAAGGAAGAGTGCACCTACCAGCTGCACGCACCTGCGAAGCAGGTGCACCGTTGTTCTGCGGGTGCAACGCTGTGCAGCCGACTTGCTGCAGCGTTGGTACGTTGTGGACTTGCAACGTTGGCAAGCCGCGACTTTGCTCTGCTGGAACGCGGTCGACCAAGTTGTTCTGGCACGCGGTCGACCGTGCTGCGCTGGAGGTCGACTAGCAGCTTTGCTAGGTCTGATGTAGTCTTGCATGCCAATGTTGTGTCAACCATTGTTGTCAACTTTCTTAGTGAAACTCTTGCAAAATTACCCCGTGAACTAGCAAGCAGTGTGTGCACAAGGAAAACGACTAAGGAACGAACGCAAAGATCACTCTTGCCCCGTGCCTAGCTCGTAGCTTAGCTCCCGTTGTACTAGTTATCTCCGCAGCTCCCATGAAGCACTCAAAGAAGGCTCCCCCAAAGCTCTCAAATGAGGCTCCCGCGAAGCTCTCAAATGAGGATCTCATGAACCTCAAAATGAGCTATCGTGAAAGTCCTATGGGACTACAAAATTTCATGCGAGGATCATGCGAGTGACTCATGAAAGTCCCATGAGCCTCGAATAGTTTATGCGAGAATTGTTGGGGCTACATATGAGCGAATGGTGTACTGTGGGCCTCGATACGTTTTTTGCGCTGGTCAAATACGCGAAAATCAGGACCCACGCTTTGGGTCCTAGCACGAGCGTGTGGCTCCACTAGGCACGCGCGTGTGCCGTGCACTGTTGCGTGAGTTCTGTACAACACCATCGCAAGAAGACAGGGCACGTTTTGGCTATGTCCCGCACTGTACATGCGCATGATTGCGAAAAATCTCGGTCGTGAGTTTGAAGGGGGGGGAGGGGGGGGGGGGGGGGGGGGGGGGGGGGGGTGGGTGTCAAACTATTATAATGTGTAGGTTGTGGAGGCTGTAGTGGGGTAGCCCATTAGGGGTACAACCCAATTAGGGATATTACTTGTACCAACTTCCTACTCAATACATTCATTTCTTCGTCTAGATTCCGACACGGTTTCAGAGCAGGTCCTGTTCCATGACCGCTTTTTAGGGCCCAGCGAATAGTTCCCTGCCTGTAGCGCGTTACCCTGCCCGTCGCGCTGCTCCACCAGACGCACTGCCCTGCCCTGCCCGCGCGCCGCCTTGCCGTCCTGCCCTGCCCGCGCGCCGCCTTGCTGGCTGCCGCGTTGTCCTGCCCTGCCCGCGCGCCACCCAGCTGGCTGCCGCGCCGCCCTGCCCTGCCAGTCGCGTCGGCCTGCCCTGCCCGTCGCGTCGCCCTAGGACCCGCGCACTGCCCTGCCCTGCCCGTCGCGCCGCCCTGCTAGCCGCGCGACGCCCTGCCCTGCCTGTCGCGTCGCCCTAGGACCCGCGCGCCGCCCTGCCCTGCCCGTCGCACCGCCCTACTAGCCGCGCGACGCACTGCCCTGCCCGTCGCGTCGCCCTAGGACCCGCGCGCCGCCCTGCCCTGCCCGTCGCGCCGCCCTGCTAGCCGCGCGATGCCCTGCCCTGCGCGTCGCGTCGCCATAGGACCCGCGCGACGCCCTGACCTGCCCGTCGCGTCGCCCTAGGACCCGCGCGCCGCCCTGCATTGCCCATCACGTCGCCCTAGGACCCGTGCACCGCCCTGCCCTGCCCGTCGCGTCGCCCTAGGGCCCGCGCGCCGCCCTGCTCTGCCCGTCGCGTTGTCCTAGGGCCCGCGCGCCACCCTTCCCTGGCCGTGCACCGCCTTGCCCTGCCCTGCGCGCTTTCCTAGTGCCAGCGCGCAGCCCTGCTCGTCGCGCCGTCCTGCTGCCTGCGCGCCGCACTGCCTTGCCTGCGTGCTGCCCTGCTGGTCCCGCGCCGCCCTTCTCCGCTCGCTATGGCTACTCTCAGCGTTCTCACCTTCGATCCTGAGGGCCGTCTGATCCAGTTCGATACGTGGCTCGATGACTTACAGCTGTACCTACTGAGCGATTCTAGAGACAGCGTTTCGTTGTTTGACCACACGTCTGGAGCCTCTCTCGCCCCTCCCGACACTGCTGACAGTGCGACTCGCTCACAGTGGCTTACCCGTGACACTGCTGCTCGCTTAACCGTTCGCAACCACCTGCCGTTAGCCGAACGCGCTCACTTTGGCCAGTACAAGACTGCTAAAGCCCTGTACGACGCTGTAGTCGCTCGTTACTCCTCCCTTGCCAGTACTGCTCTCGGCCGCCTTATACTACCCTACCCTTTTCCCGAACTGTCCGCCTTTGCCACAGTCCACGACCTAGTTACCCACCTCCGCACTAGTGACACTCGCTATCGAGCCGCGCTTCCCACCAAGTTTCTAGACAAGCACCCTCCCCACATGTACATCGCTCTCTACTTCATAGTCACCCGCCTCCCTGACTCTCTTAGCACATTCAGGGACCTCTTTCTTGCCATGGACCCCACGGACCTCACTGTCGACCTGCTTAAGAAGCACCTCCTTGCAGCTGAGGCTAGCATAGTCGCTGTAGGTGCTGCTCGTTGCACTCCTCGCACTTCCTTCTTTGAGGGGTGTTCCCCCTCCCCCCTTGCCCCCTCCTACGCTTCTGCTGCTGCTGTTGACTTCCTTCATGCTGAGGAGGTCAGGGCTGCGTCTGCTCCTAGTGGGAGGCGCCGCAGCGGCAGGGGCAAGGGAGGCAAGGGTGGTGGGGGTGGCAGCAGTGGAGGCGGTGGAGGTGGCGGTGGTGGCGGGGGGAGTGGTGGTAGGACTGGAGGCGTTGGTGGCGGCGGTGGTGGCGGCAGTGGGAGTGGTAGCGGCGGTAGTGGTGGCGGCAGTGGGAGTGGTGGCGGCAGTGGTGGCGGTGGCCGGGGTGGAACCGGTCAGTGGGGAGGTTCTGGCGGTGGTCAGAAGCAGCAGCAGCAGCGTCCACGTGAGACCCCTATGCCTCAGGAGCTTCGTGAGTGGTTTGCTCAGCGTGGGGCGTCTGGGGGTAGTGTTCGCTGCCAGTCCGTCATTCGCACAGGTGACCGAGCTGGTCAGACATGCGGGAAGGTTGGTCACACACAGTCCCGCTGCTTCTCCCGTCTTGACGAAGCCTAGCGCGCAGAGTTTCCCGACGCGACTGAGCTCCCCCGCCGGCGAGAGCTGCTTAGGCAGGGTGTGGATATCTTTGTTCTTGACTATGATGCTATCCTTGCTGCCATGTATGCTTTGACTGTTAGTGTTGAGGGTGACTGTTACCTGTGTATGCCGCCCGACCCAGGTATAGAGGCTGCTGCTCTAGGTGCTAGTGAGTCTGCTCTCTCTGGTACTGCGCCTGATGTGGCCTTACACACCTTCACGCTTGACTCAGGTGCTTCCCGCTGTTTCTTTTGCGACAGTACCACAATCACACCACTCCCTGCACCTATTGCAGTCAGACTGGCTGACCCTTCAGGGGCCCCAGTTCTTGCACGTTCCTCCACCGTTCTCCCGTGTCCCGCGGTTCCGTCCGGCTCACTCTCAGGTCTTCACCTCTCCTCATTCTCTACGAACATGGTGAGTACCGCTGCCCTCAAGGATGCGATGGTCACTACCACCACTCCTGGGGGACAGTGTGTGTAGATTTGCACGTGTACACGGACGGGCCGTCACCTAGCCACGTTCACCCGTCGGCCTGGGTCGAGTCTGTACACACTGACTACTGACCCTCCTCAGTTAGCTGCGTCAGCTCAGATGTCCGCGTCAGGTCCGGTAGCAGCCCCCTGCTCATGTCGCCTCCCGTCGCACCAGACCCTCCTTTGGCACCACCGCCTTGGTCACCCCTCCCTGCCATGCCTTGGTGGCATGCACTGCCGCCTCCTTGTCTCTGGTCTTCCCAGGTGTCTGTCACCCCTCCCATCCTCGCCTGCCCCTCCTTGCCTTCCCTATGTCGAGGGGCGGCAGCGCGCCGCTCCTAGCTCCTCCTCGTTTTCCTCGACGACTGCTCCCCTACAGACTCTCCACATGGACGTGTGGGGCCGAGCCCGCGTTCGTGGACAGGGCCGCGAGCCATACCTTCTGCTGGTTGTTGACGACTACTCGCGTTACACCACGGTCTTCCCTTTGTGCAGCAAGGGGGAGGTCCCTGATGTATTGATCCCTTGGATCCGCGCTGTCCGTCTCCAGCTCTGCGAGCGGTTCCACACGGACCTTCCTGTCCTGCGTCTGCACTCTGTCAGAGGTGGTGAGTTTGCCTCCGACCTCTTGCGGGACTTTTGTCATGGGGAGGGCATCCGCCAGTCGTTCACGCTTTCGGCCTCGCCGCAGCAAAATGGGGTTGCTGAGCGCCGCATTGGCTTAGTCATGGAGGTCGCTCGTACCTCCATGATCCATGCGGCTGCCGCCCATTTTCTGTGGCCGTTTGCGGTCCGGGTACGCTGCGCATCAGCTCAACCTCTGGCCCCATGTCTCCTTGCCGGAGACCTCGCCTACACTGCGTTGGACGGGGGAGGTTGGCGATGCGTCGGTGTTCCGGGTCTCGGGCTCTCGTGCCTTTGTCTGCGATACTTCCACGGACAAGGTCTCCTCCCGCGCCATTCCCTACGTCTTCCTTGGCTTTCCCCCCTGACGCGCCTGGCTAGCAGTTTTACCACCCCACCTCGCGCCATGTCCTGCCCTCTTAGGACGTCACGTTTGACGAGTCGGTTCCCTTTTACTGTCTCTTCCCCTACAGCACTGCCCCTCTCCCCCCCTCGCCGCTCTTCCTCGCACCAGGTCCTCCTCCGGTAGACCCCCTCCCCCCTCAGGGTCCTGCTCCCTCAGGTGTGTCTCAGGTAGACCCACTCCACGTAACTGAGCCTGTCGAGGTAGCTGTCGACTCTGGTGCTACAGGGGGGGGTGCTGCTAGTGGTGCTGCGTCTGGGGGTGCTCAGACTGAGGGTGCTGAGCCTGGGGTTGCTGAGTCTGAGGGTGCGGAGCCTGGTGGTGCTGAGCCTGAGCGTGCGGAGCTTGGGGGTGCTGAGCCTGGAGTTGCTGAGTCTGAGGGTGCGGAGCCTGGGTGTGCTGAGCCTGAGCGTGCGGAGCCTGGGGGTTCTGAGTTTGAGGGTGCTGAGCCTAGAGGTACTGTGTCTGTTGGAGGACCTACGTGTGCCTCGTCACGGCGGGAGCCTCTCTCTCCACTATAGCTGCGCGAGTGGTTTGCTCGGCGCACCCGCCTTCGGAGTGGCACTGCTGGAGCTGGGGGGCCTGCCATTGGAGAAACTGCCGCTAGAGGCACTGGAGCTGGAGGCGCTGGTGCTGCTGGTGCTGGAGGTGCTGGCGGTCCTGCTGGAGCTGGAGGTACCGGAGGTGCTGGAGCTGCTGGTCCTGGAGGTGCTCGTGCTGGAGGTACAGGAGCAGCCGGAGCTGGTGGTGGTGCTGCTGCTGGAGGTGCTTGAGGTGCTGGAGGTGCTGGAGCTGCTGGTCTCGGAAGTGCTCGTACTGGAGGTACTGGAGCTGCCGGAGCTGGTGGTGCTGCTGCTGCTGGAGGTGCTGGTGGTGCTGCAGGCGCTGGAGCTGGAGACCCTGGAGCTGCAAGCGCTGGAGCTGGAGACCCTAGAGCTGGAGGTGCTGGTGCTGGGGATACTGGAGCTCTCGGTACTGGTGCTGGAGGCACGTTGCGGCCACGACCGTACTTCGTTCCACTGCTTCGCCAGATTCATAGTCTCTCGTCTTCTACTAGCCTTACTCCACCTCTACTGTGTCCACCGTCTGACCAGTCGCAGCCATTGTTACAGCCAGCCTCCCAACTACCTGCTCCTTCTCCTTACACTGAGTAGACAGACTCTCTTACAGAGCGACGTGAGCCTGCGTCTCGCGCTGCCTCGCCTATTCACACTGGTCGCACTGGTCGTCGTGTTCCGCGTCCGCGTCCTCCTCCTGTCCCCGGCACGCACCCTATGGCACTTCGTCCTTCCTCTGTTCCACTGCGAGTTCCCCTGCCGTCTCCTTCTGCGTCCTCTCTCGCTGACGGTCCGCACCCTGAGCCGGACTTAGTTCGTGGTGCCAGTCCTACTGTCACACGTTTCCTAGCTACTGTTGTCACTGACCCTTCGTTTGAGTCCGTTGCTGCGTTTCCCCTAGTTGCTGAGCTTGTCGAATTTTCTGCCGCTTGTTGTCTTGACTATGACGCTGGTCATGTTCGTGAGTCTAAGTCTGACTGTCCTCCGTCCGTCGGAGGTGAGTGTACTCTTGGCACGGACGTCCTTGAGGACAGGCAGGAGGACTTTGAGTGTCTTGCACCTGCTGTACCTCATCTCGTGTCCATGCTGCTTGCACCTGAGGGAGACTCGGATGCACCAGACATCCCGACCTTGCGCTCTTACATAGACATGATCACGGGTGAGTACTCCTCTCAGTGGCAGACAGCCATGGACGCAGAGATGGCATCTTGGAAGTCCAGAGGCACTTACGTCGACGCAGTTCCCCCTCCTGAGGCGAATATAGTCGATGGCATGTGGATTTTCAGGGTGAAGCGGCCGCCAGGTTCTCCGCCTGCCTTTAAGGCTCGTTACGTTGCACGAGGCTTTAGTCAGCGACAGAGAGTTCACTTCTTCCAGACCTTCTCCCCTAGCCCGAAGATGACCACTCTTCGGGTGCTGCTGCACATCGCCGCTCAGCGTGACTACGAGCTTCACTCTCTTGACTTCAGCACAGCTTTCTTACAGGGCAGCCTGCACGAGGAGACCTGGCTGCGCCGTCCACCTGGCTTCACTGGGTCGTTTCCTGCAAGTACACAGTGGAGCCTCAGGCGGCCAGTCTACGATCTCCGCCAGGCGCCCCGCAAGTGGCACGCCACAATGAGGTCGACGCTTGCGGCTCTTGGGTTTGCTCCTTCGACTTCTGACCCGTGGCTGTTTCTGCGCACCGTCACTTCGTTGCCGCCGTTCTACATCCTCGTGTATGTCGACGACTTGGTTTTTGCCACTGCTGACACTGAGGCATTGGCCCTAGTGAAGTCGGAGCTGCAGAAGAGACACACGTGCACTGACATGGGTGAGGTGCGCAGCTATCTTGGCTTGCAGATCATCCGGGACAGAGCACCGCGCACCATCACCTTGACTCAGTCACACGTGGTGCACCAGGTCCTTCAGCGCTTCCGCTTCCAGTACTCCTCGCCACAGTCCACTCCGCTGCCTACCAGTCTCTCACACTCAGCGCCACCTTTGGACGAGTCCGTAGAGCCGAGTGGCCCATATCCAGAGCTTGTGGGTTGCCTCATGTACCTGATGACCTGCACTCGACCTGACCTTGCCTACCCTCTTAGCATCCTGGCTCGCTACGTTGCGCCCGGGAGACACCGACCAGAGCACTGGGAGGCCGCTAAGAGGGTGTTGCGCCACTTGTGCAGTACATCAGGCATGGGGCTCGTGCTTGGAGGACGGGGTCAAGTTGTCCTCACTAGACACGCAGACGCGTCTTGGGTTGACGACTTGGCTATGCAGTGGTCCTCACAGGGTTACACCTTCAGCCTTGGCTCCGGTTCTATTTCTTGGCGGTCTTCCCGCTCGTGGTCTGTTCTCAGTTCCAGTAGTGAGGCCGAGATCTACGCAGGGGCCATGGCTGCGCAGGAGTTACGTTGGCTCACCTACACTGAACGAAATAATTGTCCACATGCCAAGATATAAGGATGGAAAGTGTGCATTAGTAGCTACTGTGTTTAAGCCTTAATGAAAGGGCGCCACAAGGTCAAAACCCGGAGGGTTGTACATGGAAACACAAGGCTACATGGACAGTTTTCTAGTACTTGGTCCAGCGACCCTTGGCCTTGAGCACAGCCTGCACACGCATGGGCATGCTGTCGATCAATTCACTGCACCAGGCTGCTGGGATTTTCTCCCATTCCGCTTGAATTCTGTCCCAGAGCTCGAGAATGCCTGCAGGGGGGCGGGGGTAAGCAAGCAGCTGTCGCGATATATATTTTATATATGTTTATAACTGCCTGTAGCTTTAGCTTTAGTGTAGTTATGCCTTCTTGTTGTTGGTGGTGCACCGTTGCTATTTTGCTATATGTACCTTGTGTGCTATAGTGAAACCAATCATTCTCGATTATCTCCTTGGTACAACCACCTCGACACCTGCTTGGCCTAGGCTACTAAGCCTAGGCCCTTACTAAACTCCGGTTCCTAGACTAAGTTCGTTTCGTAACAGCAGCTGCTTCTTCAAGTAAACCCATAGGTGTTCTATGGGGTTGAGGTCCGGACTAGATGGGGGCCATGAGAGAACAGAGTACGGCTGCTCTGCTAGGTAATTTTTTACCAGCTTGCACGTATGCTTGGGGTCGTTGTCATGCTGGAACACGGCTGCCTCGGGATTCAACTCGTAATGCTCGATTGTCTGTTGAAGCTCGTCTTGCAGGATTGAACGGTACAACTCGGGGTTCATCCTTCCCTCTATCTTGCACTTAAAACCCGCGCCGTTGTATGTCATGCACCCCCAAATCATGATGGAGCCGCCGCCATGCTTGACGGTCTGTTTTACATGGTGCGGCTCTATGGGGCAGTCCTGTCTAATCCAGGCCCAATTGCGTCCGTCGCTACTAAACCGGCAGACCTTCGTTTCATCGCTCCAAATGACGCGTTTCCAGTCGTCCATCGTCCAGTGTTGATGGTCCTTGGCCCACTGCCTGCGGTCGTTGATATTTTTCTCGGATAGTCTAGGCTTAGGCGGCTTTTCAATCGCCTTAACTCTGTGCCGCTTGAGAGTGTTTCGATCGGTGGTGCCAGTGACGCTGATGCCGTGTGTAGAAGCAATCATTCCTGCGGCTGCCTCGGCGGATCTCGATTCACCAGAAACTATCGACCTTACGACTATTCACGCGATTTGCTCGGGTAGCTTGCGCGGCCGACCAGGTTTCCCCGGTGACGGCACTAGTTCGTCATACGTTTGCGGACCGACGTGGCAGAGGAGCTCGTCATGGACGGCAGACTTCGAAACACCCACATCCTTAGCGATTTGGCGGTAACTACGCCCCTCTTGAATCAGCTGCATGATGCGCTTCTGTTTCTCCATACTATGGCGCTTCATGCTGCAGGGGAGATAGCGCTAAGGTAATATCGCAGACTACGCCCATAATCGCCTCTGTACTTCGCGGATCTAGATCTAACTGCGCTCGAAATAATGCGCGAGACATTTCGGAAAGATTTGTCCGTGTGGGATGTCGAGAGAGAAAAGCTGATTCGTTAGAGCTCCATCGTATGCAGGGCTAGAGGGCGACTACACAAATTGGTAACACATGACGCGAGCCTTGTATGCAATTTGTACAATAGAATACATGTTTTTTTACGATTGGTCGCCATTTAATTTACAGATCGAATCCATAAGGACAATTATTTCGTTAAGTGTACCTGCTGACCGACTTCGGAGAGCGGCCTAGTTCTCCTCCAATTCTGTACGTAAACAACAAGGCCATGATTGCCTTGTGTCAGGAGCACTGACTGGAGCACAAGACGAAGCATATCGCTCTGAGTTACTTCCTTGCTCTAGAGTTGCAGCAGCGTGGTCAGCTTCGTCTTGCTTACGTGGCCACTCGGACCAACACTGCTGATATATTCACCAAGGCACTTCAGCCTGGTGATCTCAGCGTTTCTGTACTGTTTAAGGCCTTGTGCCTACTTTGCCTCACTTGCTCACTTCGTGAATTTGCTTGTACTGTGATCTATATACTTATACCTGCATGCTTACACTTGCTAGGTTGAGATCACCGTACTGCTTGTTCCCATTTATATAGCTCTGCATGTGAACTGGCCTTGTGGCCATTTGCTTGTGCTCAGAGTGTGTGGTGACTTTGTGATCCACCTTGAGCTTGCTTTGCTTTTCTTAACTGGTCTTGTGACCCCTTGTTCTCCCCCACTTTGCTTGTGGGGGTATGTCAAACTATTATAATGTGTAGGCTGTGTAGGCTATAATGGGGTAGCCCATAAGGGGTACAACCCAATTAGGGTTAGTACTTGTACCAACTTCCTATCCAATGCATTCATTCCTTCGTCTAGATTCTGACCAGGTTGGGGGGCTCGGGAAAACTTTATCCCTCGCTGACTCACGGGACGAGAAATTTCTTGCGAATGTCACGTCGCTTTGCGTGATTATTTCGCCATAGGTACAAAACGGTTATTCCGTTTTTCGAACCGGAAAAGCCGTTTTATAACTGTGAGCTTGCATGAAGTCATTAGAGCTACATTGGAGTCACATATGAGTCTCATGAGTGCACACGTAAAAGCAGCAACAACTTGTGTTGTTGCCTCCCTCCTTAAGAGCGGCAAATGTTCTGAATTATGCCTACGCGCCAAGCCACACTACAGCTGGCGTAACACCACGCCGAGGGGGCCCGCTACACCAGCTTCACCGAACGCTCCACTTCACCCCTCGAGCGAGGATTCTAGGGCAAGCAGCGCCTCACAGGCCATTCATCCGAGGTTTCGCGCCTCGATTTATGCCATGTCGTGCCGTGGCTTCCCCGAGGGATGTTGCTCTGCTGCCTGCCACGCGTTCAACGTCGAATCGCCTGAATTCTCACGACGTTTGCCCCTTGTTGTGGCGCTTTGCAGTCCGCAAGGAACATTGGCGACTCGGCAAGCACACCTGGCAGTTCGCTATTGAGAAGGGCTTTGCAAAAGGGTTGGCCGAGAAAACCTGCTAACTTGGCTCGCCAAAACTAGAATGACATTCTTTTGATAATTCTTGAATCGAATTCCAATGTGTCTTATCTGAGTGGTGCGGCCTAGCACGTGGTCGCTAGACAGTGTAAGAATGTTATATTATCTAGCCTGCAGTAGGGTGCTCTATAGCGAGTACAACCTAGTTAGGGTTTGCTATTTGTATCCCAACTGCTGCTAGTGAACATCATCCTTTCTTCAATTCTGTTTCCGTTTGCTCAACTCTCCCTCGTACCTTGGCGCCTCCTTCCTAGTCTTAGCGTGGCCTAGGCTACTAAGCTTAGGCCCGTCTGCTAGTATGTTTGACATGGTATCAGAGGGTGGCATGTCTCTGCTGCCTTCCTGTGCATGGGCCCACCACCTACTTCCGCTGCCATTCTATCCGCCGCGCGCCCCGTGGTGCGCGGCGCAGAAATTAGGGTTTCTGCCCGCCGCGCGCTCGGGGCGCGTGGCGGTTTACCCCTCTGTGGCGCCCGTCGTGGCGCCCTTCGGGGGCATGTGCACGCTCCCCCCCCCCCCCCCCCCCCCCCCCCCCGTCGCCCGTCGCGGCGCCTTCGGGGGGCCTGCGCGCTGCCCCCACCCCGTCGCCCGTCGTGGCGCCCTTCGAGGGCCCGTGCGCGGCCTCCCCGTCGTCCGTCGTGGCGACTTGGGGGGGCCTATGCGTGGCCCTCCCCGTCGCCCGTCGTGGCGACTTCGGGGGCCTGCGCGCGGCCCTCCCCGTCGCCCGTCGAGGCGACTTCGGGGGGCCCGCGCGCGGCCCTTCTCGTCGCCCGTCGAGGCGACTTCGGGGGGCCCGCGCGCGGCCCTCTTCGTCGCCCGTCGTGGCGACCCTGGGGGGCCAGCGCGCGGCTCTCCCCGTCGCCCGTCGAGGCGACCCCGGGGGGCGTGCGCGCTGCCCGCCCCTGCAGCAGCCCGCGACGCCGCCCCAGGACCAGCGCGAGCCGCCCCTGCAGCTGCCCTGCGCCTGCCGCAGCCGCCCCTGCAGCCGCCCATGGCGCCGCCCCAGGACCAGCGCGAGCCGCCCCTGCAGCAGCCCACGGCCCGCACCTGCAGCAGCCCACGGTCAGCCCCTGCAGCAGCCCGTGGCGCCGCCCCAGGACCCGCGCGAGCCGCCCCTGCAGCAGCCCTCGGCCCGCCCCTGCAGCTGCCCGCGACGCCGTCTCTGCAGCCCATCCCGCCCCCCCCCCCCCCACCCCCCCCCCCCCCCCCCGCGCTGCCCATTACTCCCGTTCTGCTGTGCGTTCCGCGGTGGTGGGGGTGTGGGGTGGCGAGCATGGGGGTGCCCGGTGTGGGTGCTCCCCTTCCCTTTCCCCTCCTCCTTTTCCGTTTCCCACTGCTACAGCTGCCGCTGAGGGGGGTGGAGGTGTGGGAGCCGCGGGGAGGGCCGCTAAGGGGGTGACGTGGGAGTGGAGTTAGGGGTGAAGCAGGGGGTGTGTGTCAGGGGGGTGGGACTATTTGGGGAGGCTGAGAGGAGGCTGCCGTCGTGTCGTCCACAGCGCCTGTAGTCCCGGGCACTTGCTCCCGGTAGCTCAGAGAGCCTGCTGCACCTGTCGCCCGTGGGTCCGTTGCTCCTGCCGCTCGTCGCAGCCGCAGAGCCTGTTACTCCTGTATTCCGGGGCACTAGCTCCCGGTAGCCACTGAGTCGCAGAGCGCACTCCTGTTGCCCATGTGTCTGCAGCTTCAGCCGTCGTCTCCTATCTTCTTTTCCCTTACGGTTCCTCCTCCTCCTCACTTGCCCTTTGTGGTTGCCTCTGGCTTTGCTTGTTATTTGTGAACACTATGAACTGCTGCTTGCTGTGCTGATTACACCCCACTTTGGCTATGGGGGTGTGTCAGAATGTTATATTATCTAGCCTGTAGTGGGGTGCTCTATAGCGAGTACAACCCAGTTAGGGTTTGCTATTTGTATCCCAACTGCTGCTAGTGAACATCATCCTTTCTTCAATTCTGTTTCCGTTTGCTCAACTCTCCCTCATACCTTGGCGCCTCCTTCCTAGTCTTAGCGTGGCCTAGGCTACTAAGCTTAGGCCCGTCTGCTAGTATGTTTGACAGACAGCCCAGGGAATACGGCCAACATCAGCGATACTCAAATCATGCCAGAGGCGATTTGCATTCGTCCTCGCATTGAATGTCTTATCGCTGATTGGTTCTCGCTTTTCAGTCACACTTTTCACGCGAATCGCACTTTCGCAATGTAACAAGATTACCGAAGAAAATATGAGCAGTTTTGCTGGGGCTAGGCTGCCCTAGAACCGACAAATAAACTCCTTCAAATGCTCAACACTAAAGACGCGAACCAAGTTGTAGAATTTTGAAGTTTCCTCTTCCCGACAATAATAAACTAGAAGTTTGGGCTAACATAATCAATTATTTATGTATTGCTCATGCGTGAGAACACAAAAATAAAACCCTTTCAGATAAGGAAGCAAACTTTGAAGGCTTCAAACCTAAACAATGGACAGCTTCTTGTGTTTAGGGTTGAGTTATCCCGAAAGTTGCTAAGGTTCTTTACGTGTTTTATATTGTGTGTTTCAGATTCAATTTGTGAGTCTCAAAGAAAAGGAACTCGAATATGCAAGCACTATATCGGACAACAGTTTTTTTTGTTTTATTTCAGTTGACTACGGATGCAAATCGCTTAAGGCATAATATGAGTATGCTGATATTGGCCCCATGGAATACACAGCATCGAAGGGGACGAAGCAAAAATCATGTTGTCCCCTCTAAAGGCAATTCATTTTGGCTGCGTTTGAAATCTCAATCTGTATGACAAAACGTGCATCCATATAATTTCTATGCTATGTTGGTGTAAGGATTTTTTTCGGCATTCCTTACCGCATACGTCAACACCACGTACAGCAGCAGCCATTTTTCGCCCATTACTGCTAACGGGGCTTCGCCAACCTTCGCACGCACTATTTGCAAAACTATGCACCGCTAGCCCGGGCGTGTCGGCCTACGCTTCGGGAGCAGCCCAAACCTCGATGCCAGCATTGCACTAGCTAGCTCGCACGCATCGCGTTATAGTTTGCATATTCGCACATATGTATTCGCTCATGCCTTTGCTCATACTTTGTACTCGCTTGACACTCTAGTGCAATTCTCGCTACTTCGATTCATTGCACCCGTAACACTTGGCTATTAGATCCACTTTCTTTTCCGCACCGCACATATCTGCGCTACTTCGATTTATTGCACCTGCAATACTTGGCTATCAGATCCACTTTCCTTTCCGAACCGCGCATATCCGCAACTAGAGAGAACTCAACTTTTGTTTTTTTCACTCGAAGAGACTCACGCCCCTCAGCACCTAGGAGCCGTTGTCCTCGCGTAAACGCGTGCAGCCATGGCTGCGCCTAGTGCTAAGACGAGCCGTCGTCCTTCGACATGGCCGAACATATCGACGTCACAAGGCTCACGCAGGAGTGCCTAAACGAACTGCTGCAACAGCTGCATGAAAGTTCCGAGACACTTGCGGCGCTGACGGCAGAACGTGCGTCGCTGCAAAACGACGATGCACGGGCGCAAGAAGCACAATCACAAACACAAGGCACCCAAGCACAAGGAGCACATCACGCATCCCAGCACGGGAGTGTGGGACAAACCTCAAGCGCGGCTAGTGATGGCATCGCCCGCAACGACGGAGGCGACAACCACAACACGACACACCCCGGAGCGACGAATGTGGCCAGGAGTAAGCCATGCGTCACGATTTCGGCACCCAACAACAAATCAGCACTGCCGTCACTGTCAGATTTATATGACATAGCTACTGTAGGCTAGAGTGGGGTAGCACATATGGGGTACAGTTTTCTAGGGTTTGCTTCTTGTACCCAACTTTCACTTAGTCATTCTCATTCCTGTTTTTCTTGATTCACATGGTATAGAGCGGGTTCCTACATGGGACCGTTCATTCCTAAGGGCCCACCATAAGATTTTTTTTTTTTAGCTGCCCGCGCACATTGCGCCCTGCCCTAATTTTTTTTTTTTTTTAGCGGCCCCTACGCTGCCTCTACGCGGCCCCTACGCCGCCTCCCACGCGCCCCCTATGCGGCCCCTGGCGGCGCCCTGACGAGGCCCCTGCCGGCGCCCTATCGCGGCCCCTGACGCGCCCCCCTGGTGGCGCCCTGACGCGGCCCCTGGCGGCGCCTGACGCGGCCCTGACGCGGCCTGACGCGGCCCCTGGCGGCGCCCTGACGCAGCCCCTGCCGCGGCCCTGACGCGGCCCCTGACGCGGCCCTGACGCGGCCTGCCGCGGCCCCTGCCGCGGCCCTGAAGCGGCCCCTGACGCGGCCCTGACGCGGCCCTGACGCGGCCCTGCCGCGGCCCCTGGCGGCGCCCTGACGCGGCCCCTGACGCGGCGCCCTGACGCGGCCCCTGCCGCGGCCCTGACGCGGCCCTGCCGCGGCCCCTGACGCGGTCCTGACGCGGCCTGCTGCGGCCCCTGCCGCGGCCCTGAAGCGGCCCCTGACGCGGCCCTGAAGCGGCTCTGCCGCGGCCCTGACGCGGCCCTGACGCGGCCCCTGACGCGGCCCCTGCCGCGGCCCCTTACGCGGCCCTGACGCGGTCCTGCCGCGGCCCCTGGCGGCGCCCTGACGCGGCCCCTGACGCGGCGCCCTGACGCGACCCTGCCGCGGCCCCTGACGCGGCCCCTGCCGCGGCTCCTGACGCGGCCCCTGACGCGGCCCCTATCGCGGCCCCTGACGCGGCCCCGCCTCCTCTCAGCGGCTCCGCCGCCTCCTCTAAGCGGCCCCGCCGCCTCCTCTCAGCGGCCCCGCCGCCTCCTCCCAGCGGCCCCGGACGCCGCCCTCTCAGCGGCCCCGCCGAGCCGCCCAGCAGCCGAGCCGCCGAGCCGCCCAGCAGCCGAGCCGCCCAGCAGCAGAGCCGCCGAGCCGCCCAGCAGCCGAGTCGCTGAGACGCCCAGCAGCCGAGCCGCCGAGCCGCCCAGCAGCCGAGCCGCCCAGCAGCCGAGTCGCCGAGCCGCCCTGCAGCCGAGCCGCCCGAGCCGCCCTGTCCGGTAAGAGCAGCGCCTCTCTCACAGCACTGCCCTCACCCCACTGTTTGCACTGCTAGTCTACTACTATCATGGCTACCCCTAGTGTCCTCGCTTTTGACGCTGAGGGTCGGGCCATTGACTTTGACGTCTGGATAGATGACCTGCAGCTTTTCTTACAGTGCGATAGGGCAGACGGCCTCTCCCTCTTTGACCTCACTTCTGGTGCCTCTCCTGCTCCCGCCACTGATGCTGACGCAACTGTTCGCTCCCAGTGGGCCACGCGCGATGCTGCTGCACGTCTTGCTGTGCGTCGCCACCTGCCTACCTCTGAGCGTGCGCACTTTAGCCAGTACAAGAGTGCTCAGACCTTGTACGACGCTGTAGTTGCACGCTACTCCTCCCCTGCCACTGCTGCACTGAGCCGCCTCATGCTACCGTACCTCTTCCCTGACCTTGCTGCCTTTCCCACAGTCGCTGACCTCATCACGCACCTCCGCACTAGTGACACTCGCTACCGCGCTGCGCTTCCTGCTGAGTTCTGCGCCAAGAACCCCCCCCCCATGTACATCACCCTCTACTACATCGTCACCCGTCTCCCTGACTCCCTTCGCGTAGTCAGGGACCACTTCCTCTCGGTTTGTCCCACCACTCTCACCGTTGACCTCCTCGAGAAGGCCCTCCTAGCAGCAGAAAAGAGCATAGTCGCTGTAGGAGCCTCTCGTGGTGACCCTCGCACCCCCATCTTTGAGGGGTGTTCCCCCTCCCCTCTTTTGCCCTCTGTTGCCTCTGCTGCTGCGGCCGACCTCGCTGGTTTGGAGTCGGTTGGGGCAGCGTCTACCCCTAGCGGGAGACGCCGCCCTGGCAGGGGCAAGGGGGGCAGGGGCGCTGGAGGAGCTAGCGGGGGCGGTGGAGGCGGCGGTGGAGGTGGTGGAGGAGGTGGTGGTGGCGGTGGGAGTGGTGGCGGGGGTGGAGGTGTAGGTGGCGGCAGTGGAGGCGCAGGAGGCAGCGGCGGTGGCGGAGGGAGCGGAGGTGGCGGCGGTGGAGGAGGAGGCGGCGGAGGAGGTGGAGCTGGTCGGGGTGGCGCTGCGCAGAGGGTCAGCTCCGGTGGTGGTCAGCGCCAGCAGCAGCAGCAGCAGCAGCAGCAGCAGCAGCAGCAGCGCACTCGTGACGTCCCCTCCCCTCAGCAGCTCCGTGAGTGGTACACTGCACGCCAGAGGGGTGGGGGTGCTGGTCCGTGCACCTACGTCCTGCGCACCGGCGACCGCGCGGGTGAGCAGTGCGGGGGTGCGCACTCCACCCAGCGCTGCTTTGGCCGCCTCACGGACGCTTGGCGTCACCAGTTTCCTGAGGCCACTGAGATCCCCCGCTGGGGTGAGCTGTCTAGGGCGGGTGTAGCTGTCTTTGACCTTGACTTTGATGCTATTCTTGCTGCCGTGTATACTGTGACTATTAGTGATGAGGGTGACTATTACCGGTGTTTTCCGCCCGACCCGGGCATTGAGACTGCTGCTCTAGGTACTGGTGAGGCTGCTGCTCTAGGTGCTAGCGAGGCTGCTGCTCTAGGTGCGTCTACTCCCTCAGGTGCTGGTGAGTCTGCTCTCTCAGGTTCTGCGTCGGCTTCGGCCTCCCACACCTTCACACTTGACTCGGGGGCTTCTCGCTCCTTCTTTCGAGACCGCACCACACTCACGCCGCTTGGCCGGCCAGTTGCGGTCTCCCTGGCAGACCCCTCTGGGGGTCCTGTCCTTGCTCACTTCTCCACTGTCCTCCCGTGTCCGGCGGCCCCCTCTGGCACCCTGTCTGATCTCTACCTCCCCTCGTTCTCTACGAACTTGGTGAGTGGTGCTGACCTACAGGATGCGGGGGTTCACCAGTTCACTCCTGCGAGTCAGCGGGTGACCCACTGCACGGACGCTCGGACAGGCCGCCACCTGGCCACGTTTACACGTCGGCCAGGGTCGAGCCTGTACACACTGACCACTGCGTCTCCTCCAGTCCCTGCGTCTGGTCAGGTAGCTGCGTCGGGTCAGGTGTTTGCTGCAGCGTCCAGGTCTGGTCCTGAGTCTGCCCCCTGCTCGTGTCGCCTCCTGTCTCACGAGACTCTCCTCTGGCACCACCGCCTTGGCCACCCCTCCCTGCTTCGTCTCCGGAGCATGGCCTCCCGTGTCCTTGTCTCTGGTCTTCCCCGGTCCCTCCCTCCCCTTCCTCCGGGGCCAGGCCCTACCTGCGTCCCCTGTGTCGAGGGACGGCAGCGGGCTACCCCTCACTCCTCCCAGTTTCCTCCGACAGAGGCCCCGCTGCAGACGCTTCACATGGACGTGTGGGGCCCGGCCCGCGTCCGTGGACAGGGTCACGAGCGCTACTTCCTGCTGGTGGTTGACGACTACTCGCGTTACACCACAGTCTTCCCCTTGCGCAGCAAGGGTGATGTCACTGAGGTGTTGATCGACTGGATCCGCGCAGCTCGTCTCCAGCTCAGGCGGAGCTTTGGCTCGGACTTTCCTGTTCTGCGTCTGCACTCTGACAGAGGCGGAGAGTTCTCCTCTGGCCTTCTGCGAGCCTACTGTCGTGCACGAGGCATCCGCCAGACCTTCACGCTTCCGGACTCTCCACAGCAAAATGGGATTGCTGAGCGCCGCATTGGCATGGTCATGGACGTCGCCCGTACGTCCATGATGCATGCGGCTGCCCCTCATTTTCTGTGGCCGTTTGCGGTTCGGTACGCGGCGCATCAGATCAACCTTCAGCCCAGGGTCTCCATGCCGGAGACCTCCCCAGCTTTGCTGTGGACGGGGAAGGTTGGCGATGCGTCTGCGTTCCGTGTCTGGGGATCTCGGGCGTTTGTCCGCGACTTGTCTGCGGACAAGCTGTCCCCTCGTGCTGCTCCTTGCGTCTTCCTGGGTTTCCCCCCTGACGCCCCAGGGTGGCAGTTCTACCACCCCACCTCTCGCCGTGTTCTGTCCTCCCAGGACGTCACGTTCGACGAGTCGGTCCCCTACTACCGCCTCTTCCCCTACCGCACTCCGTCCCTCCCCCCGCCACCGCTCTTCCTTGTACCAGGTCCCCCCCCGGTAGACCCCCTCCCCCCTCAGGGTCCTGCCCCTTCAGGTGTGTCCCAGGTAGACGCTGTTGAGCTTGTCGAGGTCGCTGGTGACTTTGGTGCTGCTGAGGGTGCTGAGCCTGGGGTTGCTGACTCTAGGGGTGCTGAGCGTGTGGGTGCTACGCCTGGGGGTGCTGAGCCTGGGGGTGCTGAGCCTGGGGGTGCTGAGTCTGGGGGTACTACGACTGGGGGTGCTGAGCCTGGGGGTACTACGCCTGGAGGTGCTGAGCCTGGGGGTGCTGCGTCTGGGGGTGCTGAGCCTGGGGGTACTACGCCTGGAGGTGCTGAGCCTGGGGGTGCTACGCCTGGTGGTGCTGTGCCTGGCGGTTCACCGGGTGCTCCCTCTCGCCGAGAGCCACTCTCTCCCCAGGAGCTGCGTGAGTGGTTTGCCCGGCGCTGGAGGCGAGCTGCTGGAGCTGCTGGAGCTGGAGGTGCTGCGGGTACTGGAGGTTCTGTTGCTTCTGAGGGAGCTGGTGCCACGGGTCCCGGAGGTGCTCGTACTGGGAGTTCTGGAGCTGCTGGACCTGCGGGTACTTCTGGAGCTGGAGTTGCTGCGGGTAATGGCGCGGAGGCTACTGCTGTCGGTCCTGGAGGCAGTCCTGCTGGGGGTACTACTGGTGCTACTGGGGGTTCTGGAGCTGGAGCTGCTACTGGTGCTGGTGCTGCCCGTGCGGGTGCTGGTGCAGTCCCTCCTGTGTCTGGAGTCGCCGCGCGGCCTCGGCCGTACTTCGTTCCGCTCCTTCAGCAGGTTCTTGGTCTCCCGCCTTCTACTGGTCCTCCTCCTCCCTTAGAGTGTCCACAGCCTGTCCCGTCGCAGTTACAGTTACAGCCGGCCTCCCCACTGCCTGCTCCGTCTCCCTACACTGGTCCTACTGGAGGTCTTGCTGAGCGTCGTGAGCCTGCGTCTCGCCCTGCGGCGCCTGTCCGTGCTGCTCGCACTAGTGGTCGCGGTTCGCGTCAGCGTCCTCCTCCTGTCCCTGGCACGCACCGGATGTCTCTGCGTCCGTCCACTGCTCCTCTGCGTGCCCCTTTGCCTTCTCCTCCTGAGTCTTCTCTTCCTACTCTTGCCGACCCAGAGTCGGACTCTCTTCGCGCTGCCAGTCCTACTGTCACGCGTCTCCTTGCTACGGTTGTCACTGACCCTTCCTTTGAGTCCACTGCTGCGTCTGCTCTAGTTGCTGAGCTCGTCGACTTTGCTGCTCGCTGTCGCCTAGACTACGTCGCCAGTCTTGTTGCTGAGTCTGAGTCTGTCTGTCCTCCGTCCGTCAGGGGTGAGTGTGCCCTTGGCACGGACGTCCTTGAGGACAGGCAGGAGGAGTTCCAGTGCTTGGCCGCTGCTTCACCTCATCTCGTGTCCGTACTGCTTACCCCTGAGGGAGACCCGGATGCACTTGACATCCCGACTCCGCGCTCTTACGCGGAGGCGATAGAGGGTCCCTACTCCTCTCAGTGGCAGGCAGCTATGGACGCAGAGATGGCTTCCTGGAAGTCCACAGGCACCTACGTTGACGCTGTTCCCCCTCCTGGGGCGAACATCGTCAGTGGCATGTGGATTTTCAGGGTGAAGCGACCGCCGGGTTCTCCGCCTGTCTTCAAGGCGCGTTACGTGGCTCGTGGCTTCAGTCAGCGGCAGGGAGTTGACTACTTTCAGACCTTCTCTCCCACCCCGAAGATGACCACTCTTCGGGTACTGCTGCACGTAGCTGGTCACCGTGACTACGAGCTACACTCTCTTGACTTCAGCGCTGCTTTCTTGCAGGGCAGCCTGCACGAGGAGATCTGGCTGCGTCGCCCACCTGGCTTCACTGGGTCTTTTCCTCCTGGCACCCAGTGGAGCCTACGGCGGCCAGTCTAAGGTCTCCGCCAGGCACCGCGTGAGTGGCACGACACACTGAGGACTACACTTGCGGCTCTTGGGTTTGCTCCCTCTACTGCCGACCCGTCGCTGTTTCTGCGCACCGACACTTCTTTGCCGCTGTTCTACATCCTCGTGTACGTCGACGACTTGGTCTTTGCCACAGCTGACACTGCTGGACTAGCCCACGTGAAGTCCGAGCTGCAGAAGAGACACACGTGCACTGACCTGGGTGAACTGCGCAGCTACCTTGGCTTGCAGATCACTCGGGACAGAGCACGCCGCACCATTACCCTGACTCAGTCACACATGGTGCAGCAGGTCCTTCAGCGCTTCGGCTTCACGTAATCCTCGCCTCAGGCCACTCCTCTGCCTACTCGCCACTCGCTCTCAGCTCTGCCTTCGGATGAGTCCGTAGAGTCGAGTGGCCCGTACCCAGAGCTTGTTGGCTGCCTCATGTACCTGATGACCTGCACACGACCTGACCTTGCATACCCTCTTAGCATTCTTGCACGCTATGTTGCTCCTGGGAGACACAGACCGGAGCACATGGCTGCAGCGAAGAGGGTGTTGCGCTACTTGTGCAGTACGTCGGGCATGGGGCTTGTGCTTGGAGGGCAGAGTCCAGTGGTCCTTACTGGGCACGCAGACGCTTCTTGGGCTGACGACCAGGCTACGCAGCGGTCGTCACAGGGTTACACCTTCAGCCTTGGTTCCGGCTCTGTTTCGTGGCGGGCTACTCGCTCGTCTTCTGTTCTCGGCTCCAGTTGTGAGGCTGAGATCTACGCAGGAGCCATGGCTGCACAGGAGCTTCGCTGGCTCACCTACCTGCTGACTGACCTCGGAGAGTTGCCTCGTTCTCCTCCAGTGCTGTACGTAGACAACAAGGCCATGCTGGCCTTGTGTCGGGAGCAGCGACTGGAGCACAGAACGAAGCACATTGCTCTCCGCTACTTTCTTGCTCGTGAGCTGCAGCAGCGTGGTCAGCTGCGTCTTGCGTACGTGGCCTCTGAGGCCAACACTGCTGATATCTTCACCAAGGCACTTGCGCCTTCTGTACTCAGCTGGGCCTTGTGCCTACCTTGCCTCACTTGCTCACCTCTTGATCTTGCTTGTACTGTTACATATATATATACCTGCTCTTGTTTGTCTAGCCTTTTTTTATATATATGTGTACTCCTGCTTGTGAACTGGCCTTGTGGCCTTGAACTTGTGCTCGGAATGTGTGGTGACTTTGTGATCCACCCTGAGCTTGTTTTTTGCTTTGCTTTGCTTGACTGGTCTTGTGACCCCTTGTTCTCCCCCACTTTGCCTATGGGGGTGTGTCAGATTTATATGACATAGCTACTGTAGGCTAGAGTGGGGTAGCACATATGGGGTACAGTTTTCTAGGGTTTGCTTCTTGTACCCAACTTTCACATAGTCATTCTCATTCCTGTTTTTCTTGATTCACAGTCACCAATGCAGCTCAAGCCGCAGCGTCTGCCTTGCTTCGATTCGAGCCAACGGGGTGGTCCAACGATTCAGGCATGGTTGTTCACGATGAACGTTTTATTCGACGCCAAGTACGTCTCGAAGTGTTATAGATTAAGGACGGAGTCTATGAAGATTAGGGGCTGAAATATCTCAAAATCGTCAACTACAATTCTGGACAGAAAAGTCGTCGTCACAAGAAACGTCGTCGACGAAAGGTCCACTGTTAGAATTCTTTCAAACTCGAGTATGTTGTAGCCCTTGACCGTGGCTATCTTTCCCAATTTGAATAGTATCAGAATATGGAGTATAACTCGAGTTATGAACTTCGGCGCACTAGGGGGTATGCTGCCATAGAAAACGTAACTCAATCACAATGATCTCACAAGTTCACACAAGAAAGTTAGAGTAGCAATAGAACCAGGTAGGAGGGGATGAGGAGGACGAGAGGGAAGGTCCCAAGAGAGTCCCCAACCAAGGAAACCCCATGCCATACAATTCCCTTCCCCATAGGCAACCCAACTTTGACCTTTGTCACTATCCCAACCTCCACAATCCACCTCAACCCAACTTGGCCACACTTGCCAACCTGGTTTGGTTTCTCCCAACCATTTGGCAGCAACTACAGTAGAAAAGACGAATTTCCCAACCCCCAAAAGTCTGTACCCCATATTGAGTCAACCCCACAACTTCCCATAGTCACCACAACCAAATATCAAAAGCATACGAACTCCAACGTTCGTAACTTTCTAGTTCGTGCTCCGATTGAAGCGATACTTGGTTCCTCGGAAAGCTCTTGAGCAGAGGAGTCACTTCAGATATCTGCTCAAGCCAAATAACATTCACACACACACTCAGAAAAACCAAACCGCACAAAACACAAATTCTTGCACACACTCACAACACGCATGCAACGCACGAACATATGATGGGAGGCAGACAGACGTGAATGCGAATGGTAGCATCACTCAACACGAAGGACGCGGCGAAGATTCGATACGCTGTGTACTTGCTGCGAGGTCCCGTCATGGACTGATAGCACGTCATCGCTATAAAGCCGACGGACTACAAGACTCTACCGACACAGGAAGGACAATCCGGACCACAGGCACCGTCGTATTTCGTGGAGGTAGCCCAGTATCGCACGTGGGACGCGTGGTGCACATGCCTGTGCGCGAGATTCGAGCCAATCACGGCATTGATTGCAGCGCGACAGAAGCTCCGCACTTGGCGCCGGCTCTGTTCCATCCTGGACTACACCAGCGGGTTTCTAGCGCTGTGTAAGGTGGGATATATGTATGAGGTCGAACGCATTGGTCGCTATGTCGGCGGCTTGAAACACAAAATCGCCCTAGAAATCGTGCTCCGCAGCGTCACCGATTTCAGCGAGATTCTCGCTATGGCGGAGAATCTCGATTTTCTTCACTGACCGAGGCCAGGGTCCTACGGTAACAACAGCAGCTGGGGTGTGAGAGTACGATGGGTTTTCTGGACTTTACTTGCTTGATTATGCTTCATTACGCATTATCTAGCTTAGCTTTATTTTATATTGAATGCTTTTGCCTGATTTCCTAGGTTCGTTGCTTTTACTATAGTTATTAAATTTATAATTCTAGGCTTTTCGGTTGCCACCGAATTGCCTTCTACCGAATTCGGGAAGGACCCGTTCAAGACGCTTCGCGACCCGCGGAACCTTCTAGTAACACCCGGGTTACTGCCTTTGTGTCGAGCCTATGAAGCCTCGCCTTGTAGCCAGGTGAATCATTCAATAGATTTATCTTTCCTCAACCAGATCCTCACACTTGGTAATTAGAGCAGGTTTACACGCGAAGTCTTCAACCGTTTAGTTCCGGCCTTTTAAAACCGCAGGGGCAACCACGAAAGCGCCGATACGGGTATGAAAAACCAGTTCCGCGCATCTTTTCTAAGGCCCCCTCAATTCGGTTTCCGAACACCCCTCAGATTTATTGGTGAAAGGTTGGAATTTGGACTGTTCAATCGACTCGAATTCATGAGCCGAGAGAAATTAGCCCAAAAAAGTTGGAATTTGGAGCGTCGGATCGAGTTTCTCCTCAACGGCCGGGATCGGACGCGAATTTTGACTAGGGGAGAATTACTCGATCTACAAAATTCGCGCTCGTCGATTTTACAGTCGATTCGAATCGTAGTAAGTCGACCAGCACCTAGATTTCATTTATTTTTGTCGCGCATTTTCCTTTAAATCGCCAAATTGGGGTGAAATAGAGATAATTTCGTACCAGAAATCACGGAGTTAAGTGCCGAGCATAAGCAGATACTGTCAAACTTATATGACATAGTCTGTGTAGGCTGTAGTGGGATAGTCAATATAGGGTACAACACTTCTAGGTTTTCCTACTTGTACCCACCTGCTTGCTAATTCTATCATTCCTCGCTTCTATTTTCACATGGTTTCTGAGCAGGTTCCCTAGTGGGAACAATTTTTTTAGGGCCCACCACGAAATTTCCTACCCTGCCCGAAGCGCGCTGTCGCGCCTGTCTCACCTGCGCCGTCGCGCGCCCTGACCTAGCCGCCCGTCGTGGCCCTGCCCTATGCGTCGTCGCGTGCCTGCCCTCCCTGCAGCCGCCGTCGCGCGCCTGCCCTGCCTCCGCCGCCCGTTGCGGCCCTGCCCTGCCGCCCCAAGTCGCGGCCCCCGACCTGCTGCCGCCGTCGCGGCCCCTGACATGCAGCCGCCCGTTGCGGCCCTGCCCTGCCGCCGCAAGTCGCGGCCCCTGACCTGCAGCCGCCGTCGCGGCCCCTGACCTGCAGCCACCGTCGCGGCCCTGCCGTCTCCGCCGCCGCGCCTGCTGCATTCGTCGCGGCCCCGCCGTAGCAGTCCTGCCCATGTACATCACCCTCTTCTACCTAGTCACCCGTCTCCCTGACTCCCTTTCCTCAGTCAGGGACCACTTTCTCTCCCTTTGCCCCACCGAGCTCACCGTCGACCTGCTAGAGGAGCGCCTCACTGCAGCTGAGAAGAGTATAGTTGCTGTAGGTGCTTCTCGCGGCGAGCCCCGCGCCCCGTTCTTTGAGGGGTGTTCCCCCGTTCCCCTTCTGCCCTCTGTTGCTTCTGCTGCTGCTGTCGACCTCCTTGGCACCGAGGAGGTCGGGGCTGCGTCTGCTCCTAGTGGGAGCGCCGCAGCAGCAAGGGCAAGGGGGGCAAGGGTGGTGGAGGGGACGGCGGAGGCGCCGGTGGTGGCGGTGGAGGAGGCGGAGGGGGTGGGGGTGGAGGCAAGGGTGGTGGCGGGAGTGGGGGCGTCGGAGGCGGCGGTGGAGGTGGTGGAGGCAGCGGCAGCGGTGGTGGAGGCAGCGGCAGCGGCGGTGGAGGCAGTAGCGGCGGCGGTGGAGGTGGCGGCGGCGGTGGTGCTGGTCGGGGTGGATCTGCGCAGCGTGGAGGCTTTGGCGGTAGCCAGCGCCAGCAGCAGCCGCGTTCCCGCGAGACCCCGTCGCCCCAGCAGCTTCGTGAGTGGTGCGCTGGGCGTGGGAGGACTGGGGGTGCTGGTCCCTGCACTTACGTTCTCCGCACCGGCGGGCGCCGTGGGGAGACGTGCGGTGGGCCACACACGTCGCAGCACTGTTTCGGTCGCCTGTCTGACGCCTGGCACGCACAGTTTCCTGACGCCGCTGAGCTCCCTAGCTCGGCTGATCTGCTTAGGCAGAATGTTGATATCTTTGCTCTTGACTATGATGCTATCCTTGCTGCCATGTATGCGCTGACTATTAGTGCTGAGGGTGACTGTTACCTGTGTGTGCCGCCCGACCCAGGTATAGAGTCTACTGCTCTTGGTGCTGGTGAGGCTGCTGCTCTAGGTGCTAGTGAGTCTGCTGCTCCAGGTGTTGGTGAGTCTGCTCTCTCTGGCACTGCGCCTGCTGAGGCCTTGCACACCTTCACACTTGACTCAGGTGCTTCTCGCTCTTTCTTTCACGACAGCACCACCCTCACACCGCTCAGTCGGCCAGTTGCAGTCTCCCTGGCGGACCCCTCTGGGGGCTCCGTCCTTGCGCACTCCTCCACAGTCCTGCCATGTCCGGCTGTCCCGTCTGGCTCACTGTCGGGTCTCCACCTCCCCTCGTTCTCTACGAACTTGGTGAGTGGAGCTGCCCTCCAGGATGAGTGGGTTGACCAGTTCACTCCTGGAGGTCAGCGTGTGACGCACTGTACGTGCTCCCGGACTGGTCGGCACCTGGCCACGTTCACCCGAGCACCTGGCTCGAGTCTGTACACACTGACTACTGTGTCCCCTCAGGTAGCTGCGTCTGCATCTACGTTTGCGTCAGGTCAGCTAGCGGCCCCCTGCTCGTGTCGCGCTTTGTTGCACCAGATCGTCCTCTGGCACCACCGTCTTGGTCACCCCTCGGTGCAGCGCCTTCGTGGCATGCACCGCCGTGTCCTTGTCTCTGGTCTTCCCAGGTTTCTCCCTCCCCTCCCTCCCTCGCCTGCTCCTCCCTGTCTTCCTTGTGTCGAGGGGCGGCAGCGCGCCGCTCCTCACTCCTCCTCGTTTTCCCCAACGACTGCTCCCCTGCAGACCCTACACATGGACGTGTGGGGCCCAGCCCGCGTCCGTGGACAGGACCGCAAGCGGTACTTTTTGCTGGTTGTTGACGACTACACGCGTCACACCACGGTCTTCCCCTTGCGCACCAAGGGTGAGGTCCCTGATGTTTTGATCCCTTGGATCCGCGCTGCCCGTCTCCAGCTCCGCGAGCAGTTCGGGACGGACTTTCCCGTCCTGCGTCTGACTTCCTGCGGGACTTTGGTCATGGGAAGGGCATTCGCCAGACGTTCACACTCCCGGCCTCACCGCAGCAGAATGGGATTGCTGAGCGCCGCATTGGATTAGTCATGGAGGTCGCTCGTACCTCCATGGCCCCGTGTCTCCTTGCCGGAGACCTCGCCCACACTGCGTTGGACGGGGAAGGTTGGCGATGCGTCAGTGTTTCGGGTCTGGGGTTCTCGTGCCTTTGTCCGCGATACTACCGCGGACAAGCTCTCCGCCCGTGCTATTCCTTGCGTCTTCCTTGGCTTTGTCCCTGACGCGCCTGGCTGGCAGTTTTACCACCCCACCTTGCCCCGTGTCCTGCCCTCTCAGGACGTCACGTTCGACGAGTTGGTTCCCTTTTACCGTCTCTTCCCCTACCGCACTGCCTCTCTCCCCCCCCCGCCAATCTTCCTTGCACCAGGTCCTCCTCCGGTAGACCCCCTCCCCCCTCAGGGTCCTGCTCCCTTAGGTGTGTCCCAGGTAGACGCTGTCGAGCCTGTCGAGGTAGCGGTTGACTCTGGTGCTGCTACTCGGGGTGGTGCTGCTGGGGGTGCTGAGCCTGAGCGTGCGGAGCCTGGGGGTGCTGATCCTGGGGTTGCTGTGTCTGAGGGTACGGAGCCTGGGGGTGCTGAGCCTGAGCGTGCGGAGCCTGGGGGTGCTGAGCCTGAGCGTGTCGAGTCTAGGGGTGCTGAGCCTGGAGTTGCTGAGTCTGAGGGTGCTGAGCCTGGGGGTGCTGAGCTTGGAGGTGCTGAGCCTGCGGTTGCTGAGACTGGGGGTGCTGAGTCTGCTGGAGTTCCTGCAGGTGCCTCGTCTCGGCGGGAGCCTCTCTCTCCACCGCAGCTGCGGGAGTGGTTTGCTCGCCGCTGGAGACGCCAGCGAGGTGCTGCTGGTGCAGGTGCTGCTGGAGCTGGAGCTGCTGGAGGTACTGCTGGTGCTGGAGCTGCTGGAGGAGCTGGAGCTGCTGGACCTAGAGGTGCTGCCGGAGCTGGAGCTGCTGGAGGTACAGCTGGTGCTGGTGCTGCTGGAGGTGCTGGAGCCGCTGGTCCCGAAGGTGCTCGTACTGGAGGTACTGGAGCTGCTGGGGCTGGTGGTGCTCCCGGAGTTGGAGCTGGAGGCGCTAGTGTTGTTGCTACTGGAGGTGCTACTGGAGCTGGAGCTGCTGGAGGTGCTGGAGCTGGTGGTGCTACGGGAGTTGGAGCTGGAGACCCTGGAGCTGGGGGTACTGGTGCTGTCTCTGCTGGTTCTGGAGGCGCTGCGCGGCCGCGGCCGTACTTCGTTCCACTTCTTCAGCAGGTTCTTGGCCTCCCACCTTCTACTGGTCCCACTCCTCCCTTACTGTGTCCACAGCCTGCCCCGTCGTAGTCGCAGCTACAGCCAGCCTCTCCACTGCCTGGTCCTTCTCCTTACTCTGGGCTGACTAGAGGTCTTACGGAGCGTCGTGAGCCTGAGTCTCGTCCTGCGTCGCTTGATTCTCGTCCTGCGTCGCCTGAGTCTCGTCCAGCGTCGCCTGTTTGCGCTGGTCGTACTGGTGGTCGTGTTCCGTGTCCGCGTCCTCCTGCTGTCCTAGGCACGCACCAGATGGCGCTTCGTCCTTCCACTGCTCCACTGCGTATCCCTCTGCCGTCTCCTCCTGCGTCCTCCCTTGCTAGCGGTCCTGACCCGGAGTCCGTCTCCCTTCGTGCTGCTAGTCCTACTGTCACGCGTCTCCTGGCCACTGTTGTCACTGACCCGTCGTTTGAGTCCACAGCTGCGTCTGCCCTAGTTGCTGAGCTTGTTGACTTTGCTGCCGCCTGTCGTCTAGACTACGCCGCTAGCCTTGTTGCTGAGTCTGAGTCTGTCTGTCCTCCGTCCGTCAAGGGTGAGTGTGCTCTTGGCACGGACGTCCTTGAGGACAGATAGGAGGAGTTTGAGTGCTTTGCCGCAGTTTTAATTCATCTCGTGTCCATGCTGATTGCCCCTGAGGGAGACCCGGATGCACCAGACATCCCGACCCCGCGCTCTTACGCAGAGGCGATAGAGGGTCCCTACTCCTCTCAGTGGCAGACAGCCATGGACACAGAGATGGCTTCCTGGAAGTCCACAGGCACCTACGTCGACGAGGTTCCCCCGCATGGGGCGAACATCGTCAGTGGCATGTGGATTTTCAGGGTGAAGCGGCCGCCGGGTTCTCCGCCTGTCTTCAAGACGCGTTACGTTACACGAGGCTTGAGCCAGCGAAAGGGAGTTGACTTCTTCCAGACCTTCTCCCCCACCCCGAAGATGACCACTCTTCGGGTTCTACTGCACGTAGCTGCTCAGCGTGACTACGAGCTGCACTCTCTTGACTTCAGCACTGCTTTCCTACAGGGCAACCTGCATGAGGAGATCTGGCTGCGCCGCCCACCTGGCTTCACTGGGTCGTTTCCTCCTGGTACCCAGTCGAGCCTCCGGCGGCCAGTCTACGGTCTCCGTGAGGCGCCCCGTGAGTGGCACGACACAGTGAGGACGACCCTTGCGGCTCTTGGGTTTGCTCCTTCCACTGCTGACCCGTCGCTGTTTCTACGCACCGACACCTCTCTGCCGCCGTTGTACGTCTTCGTGTACGTGGACGACTTGGTCTTTGCTTCTTCTGACACTGAGGGACTCGCCCACGTGAAGTCGGAGCTGCAGAAGAGACACACGTGCACAGACCTGGGTGAGTTGCGGAGCTATTGTGAGGATCTAGGATCGAGCTCAGAAAAGAGAATGTAAATTAAATGATTCACCTGGGTACAACACGAGGCTATATATAGTCTCGACACAAGGCCAGTTACCCAGGTGTTACGCGAATGTTCTGAGGGTCGCGAAGCGTCCCGAACAGAACCTTCCCGAACTCAGTAGAAGCAATTCGGTGGAAACCGAATAGGCTTGAGTTCGGTACGCGTAACCTGGTTCGGTGCTATAACTATAATAAATGTAGGAATGCACCTAACCTAGGAAATCAAGCATATCTATGCATGATGAATAAAACCCAAGCTAGATATAGCATAATAAAGTCTAGGCAAGCTAGCAAAGCCAGCATAACCCGTCGTACTCTCACACGTCCCCCCCTCAAAGCTGGGTGGCGTGAGAAACACCCTGCTTGACAAGATAGTCCTTGAGAGCACGGCGTGCGTTGCCCATATCAGCTTCTGCAACCCAACTGTCCTCAGTGGGGTCGTATCCCTTCCAGCGTATCAGGAACTCGAGGGCCTTGCAGCCGCGGCGCCGATGAGTGAGAACGCGCTCGATCTCGTACTCGGGTTCATTTTGTATGAGAACAGGTGGTGGTGGCGGTAGCTGCCATCCCTGGAACTGCTGGTTGGGGTCCTTGTAGGGTTTCAGTAGCTGGACATGGAAAGCGTTGTGAAGCTTCCATGTATCTGGTAAGCGCAAGCGGAATGGAACTGGTGTCACCTGTGCCTCAACGAGAAAAGGACCACAGAAGCGAGGCCGGAGTTTGGATGGGAGGTGAGACAGGTTCAAATTGCGCGTGTCGAGAAGCATCTGATCTCCGACTGCTACTGAGTGATCACGTCGCTGACGATTGGCATACTGCTTCAGGGAGGTCTGCATCGTGGTGAGTCGTCGCTGAGTCTTCTCCCATAGCTGCTGCATGGTGGTGTGCGGCTTGGACATGTGCCGGTGTGGTTGGCTGCTGTGGTGTGAGTGGTTCCCGTCTGTATCACAGGAAGAAAGGAGTTTTCCCTGTGGCCGCATGTGATGTGTTGTTGTAAGCGAACTCTAGGGTCGGTAACTGTATGTCCCAGTGGCTGATATCGTCCATGCAAGCTGTGCGCAGTAACTGTTCAACCACCTGATTGAGTCGCTCGGTTTGTCCGTCAGTCTGGGGGTGGTATGCTGAAGACATTGCAAGCCTTGTCCCCAACAATCCCATGAGCTCCTTCCAAAACTTACTCGTGAATTTGGGGTCTCTGTCTGAGATGAGTGTAGCGGGGATGCCGTGGATGGTGATGATGCGGTCAAAGAAGAGGCAAGCAGTTGCTTCAGCTGTAGCTGTGGCGTTGGTCGGTATGAAGTGACCCATTTTGGAGAACTTAGCGATCACTACGAGGATGGAATTGTGCCCCCGTGAGGTCGAAGGAAGTCCTGTGATGAAGTCGAGGCTAACGACCTGCCATGGTTGCTCCGGTACGGGTAGTGGCTGAAGTAACCCTGCTTTTTTCTGCTTGCTGCTCTTCATCCGCTGGCACGTGTCGCACGAGGTGACGAACTGCTGCACGTCTGCTGCCATCCCGAGCCAGTAGTAATACTTTGCTATCCCTGCCAACGTCGTGAAACTCCTCCAATAGAATCTGTCTGAGCGGGGCGTAATTCGGTACCCAAATCTTTCCTGAACCCTCCCTAATAGCTAAGTCTTTCTCCCACTGTAACAGCTTCTTAGTCTGTGCTATAGCAATCTCTGCGTCCACGGAGTACCCATGTTGGCATAGACCCTTGAGCAGAGGGTTCATCCCGTTGAGCTGGATGCCTGCTACATGCCCGGGGCGGCTCAATGCGTCTGGCTTGTTGTGTAGCCCGGGCTTGTAGACGATGTCGTAGTGGAAGTGAGTTTCCAAGAAGTCCATCCACCGCACCTGTCGTCGCGAGAGTGTCGGCTGTGACTTCAGGTATTTGAGACTGCAGTGGTCAGTATAGACTGTGGTCTTGGCTCCCTCTAGGTACCACCTCCATGCCTTGAAGGGTACGACTATAGCTAAGGCTTCCTTGTCGTGGATGGGGTAGTTCAGTTCTGCTCCGTGTAGCTTTTTACCGAGGTAGGCGATAGGCAGTAAACCGTTCCCGTGATCTTGCATCAGTACTGATCCGACTGCCTGATCACTAGCGTCTGCTTCCACCACGTAGTCCTTGTCTGGGTCCGGTAGGAAGTGTACTGGTGCTGTAGTAAGTGCTGTCTGTAACTGCTCCATGGCTTGCTGGTGAGGAGTATCCCACTTGTAGGGCGTATCCTTTTTCAGTAGGTCGGTCAGTGGCACTGCTATCTTAGCATACTGCGGCACGAACCTGTTGTAGTAGTTGGCGAAGCCTAGGAACTGCTGCAACTCTTTCACGTTCTCCGGAACTTTCCATTTCTTGACGGCTTCGATCTTCCGCGGGTCCACGAGTACGCCCTCGGCACTCACCATGTGCCTGAGAAACTGCACCTTCTTCAGGGCGAAGTCGCTCTTCGATAGCTTCACGTAGAACTTGTTTTTCCGCAGGATTTCGAACACCTTCCGCAGATGCTCCACGTGCTCCTTCATGTTCCTGGAGTAGATGAGAATGTCGTCCAGGTACACCACCACGCACTCGTCCAGCAGGGGTCGAAGGATATGATTCATCTCCGCCTGAAACGTTGCTGGCGCGTTACAGAGTCCGAACGGCATCACCAAGTATTCGTAGGAGCCGTATCTGGTGCGGAACGCCGTCTTGTGGATCGAGTTGTCCGCCATCTTGATCTGCCAGTAACTCGACCGTAGGTCCAGCTTCGAGAAGACTGTTGCTCCACGTAGTTGATCCAGTAGGTCGTCTATGCGCGGTATGGGATATTTGTTTTTGACTGTCTGTTTGTTCAGTGCGCGGTAGTCGATGCACATCCGTTAACTGCCGTCTGGTTTTGGAGTGAAGAGAACTGGTGCACCGTAGGGAGAGGTGGATGGGCGGATCAGTTGTCTGTCCAGTAGATACTCTATCTGTTTCTTCATGTCTGTCAATTCGGTCGGACTCAGTCGGTATGGTGCACGTGAGACGGGTTTCGCACCTGGTTCCTCCACGATCTCATGCTCGTGGGTGCGTGCTAGAGGTATGCCTGCAGGTAGGTCGTCGGGCATTATATCCTTGTACTGCTCCAAGACCTCCTTCACTGCTGCCGGTAGCTCTGTGTTCGGCTTCTCCTCCTCTGCTGCTGCCATAACCAGTGCTAGTTATCCCGTGTTACTCTCGTTCACCGTCTGTTTAAACCGTGCCAGTGTCGTTTCAGGAATGCTCCCTGTATCCATCCAGCTTCATAGTGCTATCCGCTTCCCGTTGTTGTAGATGCTCACTTTCCTGTTCGCCCCAAGATGAAATCTAAACCTTTGATGTTCGTGATCGGCAACGTCGGCTTCCACCTTAGCGCCCCTATGTGCAGCTGCAGTGATGCTTCGCCGTGGATGGGAAGTTTCGTACCGTCCACCATCGTTGCCGAGAACTTGGTCTCCTCGGAAGGTTCCCCAATTTTCTCCAACGTCTTGCGGTCACACACTGAGTGAGATGCACCGCTGTCCACCAGTGCCTGGAGGCGTCGTCCTTTGCATAACACCTTGAGGAGTAGTGGTGCCTGCTGCGCTGAGTAGCCAAAGAGGGTCTCATCGATAGGATCATAGGGTACATCAAAGTGAATACCATCCCTATTTCCTATACCTGATTCAGCACTTTTCTCTTCCAACTTCACTTGAGGGGTATGAGGATTTTTCCGAGGCTTGTACAACTTCTCAGGAGCCTGGAATATTCCTCTAAGCCTTGGCAGCTGTGTAGGCTTCACCTGTGGGCAACGGGGAGCCTTAACACTGTGCTGGGGGGAGAGAATATTAACTCCACGGAACGCACGACCCTTTTCTACGCTCCGTAGTACTTTTCCCAACTTCTCAGGTACCTGAATAATCTCTAAATGCTTTTTCTTGGCCTCTAAATCTCCCCTGAAATTTTCAAAGGCTTGAAAACCACGAAAAGCAATATTTTTCGTTAGAGTATCTTTATAGGATACTTTTAACAAATTCTTACTTTCGTGGGTGTTCGGCTGTAGTTTCCCGGTCGGTGCAGAGTCTTTTTTCGCGGAGCCTCCATTCGCCTCGGCAATTTCCCCTGATGCCGGCCGGTTGTGACGTTTTATATTCGCGCCATCATTTCCTCCTTTTTTTACCCGCTCCGAAGTCGCCACGTCGTCGCCTTGTCCTGCTTTCCGCGGCTACTGGCGATTCCCGTTTTTTTACTTCGGGGGTGCTCCACTGTTACCGCCCTGCAGTGCCGCACGTGCCTTTTTCATTTTGTAGCACGACAAAAACTGATGCCCTGCTGCGCCGCAAAATTCACATTTTGTCGGCTGCTGCTTCGCGTCGTATTTGTCGATGTCCATCGGTTCGGCGAACGTGGGGGGTGACGATCGCTCCGTGCCGAATGTACGATTCGGCGTGAAACGTCGTGTTTCGGGTTGACCTCGAGTCAATGCGTCGTATCACTCGGCAGCACGCACGATGTCGCGGTAACTGTTGTAATTCGCTGCGATGACCTGTCGGCGAATCTCCAATTTTAACCCTTCTGTGTACGCCTAGATTTTTTCGCCTTAAGTCAGGTCGGTGATGCGATTCCATCTTCTGCGTGTACTGTGCTACACTACTATATTGCTTGTGACGGTGTATCTGCTGCCGCGCCATATAGGTCGTATTGATGGGTTCGAAACGTTCGATGAGGTCTGCCCGAAACTGCTGCCACGTTTTCTCCCAGCGGGCCACGTCAGCGTAGTAGATCCACTCCAATGCCGGTCCACGTAACAGTGTCGCTGCAAGCCGAATCCTTGCTGCGTCGTGTGTCGGGGTCGAACAGCCAATGGCCTCGAAGTAAATTTCGAGGGTTGCCACGAATCGTCGAACGTCGGATCCTTTCGCGCTGGGATCGAACGCTTCGAGGAGCCTCGGGCGTGCTGCTTCGAGGTTCGGCAATAGTGGTGCCATCGGTCCGTGAAATGTCGGTGTCGCCACTGCTGCAGGTGTTGTCGCTGCTACGTTCGCTGCTCCTGCGGTGGCAGCTCCTGTTTGGTGTGTCAGAAGGGCCTCGAGTCGTCGGATCGCCGCCTGCGTCTGCTCCATGTCGGTGCGGAGGCTTGCGATGTCAATCGTGGTCGCGTAGTTGTCGCCTTGGCCTTGCGTGTTCGAAAAAACCGAAACGAGGAGGAGCGAAAAATACGGAACTGGTTTTACGTACCCGAAATCGGTGTTTATCAGCGTCGCCCCCGCGGTTTTTGAAGACTCGGTTTTAGCGGTCGAAAAACTTTCGCATGTAAACGGGCTCTGATTACCAAGTGTGAGGATCTAGGATCGAGCTCTGAAAAGAGAATGTAAATTGAATGCTTCACCTGGGTACAACACGAGGCTAAATATAGTCTCGACACAAGGCCAGTTACCCAGGTGTTACGCGAATGTTCTGAGGGTCGCGAAGCGTCCCGAACAGAACCTTCCCGAACTCAGTAGAAAGCAATTCGGTGGAAACCGAATAGGCTTGAGTTCGGTACACGTAACCTGGTCTGGTGCTATAACTATAATAGATATAGTTATATTGGCTTGCGGATCACCCGGGACAGAGCACAGCGCACCATTACTTTGACTCAGTCACACATGGTGCAGCAGGTCCTTCAGCGCTTCGGCTTCACGTACTCCTCGCCACAGCCCACTCCTCTGCCTACTCGCCACTCGCTCTCAGCTCTGCCTTCGTATGAGTCCGTAGAGCCGAGTGGCCCGTATCCAGAGCTGGTGGGCTGCCTCATGTACCTGATGACCTGTACTCGACCTGACCTGGCATACCCTCTTAGCATCCTGGCACGCTATGTTGCTCCTGGGAGACACAGGAAGGATCACATGGATGCCGCTAAGAGGGTGTTGCGCTACTTGTGCAGTACGTCGGGCATGGGGCTCGTGCTTGGAGGACGGGCTCGAGCTGTCCTCACTGGTCACGCAGACGCTTCCTGGGCTGACGACTTGGCTACGCAGCGGTCGTCACAGGGTTACACTTTCAGCCTTGGCTCTGGTTCTGTTTCTTGGCGGTCAACCCGCTCGCCTTCTGTTCTCAGCTCCAGCTGTGAGGCTGAGATCTACGCTGGGGCCATGGCTGCACAGGAGTTACGCTGGCTCACCTACCTGCTGACCGACCTGGGAGAGCCGCCTCGTTCTCCTCTAGTGCTGTACGTCGACAACAAGGCCATGATTGCCTTGTGTCAAGAGCACAGACTGGAGCACAAGACGAAGCACATCGCTCTGCGCTACTTCCTTGCTCGAGAGTTGCAGCAGCGTGGTCACCCTCGTCTTGCGTACGTGGCCACTTGGGCCAACACTGCTGATGTCTTCACCAAGGCACTTCAGCCTTGTGATCATCAGTGTTTCTGTACTGTTCTAGGCCTCACTTGCTTACTTCTTGACTCTGCTTGTACTGTGATCTCTATACATATACCTGCATGCTTACACTTGCTAGGTTGTGATCACTGTATTGTTTGTCCTCCTTACATAACTCTGCATGTGAACTGGCCTTGTGGCCATTTGCTTGTGCTCAGAATGCGTGGTGACGTCGTGATCCACCCTGAGCTTGCTTTGCCTTTCTTGACTGGTCTTGTGACCTCTTGTTCTCCCCCACTTTGCCTATGGGGGTGTGTCAAACTTATATGACATAGTCTGTGTAGGCTGTAGTGGGGTAGTCAATATAGGGTACAACACTTCTAGGTTTTCCTACTTGTACCCACCTGCTTGCTAATTCCATCATTCCTCGTTTCTATTTCCACAGATACGTGCGGCACTCCCACGACTCGAAAAACTCCTTGCGAACCAGTCGGCATTCGCCACAGTAGCAGCGAATGCAGTAGCGACAGCAGCAGCAGCAGCAGCAGCAGCAGCAGCAATGACACCGACAATTCTACATGCGACAACGGCAGTAGCTACAGTTAATCTCGAAGCAGTGAAGCCGAGGCAACCAGAGGCGTTCGATCCTAGCACGGAGCGACGTCCGTCGATTTGTAGCTGTACTAGAAAATTTCTTCGAAGCCGTTGGATGCACGACCCTCAACCAAGACGCAATGCGCATACGGCTCGCAGCAACACTGTTACGTGGCCCAACTCTAGAGTGGATCAACAACAGTATAGTCCAAGGCGAAGGGACGTGGGCGCAGTTTCGTGCAGCACTGATTGAACAGTTTGACGTGTTTGAACAGTAGCTACTACGGAACACGACGCAACAAGCCAAATAATGGCATGGAGCGATCGGCACCACCCACGACTGCCGACCCGATGGAGAACGACAAGGACGATGCGAAGCAGCGGCTAGCAAACAACGAGACGAGCAAATTTTGCGGCGCTACAGGACATCGTATCTTGACGTGTTGGAAAATGAAGAAAAGGCGTGTGGAGCTGAGGGACAAGAACAGTGCAGCACCCCTGAAGCAAAAAATGGACAACGTGGCAACTTCGGAGAGGGCAAAAAAAGGAGAATATGATGGCGCGAATTTAAAACGTCACGACCAGCCAGCACTAGGGAAAATCGCCGAGACAAATGGAGACTACGCGAGACAAGGCCGTGCATCAACTGGGAAACTCCAGCCGTACACCCCGACAAGTAAGAATATTACTTCTCGTGATTTTCAAGCCTTTATTAAGGGAGAGTCATAAATTAAACCGGTACCGGGCAATATGTGGACCCTACTCCGGAGCGTTAATAAGGGTCAAGCATTCCGAGGAGTTAATATTCTCTCCCAGCAGCTCTGTTTAAAGGCTCCCTGTTCTCCACAGATGAAGCCTACACAGCAGCAAAGGCTTAGGGGAAGGTTCGAGGCTCAAGAGAGCTGTATTAGCCTCGGATAAATCCTTTTGACCCTACTGAGGTGATACCTCATATTGAGACAGCAGCTTCGATTGCAGAACCAAGGGATGATACATTTGATCTACCCTATGATCCTGTAAGCAACACCATCTACAGCTACTTGGAGCGGCAACAACCACTAGTACTCAAGGTGATCTGCAATGGGCAACACCTCCAGTCCCTAGTGGACAGTGGTGCGTCCCACTCGGTATGCGACCGCCGGACGTTGGAGAAAATTGGAGAGTCATCTGAGGAGACCCAATTTACAGCAACGATGGTGGACGGTACGAAACTTCTCATCCACGGCGAGTCAACACTGCAGCTGCAAATAGGAGCGTTAAGGTGGAAGCCGACGTTGCCGATCACGAACATGAAGGGATTAGATTCCATCTTGGGGCATGATTTTCTGAAGCGGTTCAACCCCGAGATCGACTGGGCCAACCGAAAGGCGTGCATCTACAACAACGGGAAAAAAGTGGAGTTGCGAAGCTGGATTGATACAGGGGAGATTCCTGAAACAACACTGGCACGGATCGAACGGACGGTGAACGAGAGTAACACGGGTTACTTACCACTGGTTATGGCAGCACCAGAGGAGGAGAAGCCAAGTTCGGAGCTACCTGTGTTGGTGCAACCCTACGGTTTGCACTCGGCTTGTTGTCCGTGTGCGTGAATGTGTGTGTGTATGGAATGGTATGAGGGCATGGGATAATATATATTTCATGCTTATAATTGTGTGTGAATGTTGAGTCATGATGTCGAGTGTGTGTGTCGAGTCAATAGCGAGTTATCGCTAGACGCGTGTTACGCGGTCGTTTGTGTCTCGCGCGCGGTTTCTATTTTGTCGTGCGCGGTTTCTATTTTGTCCTGTGTCGAACGTTCGGCGTGTCGCAGGTGTGTGCAGCAGACCCATCAAGAACTCAAGGATGAGTTTGTGATGAAGAGCCAAGTGATTTCGAAGCTTGCCAAAAGGGTACACCTCAAGATATTGAAGATAGTTACATTACTTTGTGTAGTGTAACATTTCACTTGGTGTAGGCCCTAGTGAAGGGTAGTTTCGAGACCCTTCGTGGTTGGGGACAGTGTGGCACTGTTCCACATCACTGTACCTCGGCTCTTGGGGTTTGTAGGAGCTGGGAGTCATTCCCAACTCGTAACTCTTCCTATCTTGTGTTCTAAGACTATAGTGGCTGCCATAGTACCGTTCGTTCAAACCGACGCTGTGTCGTCAATTCTTCATCAAATCGTGCAATCTAAATTGCTAATTGTAGACGACGTGAAGACGCTCCAGATCCAATTTGAATCAGGTCATTTGCAGCTGTGAGCAGAACGCTATCAACGTTTGAAGCCGCTGTGCAGAAATCCGTCTGTGCTCTCTATCTTTCGTTTTAGGCACATTCAAGCCTATTGTGACCATAACAGCTGACAGCCAAGGCAGCCCTGATAGCCATGGGTGAAGCTGCCCGTGAACATTTCCTGCCAATTCAGTACGGCGTGGCAGTGCCAGGTGGAGCAGAGGCGGTAATCCACACAGCCAGGGCATTCTTGGATGCCCGTCCCGACAGCCTGGTCCTACAAGGGGTGGCAGAGGTGCTGGTGGCAGTGGAGAAGCTCAAGCTCAAGGCCAACCCCGTGATTCAGCCATGGCGCCCATGCAACCAAGTCTTGGCCCACCTAGGGATGAGCCTAGGGTGTTTGGGCTTGACAAGTTCAACGGTGACAACTTTGCTGAATGGTCCTTCAAGATGGAGAACATCTTTGACCACTATGACCTGCTGGAGGTGATGGAAGGAACGGAGAAGCGCCCCGAGAACGACCCGGAGAAGAGCCCGTGGGTGCGGAAGAGCGCACAAGGCTATCTCTTACTTGGGCAAGCGTTGGGGAGCAGTCAGATCCGTCACATCAAGCCATTCCAGCGTGAACCAGAGAAAGGACCAAAGGCATGGGCTGCTCTCAAGGGTGTACATGCTCCTGCAACAGCGGCGGTAGCGGTGGTGTTGGAACGGCAAATGGCGGCACTACGAATTGAAGAAGACGAAGTGGTTGAAGAAGGGGTGCAGAAATTCTTCGACTTGTTGACGCGGCTTGAGGGAGCTGATTTGAACTACAGTGAGCTCCAAAAGAAGACCAAGTTGCTGGCCTTACTCCCAGAGTCATGGTCCTCGCTCATCATCAACCTTAATCGCGACTTGCCCCGCCTCTCGCTTGAAGACGTGAAGCGAGCTATCCTTCAAGAGGATTTCCGCCGCCGTGAGTTGGCGAGTGCGGATGGCGCTGGGGCAGCGAGCATCGGCCGTGGATATGGTCGAGGAAGAGGCAGAGGACGAGGGGGAGGAAGGTTTGGTGGCAGCAACTTCGGCGGAGGCCGCAGGAGTGGCGGTTACGGCAGCGACGACAAGAGCTACGGACGCGGTCGCGGCCGATTCGACGGCGAGTGTCACTATTGCCACAAGAGCGGACACATATGGCGCGACTGCTACAAACTCCCTGATGGTTGGACCCCTGCTCAAGGCCAAGAGGGTAGAGGAGCAGGAGGAGGGAGAGGACGAGGCCGTGGAGGCCGTGGCGGTCGCGGTGGCGGAGCTGCAAACATGAAGAGCGGAGACAACGACAAGGACCCGAGCGACGATCGATACCCGGGTCTATTCTACTTCGTGTCGACGCAAGTACCGGCTGGTCCAGAGAAGGATGAAGGCTTTGAGGAGCCAGCAGCTGTGGGGAAGGTGACCCTACACCCCCTGGACTATTGGGTGATTGATAGTGGCGCTACCTATAGCATGACACCTCGCCCGGACTTGCTCACCGAACTCGAGCCGTCACCGGTGAAGCATGTCACATCGGCCTTGGGGCAGCGAGCAGAGGTGAAAGGCATGGGCAAGGCCATGTTTAAGGGTGCTGATGGGAAGATGGTGGGCCTCAAGAACGTGCTTTGGGTGCCCAGCCTTGCTGCAAACCTGATTTCCGTGCGGCGGTTGGCAAAGGCCGGCATGGACACGAACTCGAAGGGAGCCAAGACCTACACCGCAAGGCTTGGCGATCGAATTCTTTGGGACCTTCATGAGGACAGGGATGTCTACAACGAGATGTGGCAGATCCCAGTGGTCCCTATGCCTAAGGAGAGGCAAGTGGCAGCAAGCATCAGCACCAAGGATGGAGCGGTCGGTAGCGACGATGGCGCGAACGGTCGCGCTAAGGAGAATGAGCTCAAGAAGAGCAAACCTGGAGGGACCAGCAAGTTCAGTGAACCTAAGGAGAGTGGTGCAGCAACCAAGGAGCAGCAAAAGGGTGAGGAGAACCCAGAGGCAGCAGCGGAGGAGGACTACGGAGAGAGTATGTGGGGCGCTATTGCGAGCGCGGCATTCTCCAATCCAACTTCGGCTACGGGGGAGTGTGATTGGCTCACCTTGCATCGGCGCATGGGGCATGTGGCCCTGCCCATCTTGCAGCAGCTAGTGAAGAATGAGATGGTTGCTGGCATACGTGTGAAGGGGGAGCCCGATGAGGTGCTTGGCTGCCCGACGTGCATTCAAGCCAAGTTCACCCGGTTTCCGTTCCCTAGTTCGGAGGCAACGGCAAAGGCACCGCTTGATGAGGTGGTGATGGACGTGGTGGGCCCCCTGAAGCTTGGAGCTGCTGGAGCTGAGTATTTTCTCACCATTGTCGACGTCTACACCCGCATGACTTGGGTGTACGTGCTGGCCAAGAAGAGCGACGTGGCTGAAACGTTGAAGACGGATTGGTTCCCGATGGTGGAGCGGCAACAAGACCGTCTAGTCAAGTCAATCCGCACCGATCGAGGGGGAGAGTTCCTGAGCAAGGAGTTTGGGTTGTGGCTGAAGAAGAATGGTATTCGGCACTCCCTCACCATGCCATACTCCCCTGCAATGAACGGCATCGCCGAGCGAGCGAACCGCACAATCACGGAGGCGGCACGCGGGTTGCTCATTGAAGCCGGGCTACCCGACTATTTCTGGCCTGATGCGGTGCGGAGCGCGTGTGTGGCCAAGAACAGAGCCTTGACTCATGTGGGAGCAGACAAATGGGTGCCCTATGTGGAGTGGCTAGGAAGGAAGCCAAAGGTGGATATGCTTCGGGTGTTCGGGTGCATGTGCATGGCGCTCGTGCCTAAGCATCTTCGGCACAACAAGCTTGGTGCCAAGGCGGTGTGGGCCGTGCACTTGGGCATGGCTCAAAACAGCAAGGGATGGCTTCTTTGGGACCCATTCACCAAGAAGTTCTTGGTGAGCAGGGACTGCAAGTTCATGGAGAACTTCATGTACAAGGATTGGAAGGCGGAGAATGAGGCGAAGATAGGCGTGCGGTTTGGGGAGGTGAAGAGTTCCGGTTTGGAGCATGTGGAGCTGCCTTTGGAGCTGAGCAGCGGCAGCACAACCACAAGGCAATCCTCCCTTGTGAATGGGGGAGAGGAGGCCAATGATGCAGAGGAAGAAGAGGAGGAGGTGCAGCAAGTGAGCGAGCGTGCACCGTCACTCCCTTCCCGTACTACGAGTGCTCCACGGATTCGAGCCACACCGCAGCAACGCCAAGGCCTTCAATTCCCTGCAGCTGAGGAGGAAGGAAGGGGGAAGAGGAGAGTTCAACCCCCTAATAGGCTGACCTATGATGCGCCGGGAAAGCAGGGCAAGACAGCCCTGGCCGGAGCGGCAATGATGGTCGGAGACGACGAGGAGAGTGACTACGAGGAGTGTGCCTTCGCGTTCTTCTCTCCGGTGGAGATGCCGGGAGAACCAGCAACTCTCAAGGAGGCTTTGGAGAGTAGTGATGCTGAGGAGTGGAAGAAGGCCATGGAGAGTGAGCTGAAGAGCATCGAGGAGAATGACACGTTTGAATTGGTGGAGCTACCGGAGGGGCGTACGGCGATAACGTCCAAGTGGCTCTTCAAAATCAAGTCGGATGCCGACGGCAAGATCGAGCGCTACAAGTCTAGGCTTGTAGCCAAGGGGTACCAGCAGAAGGAGAAGGTGGACTTCAAGGAGCTGTTTGCCCCTGTGGTGAAGCCGACGACGCTGCGAACCCTATTCACGGGAGCCGCCATCAAAGGATGGGTAGTAAAGCAAATGGACATCGTAACGGCATTCCTTAACGGCATCCTTGAGGAGGAGATTTTTATGGCGCAGCCAGAGGGGTTTGATGATGGTAGTGGCAGAGTGTGGAAGCTGAAGAAGGCCCTCTATGGGCTGAAGCAGGCCCCTAGGCAAAGGTACATGAAGCTGCGCGAAGTGTTGGAGGGGATCGGCTTCACTCCCTCAACGGCCGATCACTCCTTGTTCATGCTTGGCGACGGGGAGCAGAGGAGTTTCATGGTGGTTTATGTGGATGACATCCTCATTTTCTCACCCTCTTCTGACCTTGTGAAGGAGGTGATGCTGAAGCTTCAAGACAAGTTCAAGTGCAAGGCCCTTGGTGACGTGAGCTTCTACCTTGGGCTCCACATCGAACGAGATGTGGAGAAGCGGTGCATGCGGGTGCATCAACGAAAGTACCTGGAGGCATTGGCTGCCAACTTTGGGCAGAGTGAAGGCCATGTGGCTACACCCTTTCCCTCTGGGTTCAAGTGTGTGAAGGGACCAGAGGAGGAGAGCGTTGGTGAAGAGGAGAGGCGCCGATTTCACTCGTTGGTGGGCAGCCTCATGTATGCGGCGGTAAACACCCGACCGGACGTCGCGTTTGCTACCGGGCAGCTGGCTAGGGTTGTGCAATGCCCTAATGAGGAGCAGGTAGCAGCTGGAATGAGGGTGGCCAAGTATCTTGGCCAAACACCGACCGTTGGGCTGCAATACTCGGCGGCGGCACAAAGGCGCCAAAAGGGCGCGGATGGTGTTGAACCCGGGCGTTTGTTCCTCACCGCCTACTCGGATGCTTCATATGCATCAGAACCAGAGGACATGACAAGTGTGGGAGGCTTCATATGCTGTGTTGGTGGAGGCCCAACTGCTTGGGAGAGCAAGAAGCAGGTTGACCAAGCTTTGAGCTCGGTGGAGTCCGAGTACATGGCACTCTTCCGTGCCGTACGGAAGATTGTGTGGCAGCGGCGTTTGTTGGCTGAATTGGGGGAGGAGCAGCAAGGACCTACCCCACTGTACTGTGACAGCCAGGGTGCCATTGCTCTTGCTAAGAACCCTGTGTTGCATGGACTCACGAAGCACATGAGGGTGAAGTGGCATTGGACGAGGAGCATGGTAACCGCGGGTGAAGTTGAGTTGCGCTACGTGAAGACCACGGGGCAGCCGGCTGACATGATGACCAAGAGGCTGGTGGAGCAGCAGCATTGGAAATGTTGCAAGCTGCGTGGGATGGCTCTAAACTGAGAGAGCAACATATCCTAAGGCCAACAATCCGAGGGGGAGTTTGTTGGTGCAACCCTACGGTTTGCACTCGGCTTGTTGTCCGTGTGCGTGAATGTGTGTGTGTATGGAATGGTATGAGGGCATGGGATAATATATATTTCATGCTTATAATTGTGTGTGAATGTTGAGTCATGATGTCGAGTGTGTGTGTCGAGTCAATAGCGAGTTATCGCTAGACGCGTGTTACGCGGTCGTTTGTGTCTCGCGCGCGGTTTCTATTTTGTCGTGCGCGGTTTCTATTTTGTCCTGTGTCGAACGTTTGGCGTGTCGCAGGTGTGTGCAGCAGACCCATCAAGAACTCAAGGATGAGTTTGTGATGAAGAGCCAAGTGATTTCGAAGCTTGCCAAAAGGGTACACCTCAAGATATTGAAGATAGTTACATTACTTTGTGTAGTGTAACATTTCACTTGGTGTAGGCCCTAGTGAAGGGTAGTTTCGAGACCCTTCGTGGTTGGGGACAGTGTGGCACTGTTCCACATCACTGTACCTCGGCTCTTGGGGTTTGTAGGAGCTGGGAGTCATTCCCAACTCGTAACTCTTCCTATCTTGTGTTCTAAGACTATAGTGGCTGCCATAGTACCGTTCGTTCAAACCGACGCTGTGTCGTGAAGACGCTCCAGATCCAATTTGAATCAAGTCATTTGCAGCTGTGAGCAGAACGCTATCAACGTTTGAAGCCGCTGTGCAGAAATCCGTCTGTGCTCTCTATCTTTCGTTTTAGGCACATTCAAGCCTATTGTGACTATAACAACCTGCAGCAGTACAGGAGGTGTTCGAGCAGTATAAAGATATTATGCCAGACGACCTGCCTGCAGGAGTACCTCCGGCGTGAACCCACGAGCACGAGATCGTGGAGGAACCAGGTGCGAAACCCATCTCCCGTGCACCATACCGACTTAGTCCGGCCGAACTGACAGACATGAAGAAACAGATAGAGTACCTACTGGACAGAAAACTGATCCGCCCATCCACCTCTCCCTACGGTGCACCAGTTCTCTTCACTCCTATGCCAGACGGTAGCTTAGGATGTGCATCGACTACCGCGCACATAACAAATAGAGAGTGAAAAACAAATATCCCATACCGCGCATAGACGACCTACTGGACCAACTGCGTGGTGCAACAGTATTTTCGAAGCTGGACCTACGGTCAGGTTACTGGCAGATCAAGACACACCAGCGACGTTCCAGGTGGAGATGAATCATATCCTACGGCCCCTGTTGGACGAATGCGTGGTGGTGTACCTGGACGACATTCTGATCTACTCCAAGAACATGAAGGAGCACGTGGAGCATCTGCGGAAAGACTTCGAGATTCTGTGGAAGAACAAGTTCTACGTGAAGCTGTCGAAGAGCGAATTCGCCCTGAAGAAGGTGTGGTTTCTCGGGCACATGGTGAGTGCCGAGGGCGTACACGTGGACCCATGGAAGATCGAAGCCGTCAAGCAGTGGAAAGTACCGGAGAACGTGAAGGAGTTGCAGCAGTTCCTAGGCTTCGCCAACTACTACAACAGGTTCGTGCCGCTGTATGCTAAGAAAGCAGCGCCACTGACCAACCTACTAAAAAAGGATACGCCCTACAAGTGGGATACTCCTCAACAACAAGTCATGGAGCAGCTACAGACAGCACGGCCTACAGCGCCAGTACTCATCCTACCGGATCCAGACAGAGACTACGTGGTGGAAGCAGACGCTAGTGACCAGGCACTCGGAGCAGTACTAATGCAGGATCACGGACGCGGTTTGCAGCCCATCGCCTACCTCAGTAGGAAATTACACGGAGCAGAACTGAATCACCCCATCCATGACAAGGAAGCTTTAGCGATAGTCATACCCTTCAAGGCCTGGAGGTGTTACCTAGAGGGAGCCAAGACTATAGTCTATACTGAGCACTGCAGTCTCAAATACATGAAGTCGCAGCCGACGCTCTCACGACGACAGGTGCGGTGGATAGACTTCCTCGAAACTCACTTCTATTACGACATCGTCTGGAAACCCGGGCTACACAACAAGGTAGACGTGTTGAGCCGCCCCGAACATGTAGCAGGCATCCAGCTCGACAGGATGAACCCTCTACTCAAGGGTCTATTCCAACATGGGTACTCTGTGGACGTAGAGATTACTACGGCAGAGAAACAGAAGCTGTTACAGTGGGAGAAGAACTTAGTGTCAAAAGTACGAGCAGAAAGTTTAGAAGCAGAAAGGAGGGGTTTCACTAGCAGCAGTTGGGATACATATAGCAAACCCTAACAGGGTTGTACTCGCTATAGAGCACCCCACTACAGGCTAGATAATAACATTCTGACACACCCCCATAGCCAAAGTGGGGTGTAATCAGTAGAGCAAGCAGTCATAGAGCAGGTTCACTTGCACAAGTAAAGCTAGAGGCAGTCGCAGAGGGCAAGTGAGGAGGAGGAGTGACTGTGAGAGGAGAGGAGATGGGAGGCGACGGTGGAAGCTGCAGACACACAGGAGTGGCTGGCTCAGTGGCTACCGAAGCAATGGCCCGGACTACAGGAGTAACTGGCTCCACGGAGATTGTAGCCTCCTGACAGGAGCAACTGACCCACAGGCGACTGGCGACTACCGGAGATTGTAGCCTCCGGACTACTGGCGCTGCTGGCGACACGACTGCTGCCTCCGCTCAACTTCCCCCAACTGTCCCACCCCCTTTCACACACCCCTTGCTGCACCACTAGCTCCACTCCCACGTCACCCCCCTAGCACCACTCCTTCGGCTCCCACACACCCACCCTCCTGAGCGGTAGCTGCAGCAGCGGGAGACGGAGGAGGAGGAGTAGGGGACGGGGCACACAACCGGCACCCCTCAACCGCCACCCCCACACTCCCCACCCCCAAACCCTAAAACGGGTGGCACGGGGTAGGAGCGCGGGGGAAGGCGCGCGGCCCCCAGGGCGCCACCATGGGGCAGCGAGGGGCCGCGCGCAGCCCCCCAGGGCGCCGCGACGGGGCAGCGGGGGAGGGTCGCGCACGGCTCCAGGGGCGGCTCGCGGGTCCCGGGGGGGGGCGACGCGAGGGTCGACGGGATGTCGCGCGCGGCTCCCCAGGGCGACGCGACCGTCGACGGGGCAGCGGGGGGTCGCGCGCGGCTCCCCCAGGGCGACGCGACGGACAGGGCGGGGGCGCGCGCGGGTCCCCCACGGTAGGAAACCGACGCGCGCCTCGGGGCGCACGGCGGGCAGAAACTCGCCGCGCGCCCCGAGCGCACGGCAGGAAGAAGAGGGCGCACGCCGGAGGCGCGCGAGAAGCAGAACAGCAGCGGAAGCAATTAGGTGGCGGGCCCACCCACAGGATCGACCCAAGGGAGTCGACCTGCTCTGAAACCATGTCAAAAGTACGAGCAGAAAGTTTAGAAGCAGAAAGGAGGGGTTTCACTAGCAGCAGTTGGGATACATATAGCAAACCCTAACAGGGTTGTACTCGCTATAGAGCACCCCACTACAGGCTAGATAATAACATTCTGACACTTAGCTGTAAGAAAGGGAACAAGGAAGATTTGGGTACCGAACTATGCCTCGCTCTGACAGTTCTTGCTGGAGGAGTTTCACGACGTAGCATACGCGGGACATTTCGGGAGCAACAAGACGATAGCGGGAATAGCAAAGTATTACTACTGGCCCGGAATGGCAGCATACGTGCAGCAGTTCGTCACCTCATGCGACACCTGCCAGCGGAGGAAGAGTTACTTCAGCCTCTACCTGTACCGGAGCAGCCATGGCAAGTCGTCAGCCTAGACTTTATCACTGGGCTACCTTCGACCTCACGAGGGCATGACGCTATACTCGTGGTGATCGACAAGTTTTCTAAAATGGGACACTTCATCCCGACCAACGCCACAGCTACAACTGAAGCAACTGCTCGCCTCTTCTACAACCGCATCATCACCATCCACGGCATCCCCACTACGCTCATCTCAGACATAGACCCTAAGTTCACTAGTAAGTTCTGAAGGGAACTCATGGGTTTGTTGGGGACAAAACTTGCGATGTCTTCAGCATACCACCTCCAGACTAACGGATAGACAGAGCGACTCAATTAGGTGGTTGAACAGTTACTGCGCACCGCTTGCAAAGACGATGTCAGCCACTGGGATCTATAGTTACCGACGCTTGAGTTCGCTCACAACAACGCTTCGCATGCGGCCACAGAGAAATCTCCTTTCTTCCTGTGCTACAGACGGGAACCACTTACACCACAGCAGCCAACCACCCCGGCGCACGTCCAAGCCGCACACGACTTCGTCACCACCATGCAGCAGCTATGGGAGAAGACTCAGCAACGTCTTTCCACTATGCAGAACTCCTAGAAGCAGTATGCCGATCGCCAGCGACGAGATCACTCAGTAGCAGTCGGAGATCAGGTGCTTCTTGACACACGCAACTTGGACTTATCTCACATTCCGTCCCAGCTCCGGCCTCGCTTCTATGGTCCCTTTCACGTTGAGGCACAGGTAACACCAGATACATTCCGCTTGCGCTTACCTACTACGTGGAAGCTTCACAACGCTTTCCATGTTCAGCTACTGAAACCCTACAAGGACCCCAACCAACAGTTCCAGGGATGCCAGCTACCGCCACCACCATCTGTTCTCGTACAGGATGAACCAGAGTATGAGGTGGAAAAAGTTCTCGCTCATCGACGCAAACGCAGCAACACGCTCGAGTTCCTGATACGCTGGAAGGGATATGACCTGTCGGAGGACAGTTGGGTTGCAGAAGCTGATGTGGGCAACGCACACCGTACTCTCAAGGATTATCTTGTCAAGCAGGGTGTTTCTCACGCCACCCAGCTTTGAGGGGGGGACGTGTGAGAGTACGATGGCTTTGCTGGACTTTACTTGCTTGATTATGCTTCATTACGCATTATCTAGCTTAGCTTTATATTTTCTCTTGCATGCTTTTGCTTGATTTCCTAGATTCGTTGCTTTTACTATAGTTATTGTAGTTATTGGCTCCGAACTAGGTTGAGTGCACCGAGTTCTAGGCTTTTCGGTTGCCACCGAATTGCCTTCCACCGAATTCGGGAAGGACCCGTTCGGGACGCTTCGCGACCCGCGGAACCTTCTAGTAACACCCGAGTTACTGCCTTTTTGTCGAGCCTATATATAGCCTCGCCTTGTACCCAGGTGAATCATTCAATAGATTTATCTTTCCTGAACCAGATCCTCACATGGGGACATCGGACTCGTGGGACAAACGAGGACACCACAATATGCGACGTCGCTGCGAATGTCGCAGCCGCACCGTTCAAAGGGCGCTGCTTCGCGTGCAACAGGCTGGTGCACCGTAAGAGCAAATGTCTAGAAAACGTAAAGGAAAAGGGGAAAGCTGAGCAGCAAAAACAGACCAAGCAGCAGGAAAATGCTGGGAGTGAGTAGCAGACGGGCTCTCTACTGACAGGTCACGCCGCTCGCCTGACTCAACCGACCCTCACCGTGATTGTGCCGGTTCACGCAATCAACCACACCCGGCCGAATAAGGAGGGTAAAATAGTAGATAGTCCCATACTGCTTAGCGGGAAAACAGAGACAGACTCCGTTAAAATCTTCGTAGACGAGGGGGGCTAGCCATAGTGTGATCAACAGCGCAACTGCACAAAGACTGAAACTGACACAAAACAAATTTTTATTCGAGATTGACGCAAGACTGGTCGACGGCACGCCACTGGCGATACGGGAACGCGTGGACCGTGTCAAACTTATATGCTATAGTCTATCTAGGCTGTAGTGGGGTAGACACTATAGGGTACAACACTTCTAGGTTTCCTACTTGTACCCACTTCTTCCTTAGTCATTCCATTCCTCTTTCTTCACATGGTATAGAGTGGGTTCCCTAGTGGGACCGTTTCTTCCTAAGGGCCCACCACTATTTTTTTTTTTTCCTAACCTGCCCGAAGCGCGCTTCGCGCTCTGCCCTACCCTACCCTTTCGCGGCCCCTTAGCGGCCTGCCCTGCTCCTGAGGCCCGTCGCGGCCCCCCTTTGCGGCCCCTTCGCGGCCCCTATGCGGCCCCTTCGCGGCCCCTATGCGGCCCCTTCGCGGCCCCTTCGTGGCCTCTTAGCGGCCCCTTCGCGGCCCCTTCGCGGCCCCTTCGCGGCCCCTTAGCGGCCCCTTTGCGGCCCCTTAGCGGCCCCTTCGCGGCCCCTTAGCGGCCCCTTCGCGGCCCCTTCGCTGCCCCTTCGCGGCCCCTTAGCGGCCCCTTCGCGGCCCCTTAGCGCCCCCCCCCCTTCGCGGCCCCTTAGCGGCCCCTTCGCGGCCCCTTCGCGGCCCCGCCCCGTTGCCCGTAGCGGCCCCGCCCCGTCGCCAGTCGCGGCCCCGCCCCGTCGCCACCCGGGTGTCGCCCCTGCCTCGTCGCGACGCCCCTGCGGGACCCGCGCGTCGCCCCCGCCTCGTCGCGACGCCTCTGCGGGACCCGCGAGGCGCGGCTCCTGCGCGTCGCGACGCCCCTACGGGACCCGGGCGTCGCCCCCCCGCTCGTCGCGACGCCCCTGCGGGACCCGCGCGGCGTCGCCCCTGCCCGCCGCAGTGCCCTGCCCTGGCCCCTGGAGCAGCCGCCCCTTCAGCAGCCGCCCCTGGCCCCTGGAGCAGCCGCCACTGCAGCAGCCGCCCCTGGCCCCTGGAGCAGCCGCCCCTGGCCCCTGGAGCAGCCGCCCCTGCAGCAGCCGCTTCTGGACCCTGGAGCAGCCGCCACTGCAGCAGCCGCCCCTGGCCCCTAGAGCAGCCGCCACTGCAGCAGCCGCCCCTGGCCCCTGGAGCAGCCGCCCCTGCCCCGCCCTGCAGCAGCTGACGTCGCGGCCCTGCCCCGCCCTGCAGCAGCTGCCATTGCGGCCCTGCCCCGCCCTGCAGCAGCTGCCATTGCTGCCCTGCCCCGCCCTGCAGCAGCGGCCGTCGCGGCCCGGCCCCGCCCTGCAGCAGCTGCCGCGGAGCTCCCTGCCACGGTCGCGGCACCGCCCTTCCGCAGCTACCGCGGAGCCCTCGCCCTGCAGTGGTAGCGGCCTCGCCGTTGCCGCCGTCGTACGCCTGTCCTTCTCGCCACTGGTGAGCACTACCCTGCCCGTACTGCTGTTACTGCTGCTCCTGCTGCTACTGCCCTTACTACTGCTACTGCTGCTACTGCTGCTACTGCTGCTACTGCGGCTACTACTGCTACTACTGCTACTGCTGCTACTGCTGCTACTGCGGCTACTGCTGCTACTGCTGCTACTGCTGCTACTGCGGCTACTACTGCTACTGCTGCTCCTGGCGGTGGCTAGATGCAGCTCCAGCGACGTCCGCGTGAGTCCCTCACGCCCCAGCAGCTTCGTGAGTGGTACGCTAGTTGGGGTTGTCGGGGTGGCCGTAGTGGGAGTCGTCCTGAAGTGAGTAGTTCGGGAGCTTCTTGTAGTGGCCAGGTGCAGCTGCAGCGTCGTCCGCGCGCGGTCCTTTCGCCCCAGCAGTTTCGTGAGTGGTACGCTCAGCGTGGAGGGTCACGGAGTACTGCTCGCTGCCCGTACGTCATTCGCACTGGTGCTCGGACTGGTCAGCCTTGCGGGACGTTTGGTCACACAGAGTCCCGCTGCTTTGCCCGTCTGAGCGACGCCTGGCGTATAGAGTTTGGCGACGCGGCTGAGCTCCCCGACTGGGTGGAGCTGCTTGGGCAGAGGGTAGATATCTATGCTCTTGACTATGATGCTATCCTCACTGCCATGTATGCATTGCCTACTAGTGCTGAGGGTGCCTGTTACCTGTGTGTGCCACCTGACCCCGGTATCCAGTCTGCTGCTCTAGGTACTGGTGAGGCTGCTGCTCTAGGTGCTCGTGCGTCTCCTGCTCCAGGTGTCGGTGAGGCTGCTGCTCTAGGCGCTAGTGAGTCTACTGCTCCAGGTGCTGGTGCGTCTGCTCTCTCTGGTGCTACGCCTGCTGCGGTCTTACACACCTTCACTCTTGACTCAGGGGCCTCCCGCTCCTTCTTTCGAGACCGCACCACACTCACGCCGCTTAGTCGGCCGGTTGCAGTCTCCCTAGCAGACCCCTCTAGGGGTCCTGTCCTTGCCCACTTCTCCACTTTCCTACCGTGTCCGGCGGCCCCTTCCGGCTCCCTGTCAGGTCTTTACCTCCCCTCGTTCTCTACGAACTTGGTGAGTGGTGCTGACCTACAGGATGGGGGAGTTGACCAGTTCACTCCTGCGAGTCAGCGAGTGACCCACTGCACGTGTGCTCGGACGGGCCGACACTTGGCCACGTTTACCCGTCAGCCGAGGTCGAGCCTGTACACACTGACTACCGAGTCTCCTCCAGTTCCTGCGTCTGGCCAGGTAGCTGCGTCGGGTCAGGTGTTTGCTGCAGCGTCCAGGTCTGGTCCTGAGTCTGCCCCCTGCTCGTGTCGTCTCCTGTCTCACCAGACTCTCCTCTGGCACCACCGCCTTGGTCACCCCTCCCTGCCTCGTCTCCGAGGTATGGCCTCCCGTGTCCTTGTCTCTGGTCTCCCCCGGTCCCTCCCTCCCCTTCCCCCGGGGCCTGCCCCTACCTGCGTTCCCTGCGTCGAGGGGCGGCAGCGCGCCGCTCCTCACTCCTCCGAGTTTCCTCCGACAGAGGCTCCACTGCAGACTCTCCACATGGATGTGTGGGGCCCAGCCCGCGTCCGTGGACAGGGTCACGAGCGTTACTTCCTGCTGGTTGTTGACGACTACTCGCGTTACACCACAGTCTTCCCCTTGCGCCACAAGGGTGAGGTCACTGAGGTGTTGATCGACTGGATCCGCGCAGCCCGTCTCCAGCTCTGAGAGAGTTTCGGCTCGGACTTTCCTGTTCTGCGTCTGCACTCCGACAGGGGTGGAGAGTTTTCCTCCGACCTTCTGCGAGCCTTCTGTCGTGCGGAGGGCATCCGCCAGACGTTCACGCTTCCGGCCTCTCCACATAAAAATGGGATTGCTGAGCGCCGCATTGGCATGGTCATGGACGTCGCTCGTACGTCCATGATCCATGCGGCTGCTCCCCATTTTCTGTGGCCGTTTGCGGTTCAATACCCGGCGCATCAGATCAACCTTCAGCCCCGGGTCTCCGTGTCGGAGACCTCCCCTACTCTGCGGTGGACGGGGAAGGTTGGCGATGCGTCTGCGTTCCGTGTCTGGGGATCTCGAGCTTTCGTCCGCGACTTGTCTGCGGACAAGCTGTCCTCCCGTGCTATTCCCTGCGTCTTCCTTGGCTTCCCCCCTGACGCGCCTGGTTGGCAGTTTTACCACCCCACCTCGCACCATGTTTTGTCCTCCCAGGACGTCACGTTTGACGAGTCGGTTCCGTACTACCGTCTCTTCCCCTACTGCCCTGCCCCCCTCCCCCCCCCGCCGCTCTTCCTCGCGCCAGGTCCCACCCCGGTAGACCCCCTCCCCCCTTAGGGTCCTGCCCCCTCAGGTGTGTCCCAGGTAGACGCAGTCGAGCCTGTCGAGGTAGCTGTTGACTCTGGTGCTGCTAGGGGTGCTGAGCCTGCGGGTGCCGGGTCTGGGGGTGCTGAGCCTGAGCGTGCGGAGCCTGGGGGTGCTGGGTCTGGGGGTGCGGAGTTTGGGGGTGCTGAGCCTGGGGTTGTTGAGTCTGGGGGTGCGGAGCCTGAGGGTGCTGGGCCTGCTCGTGTGGAGTCTGGCGGTGCTGGGCCTGGAGGTCCTTCGGGTGCTTCGTCCCGGCGGGAGCTACCCTCTCCGCAGGAGCTGCGCGAGTGGTTTGCTCGGCGCTGGAGCCGTGCTGCTGGAGCTGGTGGTGCTGCCGGTGCTGGAGGTTCTACTGCTGCTGGGGGTGCTGGAGCCACGGGTCCCGGAGGTGCTCGTACTGGAGGTACTGGAGCTGCTGGGCCTGGTGGTGCTACTGGTGGTGGAGCTGCTGGCGGAGGTGGAGCTGGCGGTGCTGCTGGAGTTGGAACTGCTGGAGGTACTGGAGCCGGAGCTGCTGCGTCTTCCGGTGGTCCTGCTTGAGCTGGAGCTACTGGAGGTACTGGAGCTGGAGGTGCTGCTGGAGCCGGTGCTCCTGTGGGTGCTGGAGTTGGCGCTACTGGAGCTGCTGGAGGTGCTGCGGGAGCTGGTGGAGCTGCTGGGGTCGGAGTTGCCGCTGGGGGTGCTGGTGTTGTCCCTGCTGGTTCTGGAGGTGCTGCGCGACCACGGCCGTACTTCGTTCCGCTCCTTGAGCAGGTTCTTGGTCTTCCGCCTTCTTCTGGTCCTGCTCCTTCCTTAGAGTGTCCACCGCCTGTCCAGTCCGAGTCACAAATACAGATGGCCTCCCCACTGCCTGCTCCTTCTCCCTACACTGGTCCCACTGGAGGTATTGCTGAGCATCGTGAGCCTGAGTCGCGTCCTGCGTCGCCTGTTCGTGCTGCTCGCACTGGTCGTCGTGTTCCACGTCAGCGTCCTCCTGCGGTCCCGGGCACGCACCAGATGGCACTGCGTCCTTCCACTGCTCCACAGCGTGTCCCTTTGCCGCCTCCTCCAGAGTCCTCTCTTCCTACTCTTGCTGACCCGGAGTCTGACTCCCTTCGTGCTGCCAGTCCTACTATCACACGTCTTCTGGCTACTGTTGTCACTGACCCTTCCTTTGAGTCCACTGCTGCGTCTGCCTTAGTTGCCGAGCTTGTCGACTTCGCTGCTCACTGTCGTCTAGACTACGCCGCTAGCCTTGTTGCTGATTCTGAGTCTGTCTGTCCTCCGTCCGTCGGGGGTGAGTGTGCTCTTAGCACGGACGTCCTTGAGGACAGGCAGGAGGAGTTCCAGTGCTTTGCTGCTGCTTTACCTCATCTCGTGTCCATGCTAGTTGCCCCTGAGGGAGACCCGGATGCACCAGACATCCCGACCCCGTGCTCTTACGCAGAGGCGATAGAGGGTCCCTACTCCTCTCAGTGGCATTCAGCCATGGACGCAGAGATGGCTTCCTGGAAGTCCACAGGCACCTACGTCGACGAGGTTCCCCCACCTGGGGCGAACATCGTCAGTGGCATGTGGATTTTCTCCGTCTTCAAGGCGCGCTACGTGGCTCGAGGCTTCAGTCAGCGGCAGGGAGTTGACTACTTTCAGACCTTCTCTCCCACCCCGAAGATGACCACTCTTTGGGTGCTGCTGCACATAGCCGCTCAGCGCGACTACGAGCTTCACTCTCTTGACTTCAGCACTGCTTTCCTACAGGGCAGCCTGCACGAGGAGATCTGGCTGCGCCGCCCACCTGGCTTCACTGGGTCGTTTCCTCCTGGTACCCAGTGGAGCCTCCGGCGGCCAGTCTACGGTCTCCGCCAGGCGCCCCGTGAGTGGCACGACACACTGAGGACTACACTTGCGGCTCTTGGGTTTGCTCCTTCTACTGCCGACCCGTCGCTGTTTCTACGCACCGACACCTCTTTGCCGCAGTTCTACATCCTCGTGTATGTCGACGACTTGGTCTTTGCTACTGCTGACACTGCTGGACTCGCCCACGTGAAGTCCGAGCTGCAGAAGAGACACACGTGCACAGACATGGGTGAACTGCGCAGCTATCTTGGCTTGCAGATCACCCGGGACAGAGCACGGCGCACCATTACCTTGACTCAGTCACACATGGTGCAGCAGGTCCTTCAGCGCTTCGACTTCACGTACTCCTCGCCTCAGGCCACTCCTCTGTCTACTCGCCACTCGCTCTCAGCTCTGCCTTCGGATGAGTCCGTAGAGCCGAGTGGCCCGTACCCAGAGCTTGTTGGCTGCCTCATGTACCTGATGACCTGCACTCGACCTGACCTGGCATACCCTCTTAGCATCTTGGCACGCTATTTTGCTCCTGGGAGACACCGACCAGAGCACATGGCTGCAGCGAAGAGGGTGTTGCGCTACTTGTGCAGTACGTCGGGCATGGGGCTCGTGCTTGGAGGGCGGAGTTCAGTGGTCCTCACTGGTCACGCAGACGCGTCTTGGGTTGACGACCTGGCTACGCAGCGGTCGTCACAGGGTTACACCTTCAGCCTTGGTTCCGGCTCTGTTTCGTGGCGGTCTACCCGCTCGTCTTCTGTTCTCGGCTCCAGCTTTGAGGCTGAGATCTACGCAGGGGCCATGGCTGCACAGGAGTTACGCTGGCTCACCTACCTTCTGACTGACCTGGGAGAGCCGCCTCGTTCTCCTCCAGTTCTGTACGTAGACAACAAGGCCATGCTGGCCTTGTGTCGGGAGCACAGACTGGAGCACAGAACGAAGCACATTGCTCTTCGCTACTTCCTTGCTCGTGAACTGCAGCAGCGTGGTCAGCTGCGCCTTGCTTACGTGGCCTCTCAGGCCAATACTGCTGATATCTTCACCAAGGCACTTCAGCCTTGTGATCATCAGCGCTTCTGTACTATGCTAGGTCTTGTGCCTACTTGGCCTCACTTGCTTACCTCTTGACTTTGCTTGTACTGTGATCTATATATACCTGCACCTGCATGTTTACCTTTATATATAATCCTGCATGTGAACTGGCCTTGTGGCCTTTGAACCTGTGCTCGGAATGTGTGGTGACGTTGTGATCCACCCTGAGCTTGCTTTGCTTTGCTTTGCTTGACTGGTCTTGTGACCCCTTGTTCTCCCCCACCTTGCCTATGGGGGTGTGTCAAACTTATATGCTATAGTCTATCTAGGCTGTAGTGGGGTAGACACTATAGGGTACAACACTTCTAGGTTTCCTACTTGTACCCACTTCTTCCTTAGTCATTCCATTCCTCTTTCTTCACAGACCGGGTTCCGATTCGTTGCGGGGATAGCTTCACCTTTACCCAGGTTATGCTGGCAATGAGCCTCGATGGGACCGGTATATTACTCGGCTGGGATTGTTTGCGATGACACAACCCACGAATCGACAGGACGACGGTTGACTGCACTGTGCGAGTGAATGGTGATAACATCACCCTGCCTCGCTGGAGCTCGCCTGAGTCTTCGTCGGTGCGTGTCAACGCGATCACTATGAAACACGCCGTAGCAGCAAGAGCTGACATGTATGCGGTTGACATTAAGGAAGCCGAGGCAGTAGACAGGCCACGATTTACAGAAACATCTTGCCGACGTACCGAATGACTTGGCAGCGCTACTGAAGTAGTACAACGGGATTTTTCCGGATGATTTGCCGGAGGGGCTGCCTGCTCAGCGACCGCACGGCCACAAGATAGAACTAGAAGCGGGGGCACAACCGATAGTACAGCGATAGTTCCGACTGACCCAACCCAAACTGGATGAAGTGCAGAAGCAGCTGGATTATTTGCTTGAGAAACAATTCATTCGCCCGAGTTCGCCGCCTTTCGCCGCACCGATACTATTCACATTGAAAAAATATGGTTTTGTATGTGCATAGATTACCGTGCATTGAACAGGGTTACAATCAAGTCACGTTACCCCATCCCACGAGCCGACGAACTGATAGACCAGCTTCGCATAGCCAGAGTCTTCTCGAAGATCAGCCTTTGAGTGGGTTACCATCATATCCACGTCAACCCACTCGACTGCCCAAAAACCGCCTTTCGAACCCGCTACGGATCCTTTGAATACACCGTCATGCCCTTCGGACAGACCAACGCCCCCACCAGTTTCCAAATGACCATGAACGATGCTTTCCACCCACTGTTAGATAAGCGCGTGATCGTCTACTTAGACAATATACTGATCCACAGCCCACGTCGGTGCTTCATCGACGGGGAGCACACCAATCGAGTATCGAAGACGCTGGTCTCTACCGACGCTTACGCAGAGCTGACGTTCGATGACGAGGAGACAGTCGCGCGAGGAGGAAGAATATTGATAGAAGGTCGGCACGCTGCAGTTCGCGGCGACGATGACGAGGCAGGACATTGCCTTCGCGTGCAGCAAGCTGGGGATTGGCCTGACAGTGCGGAGCGATAACTATTGGCGTGATTCCGACTGCTGTCTGCACTACCTTGCCGACACCCGTGACACTGCCCTGGAAGTCGCAATGTCTAGTCGGCTATGCGGATACCGACGACTCTGGTGACAAGCAGAATTGCAGCAGTACGAACGGTTATGTGTTCATCTTCGGCGGGACCGCCGTCTCCTGGACGAGTCAGCGCATCAAGTGCAAGACGCTCTCCTTGACCGAGTCGGAGTACGTCGCGGCCACCGAAGCCGACAAGGAGGCATGCCGACTTTGCTTTCTCCTTGCCGAGTTCCATCTGCTTGACGCTGGGAAGCCGACCATGCTGCACGTGGACAACCATTCGGCCATCACAGTCGCATAGGGCTTGGGGCTGAAGGGCAACCTCAAGCACATAGGGAGACGCCATGCCTGGCTGCAAGAGATTGTGAAGCACGGGAAGATTGCTCTACAGTACGTCCCGACCACCAAGTAGCCGACCGACTTTCTGACGAAGGCGCCGCACTTTTCCGGCCTTCAACCGGTGCTCCATCGCAATCAGCCAAGTGCGTTTGGCCAACGTCGGCGACAGTAATGACGAGGTGCAGCAGTAGGTGCTGTGCCCTTCTGCATGGCTGGTGCAGTGACATGCGTGCTATGTGTTGGGCGCACAAAGACAGGGTTTCTCCTTGTATTATATCCCTTAAGTTCTGGGTAGACCTAGTGTGTGGGGTGCCCAAGCGCGAGGGGCCCCACCCTTGCTTGTGCGAAGCAGACTTCGCAGTCGGGGGCGTGCTGAGTCGACGAAGACTGCGCGCAGAAGTCAACGTTGACAGCCCGTAGAGTTCGACGTTGACCCGTCCGTAGAAGTCGATGTCAACCCGTCCGCAGAAGTCGACGTAGTTGTTAGTAGTCAAGGTTATACGGAGGAGTTGGTTGACCATCGTCCGCAGAGGATGCGGGTCGACGAGCCCGCAGAGGATGTGGGTCGACAAGCTTGTAGAGGATACGGTCGACATCGCCACCAGAGGACGCTAGTCGGCGAGCCCGTAGAGAGGCTCTGCGCGACCAGTTCGTCGAGAGGCTATACGCGACGAGTCCGTCGACGAGCTCTGCGCGACGGGCTCATCTCGACGGGGTAGTGTCGAACCAGCCGACCAAAGCTGCTCGACTGCGAAAGTCACAGATGTGTGCGAACTTTGCCTCGGGAGGTTTTCGCCAAGTCAACCTGCGGAACGGCATCACGTGTTCGACGATGCACGGCTGGCAAAACCTTCAACATGGTGTTCTACTTGGCACCTGCGCAATCTGAATGGCGACACGATTGTCTATCTGCACCTACTTGGTAGGTGCGCACATGCGCAGATGTTCACCTGCCTCTACGGCGCTGGCAAACCGCTGCAGTGCCACGCTGGCAGAACTACTCTTCTGCAGCATTGTCAAGCCGCTCTTCTGCTGTGCTGGCAGATTTTGCCCTGGCAGAGGGCTTGCTAGGTGTTGCAATACCACTTTAGCTATGTCGGCTTGCATGCCATATTGTAATCTAATGTTCTTCTCAATTTCTAGTGAAACTCTTGCCAAATCTCCTTGTCAACACAGCAAGTAGTGAGAACGCTAGGAGAACACTACGATTACCCGCACAACCCTATGCCTTCCACCGTAGCCCACTCCCATTGTGTAGTGACTCTCCGCAGTGCCGACAAATCTGACTGAGCTGCAAAGTTTTATGGGGCTCGTCAACTACGTGCGACGGTTCGCCCCGACATGGTGCATTGTCTGCCCTGTTGACTGACCTGCTGAGGAAGGGGGTTGAGTGCACGTGGGGGGAGAATGAGCAAGCTACCTTCTCAGCCCTCAAAGATATTTTGTGCTCACCACTCGTACTTCATATTGCAGATCCCCACCGTCTGTTCGAACTTGTCAACGACGCAAGCGACATCGCTGTGGGAGCGGTATTGTTGCAGGACTCCATGAATGGCCTTCGGCCAATCGTGTACGAGTCCCGCAACTTCATCTGCCCGAGCGCAACTACCCGATACACGACCACGAGATGTTGGCGCTCGTGCACGCATTCAAGGTGTGGCGGTGCTTCCTGACAAGAGCCGACGTGACAGTACGGATGGACCATCGTGCACTACAGTACATACGCGCCAACCGAACCTCAATTTGCGACAGAGTCGCTAATTGGACTACTTGGAGTCCAACTTCCTCTATACCGTCACGTACAAAAAGGGAGCATCGAATATCGCCGACACTTTCACTCGCCCCACTGCCCAACTTCACACCATCCTACTCGCCCAAACCAACCCATTGTTGACAGGCCTATTTACCCACAGATACAGCACCGACCTATTTTTCACAACAGGAAATTCGCATACAGAAGCAAAGGGAGCGCATTACGTAAAAACCGGCACCAATTGCATCTGGGTACCAGATTATTCACTGTTACGGGAACTACTACTGCAGGAGGCACACAAAGGGGTTACCTCGGGTCACTTCGGGATAAAGAAAATGCGACAGCAACTGCAGCGGTATTACCACATGCCAAAGCTGTTGGCCGACGTACATCACAACGTGGGATTGTGCCCCACGTGTCAGGTGATGAAGAGCTCGCGCAAAAGAAAGGCGGGTCCCTTGCAGCCGATCCTAACGCCTGAGCGCGCCTGGCAGCAAGTCACCATGGATTTCGTCACAGGGTTACCTTCGAACCCTGGGGGTAACGGCGCCATTATGGTCGTCGTTGACAGATTGACAAAAATGTCCCACTTCGCTGCATGCAGGAGATCGATCTCATCCGAAGAAACCGCTCGCCTGTTCGTCGCGACCGTCGTTTGACTGCACGGGATACCAGCCGCGATAATCAGCGACCGCGATACAAAGTTTGCAAGCAACTTCTGGAAGAATCTCTAGAAGCAATTCGAGACCTGGCTACAGTTCAGTTCATCGTACCACCCCGAGACCAACGATCGGACGGAGCGAACGAACCAGACCATTGAGCAGCTGATTCGTGCCATGTGCGACGACCCAACAACATGGGAGTAGCACTTGCCGCTGATCGAGTTCGCCTACAACAACGCCCCGTCAGCGACGACGCAGCAGTCCCCGTTCTACCCGAACTACGGGCAAATTCCAACAGTGCCTATGACGCCGAGCCCAAACAACCCAACGCCATGCGCGCAACAATTTGCCGAGATTCTGGAAGCTGCCCGAAGGCGAGCACTAGATGCAATTAAAAAGGCCAACATCATCGCGAAGAGAAATGCTGACCGCCCCCGCCGCCCGGTATCGTACAAGTTAGGGGACTACGTACTGCTCGACACACAGAACTTAAGACTTTCGACACACAGAAATTTCGACCGCGCTACTGCGGACCATAACAAATCAACCACATGATCACCCCAGTTACCGCCCATCTACTCTTGCCGACAGACTAGTACATCAGCCCATCATTCCACGTCAGCCTGCTTCGCCCGTATATCCCGACCACAAGCCAACTACCATGCCATCGACCACCATCCATGACTCACCCCGCATCGGAGCGGATCGTTGAGCTCGAGAAAATTCTTAAGGAATTTTCGGCATTCTTTACCGACGTACGTCAACACCGCGTACAGCAGCAGTCGTTGTTCGCCCGTTACTTCTAACGGGGCTTCGCCAACCTTCGCACGCACTATTCACCAAACCGTGCACCACTGGCTTGGCCATGTCGGCCTACGCTTCGGGACAAGCCCAAACCTCGTTGCCAGCATCGCACTAGCTAGCTTGCACGCACCGCCTTACCGTTTGCATGTTCGCACATAAGTCTTCGCTCATGCCTTTGCTCATGTTACGAGTGCAATTAAGTGAGCGAGCGAGAATTGCACTATCGAAGCAAAACAGTAGATTGAGCGAAGGCATGAGCGAAGGGTATATAGCGAAGCTAGCGTGGTCACAGTAACGCAAGAAAATGGTGTGCGCTACGGGCCTAGCGCTGAGGTTCGGTATTGTCGAGGCGGAGGACCGGAGCGCGGGTTACCAACCGAACGGTGAGGTTGCGTTGCGAGATGTACAGTTGCATGAACAGTGGTCGAGGCGAGTATTGTGAGCGGGTAACGTTTTACTGTTGGGTGTTGTTGGCGAGAACAGTAATGTACGCGGTAAGCAGGGGCGCGAAGTAAGGAAAAGGAATTTTCCTTACACTACCCCTTACGATGGTGCTTGTACGTCTCGGAAGTTGCGGCTGCAGAGGTAATCGGTGAAGACGGGGTGATTTTCAATTTTATCCAGGGGCACCTAGTTGTCCTCGGTAAGCGTGCAGTCTTTCCAGCGAAACAAGAACTCGATCGTGCGAGCTCCACGTGGGTCACGAACTCAATGGCTCAAGATTTTCTCGGGTTTGATTACTTGCACTGTTGGCGGTCGTGTCATGGTGGCTGGATGGTTGCGAGGTAATTGGCTGGTGGATGGGACATATGGGCGGAGTAGGCTGACGTGAAATGACGGGCTAATGTACCCGTCAGCAGGGAGGAGGAGGTGGGCGGTGACGGGTGTGATCATGTGACTAATTCGGAATGGCCTGCAATATCGTGGGTAGAGTTTCGAAGTAATGGGTAGGCGGAGGTTTTGGGTGTTGAGTATCACGAGGTCGGCGGGTTGGTAACTGACAGGGCGGCGGTGGCGATCGGCGTTGCACTTAGCGATGATGTTGGGTTTTTTTATTGCGTCTGCTTGGGTTTTTATTGCGCGTGGTACCGGGTTGTCGGTATTCGGGGTCATGGGCACTGGGGTCTGTCCGTAGTTGAGGTAGAAGGGCGATTGTTGTGTCGTGGCTGACGTGGAGTTGTTGTACGCGAATTCGATGAGTGGCAGCTGTTGTTCCCATGTTGCTGGGTCGTCGCATGTGGCTCAAATTAACTGCTCCATGGTTTGGTTTGTCCATCCTGTCTGTGCGTCGGTTTCGGGGTGGTATGATGAGCTGAACTGTAGTCGTGTTCCGAACTGCTGCCACAGGTTCCTCCAGAAGTTGCTGGTGAATATCGTGTCGCAATCGCTGATGATTGCTGCTACTATCCCGTACAGTCGAACGCCGGTGGAGATGAAGAGTCGGGTTGTTTCTTCGGCTGTGATTGATTTCTTGCAAGCTATGAAATGTGCCATCTATGTCAGTCGATTGACGACGACCAGGATCGCGTCATTCCCACTTGCTCCAGCTGGTAACCCCGAGACGAAGTCCATCGTCACCTACTGCCAAGCACGCTCCGGGGGCGGTATCGGCTGCAGCTGTCCTGCCGGTCGCTGTCGTGACGACTTCATGAGCTGGCAGGTGGGACACAATGCAACGTGTCGCTATACGCCAGTCAGCATCTCGGGCCAGTAGTAATATCGCTGCAGCTTCTGCCGTGTTTTTTCTACTCCGAAATTTCCTGAGGTAACTTCGTTATGTGCCTCCTGTAGTAGTAATTTCCGCAGTAATGTGTAGCCTGGTACCCAGGTGCGGTCGGTGCCGGCTTTTACATAATATACCCCTTTTGCTGCTTCAAACTGCTGCGAATTTCCTCCAGTGAAGAATGGGTTTGTTTAATAGCCCTAGGTAAATAGTCCTGTAAGTAATGGGCTGGTCTGGGCGAGTAGTATGGCGTGTATCTGGGCAGTGGGGCGGGTCAGTGCGTCGGCGATGTTCGAGGCTCCTTTTTTGTAGGTGACTGTGTAGTGGAAGTTGGACTCGATGAAGTCGAGCCAACGGACCTATCGTGGGTTGAGGTGGGGCTGTGCGCGGAGGTACTGTAGTGATTTGCGGTCAGTCCGTACTGTCACGTCTACGCTAGTAAAGTAACCGCGCTAGACCTTGAACGCATGCAGGATCACGAGCATTTTGCGGTTGTGTATCGGGTGATTTTTCTCGGGCGGATGCAGTTATTGTGACTCGTATGCGATAGGCTGTAAGCCGTTGCCAAAATCATGTGGCAGTACGGCTCCGATGGCGATGTCGCTTGTGGCTGTAACTACTTCGAATGGGCGGTGTGGGTCGGCGATGCGCAGTACGGGCGGTGAACAGAGAACATTTTTCATAGCAAAGAAGGCAGCATGCTCTTTCTCCCCCCACGTAAAAGCGACCACGTTCTGCAAAAGATCTGTCAGTGGGGCAGTTAACCGTGCCATGTCGGGGACGAACCGATGCACATAATTAACAAACCCTAAAAAACTCTGCAGCTCCGTGATATTCGTCGGGGGGTGCCACGCTTTCACCGTGTCTAATTTCTTCAGGTCGATCTCAGCTCCAGCCTCCGAAATAACGTGCCCCATAAATTGTCCTGAAAAACTCGCACTTGAACCCTTGGTCAGTAGTCGATGCTCGTCGATATTTTTAAATATTGCTTCCAGATCTGCTAAGTGCTGCTGCTTGTCGCGACTGTAGACCAGGATGTCGTCGAGTTAAACTATCACGCACTTGTCTAAAAGTGGCCTAAACACATCGTTGATGGTCATCTAAAATGTCGCCGGTGCGTTGGTCAGCCCGAATGGCATCACATTGTACTCGAATGACCCGTATCTAGTCCGAAAAGTTGTCTTGGCGCAGTCTGATGGTTCGACTCTAATCTGGTGACAACCTCCCCGCATGTTGATTTTCGCGAAAACTCGTGCTGTTAGCAGTTGATCTATCAGTTTGTCGGCACGGGGGATGGAGTATCGCGACTTGACTGTAACTCTGTTCAGTGCACGGTAGTCGATATACATGCAAAACCCTACGTCTTTTTTCGGTGTGAATAGTATCGGTGCGGCAAACGCGGATGAACTTGGTCGGATACACCTTTTCTGAACTGCACATAACCGCACAGAACCGCACCCGGTGCCCCACCTGTACCAGCAGCACCAGTAGCAGCAGTTTAGGCTGCCCCAGCACTCGAGCAGCAGCTTAGACTACCGCTAGTGCACCAGCAGCAGCTTAGACTGCCCCCAGCGGAACCAGCAGCAGGATAGCCTACCGTCAGCAGCAGTTTAGGCCCACCTGCCAGCACCACCCCCGTTTCTAGCTACTCACATGGCTTGTACTCGAGTCCTACAGCAGCAGGGCCAGCCGCAGCACTCCCGGCAGTGGGGACCTGCGGGTTCAAAGTGTGGAGCCCTCAGCAGTGGCTCAGCTAGCAGTGGGCGAGACGTCGGCCCCTCCGGGTACCGGGCCCTGACAGGCCCTGGTGCTGGCACTACCTGCTGGAGTCCTGACCACTCTGCGTCCAGCTGCTACCGTCGACTCGACGACCTTCACCGTGAGCGTTTTGGTCCTCATGCTATTACACCGCACTGGCCCTCGCGACTTCGCCAGCGCACTGCTGCACTAGTTGAGTCTCACCTACCTGGTCTAGGACCGTTCCCGGCTGCACGAGTAGAGACCTGTGTTTCCAGTCTTGGTGCGTGTGTTGTTTCCAGTCCAGGCGCCTCTGAGGGTCTTTGTGTAGGAGCTGCAGCTACCACTAGTCTAGCACTAGCCTTTGTAGCTGGTTCGGGTGCGACCCCACAGACTGCACAGCTTTCCTTCACCCTAGACTCTGGAGCGTCCAGCTGTTTCTTTCACGACTGTACTGACCTCACACCACTGCGCACTGCAGTCACTGTCGCCTTAGCTGACCCCTCTGTGGGACGTGTAGTTGCTCGCAGCACCACCACTCTCCCGTGTCCGGCGGCTCCCTCAGGTTTTCTTACAGGTTACTACACCCCCTTGTTCTCTAGGAACCTGGTGGGTGTCAGTCACCTCCACGACCTAGGTGTAGTCACCACTTTCCCACTGGACGAGCCTGTTGCCTCCTGCACAGTCGGTACCACTGGGGCCCCTCTGGCCACTTTTCACAGGGAGCCGGGCTCTGGTCTGTACTCACTACACACTGGGTCCCACCGCACTGGGTCAGGCCAGGTCAGGTCAGGTCAGGTAGCTGCTGTGTCGTGCGACTGTCGCTCCCTCACCCACCCGTCTGTCCTCTGGCACCACCGTCTAGGTCACCCGTCGTTCCCACGTCTTAGTAGGATGACACGTTACCGTCTGGTCTCAGGTCTCCCAGAGTCGCTTGCCCCGCTTCCTCGCTCGCCTGCGCCGCTGTGCACTCCTTGCGTCGAGGGTCGGCAGCGCGCTGCCCCTCACTCCTCGTTCCCCCCCACCACGGCTCCCTTCCAGACCCTGCACTTGGACGTCTGGGGCCCCTCCCCGGTCCTTCGACCACGTCAGGAGCGCTACTTCCTGATAGTGGTGGACGACTACTCCCGCTACACCGCGGTTTTCCCCTTGCGACGGAAGGCCGACGTGCCTACCGTCCTCGAGCCGTAGCTGCTAGCGTGGGGTGGTGCCCAGGGCCTGTGTGGGCTTCGCCTACACTCGGACCGTGGTGGTGAGTTCTCTTCCACTCGTTTGGAGACGTTCTGTCAGGGTCCGGGAGTCATTCAGTCGTACACGCTACCAGCCTCGCCGCAGCAGAACGGGGTAGCCGAGCGTCGCATCGGCCTGGTCATGGAGGTTGCCCGGACCTCCATGTGCCATGCCGGTGCCCCTCAGTTCTTGTGGCCTCAGGCGGTCCGCTACGCCGCGCACCAGCTGAACCTGTGGCCCAGTGACGCACGGCCACGGGTGACGCCGGTCTCTCTCTGGTCAGGTTTACAGGGTGTAGCAGCTGACTTCCGTGTCTGGGGTTGTCTGGCTCACGTTCGCGCCCCTGGCGCGAACAAGTTGTCTCCGCGCACACCTGCCTGCGTCTTTCTTGGCTTTCCTTTGGACGCCTCCGGCTGGGTGTTCTACGACCCGGTCACCTGCGGGTTCTTCGCTTCTCAGGACGTCACGATCGACGAGTCTGTCTGTTACTGCAGGGGTCGCCCCCACCGAGGTACTGAGGTCTTTTCCCCCCTGCTGTTCCTCAGTCGCCTCCCCCAGTCGCCCCGGTAGACCCCCCTCCTTCGCGTCCTGCCCCGTCAGGTGTGTCGCACGTCACTCCGCAGTCGTCCCCCCCGCAGCGTCCAGTCCCTGTCGTGTCTGGGGGTGCGGGAGGTGCAGTTGCGGAGGGTGAGGGTACTGGGGCTGCAGGAGCTGGTGGTGTCGGCCCTGGGGGTGCAGGGGTTGTGGGAGTGGAGGTCACTCCTGTGGAGGACACGGCAGCCTCGAGTCGGCGGCCTCGCCCCGCCTCACCCCCTGGCTTCCCGTCCGTCCCGCAGTTTCCCCCTCGTTCTTCTCTGCCGTCGGTTGCTGCGGAGCCTGGGGGTGTTCTTGTGGGAGGTACTGGAGGCCCCGGGGGTGTCGGTGGTGGAGGTGCTGGTTCTGGGGGTGCTGGAGCTGGAGGCACTGGCACTGTGGCGCCTACACCGCGCACTGTACGTTTCCTGACCCGTAAGCAGCGTCTCCTTCGGTTGGAGAGGGAGGAGCGTGAGCAGTTTGAGAGGACACAGCAGCAGCTGCAGCAGCAGCAGCAGCAGCAGCAGCAGGAGAGAGTAGAGGAGGAGTCACAGCCGCAGCAGGAGAGGGTCGAGCATGAGTCCCACCCGCAGCAGCAGGTACAGTTACAGACCCAGCAGGAGAGAGTAGAGGAGTCACGGCCACACCAGGAGAGGGTAGAGCAGGAGTCCCGCCCGCAGCAGCAGGTGCAGTTACAGACACACAAGGAGAGAGTAGAGGAGCAGTCCCGGCCGCACCAGGAGAGGGTAGAGCAAGAGTCCCACCCGCAGCAGCAGGTACAGTTACAGACCCAGCAGGAGAGAGTAGAGGAGGAGTCACGGCCGCAGCAGGAGAGGGTAGTGCAGGAGTCCCAGTTGCAGCAGCGGGTGCAGCTGCAGTCGCAGCAGGAGAGGGCAGAGGCGGAGCCACAGGTGCAGCAGCAGGGGCCGGTACCGTCACAGCAGACTCCAGAGGAGGCGGAGCAGCGGCGACTGCGACTACGCGACCTCCCCGACCCAGCACCTGCACGCTTTGTTCGTGGTCCCCTACCGTCCCCTCCTGTTCCCCCTGTTGAGTCCCTTTCCTCGTCCCAGTGGACTCGTCGTTCTCCCCTCAGTCGTGATGTGTCCCAAGAGCGTCGTCGGTCCCGTTACCGTGCAGAGGGTCCGTTCCACCTTGTTCTTCGCTCTCGTGTTCCACCTCCACCTGTCCTTCCACAGCCCCCTAAGTCGTCCCTCACTGTGCTTCACGACCCGTTGTCCGACTACCTCCTTGCCTCCCGTCTTGTCATCTCCCGTGTTTTGTCCGCGTTGGTGACTCACCCGACTGCACCCCTGTCGTCTGTCTCAGCTCTTGTTACCACTGTCGCTGGCTTTGCCTCTTCCCACCACCTTAACTACGCCGCTCACGTGGTGAGTGGCCCTGCTCGTTCTCCGTTCTCTGGGGGTGCTCCTCTCTTTCCCTTGGAGGTCCTCGAGGACAGGCAGTTCGAGCTTGGTTTCCTTGCAGCCGCTGTTCCTCATCTCTGCGCCATGCTACTTGCCCCTGAGGGAGATCCAGACGCCCTTGACATCCCGATACCTCGCACTCACGCCGAGGCAGTCTCGGGACCCTGGGCTTCGTACTGGATAGCATCTGAGGAGGCAGAGATGGCATCTTATAGGTCCACAGGCCCTTACGTCGATGCAGTCCCACCACCTGGGACAAACGTCGTCAGTGGCCGATGGCTCTACAAGGTGAAGCGGCCGCCTAGATCACCACCTGTGTTCAAGGCGCGCTATGTGGCGAGAGGCTTCAGTCAGCGAGAGGGGGTGGACTTCTTCCAGACCTTCGCTCCCACCCCGAAGATGAGTACTCTTCGGGTGTTGCTGCATATTGCAGCACAGCGCGACTACGAGTTGCACTCCTTGGACTTTTCCACCGCGTTCCTTCAGGGGAGCCTGCACGAGCAGATCTGGCTGCGTCGCCCGCCTGGCTTCACTGGCTCTTTTCCACCTGGGACCCAGTGGCAGCTGCGTCGACCAGCCTACGGCCTGCGTCAGGCTCCACGTGAGTGGCACGACACACTTCGCTCGACCCTTGCAGCGCTTGACTTCTTTCCGTCGTCTGCTGACCCGTCACTGTTCGTTCGCCGTGGCTCGACCCCGTTCTTTGTCCTGGTCTACGTCGACGACCTGGTGTTCGCCACTCCCGACCGACACGCGTTGGCCTCCGTGAAGGAGGAACTGCAGAGGAGACACACTTGCACTTACCTTGGTGAGCTGCAGCACTACCTTGGCCTGCAGATCACCAGGGACAGGGCAGCTCGCACCATTACGCTGAGTCAGTCGCATATGGTCGAGCAGATCCTCACGCGGTTTCGTTTCCCGTTCTCCAAGGTACAGCTCACCCCTCTTGGTGTGGACCATGGGCTCACGGCTCCACCTTCGGACGAGCCATTTGAGTCCAGCGGTCCATACCCTGAGCTGGTGGGTTGTCTCATGTACCTGATGACCTGTACTCGCCCAGACCTAGCTTACCCTCTTAGCATCCTTGCGCGTTTTGTTGCGCCTGGGAGACACCGACCTTCCCACTGGTACGCGGCTAAGAGGGTGGCGAAGTATGTGGCGAGTACATCAGGCATGGGACTTGTCCTTGGAGGGAAGCAGCCAGTTACACTCACAGGTTACTCAGACTCGTCGTGGGCCGACGACGCGGAGACGCGCCGGTCTACACAGGGGTACTCCTTTAGCCTCGGAGCAGGTGCTGTTTCGTGGCGGTCGACTCGGGCGTCGTCTGTCGCCGGTTCCAGCTGTGAGGCAGAGGTGTACGCTGCGGCCATGGCCGCTCAGGAGCTTCGCTGGCTGTCTTTCCTTCTCACCGACCTTGGTGAGCGGCCTCGCTCTCCCCCAGTCTTGTTCGCCGACAACAGGTCCGCTGTCCTGTTGTGTGAGGAGCCTCGACTGGTTGGGAAGGCGAAGCACATCCAGCTTCGTTACTTCCTTCTGCGTGAGTTGCAGCAGCGTGGCCAGGCACGCGTGGTACGTGTGGTCTCTGAGGCCAACACTGCAGATATCTTCACCAAGGCGTTGCCGCCTTGTGACCACCAGCGTTTCTGCACCCAGCTTGGCCTTGTGTCTACATGCCCTCACTTGCTTGTTTAGAGATGCTTTGCTTTGTACTCTGGCATCTCTTTATATCTGCTATATATATATGCATCTAGACTGGCCTTGTGGCCCTGTGCTTCTGTAGAGACGCTTGTCGTGTACTCTTGCATTTTCTATATTTGCTATATCCTTGCATGTGGACTGGCCTTGTGGCCCCTCGCTTGTTCTCGGACTGTGTGGTGATCTTGAGATCCACCCCGAGATTTGTTGTGTTTTTTGCGAACTGGTCATGTGACCCTTGCTGTGTGTTGCTTTCCACAGGGCTTCCGTCACCTAGACTATGGGGGTGTGTCAAGCTATATTTGTTATAGCTTATTTGTGTTAGTCTAGGAGTACTTCATGTTTTCCTAGGGTTAGGGTTATGCTTGCTATATCTTGCTTGTTTTCACTTTTCCTTACTCAACTTATATTTTTGTAACTTGACACCCTGACGTGCGCACCCTGCCCTACCACGCGCCGCTCACTGCTGCACTGCTGCTAGCGCGCTCCCTGCTGCACTGCTGCTAGCATGCTGCTCTGCTGCTAGCGCGCCCAACTGCTCTGCCTGCTATGGCCAATCTCAACGTTCTCACCTTCGATTCAGAGGGCCGCCCGATAGAGTTCAATGCATGGCGAGACGACTTACAGCTGTTCCTGGTGACAGACTCTAAGGACGGTACTTCGCTGTTTGACCTCACTTCTGGCGCCTCGCCCGCCCGTGACACCACAGCTGACAGTGCGACCCGCTCATAGTGGCTTACCCGTGACGCTGCTGCTCGCCTAGCCATTCGCAACCACCTGCCGTTAGCCGAACGCGGCCACTTTGGCCAGCATAAGACAGCAAAAGCACTGTACGACGCTGTAGTCGCTCGTTACTCCTCCCCGGCCACTGCTGCTCTAGGCCGCCTTCTCCTGCCCCACCTATTCCCAGAGCTGTCCGCCTTTGCCACAGTAGCCGACCTAGTCACTCACTTCCGAACTAGTGACACTCGCTACCGTGCTGCGCTCCCCGCCGAGTTTCTCACCAAGAACCTCCCCCCCTATATACATCACGCTCTACTTCATAGTCACCCGCCTCCCTGACTCTCTTACTGCAGTCAGGGACCTCCTCCTAGCACTTGACCCCACCGACCTCACTGTCCACCTGCTTGAGAAGCACCTCCTAGCAGCTGAGACTAGCATAGCCGCTGTAGGCGCTTCTCGTGGCACTCCTCGCACCCCCTTCTTTGAGGGGTGTTCGCCCTCCCCCCTACTCCCTTCAGTCGCCTCTGCTGGAGCTGTTGACTACCTTCGTGCTGAGGAGGTAGGAGCCGCGTCTGCCCCTAGTGGGAGGCGCCGCAGCGGCAGGGGCAGGGGAGGCAGGAGCGGTGGGGGTGGCAGAGGTGGAGGCGGTGGTGGGGGCGGTGGAGGCGGTGGAGGGGGCGGCGGTGGAGGAGGTAGTGGTGGTGGGGGCGGAGGGGCAGGTGGCGGCGGTAGTGGCGGCAGTGGGAGTGGTGGAGGCAGTGGAGGCGGAGGCAGTGGTGGCGGCAGGGGTGGTACCAGCCAGAGGGGAGGCCTTGGAGGTGGCCAGAGGCAGCAGCAGCGTCAGCCCCTTTCGTCTCAGGATCTCCATGAGTGGTTTGCTCAGCGTGGGGCAGGTGGGGGTGGAGGTCGCTGCCCGTATGTCATTCGTACAGGTGACCGCACTGGTCAGACATGATGGCTGCCTCACACGCAGCACCGCTGCTTCTCCCGTCTTACCGACGCCTTTCGCGCAGAGTTTCCCGACGCGCCTGAGGTCCCTCACTGGGCAGAGCTACTTAGGCAGAATGTGGAAATCTTTGCTCTAGACTTTGATGCTATCCTATCTGCCATGAATACATTGACTGCTAGTGCTGAGGGTGACTGTTACCTGTGTATGCCGCCAGACCCAGGTATAGAGGCTGCTGCTCTAGGTGATATTGAGTCTGCTGCCCTAGGTGCTGGTGAGTCTGCTCTCTCTGGTACTGCGTCTGCTGCGGCCCTGCACACCTTCACGCTTGACTCAGGTGCTTCCCGCAGTTTCTTTCGCGACAGTACCACAGTCACACCGCTCTCTGCACCTGTTGCTGTCTCTTTGGCTGACCCCTCTGGGGGACCAGTCCTTGCACGTTCCTCCACTGTTCTGCCCTGTCCGGCGGTTCCGTCTGGGTCACTGTCAGGTCTCCACCTCCCCTCGTTCTCTACGAACTTGGTGAGCACTGCTGTCCTCCAGGATGCGGGGGTTGACACCTTCACCCCTGGACGGCAGCGTGTGGCAATCTGTACATGCTCCCGGACCGGTCGCCACCTGGCCACGTTCACCCGTCGGCCTGGGTCGAGTCTATACACACTGACTACTGCACCTCCTCAGGTAGCTGCGTTTGCGTCTGCGTCAGGTCAGCTTGCTGCCCCCTGCTCGTGCCGCGCCCTGTCGCACCAGACGCTCCTTTGGCACCACCGTCTTGGTCACCCCTCTGTGGCACGCCTCCGTGGCATGCACTCCCGTCTCCTTGTCTCTGGTCTTCCCAGGTCTCTGCCTCCCCTCCCACCCTCGCCTGCCCCTCCCTGCCTTCCGTGTGTCGAGGGGCGGCAGCACGCCGCTCCTCACTCCTCATTCCCCCCGACAGAGGCTCCCCTGCAGACTCTCCACCTGGACGTGTGGGGCCCAGCCCGCGTCCGTGGACAGGGCCACGAGCGGTACTTTCTGATGGTTGTCGACGACTACTCGCGTTACACCACGGTCTTCCCCTTGCGCCGCAAGGGGGAGGTCCCTGATGTTCTGATCCCTTGGATCCGCGCTGTTCGTCTCCAGCTCCGCGAGCGGTTCAAGACGGAACTTCCAGTCCTGCGTCTGCACTCTGACAGAGGTGGTGAGTTTTCCTTCGACCTCTTGCGGGCCTTTTGTCGTGCGGAGAGCATTCGCCAGACGTTCACAGTTCCGGCCTCTCCGCAGCAGAATGGGGTTGCTGAGCGCCGCATTGGCTTAGTCATGGAGGTCGCTCGTACGTCCATGATCCATGCGGCTGTCCCCCATTTTCTGTGGCCGTTTGCAGTCCAGTACGCTGCGCATCAGCTCAACCTCTGACCCCGTGTCTCCTTGCCGGAGACCTCGCCTACACTGCATTGGACGAGGGAGGTTGGCGATGCGTCGGTGTTCCGGGTCTGGCGATGTCGAGCCTTTGTCTGCAATACGTCCGCGGACAAGCTCTCCTCCTGCGCCGTTCCCTGTGTCTTTCTTGGCTTTGTCCCTGACGCGCCTGGCTGGCAGTTTTTCCAACCCACCTCGCACCATGTCCTGCCCTCTCAGGACGTCACGTTTGACGAGTCGGTTCCCTTTTACCGTCTCTTCCCCTACCGCACTGCCCCTCTCCGCTACCGCACTGCACTCCCCTACCGCACGAGTCGGTTCCCCCGCCGCTCTTCCTCGCACCAGGTCCTCCTCCGGTAGACCCCCTTCCTCCTCAGGGTCCTACTCCCTCAGATGTGTCCCAGGTAGCCATGTCGAGCCTGTCGAGGTCGCTGTCGACTATGGTGCTGCTAGAGGTGTTGCGTCTGGGGGTGCTGAGCCTGCGGGTGCGGGGCCTGGGGGTGCTGGGCGTGAGTGTGCGGAGCCTGGGGGTGCTGAGCTTGAGCGTGCGGAGCCTGGGGGTGCTGAGCCTGGGGTTGCTGAGTCTGAGGGTGCGGAGCCTGGGGGTGCTGATCCTGCGGGTGCGGAGCCTCGGGGTGCTGAGCCTGAGCGTGCGGAGCCTGGAGGTGCTGAGCTTGGGGGTGCTGAGCCCGAGTGTGCTGAGCCTGGGGGCCCTTCGCGTGTCTTGTCACGGCCGGAGTCTCTCTCGCGCGAGTGGTTTGCTCGGCGCTGGAGCCTCCGGGGTGGTGCTACTGGAGCTGGAGCTACTGGAGGTGCTGAAACCGCTAGTCCCGGAGGTGCTCGTACTGGAGGTACTGGAGCTGCTGGGGCTGGAGGTACTGCTGGAGCTGCTGGAGGTACTAGAGCTGCTGGAGCTGGAGGTGCTGCTGGAGCTGGAGCTGCTGGAGGTGTTGGAGCTACTGGAGCTGGAGGTGCTGCTGGAGCTGGACCTACTGGAGGTGCTGCTGGAGCTGGAGCTGCAGGAGGTGCTGGAGCTGGAGCTGCTGGAGGTACTGGAGCTGCTGGAGCTGGAGGTGCTTCTGGAGCTGGAGCTGGAGTTGCTGCTGGAGCTGGAGCTGTTGGAGGAACTGGTGCTGTCAGTGCTAGTGCTGGAGGTGCTGTGCGGCCGCGACCGTACTTCGTTCCACTACTTCAGCAGGTTCTTGGTCTCCCGCCTTCTGCTGACCTTGCTCCTCCCTTCCTGTATCCACCGCCTGACCAGTCCCAGCCACAGCTACTGCCAGCCTCCCCGCTGCCTGCTCCTTCCCCTTACACTGAGCAGCTCGAAGGTCTTACTGAGCGTCGTGAGCCTGCGTTTCGTCCTGCGTCGCCTGTTCGCGCTAGTCGCACTGGTCGTCGTGTTCCGCGTCCGCGTCCTCCTCCTGTCCCCGGCACGCACCAGATGGCACTTCAACCTTCCTCTGTTCCACTGCGTGTCCCTCTGCCGTCTCCTCCTGCGTCCTCCCTTGCTGACGGTCCGGACCTGGAGTCAGACTCCCTTCGTGCTGCTAGTCCTACTGTCACGCGTCTCCTGGCCACTGTTGTCAGTGACCCTTCCTTTGAGACCACTGCTGCGTCCTTAGTTGCTGAGCTTGTCGACTTTGCTGCTCGCTGTCATCTAGACTACGCCGCTAGCCTTGTTGCTGAGTCAGAGTCTGTTTGTCCTCCATCCGTCGGGGGTGAGTATGCTCTTGGCACGGACGTCCTTGAGGACAGGCAAGAGGACTTTGAGTGCTTTACAGCCGCTGTACCTCATCTCGTGTCCATGCTGATTGCACCTGAGGGAGACCCGGATGCACCAGACATCACGACCCCGCGCTCTTACGCGAAGGCGATAGAGGGTCCCTACTCCTCTCAGTGGCAGTCAGCCATGGACGCAGAGATGGCTTCCTGGAAGTCCACAGGCACCTACATCGACGATGTTCCCCCGCCTGGGGCGAACATCGTCAGTGGCATGTGGAATTTCAGGGTGAAGCGGCCGCCGGGTTCTCCGCCTGTCTTCAAGGCGCGTTACGTTGCACAAGGCTTCAGTCAGCGATAGGGAGTTGACATCTTCCAGACCTTCTCCCCCACCCCCAAGATGACCACTCTTCGGGTTCTGCTGCGCATAGCTGCTCAGCGTGACTACGAGCTGCACTCTCTTGACTTCAGCACTGCTTTCCTACAGGGCAGCCTGCACGAGGAGATCTGGCTGCGCCGCCCACCTGGCTTCACTGGGTCGTTTCCTCCTGGTACCCAGTGGAGCCTCCGGCGGCCAGTCTACGGTCTCCGCCAGGCACCCCGTGAGTGGCAAGACACACTGAGGATGACCCTTGCAGCTCTTGGCTTTGCTCCTTCCACTGCTGACCCGTCGCTGTTTCTACGCACCGACACCTCTCTGCCGCCGTTCTACGTCCTCGTGTACGTCGACGACTTGGGCTTCGCCACTTCTGACACGGAGGGACTCGCCCACGTGAAGTCCGAGCTGCAGAAGAGACACACGTGCACAGACCTGGGTGAGCTGTGCAACTATCTTGGATTGCGGATCACCCGGGACAGAGCACAGCGCACCATTACCTTGACTCAGTCACACATGGTGCAACAGGTCCTTCAGCGCTTCGGCTTCATGTACTCCTCGCCTCAGCCCACTCCTCTGCCTACTCGCCACTCGCTCTCAGCTCTGCCTTCGGATGAGTCCGTAGAGCCGAGTGGTCTGTATCCAGAGCTGATTGCACCTGAGGGAGACCCGGATGCACCAGACATCCCGACCCCGCGCTCTTACGCAGAGGCGATAGAGGGTCCCTACTCCTCTCAGTGGCAGTCAGCCATGGACGCAGAGATGGCATCCTGGAAGTCCACAGGCACTTACGTCGACGAGGTTCCCCCATCTGGGGCGAACATCGTCAGTGGCATGTGGATTTTCAGGGTGAAGCGGCCGCCGGGTTCTCCGCCTGTCTTCAAGGCGCGTTACGTTGCACGAGGCTTCAGTCAGCGACAGGGAGTTGACTTCTTCCAGACCTTCTCCCCTACCCCGAAGATGACCACTCTTCGGGTGCTGCTACACGTCGCCGTTCAGCGTGACTACGAGCTTCACTCTCTTGACTTCAGCACAGCCTTCCTACAGGGCAGCCTGCACGAGGAGATCTGGCTGCGCCGCCCACCTGGTTTCACTAGGTCATTCCCTCCTGGAGCCACTGAGCCCGGAAGACACCGACCAGAGCACTGGAAGGCCACTAAGAGGGTGATGCGCTACTTGTGCAGTACGTCGGGCATGGGGCTCGTGCTTGGAGGACGGGGTCCAGTTGTCCTCACTAGTCACGCGGACGCTTCTTGGGTTGACGACTTGCCTACGCAGTGGTCGTCACAGGGTTACACCTTCAGCCTTGGCTCCGGCTCTGATTCGTGGCGGTCTACCCGCTCGTCTTCTGTTCTCAGCTCCAGTTGTGAGTCTGAGATCTACGCAGGGGCCATGGCTGCACAGGAGTTACGCTGGCTCACCTACCTGCTGACCGACTTGGGAGAGCCGCCTCGTTCTCCTCCAATTCTGTACGTCGACAACAAGGCCATGATTGCCTTGTGTCAGGAGCACAGACTGAAGCACAGAACGAAGCACATAGCTCTGCGCTACTTCCTTGCTCGAGAGTTGCAGCAGTGTGGTCAGCTTCGTCTTGTTTACGTGGCCTCTCAGGCCAACACTGCTGATATCTTCACCAAGGCACTTCCGCCTTGTGATCATCAGCGTTTCTGTATTGTTTTAGGCCTTGTGCCTACTTGGCCTCACTTGCTCACTTCTTGACTTTGCTTGTACTGTGATCTATATACTTACACCTGCATGCTTATACTTGCTAGGTTGTGATCGATGTACTGCTTGTTCTCCTTTATATATAACTCTGCATGTGAACTGGCCTTGTGGCCATTTGCTTGTGCTTAGAATGTGTGGTGACTTCGTGATCCACCCTGAGCTTGCTTTGCCTTTCTTGACTGGTCTTGTGACCTCTTCTTCTCTCCCACTTTGCCTATGGGGGTGTGTGAAACATATATGCTGTTTATTGTGTAGGCTGTAGTGGGGTAGCCCATATGGGGTACAACCCAAATTAGGGTTTGCTACTTGTACCCATCCTGCTGCTAGTTCATTCATTCCTGTTCGTTATTCTGACAGCACTCACCTGCTACACAAACAAGCCCTTTTATCCCAGTGGTTAGTGGCTGGGATTCTGACATGCTTTACTTCTCCTACTACCGTGATGTTCACTGCGTACACATCAGCTCCAGCGGCGACAGGCCGTTTCATCGTGATTGCATTGACGTGGACCGTTGAAGACTCAGGTGACCGCCAGCGAGGTAGCTCGACCCAGTTACCATCACTTTGCACAGTGCAGCTGCCTGTCGTCCAGTCAATTCGCGGGTTGTAGTGTCACAGCCAATCACGTCCCAATAGAATGTTGTGCCCATTCAGCGTCGTCACGAACATTTCCTGTATAAGCCTGACATTCCCCCCGCTGCGAACCTTCCACTCTGTCAACTTTCTCTCGTATAGCTAGTGGCATGCCGTCAATCTCTGGTAAGCAATTACTAAGTGTCAATTGCAGCTTCCGTGCCGTCGCAGTATTGACCAAACTGTCACTTGCTCCTCCCTCAATATAAATCTTCACTGCTACCCCCTGTATTTTTCCGTGAACCAGTATTGGGCAATCTGTCGCTGTACCCTCCTTATTCAGCCGAGCCTGGTCGATTGTGTGAATCGGTACTGTAACTCGGTGAGGGTCTGTGAGGGTCTCGTCAGTAGTGGGTCCGTACTCTACTGACTGTTGGCGTTTCCCTGCCTCCCAGACTCCCTCCCCTGCTCTGCTCCACAGCGCCTTAACTCTTCTGTGCATTCACTCTTGCGATGGCCCGACCTCTTGCATGCAAAGCAGCGCCTTTAAATGGCATGGCAGCTGCATTCGTCGCAATGGCGTGTACAGTGGCGTGCTCGGTCGGTCCTCGAGGGCGATGTCCGGAGTAGGACCCCGATCTCGGACGGCGTAGGATGTCGATCTACTCTGCTAGCGCCAAGATTTTGTTGAAGTTTGAGATCCCATGAAGAAGAAATTCTTGTGAGATGTCCGGCTTCAGGCCGCCAACGTAGCAATCCACTTGCTCTGCTTCGTGCATGTAGCCGACTTGTTCGCACAGCGCGAGAAAATCGCTGGTGTAGTCTTGAACTGACCCAAGCTGTCGCCAATTGCGCAGCTTCTGACGTGCTAAAATCGAGGCCGCGATTCGCTCGAAGCGCGTCCGAAGCCCTGCGCTCCACGCGTCCCACGTGTTGTATTGTGCTGTCTCGCAGAATGAACTCCAGGTGACGGCTGGATCCGCGGGCCCTTCCTCTTGCGACAGTGGCTCGTAGGCGCGCGACGACGTCACGATGACTCGCCACCAGTCCATGGCGGGGCCCCGCAGCAATGACACGTCGTAGCGGATCTTCGTTGCATCCGACGTGACGTACTTCGCGTAAAAAAACACGTTTATCATGAACACCCATGATTGAACCGTCGGACCTCCACACTGGCCAGGATCGAAGCAGGGCAGGTGGTGCGGCTTGAATGGCATTGGCTCACCAATGTCGTCGTTTCCGGCTAATGCTGCAAATCCGACGTGACGACGAGCCTCCCGAGGTGCATTCACGCCCGGTATGGTCGTGGTTCTCTCCATGCCCGGCATGGATTGGGCGGCGCCGTCGTTGGCTGCGCCTGAGTGCTGTTCCACGCTGTCGTGCTGCGACGGTGTGCCGGACGAAATGAGAATCGGCTCTTCCGATTGTGCAAGTGCATTTGCAGATGCTGGTGCATTCACCATTGATTGCTGTCGGGCGGAGTCGCGTTCCGTCATGAGCGTCGCGATTTCGAGCGTTGATTCCTCGAGCTGGCGCACAAGTTGGTCGAGGCGCTCTTGCGTCAACGTCGCGAGGTTAGATTCAGCCATGGCGGGGATGTCGGGCGAGCTCAGCGAGAGCCTCAGTCGTGGCTGAGTGTGCTTACGAGAAGGCACACAAGGAGCGGTGCTTGGTCGCTAAGAGACGTCTACCCCCTCCAAAAAGTGAGATAGTGGGGAAGCAAATGTGTGGGCACGGTACGAGAAGAGATCGTAGGCTCCGATACTAACAAAGTGTTACAAGTGCAATTAAGTAAGCAAACGAGAATTGACCTTCGAAGCAAAGCAGTACATTGAGCGAGGGCATGAGCGAAGAATAAATAGCAAAGCTAGCGTGGTAACGTAACGCGAGAAAATGGGGTGCGGTACGGGCCTAGCACCGAGGTTGGGTATTGTCGAGGCGTGAGCACGGGTTACCAACCGAACCGTGAGGTTGGGTCACGAGGTGTATAGTGGCGGGAACAGTGGTCGAGGCGAGTAACATTTTACTGTTGGGTGCTGTTGGGAGGGAACTGTCATGTACGCAATAAGCAGGGGCGCGAAGTAAGGGAAAGTGTAAGGAAAATTCCTTTTCCTTACTTCGCGTCCCTGCTCAGCGCGTACACCACTGTTCCCGCCAATAGCACCAAACAGTAAACCGTTACCACTCGCGACATTCGCCTCGACACTATTCCCGCCGATGTTCACGACGCTGTTAGAAACTAAGAATGAACGAGGAATGATGAAACTAGGCAGCAGGGTGATACAAGTAGGCAACCCTAACAATGTTGTACCCCCTAAGGCTAAACCCACTATAGCCTACACAATATAAACATATATAATGTTTGACACACCCCCATAGGCTAAGTGGGAGACAACCAGATGGTCACAAGACCAGTCAAAGCAAAGCAAAGCAAGCTCAGGGTGGATCTCAAGGAAACCACACAAATTCCGAGCACAAGCAAGTGGTCATAAGACCAGTTCACATGCAGTTTGATAATATAACAAGAGGTACAGTGATCACAACCTAGCAAGTGTAAGCATGCAGGTATATATATATAGAGATCACAGTACAAACAGAGTCAAGAAGTAAGCAAGTGAGGCACAGTAGGCACAAGGCCTAGAACAGTACAGAAACGCTGATGATCACAAGGCTGAAGCGCCTTGGTGAACACATCAGCAGTGTTGGCCCGAGTGGCCACGTAGGCAAGACGAAGCTGACCTCGCTGCTGCAGCTCTCGAGCAAGGAAGTAGCGTAGAGCGATATGCTTCGTTCTGTGCTCCAGTTTGTGCTCCTGACACAAGGCAATGGTAGCCTTGTTGTCGACTTACAGCACTGGAGGAGAACGAGGCCGCTCTCCGAGGTCAGTCAGCAGGTAGGTGAGCCAGCGTAACTCCTGTGCAGCCATGGCTGTGGCGTAGATCTCAGCCTCACGACTGGAGCTGAGAACTGAAGATGAGCGAGTAGAACGCCAAGAAACTGAACCAGAGCCAAGGCTGAAGGTGTAACCCTGAGACGACCGCTGAGTAGCCTGGTCGTCAGCCCAAGAAGCGTCTGAGTGCCCAGTGAGGACAACTCTAGCCCGTCCTCCAAGCACGAGCCCCATGCCCGACGTACTGCACAAGTAGCGCAACACCCTCTTAGCGGCATCCATGTGCTCCTTCCGGTGACGGCCAGGAGCGACATAGCGTGCTAGGATGCTAAGAGGGTATGCAAGGTCAGGTCGAGTGCAAGTCATCAGGTACATGAGGCAGCCCACAAGCTCTGGATACGGGCCACTCGGCTCTACGGACTCATCCAAAGGCAGAGCTGAGAGCGAGTGACCGGTAGGCAGAGGAGTGGACTGGGGCGAGGAGTACGTGAAGCGGAAGCGCTGAAGGACCTGCTGCACCATGTGTGACTGAGTGAAGGTGATGGTGCGCTGTGCTCTGTCCCGGGTGATCCGCAAGCCAAGATAGCTTGTCAGTTCACCCAGGTCTGTGCACGTGTGTCTCTTCTGCAGCTCCGACTTCACGTGGGCGAGTGCCTCAGTGTCAGCAGTAGCAAAGACCAAGTCGTCTACGTAAACGAGAACGTAGAACGGCGGCAGAGTGGTGTCGGTGCGTAGAAACAGCGACGGGTCAGCAGTAGAAGGAGCAAACCCAAGAGCAGCAAGAGTAGTCCTCAGTGTGTTGTGCCACTCACGGGGTGCCTGGCGGAGACCGTAGACTGGCCACCGGAGGCTCCACTGGGTACCAGGAGGGAACGACCCAGTGAAGCCAGGTGGGCGGCGCAGCCAGATCTCCTCGTGCAGGCTGCCCTGTAGAAAAGCAGTGCTGAAGTCAAGAGAGTGGAGCTCGTACTCACGCTGAGCGGCGACGTGCAGCAGAACCCGAAGAGTGGTCATCTTCGGGGTCGGGGAGAAGGTCTGGAAGAAGTCAACTCCCTCTCGCTGACTGAAGCCTCGTGCAACGTAACGCGCCTTGAAGACAGGCCGAGAACCCGGCGGCCGCTTCACCCTGAAAATCCACATGCCACTGACGATGTTCGCCCCAGGTGGGGGAACCTCGTCGACGTAGGTGCATGTGGACTTCCAGGAGGCCATCTCTGCGTCCATGGCTGTCTGCCACTGAGAGGAGTAGGGACCCTCCATCGCCTCTGCGTTAGAGCGTGGGGTCGGGATGTCTGGTGCATCCGGGTCTCCCTCAGGGGCAATCAGCATGGACACGAGATGAGGCAAAGCAGCGGCAAAGCACTGGAACTCCTCCTGCCTGTCCTCAAGGACGTCCTCACCCCCGACGGACGGAGGACAGACGGACTCAGACTCAGCAACAAGGCTAGCGGCGTAGTCTAGACGACAGGCGGCAGCAAAGTCAACTAACTCAGCGACTAGAGCAGACGCAGCAGAGGACTCAAAGGTAGGGTCAGTGACAACAGTGGCGAGGAGACGCGTGACAGTAGGACTAGCAGCACGAAGGGAGTCAGACTCCGGGTCAGCAAGAGCAGGAAGAGAGGACGCTGGAGGAGACGGCAGAGGGACACGCTGTGGAGCAGTGGAAGGACGCAGAGTCATGTAGTGAGTGCCCGGGACAGGAGGAGGACGCTCGCGTGGAACACGACGACGAGCATGGACAGGCGACTCTGAACGAGACTCAGGCGACGCAGGACGAGACTCAGGCGCACGACGCTCCGTAAGACCTCTAGTCGGCCCAGCGTAAGGAGAAGGACCAGGTAGCGGAGAGGCAGGCTGTAACTGTGACTGCGACTGGACCGGTGGTGGACTCAGTAGGGGAGGAGTAGGACCAGTAGAGGGCTGGAGGTCAAGAACCTGGTGAAGGAGCGGAACGTAGTACGGCCGCGGCCGTGCAGGACCTCCGGAACCAGTAGAGACAACACCAGCACCCTCAGCCCCAGGGTCGCCAGCTACAACTCCCGCAGTACCCCCAGCAGCTCCAGCAGCTGCAGGAACTCCAGCTCCAACTCCCACAACAGCTCCAGTCCCAGCAGCTCCAGTACCTCCAGTACGAGCACCTCCAGAACCAGCGGCTCCAGCAGCTCCAGCACCAGCAGTACCTCCAGTAGCTCCAGCACCAGTAGCACCAGCTCCAGGGTCCGCAGCACCAGCAGCGGCTCCAGCTCCGGGGTCCTCAGCACCAGCAGCAGCTCCAACTCCAGGGTCCTCAGCACCAGCAGTAGCTCCAACTCCAGGGTCGTCAGCACCAGCAGCAGCTCCAACTCCTGGGTCCTCAGCACCAGCAGCAGCTCCAACTCCAGGGTCCTCAGCACCAGCAACAGCTCCAGCTCCAGGGTCCCAAGTACCAGCAGTGCCACTCCGAAGACTGCATCGCCGAGCGTACCACTCTCGGAGCCGCTGGGGAGAGGGGAGCTCCCGCCTAGGCGGGGAACCACGAGCACCAGCTCCAGTAGCACCCCTAGTCCCAGAAGCACCTCTCCTGAGGCTGCAGTACCGCGAGTACCACTCACGCAGCTGCTGGGAAGAGGGAGGGTCTCCAGGCGCCGTACTCTCAGTTGCAGCACCCCCAGGCTCAGTACCCTCAGACGTAGCACTCTCAGGTCTAGCACCCCCAGGCTCAGCACCCCCAGACTCCGCACCCCCAGACTCCGCACCCCCAGGCTCCGCACCCCCAGGCTCCGCACCCCCAGGCTCCGCACACTCAGGCTCAGCACCCTCAGGCTCAGCACCCCAAGCAGGACGAGAGTCGACAGCTACCTCGACAGGCTCAACCGGGTCTACCTGGGACACACCTGAGGGAGCGGCACCCTGAGGGGGGAGGGGGTCTACCACAGCAGCACCTGGAGCGAGGAAGAGAGGCGGGGGGGGGAGCGGGGCAGTGCGGTAGGGGAAGAGGCGGTAGTAGGGGACGGACTCGTCGAAAGTGACGTCCTGAGAGGGCAGGACACGGCGCAAGGTGGCGTGGTAAAACTGCCAACCAGACGCGTCCGGGACAAAGCCAAGGAAGACACAAGGAACAGCGCGGGAGGAGAGCTTGTCCGCGGACGTATCGCGGACAAAAGCTCGAGATCCCCAGACCCGAAAACACGACGCATCGCCAATCTCTCCCGTCCAACGCAGTGTCGGCGAAGTCTCCGGAATGGAGACACGGGGCCAGAGGTTGAGCTGATGCGCAGCGTATCGGACCGCAAACGGCCACAGAAAGTGGGGGGCAGCCGCATGGATCAAGGAGGTATGAGCGACCTCCATGACCAGGCCAACGCGGCGCTCAGCAACCCCATTCTGCTGTGGAGAGGCCGGAAGCGTGAACGACTGCTCAATGCCCTGCCCCTGACAGTAGGCCCTCAAGAGGTCGGAGGAAAACTCCCCACCTCTGTCAGAGTGCAGACGCAGGACAGGAAAGTCCGAGTGGAACCTCTCGCTGAGCTGGAGACGGGCAGCGCGGATCCAAGGGATCAAAACATCAGGGACTTCACCCTTGGTGCGCAAGGGGAAGACCGTGGTGTAGCGCGAGTAGTCGTCAACAACTATCAAGAAGTGCCTCTCGTGACCTTGTCCACGGACGCGGGCTGGGCCCCACACGTCCATGTGGAGCGTCTGCAGGGGAGCAGTCGTCGGGGGAAACGAGGAGGAGTGAGGAGCGGCGCGCTGCCGCCCCTCGACACAGGGAAGACAGGGAGGAGCAGGCGAGGGTGGGAAGGGAGTGAGAACCCTGGGAAGACCAGAGACAAGGTACCGTTTGTGCATGCCACGAAGGCGTTGCACTGACGAGTGACCAAGGCGGTGGTGCCAAAGAACGGTCTCGTGCGCCAGGGAGCGACACGAGCAGGGGCCCGACAGGTGACCTGACGCAGACGCAGACGCAGCTACCTGAGGAGACTTAGTGGTCAGTGTGTACAGGTCCGACCCTGGCTGCCGAGTGAAGGTAGCCAGGTGGCGACCCGTCCGAGCACACGTGCAGTGTGTCACGCGCTCGTAGGCAGGGGTGAACTGGTGAACACCCCCGTCCTGGAGCGCACTACCTGCCACCAAGTTCGTAGAGAACGAGGGGAGGTAGAGACCTGACAGTGCGCCCGACGGGACCGCAGGGCAAGGGAGGACAGTGGAGGAGGTCGCAATGACCGGACCCCCAGAGGGGTCAGCGAGGGAGACAGCAACCAGCCGAGCAAGCTGCTCTAGGGCAGTGCGGTCACGAAAGAAACAGCGAGAAGCACCTGAGTCCAGTGTGAAGGTGTGCAGTGCCGCAGTAGACTCAGTACCAGAGTGCGCAGACTCACTAGCACCTAGAGCAGCAGCCTCACCAGCACCTGGGGCAGCAGACACGCGAGCACCTGGAATGGCAGCCTCACCAGCACCTGGGGCAGCAGACGCACTAGCACCTAGAGCGGCAGCCTCACTGGTCCGAATGCCCGGATCGGGCGGAACACACAGGTACTGGTCACTCTCTCCACTAGCAGACAACACATACATGGCACCAAGAATAGCATCAAAGTCAAGAGCATAGATATCAATGTTCTTCCTCAGTAGATCAGCCCAGCGGGGCAGCTCAGTGGCACCAGGAAACTGAGTGCGCCAAGCGTCGTCCAGGCGGGAGAAGCAGCACTGCGTGGTGTGCGCCCTCCCACACGTCTGACCAGTGCGGTCACCTGTGCGGATGACGTACGTGCAGCTAAGGCCACCCCCCCCCCATGCTGAGAGTACCACTCACGAAGCTCCTGGGGCGACAGAGTCTGCTGCTGGCGCTGGCCACCACCAGCGCCTCCACGACCTCCACCGCCGCCGCCACCACCTCGACCACCACCGCCCCTGCCGCCACCGCGTCCACTGCCGCCCCCACCACCGCCCCCACCCCGGCCACCTCCTCCGCCGCTGCCTCCACCAACCCCACTGTTGCCACTAGCCCCTCCAGCCCCGCCACCACCCCCACCGCCGCCACCGCCCCCACCACCGCCTCCCCCGCCGTCACCACCACCTCCCTTGCCCCCTTTGCCCTTGCCACTGCGGCGCCCATCCGGAGTGGACGCAGTCCCGACCTGCTCAGCACCTAGGAGGTCGACAGCAGCAGCAGAGGCGACAGAGGGGAGAAGGGGGGAAGGGGAACACCCCTCAAAGAAAGGGGTGCGGGGGTCGCCACGAGAGGTACCTACAGCGACTATGCTAGCCTCAGCTGCAAGCAGTTCCTTCTCGAGCAGGTCAACGGTGAGCTCAGTGGGGCAGCGAGCGAGGAAGTGGTCCCTGACCGCACAAAGCTCGGTGGGGCGGCGCGGCTCGAGTGTGGCAGGGCGCTAGCGGGGCTGCAAGGGCAGGGCTGCACGGAGGGAGGCACGCGAGGGCGTGCAGAGTGGGGCGGGGCCTGGTCTCACGGGGCACGCTAGGGCGGGCTAGTGGGGCGGGGCCGGTACTCGAGGGGCACGCGAGGGCGTGCAGAGCGGGGAGGGCCTGGTCGCGCGGGGCACGCAAGGGCGGGCTAGCGGGGCGGGGCCGGTTCTCGAGAGGCACGCAAGGGCGCGCGGGTGGGGCAGGGCCGGTCGCACGGGGCACGCAAGGGCGCGCGAGGAAGGGCGGGGCCGGTTCGTGAGGGGCGCGCAAGGGCGCGCGGGGCAGCTAGCGCGTGGGGCCGTACGAGGCACGTAAGGGCGCGCGCGGGGCAGGCTACGCGCGTGGGGCTGCACGGGTCGCACGCTAGGGCTGTCAACATATATTTTATATGTGCTGGTTAGTTTAGCCTAGGTGTTACATTCACTATTCCTAGGGTTTGCATATATCTCCTTGTACCTTATTTCCTTAGTCAATTTTCACGCTCGTTAGTCCTTTGACATGGTATAGAGCTAAGCGATCCGATGGGCCCACCGCCCCGTGACCCGACCTAGCCCGTAGCGCCCTAAGGCCCGAAGCGCCCCGGTAGCCCCGTAGCCCGTGCGTCACCCGTTTTCAGCCCGTCGCGTCACCCGGTTTGCCCGTCGCGTCACCCGGTTTGCCCCGCGCGATTTGCCCGCCAGCCCGCTAGCGCCCGTCAGACCCGCGCGCGCCGCCCTAGACGCACGCGTAGCCGCCCGCACGTACATCGCGACGGTTCGCGAGTAGAGGAGGAGCCCGCTACCCGCGCCCGTCGCCTCACCCGTCGCTTTTTCGTGCTGAAATCGCGGCCTCACCAGGAACCCGCCGCCAAACGTCGCACCTTCACCGTTTAGAAGGCGCCCCACGTGTAGCCCGCCACCTTACCCGCTGTCCCTCGTGCTAGCACCATCCTCATGCCCTGAAACCGCCGTCCCGCCAGTTCGAACTCTCCCCACGCCCTGAAACCCGCGTTCCCACCGGTTCGAACGCGACCTTACCCGTCGCCCGCCACCTTACCCGCCACCCCAACCGTTAGCACCCTTCCCACGCCCTGAAACCGCCGCCTCAGCAGTTATCACCCTCCCCATGACCTAAAACCGCCGCCCCACCTGGTACCCGCCATCCCACCTGTCGCCCCACCTGCAGCCCCACCTGGACAGCCTAAACCGCCGCCCTACCTGTCACCTGCACCCTGGAATCGCACTCAACCGCATTCAACCGCACAGAACCGCACTCAACCGCATTCAACCGCATTCAACCGCACTCAACCACATCCAACCACACAGAACCGCACTCAACCGTTCTAGACCGCACCCGTTAGTACCCCTACGCGCTAGTTGTTCCTACGACTATGTCTACCTCGCGAGTTCTCACGTTTGATCCGGAGGGCCGCCCGATCGATTTCCCTGGATGGCTTCGCAAGCTTAAGTTGTACCTAGGGTCGAGGATCGAGAACGACGTGCGCCTCCTGGAGCACGCCACCGGCAAGCTCGTTCCCCCGAAGGATCCCGACCCCCTAGGTGCTTCCCCGTCGGAGGTGGATGAGGCTCGCTTTGAGAAGGCGCAGTTGGCGGCCAGTCGCTGGGCGGCGCGGGACGACGCTACCGTGCTCGCCATCACCGACCTCCTGCCACTATCAGAGCAGCATCACTTCGAACAGGAGGTGGCGGCCAAGGGCCTTTTCGACGCGGTAGTCAAACGGTACTCCACCCCGACCACTGCGTCCCTTGGCCGTCTTGTGCTGCCTTTCCTTTTCCCCGACCTCCCCTCGTTTCCGCGTGTTGCTGACCTCATTCTGCACTTGCGCTCACTTGATGCTCAGCTCCGCTCTGCTGCCCCTGACGCCGACCTGCTTGCCATCAACCCCCCCGCGATGTGGATGACATTGTATCTCCTTTCCACCCGCCTCCCTGACCGCTTTGCCACTGCCCATGACCACTTCCTCACTGTCAACCCCATGTCCCTCACTATTGACCTCTTTGAGAAGAGGCTCACTACTGTTGAGGACCTTGCCCGCTCCCTTGCTGCTGCCTCTAGTGCCGTCCTCCCCCCCATCTTCGAGGGGTGTGCCCCTTCGTTCCTTGCCTCTTCTGTCGACTCGGCCTCTGTTGCCACTGCATCCGAGGTTGCAGCTGTTGCCTTTGGCAACAAAGGGGGCAAGAAGAGCGGTAAGAAGGGAGGAGGTGGTGGCAGTGGTGGGGGTTTAGGGTTTAGGGTTTAGGGTTTAGGGTTTAGGGTTTAGGGTTTAGGGTCACCTACGAGTTCTTCGCTTCTCAGGCCGTCACGTTCGACGAGTCTGTCTGTTACTACAAGAGTCGTCCCCACCGAGGTAATGCGGCCTTTTCCCCCCCGCTGTTCCTCACCCTTGAGCCCCCCGCAGTCGCCCCGGTAGCCCCCCCACCTTCGCGTCCTGCCCCGTCAGGTGTGTCGCACGTCACTCCGCAGTCGTCCCCCCCGCAGCGTCCAGCCCCTGTCGTGTCTGGGGGTGCGGGAGGTGCAGTTGCGGAGGGTGAGGGTACTGGGGCTGCTGGAGCTGGTGGTGTCGGCTCTTGGGCTGCAGGGGGTGTGGGCGTGGAGGCCACTCCCGTGGAGGATACTGCAGCCACGACTCGGCGGCCTCGCCTCGCGTCACCCCCTGGCTTCCCGTCCGTCCCGCAGTTCCCTTCTCGTTCTTCTTTGCAGCCGGTTGCTGCGGAGCCTGGAGGTGTTCCTGCGGGAGGTACTGGAGGCCCCGGGGGTGTCGGTGGTGGAGGTGCTGGTTCAGGGGGTGCTGGAGCTGGAGGCACTGCCACTGTGGCGCCCACACCGCGCGCTGTACGTTTCCAGACCCGTGAGCAGCGTCTCCTCCGGTTGGAGAGGGAGGAGCGTGAGCGGTTTGAGAGGGCACAGCAGCAGCAGCAGCAGCAGCAGCCGCAGCAGCCGCAGCAGCAGCAGCAGCAGCAGCAGCAGCAGTCTCAGTCGCAGCAGCAGGAGAGAGTAGAGGAGGAGTCACAGCAGCAGCGGGTGCAGTTGCAGTCGCAGAAGGAGAGAGTAGAGGAGGATTCACGACCGCACCAGGAGAGGGTAGAGCAGGAGTCCCGCCCGCAGCAGCAGGTGCAGTTACAGACACGGCAGGAGAGAGTAGAGGAGTCACAGCCACAGCAGGAGAGGGCAGAGGAGGAGCCACAGGAGCAGCAGGAGGGGCAGGTACCGTCGCAGCAGACGCCAGAGGAGGCAGAGCGGCAGCGACTGCGACTACGCGACCTCCCCGACCCAGCACCTGCCCGCTTTGTTCGTGGTCCCCTACCGTCCCCTCCTGTTCCCCCTGTTGAGTCCCTTTCCTCGTCCAAGTGGACTCGTCGTTCTCCCCTCAGTCGTGCTGTGTCCCCAGAGCGTCGTCGGTCCTGTTACCGTGCAGACGGTCCGTTCCACCTTGTTCTTCGCTCTCATGTTCCACCTCCTCCTGTCCTTCCACGACCCCCTGGGTCGTCCCTCACTGTGCTTCACGACCCGTTGTCCGACTACCTCCGTGCCTCCCGTCCTGTCGTCTCCCGTATTTTGTCCGCGTTGGTCACTCACCCGACTGCACCTCTGTCGTCTGTCTCGGCGCTTGTTACCACAGTCGCTGGCTTTGCCTCTTCCCACCGTCTTGACTACGCCGCTCACTTGGTGAGTGGCCCTGCTCGTTCTCCGTCCTCTGGGGGTGCTCCTGTTTTTCCCCTGGAGGTCCTCGAGGATAGGCAGTTCGAGCTTGGTTTCCTGGCGGCCGCTGTTCCTCATCTCTGCGCCTTGCTGCTTGCCCCTGAGGGGGATCCAGACGCCCTTGACATCCCGATCCCTCGCACTCACGCCGAGGCGGTTTCGGGACCCTGGGCTTCGTACTGGATAGCAGCTGAGGAGGCAGAGATGGCATCTTATAGGTCCACAGGCACCTACGTCGACGCAGTCCCACCACCTGGGACGAACGTCGTCAGTGGCCGATGGCTCTACAAGGTGAAGCGGCCGCCTGGATCACCACCAGTGTTCAAGGCGCGCTATGTGGCGAGAGGCTTCAGTCAGCGAGAGGGGGTAGACTTCTTCCAGACCTTCGCTCCCACCCCAAAGATGACTACTCTTCGGGTGTTGCTGCATATTGCAGCCCAGCGCGACTACGAGTTGCACTCCTTGGACTTTTCGACTGCGTTCCTTCAGGGAAGCCTGCACGGGCAGATCTGGCTGCGTCGCCCGCCTGGCTTTACTGGCGTTTTCCCACCTGGGACCCAGTGGCAGCTGCGTCGACCAGTCTACGGCCTGCGCCAGGCTCTACGTGAGTGGCACGACACGCTTCGCTCGACCCTTGCAGCGCTTGACTTCTTTCCGTCGTCTGCCGACCCGTCGCTGTTCGTCCGCCGTGGCTCGACCCCGTTCTTTGTCCTGGTCTACGTTGACGACTTGGTCTTCGCCACTCCCGACAGACGCGCGCTGGCCTCCGTGAAGGAGGAACTGCAGAGGAGACACACTTGCACTGACCTTGGTGAGCTGCAGCACTACCTTGGCCTGCAGATCACCAGGGACAGGGCAGCTCGCACCATTACGCTGACTCAGTCGCATATGGTCGAGCAGATCCTCACGCGGTTTCGCTTCCCGTTCTCCAAGGTACAGCTCACCCCTCTTGGTGTGGATCATGGGCTCACGGCTCCACCTTCGGACGAGCCATTTGAGTCCAGCAGTCCATATTCTGAGCTGGTGGGTTGTCTCATGTACCTGATGACCTGTACTCGCCCAGACCTAGCTTACCCTCTCAGCGTCCTTGCGCGTTTTGTTGCACCTGGGAGACACCGTCCGTCTCACTGGTACGCTGCTAAGAGGGTGGCAAAGTATGTGGCGGGTACATCAGGCATGGGACTTGTCCTTGGAGGGAAGCAGCCAGTTACACTCACAGGTTTCTCGGACTCGTCGTGGGCCGACGACGCGGAGACGCGTCGGTCTACACAGGGGTACTCCTTTAGCCTCGGGACAGGTGCTGTTTCGTGGCGGTCGACTCGGGCGTCGTCCGTCTCCGGTTCCAGCTGTGAGGCAGAGGTGTACGCTGCGGCCATGGCCGCTCAGGAGCTTCGCTGGCTGACTTTCCTCCTCACTGACCTTGGTGAGCGGCCTCGCTCTCCCCCGGTCTTGTTCGCCGACAACAGGTCTGCTGTCCTGTTGTGTGAGGAGCCCCGACTGGTTGGGAAGGCGAAGGACATCCAGCTTCGTTACTTCCTTCTGCGTGAGTTACAGCAGCGTGGCCAGGCACTTGTACGACGTGTGGTCTCTGAGGCCAACACTGCAGATATCTTCACCAAGGCGTTGCCACCTTGTGACCACCAGCGTTTCTGCACCCAGCTTGGCCTTGTGCCTGCCCGTCCTCACTTGCTTACGTAGGGATGCTTTGTCCTGTTTGCCTTGTACGCTTGCATCTCCTAATATTTGCTATATATCTGTATGTGGACTGGCCTTGTGGCCCCTTGCTTGTTCTCAGAGTGTGTGGTGACTTTGAGCTCCACCCTGAGATTTGTCTTGTTCTTGTGGACTAGTCTTATGACCCTTGCTTGTTCTTGCTGACTGGTCATGTGACCCTTGCTTGCTCTCAGACTGTGTGTGTCCTTGAGACTCACCCTGAGATATGTGATGCTTTCCACAGGACTACCGTCACCTAGACTATGGGGGTGTGTCAACATATATTTTATATGTGCTGGTTAGTTTAGCCTAGGTGTTACATTCACTATTCCTAGGGTTTGCATATATCTCCTTGTACCTTGTTTCCTTAGTCAATTTTCACGCTCGTTAGTCCTTTGACAAGGGCGTACGAGGAGGGCGGGGCCGATCGCGCGGGGCACGCTAGGGCGTGCGGGCTAGGCGGGGCCGGTTCGCAAGGGGCACGCGAGGGCGCGCTATGGTCCAGAAAAGAGGAGAGCACTCGAGGGCGCGACTAAGCGAGGCGCGCTCGGGCGCGACTAACGGAAACGGTGGGCCCTATCAGTCGGTCCTAGGTTACGACCTAGGCTCGTAATACCATGTTAGAAACTAAGAATGAACGAGGAATGATGAAACTAGGCAGCAGGGTGATACAAGTAGGCAACCCTAACAATGTTGTACCCCCTAAGGCTAAACCCACTATAGCCTACACAATATAAACATATATAATGTTTGACAGACGCGACCCAACCTCACGGTTCGGTTGGTAACCCGCGCTCTGGACCTCCGCCTCGGCATTTCCCAACCTCGGCGCCAGGTCCGTCGCGCACCCCATTGTCACGCATTACCGTTACCACTGTAGTTTCGCTATATATTCTTCGCTCATGCCTTCGCTCATTGTACTCTTGCTTCGATAGTGCAATTCTCGCTCAATCACTCAATTGCACTCGTAACACTTGGTATTCAGAGCCTACGATCTCTTCTCGGACCGCACCCACACCTTCGCTTCCCCACTATCTCAATTTTTTTTGGGGTGGGTAGACGTCTCTCAGCGACACAGCACCGCCGCTCGTAGTGCTCTCTCGTAAGCACGCACGGCCACGACAGAGGCTCTCGCTGAATTTGCCCGACACCCCCGCCATGGCCGAATTCACTCTCCCGACACTGATGCAGGATCAACTCGACCGTCTCGTGCGCCAAGTTGAGGAATCGGCGCTCGAAATTGCGACGCTCACAGCGGAACGTGACTCCGCGCGTCAGCAATCCACGGTGAATACTCCGGCGCCACCACACGCACCTGCAAATGCACCCGCACAATCGGAGGATCCGATCATCATTTCATCAGGCACACCGACACAGAATGACAGCGTGGGACAGCGCTCAGGCGCAGCCAGTGATGGCGCCGCCCACTCAATGCCTGGCATGGAGAGGAGCAGGGTCACGCCAAGCCCACGGGAGCCTCGTGAAGCCCGTCGGCACGTGGAATTCGTAGTGACAAGTGGCGACCACGCCATCATGGCGCCAATGCCACTTAAGCCGCAGCGCCCGCCCTGTTTCGACCCGAGCCAGCGTGGAGGTCCGACGGTTCAGTCGTGGGTCTTCACGATGAATGTATTTTTCGACGCAAACTACGTCGAGTCGGACACAGCGAAGATCAGATACGCCGTCTCGCTGCTGAGGGGCCCCGCCATGGACTGGTGGCGAGTCATCGTGATGTCGCCACGTGCCTACGAGCCACCGTCGCAAGAGGAAGAAACCGCCCAGTACAACACTTGGGACACGTGGTGCGCAGGGCTTCAGGCGCGCTTCGAGCCAATCGCGGCTTCTATTTCGGCGCGTCTGAGACTGCGTACTTGGTGGCAGCTCGGGTCGGTTCAAGACTACACGAGCGGTTTTCTCGCATTTTGCGAGCAGGTCGGCTACATGCACGAAGCGGAGCGGGTAGACCACTACGTCGGAGGGCTGAAGCCGGACATCTCGCACGAAATCATGCTACGCGGACTCTCGAATTTCAACGAGATTCTCGCGCTCGCCGAGAAAATCGACATTTTGTGCCGTCCGAGACCGGGGTCCTACTACGGACATCGCCCTCGGGGACCGATCGAGCACGCCACTGTACATGCCGTTGCGACAAATGCAGCTGCCGCACCATTTAAGGGGCGCTGCTTTACTTGCAATAGGCCGGGCCATCGCAAGAGTGAGTGCCCAGAGGAGTTGAGGCGCCACGGAGCACAGCAGGGGAGGGAGTCTCCAAGGCAGGGAAACGCCAGCAGTCAGTAGGAATCGGGCCAACTACTGACGAGACTGCCTGCTCGCCCAACCCCACCAACCCTCACCGAGTCAGAGTACCGATTCATGCTATCGATCGGGCTCGGACGAATAAGGAGGGTACAGCGACGGATTGCCCAGTACTGATCCACGGAAAAATATAGGGAGCAGCAGTGAAGATTTTTATCGACGGAGGAGCAAGTCACAGTTTAGTTAATACCGCAACCGCACGGAAACTGCAACTGACACTTAGCCGTTGTTTACCTGAGATAGATGCACGCTTAGTTGACGGCATGCCACTGGCCATACGGGAAAAGGTGGAGAGAGTCAAAGTCCGCTGCGGGGGGAATTTCGGGTTAACACAGGAAATGCTCGCGACGACACTGGATGGGCACGACATTTTACTGGGACGTGATTGGCTGCGACGGTATAACCCGCAAATTGACTGGACGACGGGTAGCTGCACTGTGCGAAGTAGCGGTAACTGGGTCGAACTACCTTGCTGGCAGTCGCCTAAGTCTTCAACGGTACGCGTCAACGCCGTCACCATGAAACGGGCTGTCGCCGCTGGAGCTGACGTGTACACAGCCAACTGTATAGCACCAGTTCAGACTGACACAACCCGAGCTCGACGAACTGAGGAAGCAGTTAGATTACCTCTTAGAGAAGAAATTCATCCGACCGAGTTTGTCACCGTTTGCCGCACCGATACTGTTCACGCCGAAAAAAGACGGAGGGTTTCGCATGTGCATAGATTACAGAGCGGTCAACACGGTAATAGTCAAGTCGCGGTACCCCATTCCCCGTGCCGACGAACTGATAGACCAACTGCGAACAGCACGGGTTTTTTCGAAAATAGACTTACGGGGAGGTTACCATCAGAATAGAGTCGAACCATCGGACTGCGCCATAACAGCATTTCGGACTAGATACGGGTCAATTGAGTACACCGTGATGCCCTTCGGGCTGACCAACGCACCGGCGACATTTCATATGACCATGAACAAGGCGTTTAGGCCACTTTTAGATAAATGCGTGATAGTTTATCTCAACGACATCCTCGTCTACAGTCGCGACAAGCAACAGCACTTAGCAGATCTGGAAGCAGTGTTTAAAATTTTAGACGAGCATCGGCTACTGACAAACGGTTCCAAGTGCGAGTTTTTTCAGGACAGGCTAGAGTTTTTGGGGCACGTTATTTCGGAGGCTGGGGTCGAAATTGACCCGAAGAAGTTGGACACGGTAAAACCCCTACGAACATCATGGAGCTGCAGAGTTTTTTGGGGTTCGTCAATTATGTGCGTCGGTTCGTCCCCGACATGGCACGCTTAATAGCACCACTCACAGACTTACTGTGCAAGGGGGTCGTTTTTGTGTGGGGGGAGAAAGAGCATGCTGCCTTCTCTGCCCTGAAAACTGTTCTTGTTGAGTTACTAAGTAAGAGTAAGCTTAGGTTTTAGGTAGGGCCTAGGCTTAGTAGCCTAGGCCTAGGGGAAGTCGAGGAGGTTGTGCCAAGGTGAGAGTCGAGAATGGGAAAAGTGATGTTCACTATAGCACTAGGGTACATATAGTAAACAGAGCATGCAAAGAAGGTGCACCACCAACAGTTTATAATAACTACACTAAACTACAGCTACAGGCTGTTACATATAAATTCTAACAGTTCTCTATTCACCGCCCGTACTGTGCATTGCTGACCCACACCGCCCATTCGAAGTAGTAACAGACGCCAGCGACATCACCATCGGAGCCGTACTGCTATAGGACTTCGGCAACGGCCTACAGCCTATCGCATACGAGTCACGAAAACTGCATCCGCCTGAGAAATATTACCCGATACACGACCGCGAAATGCTCACGATCGTGCACGCATTTAAAGTGTGGCGCTGTTACTTGACCGGCGCAGACGTGACAGTACGGACAGACCATAAATCACTACAGTACCTCCGCGCAAAGCCCCACCTCAACCCACGACAGATCCGCTGGTTCGATTTCCTCGAGTCCAGTTTCCATTACACAGTCACCTACAAAAAAGGGGCATCGAACATCGCCGATGCACTGACCCGCCCCACTGCCCAGATCCATGCAATACTACTCACCCAGACCAGCCCACGACTGACAAGCCTATTTACCCACGGGTACCAAACGGATCCATTCTTCACAGGAGGAAATACGCAGCAGTTCGCAGCAGCAAAAGGAGTCTATTACGTAAAAGCCGGGACCGACCTCATCTGGGTACCAGGGTACACACTGCTACGGGAATTACTGTTACAGGAGGCACACGACGGAGTTACCTCAGGGCACTTCGGGGTAGAGAAAACACGGCAGCAGCTGCAACGGTATTATTACTGGCCCGAAATGTTGACCGACGTTCAACGACACGTGGCATCGTGTCCCACTTGCCAGATCATGAAATCATCACGGAAGCGGTCGGCAGGACAGTTGCAGCCGATACCACCCCCAGAGCGTGCTTGGCAGCAGGTAACGATGGACTTCGTCACGGGGTTACCGGCCAGAGCGAGTGGGAACGACGCGATCCTGGTCGTCGTCGATCGACTGACGAAAATGGCACACTTCGCAGCCTGCAAGAAATCAATCACAGCCGAAGAAACAGCTCGCCTCTTTATCTCCACCGTCGTTCGACTGCACGGGATACCAGCAGCAATCATCAGCGACCGAGACACGAAATTTACCAGCAACTTTTGGCGGAACCTGTGGCAGCAGTTCGGCACGCGACTACAGTGTTCTTCGTACCACCCCGAGACCGACGGACAGACAGAAAGGACAAATCAGACCATGGAGCAACTCATCCGAGCCACGTGCGACGATCCAACCACCTGGGAACAGCAGCTGCCACTCATCGAGTTCGCGTACAACAACTCGCCTTCCGCCACGACCCAACAGTCACCGTTTTACCTGAACTACGGACAAGACCCGACAGTACCCATGACCCCGAATCCCAACAATCCGGTACCACGAGCACAACATTTTGCCGAAATTTTACAAGCAGCACGGACTCGGGCAGCAGACGCAATTAAAAAATCGAACATCATCGCTAAACGCAACGCCGACCGCCACCGCTGACCTGTCACTTACCAGCCCGACGACCTAGTTTTACTTGACACCCAGAACCTCCGCCTGCCCATTACCCCAAATCTTCGCCCTCGATATTGTGGGCCATTCCGCATCAGCCACATGATTACACACGTCACCGCCCACCTCCTCCTCCCCGCTGACTGGTACGTCAGCCCGTCGTTCCACGTCAGTCAGGGCCTGTATTATCATGATAATTTATCTTGATTCTCCTGAATTCATGATAGGTGTCGTGTGCTTCTCCTGGAAAAACAGCATAAGGGAATTACTTGTCCTGTAATATCAGTATAATGGATATTTTGCGTACTGGAAACTTAGGATAATGCTGTAGGTTCAGCCCTGACGACTCAGGATAGTGTCGAATCTCGCCCTGAGGCGAGATGTACTGTACGAAAAATCTCCTGGGTTTCGGGGCCTGAAATATAAACGGGCGAGCACATCAAACGCAGGAGCCAGCGGGAATCGACCTGGCGATCTATTGAGTAACAGACCGTCGCTTCACCCGCTACCACACTATACAAGATTAATCGGAGAACAGACAGAAAATTTCGTTCGCTTTTGCCAGCAAAATCTGGCCCACGATGTCCACTGCCACCTTCGCCATCTGCTTGTACTGTGCTATAACAGTTTCGCACCACGCAGCTGCCAGCGACTTGCACTGCCAGCCACTTGCAGCTGCACCCCAGCATTACACACTTCGAATGTGGAGAGCATTTCGATCCCCGCTAACATAACTCGCGCGAAATATACATGATTGTACGAAATGTAGCACAGAGCTGCCAGGATACTGTCAAATGTAGCACTGACATTTCAGGATACCTCACCCTGTGCAGCCCTGACAATTCAGGGCAAATTCTGATTTCCTAAAAACTGCCCTGAGGCCTCAGTGTACCCCCAAACGAATCTGAGGGCCTGACGTCAGTCTACTTCGCCCCTACGTACCATCCACAAGCCAACTGCCCCGCAACCGCCCAGCCAGCATGACACGACCACCGACCGAGCCAATCATCACGCCCGAGAAGATTCTGAGCCACGAGGAGCCCGAAGGATCGAATTCCTGATCCGCTGGAAAGACCGTACACCCACCGAAGACAACTGGGTTCCCCTGGATAGAATCGAAAACCACCCCGTCCTCACCGAGTACCTGCGTAGCCGAAATTTCCGGGATGTACACGCGCTTTCGTAAGGAGGGCCTCCTTAGGGGGGGGGGGGGGGGGGGGGGGGGTAGTGTAAAGAAAAATCATTTTCCTTACTTCGCGTCCCTGCTCAGCGCGTACACCACTGTTCCCGCCAACAGCACCCAACAGTAAAACCGTTACCACTCGCGATATTCGCCTCGACACTATTCCCGCCGCTGTTCACGACGGTTCGGTTGGTAACCCGCGGTCCGGACCTCCGCCTCGGCATTTCCCAACCTCGGCGCCAGGCCCGTCGCGCACCCTATTGTCACGCATTACCGTTACCAATGTAGTTTCGCTATATATTCTTCGCTCATGCCTTCGCTCATTGTACTCTTGCTTCGATAGTGCAATTCTCGCTCAATCACTCAATTGCCCTTGTAACAGAAAGGAATTTTCCATACTTTGTACTCGTTTGACACTCTATTGCAATTCTTGCAACTTTGATTCAATTGCACCGGTAACAGTTGGACACGAATTCTGGAATTACGAAGTATTTCTTCATGAACCCCACGACACCAGCCGCGATCATAACCCCCACCCCCTCCTAGGCATTCCACAAGGTGATTAGGGCGCCGTCAGGTTATACATTTCTCATGGGTTTACAGTTCTTGTTCCGTGGTTCAGGACGGTCTAAAACGGTGAAAAACGGTTCTCGACGTTTACCGCTCTGCACCGTGTTGAAACGAAGTTAACCGCAGTAGGCGTACAAAAAGTTGCACCGTGTTGAAACGAAGTTATTCGCGTGTCGTCTTCGCCGTGTCTGCGCGTGTCGTCTTCGCACGCCGCTAACCTTTCTCACACCCTATTTCCCGTGTAGGATTCCGCATAGTAGCGATCGTCTGTTGGCGTTCAAGAATTTCGCGTCATCGTTGCCGATTGACCCGTCGAGCGCTCGTCGCCTCGTCCGTCGCCGCCATGCAGAAGGCATCGCGGCCGGGCGACGCGGTCATGTCGAGCATGGAGCGAGTGGTGCGTGGCCGCGGAGTACCTAGTAGGCCCGCATACCTGATCTTCCTAATGTTCTTACACTTTAGCAGTTGTCCCTACTGTCGCCCTTGCCTGGACCTAATATTCCGGATTCCGCCATGCTGACGTCATTGTCCCCGTCCCCCTTGCCATGCGCAATCATGTCGACGCCACGCCATACGCCGCCATAACCGCAAATTTTCACACCTTGTCGATCTGCACTGCCACGTGTCGTCTCCGTGGCCCGTCAGAACGCGGAGCTGTTCACGCTGACGTACGGCGCCATGGTGCGACAGCTGCTGACGGACCTCGAGGATATCGAGGAGGTCAACAAGCAGCTCGACGCCATGTCAGTCGTGTGCTGTGCGCCGCTGTGCACTGGAGGGGGGGGGTCCGCTAAGATGCTGGGCGTTGCTGGTCGTGCTGTGCCGTGGTGAAGGCCATGACGCCCGTGCGGTGCTATGTTTTGTTTTCTGGAAGCCCCACGTGCGAGCTGATTAGGGTTTGGCTACTCTGCTTTCTCTCATCGCGTCATTTGTGTGGCTGCATGCTCTGTGAATCTGTAAATTCATCTCATTCTACGTGTGTGCCGCTGGTTACCACGTGTCCTGCAGGGGCTACAACATCGGTGTGCGGCTGATAGACGAGTTCCTGTCCAAGGCCAACGTCACTCGCTGCTCCGACTTCAAGGAGACCGCTGACATCATCGCTAAGGTGAGGCATCATCGCCAAGGTGAGGCATCATCGCCAAGGTGAGACATCATCGCCAAGGTGAGACATCATCGCCAAGGTGAGACATCATCGCCAAGGTGAGACATCATCGCCAAGGTGAGACATCATCGCCAAGGTGAGACATCATCGCCAAGGTGAGACATCATCGCCAAGGTGAGACATCATCGCCAAGGTGAGACATCATCGCCAAGGTGAGACATCATCGCCAAGGTGAGACATCATCGCCAAGGTGAGACATCATCGCCAAGGTGAGACATCATCGCCAAGGTGAGGCATCATCGCCAGGGTGAGGCATCATCGCCAAGGTGAGGCATCATCGCCAAGGTGAGACATCATCCCAAGGTGAGACATCATCGCCAAGGTGAGACATCATCGCCAAGGTGAGACATCATCGCCAAGGTGAGACATCATCGCCAAGGTGAGACATCATCGCCAAGGTGAGGCATCATCGCCAAGGTGAGACATCATCTGTGCCAAGGTTGGATGTTTCATGTCAAGGTCAGTTAAATTCCCTCCATGCTGTCGTTTTCATCATCTGCCGACTCCGTCCCTTGCCCTGCCCCCATCGCCCTCCCTCCTTTCACCATGCGCCTCTCTACCCTCTCCCTGCCATTGCCAATCCTTTATCTCCTCCCCAAACCCAACACTCTCACAGCTGGGCTGCAAGCTGTTTTTGGGCGTGACAGCAACGGTAACCAACTGGAACGTGGAAGCCAGTGAGTCCATTCTCGTACTAACTCTATCCCTCCCTCCTCCCTCCCCCAACCCCCTTCTTCCACCTTCTCCAGCTGGGCTTCAAGATGTTTCTGGGCGTGACAGCAACAGTAACGAACTGGAATGCGGAGGGTAACGAGTGCAGTCTGTTGTTGGATGACAACCCTTTGGTCGACTTTGTGGAGCTGCCCGAGTCCTGCTCCTCGCTCGTCTACTGCAACCTGCTGTGTGGTGTCATCAGGGGTGCGCTGGAGCAGGTATGCAGATGCGGAGCGGGTATGGATGTGGAACATGTGTGGTATGGGACTGTAGGCTAATCGTGCAGCCTGCTGTTGGACGACTCCCCCCTTTTAACTGTGTGGAGCTGCCTGAGTCCTGCTCCTGACTTGGGTACCGCAACCTGCTCTGTGGTGTCATTAGAGGGGCGCTGGAACACATTCACATGCGTCATACCCTACACCTGACGCATGTGAATGCATTTGGAGCAGGTATGAATGCGTGTAACAGGTGTGGTGTGGCTGTAGGGCAGTTGTGCAGTCTCTGTGCAGTCCTTTCATGCCACCTCCATTGTGGGGCGCAGGTGTCGCTGCGGGTGGAGGTGAAGTTTGTGCGTGATATGCTGCGGGGAGACGATGCGTTTGAGATGCGCGTGAAGCTCATCGAGCAGATGGCTGAGGTGTACCCTTTCAAGGACGCTGACTAGCACCGCACTGCACCACACCGGGAGGTCTACAGTGTTGGACCACAACACTCTCTTCATCAGTACCACTATATCCTGCATGTGGCTGGCATGCGATCATTCTCCAGTACCGTATGTAAAATATTCAAGTGTCATCGCCCGGATAGTAAACATATCGGTAAATGAAGTAGCATATAGCCTAGCATACATTTGACACTTCATTGTACCTATAAGCAGTTCTCATTAAGTCTAGTCCCTTAAGGTATTCATTGTTTGGCAAGTCTTCAGTGAGTCGTACGGTAGCTGGGAGCAGGCCCTCAGATTCGTTTTGGGCCATACTTTCTCATCAGTGTTGGTAAAAAAAAAAAAACTTTCTCTCAGGGTCGTTACAAAAATAAACCCGGAAAAATCAGTGTTGTCACATAAAATAAAACTTTCTTATCAGTGCTGGTACATTTTTTAACGCTGATGTAACTGTTGGAATTAAAGTTAATTCGGGTTGCTCCAATAAACATATGTAGTGTTACATCTACACTATAGTAGTGTAGAATACATTGGTTGGGTTGGGAGAACTTGTGGTGTGCTTTGGAGTGGACCACCTCCCAAACCCTACAGGTTAGGGTTCTCTCTTATTGGAACTTCACTTCTTGGAAACCACTTTGGTTCTAGCATGGTTCATGCCTTAGTGGGCTCCTAAGATTCTTAGGCTTCAGGAGGAGGTTCTAAGACTACTAATGCTTCCGCTAGTAGCTTAGTCCATTCTAATATGGTATCAGAGCTAGGAAGGCCTAGCAATATGTTGAAATAGGAGCTATTCAAGGAATTGGACCATAATACCTTGGTGGAAGCTAAATTGCTTCCATCCCTCCCGAAGGGCTGCCGAAATTGCACCGTGGCGGACTCTGGACGTGGGAGAGGAGGAGGAGAGAAGAAACCCGCTGGAAATCGTGTGGATCTGTTTGGAGGACGAGAGGAGCGACATCCATTCACGGACAAGCTCAGTCAACGTTGGCCGATCAAGGCGTGCAGCATATCGTTGGAAAGCCCTCGACACGATCTACAACTGTTGCCTCGGAGTCATTGCAAATCGATGAGCGGATCGGACGCAATTCGCGAAATACAATCGGCGGACGAATTGGAAAATCGCGAATCGGGGAAGATTTAAAGCGCGGAAATGGGATTGGAGGGCGGACGCCAAGAGAGGAGGCTAGGGCGCATCCAGCAAGCCAAAAATCGGGAGAAACGGTCGAGTATTTGTCGACGGAAAATCGGCCAATTTCGACGAGTTTAAGCGGACAGCTCGGACGCGGGATCCAGAAGCGCGATACACCATTGGAACGGTCTCAGAGCGAGGATTCGTCTGAGTCAAACGGCTCATCATTCGGAGGTTTGAGCGCGGAGTTACGCTCCAAAAACCAAGAGGGGGCAAATCTGTCCACATCGTCTTCACCGCTGCCGCCGTTGCCTCCACCACCACCTCAACGTCAATCTCCAGTGCGTCTGCCGCAAATGGATCATGACTCAGGCGAAGGGAAGCTGGAGAGTGCGCCAAAATTCGACGGGAGCGACTATTGGACTTGGAGCTTCCGATTCGAACAATGGGCAGAGGCGCACGATCTATGGGGGTACTTTGATGGTTCGGGGTACTTTGATAATTCGCGAAATCCAGTCGGCGGACGAATTGGAAAATCGCGAATCGGGGAAGATTTAAAGCGCGGAAAAAAAATTGGAGGGCAGACGCCCTATGGGGGTACTTTGATGGTTCGGAGGAGCGGCCTGCATCGGGTGACGCACGGCTAAAGTGGGAGAGGAGAAATCAAAAGGCATTCCCCCAATTCTGCAATGCCTTGGTGTCAGATGAGCTGATTCGCTTGGTACGGGAGTTCGGCGGCAAGACCGAGTTGGGCAGTGCACCTGTTGATGGCGGAGCAAGAGCGGTCACCCGAGTTCCTGCAGGCACAGCAGCGGCATACACACGAGTGAAGGAGTTCTACCTTCAGCGTGGATTGTGTAACCGGATGGCACTCTCTGAGGAGCTCTCTTCCTTGAAGATGAAAGAAGGGGAGGGGGTGGCTGCATACTGGGCGCGTGCCGAGGACTTGAGGTCCAAGTACTTGGCTGCAGGAGGGAAGGAGGAGGTTGAGGAGTGGATGATGAGAGTATTCAAAAGACTACCTCCTCACTTTGATATGCTGAAGGTGGTACAGAACAACCAATCGTCAGCGCTCACTAAGGATCAGCTCCTTACCTCTTTGAGGAGCGAGGAGATGCGGATTGGTGTCGCACCAAGATCGGATGGTGTAGCCACTTTTGGAGCGGGTACGAAAGTGGGCAGCAGCGGCAGGGGAAACTGGGACAAGGGAGGAAAGCAAGGACTCAGCGGTAGCAGCAGCGGCACCAACTCGGGCAGATGGGGTCAGGGGAAAAGGCAAAGCATGAGTGCTTGATTTCCCTTGGGGGTCCAAGGGCATGGCTCCTAGGGGGTTGTGTAATGGCTGTTGGGATGAGGGACATGCATGGCAGCGATGTTCTCACCGACCTAAAGGAGGAATTCCGGCATTCTTACAGAGGGGGGGGTCGTGGGTCCAACGGCAAGGCACAGGTGGCGGATGAGGAGGAGCAGGATGACAAGGCAGAGGTAGCGGTTGGAGAGGCAGTTGCAGCAGTAGGAGGGGAGCAGCCGCGAGAGGGGTGGTGGATTGACAGTGGGGCCAGCCACAACTTTACTCCCTTTGCATCAGACTTCACGAGTAAACTTGAGCCACCAGAGATTCGGGGAGTTAGAGTGGGAGATGGACGGGTGGTGAAAGCTGTTGGCATGGGTGAGGTGCCAGTGGTTGGTGCTGGAGGTCAGCTGCTGAGGATTCAAAAGGTCCACCTTGTACCTGAGATGCACACACGTCTGCTGTCAGTCCCCCACCTCACCTCTCGGGATGTCATCGTCACATTCCAGGGCAAGAGATGTGTTATCAAACGGGGAGAAAGGGTGTTGGCGATTGGAGAAAAGGAGGGGGGAAGGGATCATGGATTGGTGCGGATGTCTCTTCCTCTTGCTCGGGGTACACAGGGCAGTGCTCTTGCAGCTAGATCATCCTCCTCATTTTCTCCATTGAACCTTGCTCACCGCCGCCTTGGTCATACCGCCCCCACGACACTGCAGCAGATGGTTCGGGGGAACAGTGTACTTGGCTTGGAGATTGGGGGAGGGAGCACTGATTGCTCTCCATGTGAGCCTTGCTTATTGGGAAAGTCGGCTCGAAAGCCGTTTCCCCATGAGGCGTCTCGGGCACTTGGGCCTTTGGATGAGGTTCACATGGACTTGTGGGGGCCAGTGCGCACACCGTCACTGGGAGGAGCGGTGTATATCCTCAGCCTCATTGACGACTTCACCAGACGAGTTTGGTCGTTCCCACTCCCCGACAAGGAATCAGCCACAGTCGCAAAAGTTCTTCGCCAGAGGCATAAGGACGTGGAGTTGGAGTGTGGGCGGAAGCTGAAGGCTGTTCGCTCAGACAGGGGTGGCGAGTTCTTGGGGGAAGCTGTGAAAGCATGGAAGGCTGAGTTTGGCATCAAAACTCAACTGAGCGTTGCAGATACACCGCAGCAGAATGGGGTGGTGGAGAGGTGGCACAGGACGATGGCAGAGGGGATTCGCACATTGTTGGTCGACAGTGGTCTCCCTGCTCGCTTGTGGGGTGAAGCATTGATGTGGGTCGTGTGGGTTAAGAACAGGGTTACCCACCAATGGAGGCGTGGTCCGGCCAGAAGCCGCATGTGGGCATGGCTCGGATTTGGGGTTGCATGGGAAGTGTCATGTTGCATGGGCATGAGAAGGGTGGCAAGCTTGATGCACGAGCTGTCATGTGTGTCTGTGTTGGGGTGGACATGGAGAGCAAGGGTTGGCGCATGCTGGACCCTTCTCTCATGCGCGTTCGCATTGCTCGAGATGTTGATTTTCTTGAGAATGTGATGTGGAAGGATTGGGACAAGGCAAAGGGATTTGGGGAGCTTCTGCAGGATGCAGCTGAGATTTCCCAACTCCTCCCTCTTCCACTCTCGCCACCCTCGGCAACGGTTGACGACGCTAAGATGCCACCTTCAACACCGCCACCGGCACCGCTGAGTGTGTCGGTGCAGCAGCAGCCCACCCCTCTGCAGCAGCTCAGTGGCCCCTCGGTCATTCAGCGGAGATCCGCTACACAGGCTACTTCCTCTTCCTCCTCCTCTGGTCAGCGCTCTGTCCCTCTCTCTACGGGTGCACCTACGTCACCAGCGACTACCTCCCCACCACCGGTTACGGGTTTGCAGGTGCTTGGTATCCAGTCTGGTACAGGTGATGAGGAGGTAGGGGGGGATGCTGGTGTGGTTGAGGGCATGCTGTGTTTGGCCAGGGAGGTGGAGGGTGTTGCACTAGCAGGTGTGAGCACCGGTGATGTCCCACGCACACTCGCTGAGGCACTGCGTGGCCCTGAGGGCCCTGCGTGGAAGGCAGGCGCTGAGAAGGAGGTGAATGCAATGCGCACTATGGGTGTATGGGATCTAGAGCCGGTCGACTTACCTCCAGGTAAGAAGGCCATTGGGGTCAGGTATGTTTTCCGCGGGAAGACTGACAAGGAGGATAAGGTGGTACAGCACAAGGTTCGCCTTATTGCTAAGGGGTACACTCAGGAGCCCGAGAAGGACTATGATCAGGTATTTGCCCCTGTGGGAAAGCTCACCTCAGGTCGGGTGCTTCTTGCAGAAGCCGCGGTAAAAGGGTGGCATGTACAACAGGAGGATGTTGATCATGCTTACCTCAATGCAGTCCTGCAGGAGGAGGTGTATGTGAGGCAACCAGAAGGATTTGATGATGGTACAGGTAGGGTGTATCACTTGCGCAAAGCTCTCTATGGGCTCAAGCAAGCGCCTCGTGCCTGGAATGAGGAGATTGGTACCACCCTGATTGCAGCAGGGTTTGACCGCAGTGCATGCGATGAGGCTCAGTACATCAGGTTTGTGGATGGAGAGCCCGTGTTTGTATTGGTGTATGTGGATGACCTCTTGCTTGTGTCTCCATGCTTGGAGCTGATTGATCAGGTCAAAGAGGTGCTCGCTCAGAGGTACCAGATGAAGGATCTGGGTGAGGTATCCACGTACCTTGGTGTGGAGGTCCGCAGGTCGGTCAAGGATGGGTGGTTGGAGATTGGCCAGGAGAAGTATGTCCGTGGTCTTCAGGGAAGGTTTGGTGATCTGCTGAAGGAGACACATAGGGTGCACACTCCCATGTCACCCTATGATCTCTCTAAGATCAGGAAATGTACTTGGTCGAGTGAGGAAGGCGCTGTAGCTGATGTCAAGGTGTACCAGAGTCTCATTGGCAGCTTGATGTATGCTGCTGTGACTACCCGTCCTGACATGTCCTTCACAGTCAACACCCTTGCACAGTCCTGCGTGGCACCAAGGCGCATTCACATGCGCGCTGCACTGAGAGCACCAAGGTACTTGGTCGACACAGCTGATCGTGTCATCAGGTATGAACGCCAAGGTGGTGAGCAGGTTGTTGGGTACACCGACTCGGATAGGGGTGGTGAGACTGATGGTAAGAGTCGCTCTGCCTACATCTTTAAGTTGGGAGGAGGAGCTATCAGCTGGTATAGCAAACGGCAAGACAGTGTTGCAACGAGTGTTTCTGAAGCTGAATATAAGGCTCTATCAGAGGGGGCCAAGGAGGCCATTTGGATGAGGAGTTTGTTGGGAGAGATGCATCTGGGCGATGGGGGGGCAATTCCATTGTTCTGTGATAATGAGGCTTCTGTCTCCCTTGCCCACAATCCCGTTCTCCATCAGCGCACCAAGCACATTAAGGTGGCTTGGCACTTTGTACGGGATGCGGTGCACCAACAGGAGGTCGAGGTGCACTCAGTACGCTCCCACCTCCAGGATGCTGACATGCTCACCAAAGCTCTCCCAAGCTTGCAGCTGCATGAGAACCTTGAGCGCATCGGCATGCGAGTGATGGCTGCGAAGGCCAAGGCTTCATTCGCTGGAGGGGTTGTGTTTTGATTTATGGGTGCACTTTAATGCTTATTGGAGCAAGGGGGGGTGTTGGAATTAAGGTTAATTCGAGTTGCTCCAATAAACATATGTAGTGTTACATCTACACTATAGTAGTGTAGAATACATTGGTTGGGTTGGGAGAACTTGTGGTGTACACTCTTTGGAGTGGACCACCTCCCAAACCCTATAGGTTAGGGTTCTCTCTTGTTGGAACTTCACTTCTTGGAAACCACTTTGGTTCTAGAAGGTTCATGCCCAAGTGGGCTCCTAAGATTCTTAGGCTTCAGGAGGAGGTTCTAAGACTATTAAAGCTTCCGCTAGTAGCTTAGTCCACTCTAATAGTAACCAGCCTTCATCATACCAGTAATGTGACGGGAACGGGGGGAGGGAGACAGTGGTGGTGCAGCAATGGTGGTCCAGGTGAGGCAATCGCGTGTGCTAAAGGTCTCTGTTTTGTCACGTTCAAACATACGGTACGAGACAAAATCAGACAAGCGCTCGCAAGCAACAGTCGGGAATGTTCCTCAACAACCTTTCGGGAGCTTTGCGCAGTGCCACGTCACCCCACGCTTTCTGTCTCGCACTTCACCAATCAACAAAGCGTGAAATGAATGGTGTCTGAGGCGAGTCTGACAAGATGTAGATAGGGGGGGTGTAGGAAAGAGCCCTAAGATGCCGTTTCACGTGATTGACGGTGACGTCGAAAATTTTGGGCGATGCCAGATTCATCGAATCTAGGAAATTTCGCTAACAAGGCTGGCTCCACTACTGTATGATTCGAATCAGGGTCCCCCAGCAAAAGTAGGCTGACATTTCAGGCCTGGTACAAGAAAGTTAGCTGAAAAAACGGTGTAGACATAAATAAAAAAACTTTCTCATCAGGGTTGGGACCTAAAAATTCTTAGAGACTAGGCAGGAATGGGATTGACTATCGAGAGGATTGTACAAGGAGGCCCTAAGGGGTTATACCCCACATTATCTACCCCACTACAGCCTACCCACAAATATAACATATGCATATGTTTGACACACCCCCATAGGCAAAGTGGGGGAGAGCAAGAGGTCAAGAAAAGCAAAGCAAGCTCAGGGTGGATCACAACGTCACCACACACACTGAGCACAAGCAAAAGGCCACAGGGCCAGTTCACATGCAGAGGTATATATGCAACAAGAACAGTACAGTGATCTCTACCTAGCAAGAGCAAGCATGCAGATATATATATATAGATCACAGTACAAGCAGAGTCTACAGCAAGTGTGGAAACGTAGGCACAAGGCCCAACAAAGTACAAAAGCGCTGATGGTCACCAGACGGAAGTGTCTTGGTGAATATATCAGCAGTGTTGGCCCGAGTGGCCACGTGAGCAAGACGAAGCTGACCCCGCTGCTGCAACTCTCGAGCCAGGAAGTAACGCAGAGCGATGTGCTTTGTTCTGTGCTCCAGTCTGTGCTCCTCACACAAGGCAATGGCGGCCTTGTTGTCGACGTACAGAACTGGAGGAGAACGAGGCCTCTCTCCCAAGTCGGTCAGCAGGTAGGTGAGCCAGCGTAACTCCTGAGCAGCCATGGCTGTGGCGTAGATCTCAGCCTCACAACTGGAGCTGAGAACTGAAGACGAGCGAGTAGAACGCCAAGAAACAGAACCGCAGCCAAGGCTGAAGGTGTAACCCTGTGACGACCGCTGTGTAGCCTGGTCGTCAACCCAAGAAGCGTCTGAGTGCCCAGTGAGGACAACTGGACTCCGCCCTCCAAGCACGAGCCCCATGCCCGATGTACTGCACAAGTAGCGCAGTACCCTCTTAGCAGCATCCATGTGCACCTTTCGGTGCCGACCAGGAGCCACGTAGCGAGCCAGAAGGCCAAGAGGGTACGCGAGGTCAGGACGAGTGCAGGTCATCAGGTACATGAGGCAGCCAACTAGCTCTGGGTAAGGACCACTCGGCTCTACGGACTCGTCCAAAGGTGGAGCTGAGAGCGAGTGACCTGTAGCCAGAGGAGTGGCCTGTGCCGAGGACCAGGTGAAGCCGAAGCGCTGAAGGACCTGCTGCACCATGTGTGACTGAGTCAGTGTGATGGTGCGGCGTGCTCTGTCCCGGGTGATCTGCAAGCCAAGGTAACTGCGCAGCTCACCCATGTCTGTGCACGTGTGTCTCTTCTGCAGCTCCGACTTCACCAGGGCGAGAGCCTCAGTGTCAGCAGTGGCAAAGACCAAGTCGTCGACGTACACGAGGAATAGAATGGCGGTAGCGAAGTGTCGGTGCGCAGAAACAGCGACGGGTCAGCAGTCGACGGAGCAAACCCAAGAGCCGCAAGCGTCGTCCTCAGTGTGTCGTGCCACTCACGTGGCGCCAGGCGGAGACCGTAGACCGGCCGCCGGAGGCTCCACTGGGTACCAGGAGGGAATGACCTAGTTAAGCCAGGCGGGCGACGCAGCCAGATCTCGTCGTGCAGGCGGCCCTGTAAGAAAGCTGTGCTGAAGTCAAGAGAGTGAAGCTCGTAGTCATGCTGAGCGGCAACGTGCAGCAGCACCCGAAGAGTAGTCATCTTCGGGGTGGGGGAGAAGGTCTGGAAGAAGTGAACTCCCTCTCGCTGACTGAAGCCTCGAGCAACGTAACGAGCCTTGAAGACAGGCGGAGAAACTGGCGGCCGCTTCACCCTGAAAATCCACATGCCGTCGACGATGCTCGCCCCAGGAGGGGGAACCTCATCGACGTACGTGCCTGTGGACTTCCAGGATGCCATCTCTGCGTCCATGGCTGTCTGCCACTGAGAAGTGTACTCACCCGCGATCGCCTCAGCGTAAGAGCGCGGGGTCGGGATGTCTGGTGCATCCGGGTCTCCCTCAGGGGCAAGCAGCATGGCCACGAGATGAGGAGCAGCGGCCGCAAGACACTCAAGGTCCTCGTGCCTGTCCTCAAGGACGTCCGTGCTAAGAGCACACTCACCCCCGACGGATGGAGGACAGACAGACTCAGACTCAGCAACAAGACTAGCAGCATAGACTAGACGACAGGCAGCAGCAAAGTCGACAAGCTTAGCGACTAGGGCAGACGCGGCAGTGGACTCAAATGACGGGTCAGTGACAACAGTGGCTAACAGACGCGTGACAGTAGGCTGCTCATTACGAAACAGGTCAGACTCAGGGTCCGCAGCGTCAGGCAGAGAGGACGCAGGGGGAGACGGCAGAGGAACACGCTGCGGAGGAGAGGAAGGACGACGGACTACAAGGTGGGTGCCGGGGACAGCCGGCTGACGCGGACGAGGAACACGACGACCGGAACGGACAGACAAGACAGGACGCGACGAGGGCTCACGACGCTCAGCAAGGCCCCCTGTCTGCTCAGTGTAAGGAGAAGGAGCAGGCAGCGGTGAGCCAGGCTGTATCGGAAGACCAGTAGACGAAGGGAGACTGAGAACCTGGCGAAGCGCAGAGTCAGGCGGTGGCTGAGTCGACGGAGACGGCGGAGCAAAGAACAGGCGCGACTGTGCAGTGCCACCAGCACCAGCAGCTCCAGCACCTCTAGCAGCTCCAGAACCCTCAGCGCCTGCTCCTCCAGGACCAGCTCCACCAGCTGCAGCACCCCCAGAACCGGCACCTCCAGTCCCAGGGTCTCCAACCTCAGTGCCTCCAGTAGCAGCACCCCCAGACCCAGAGTCTCCAGCAGTAGCACCCTCAGACATAGCACCTCCAGCCCCAGCAGCTCCAGTACCTCCAGTACGAGCACCTCCGGGACCAGCGACTCCAGCACCTCCAGTAGACAAAGGACCAGCACCACTCCCAGCTCCAGTGACGTCAGCAGAAGTACCTCCAGCAGCAGAGCCCCGAGCTCCAGAAGCGCGACCCTGACGGCGACCGTACCAGTCGTGCAGCTGCTGTGAGGTGAGAGGCACACGCGGACGAAGGCGGCTACTCCAAGGAGACCGCGTAACAGCAGTCTCAGAACCCTTAGGCGTCGCACCCCCAGACTCAGTACCCCCAGGCTCCTCTCCCGCAGGCTCAGCACCCCCAGACGCAGCACCCCCAGGCTCAGGACCTCTAGGCTCCTCACGCGCAGGCTCAGCACCCCCAGACTCCGCACCCCCAGTCTCAGCACCTCCTGGGTCCTCACGCTCAGGCTCCGCACCCCCAGGCTTAGCACCCCCTTGCTCCGCACCCCCAAGCTCCGCACCCCCAAACTCCGCACCCCCAGGGACAGCACCACCCCCAGCAGGACCTGAGTCACAAGTGACCTCAACAGGCGCAGGCACGGGAGGGTCTACCTGAGAGACACCTGAAGGAGCAGGACCTGGCGCAGGGAGGGGGTCTACCTAGGGAGGACCTAGGGCGAGAAAGAGCGGCGGGGGGGGGGGGCGAGGGGCAGTGCGGTAGGGAAAGAGACGGTAAAAGGGAACTGACTCGTCAAAGGTGATGTCCTGAGACGGAAAGACACGGAAGACGCAGGGAATGGCGTGAGGGGAGAGCTTGTCCGTGGTGGTATCGCGGACAAAGGCACGAGCACCCCAGACCCGGAAACGCGACGCATCGCCAACCTTCCCCGTCCACAGCAATGTGGGCGAGGTCTCCGGGAAGGAGACACGGGGCCAGAGGTTGAGTTGATGCGCGGCGTACCGGACCGCAAACGGCCACAGAAAATGGGGGGCAGCCGCATGGATCATGGAGGTACGAGCGACCTCCATGACTAAGCCAATACGGCGCTCTGCAACCCCATTCTGCTGTGGAGAGGCTGGAAGCGTGAACGTCTGGCGGATGCCGTGCTCCGCACAGAAGGCTGCTAGGAGGTCTGAGGAGAACTCACCACCTATGTCAGAGTGCAGACGCAGGACAGGAAAGTCCGACTGGAACCGCTCGCGGAGCTGGAGACGAACAGCGCGGATCCAGGGGATCAAAACATCGGGGACCTCCGCATTGCGCTGCAAGGGGAAGACCGTGGTGTAACGCGTGTAGTCGTCGACGACCAGCAGGAAGTACCGCTCGTGGCCCTGTCCACGGACGCGGGTTGGGCCCCACACGTCCAGGTGGAGAGTCTGCAGGGGAGCCTTTGTGGGAGGGAGCGAGGAGGAGTGAGGAGCGGCGCGCTGCCGCCCCTCGACGCAAGGAATGCAGGGCAGCGGAGGCGAGGGAGGGAGGGCAGGCAGAGACATGGGAAGGCCAGAGACCAGGAAGCGAGAGTGCATGCTACGAAGGCGAGGCAGGGAGGGGTGACCAAGGCGGTGGTGCCACAGGAGAGTGTCGTGCGACAGGCGGCGACACTCACACTGGGTAGCTACCTGAGCAGACGCGTACAGCTGGGGAGACAAAGGGGTGTAGCGCGACGCAGTGGTGAGGGTGTACAGACTGGACCCTGGCGCACGCGTGAACGTGGCCAGGTGACGGCCGGTCCGGGAGCACGTGCAGATCGCCACACGCTGTCCTCCAGGAGTAAAGGTGTCAACCCAGTGATCCTGAAGGACGGCATTGCTCACCAAGTTCGTAGAGAACGAGGGGAGGTGGAGACCAGACAGCTCACCAGACGGGACCGCCGGACAAGGAAGCACAGTGGAAGACCGTGCAAGCACGCCTCCAGATGGGTCAGCCAGTGAGACAGGAACAGGTGCAGGGAGGGGAGTGACTGTGGTGCTGTCGCGAAAGAAACAGCGGGAAGCACCAGAGTCAAGTGTGAAGGTGTGCAAGGCTTGTGCGGACGCAGTACCAGGGGGAGCAGACTCACAAGCACCTAGTGCCACAGGCGCTATACCTGGGGCTATACCGGGGTCAGGCGGCACACACAAGTAGCAGTCACCCTCAGCACTAACAGTCAATGCATACATGGCAGCAAGAATAGCCTCATAGTCAAGATCAAAGATAGGTACATCACGCCTAAGCAGGTCTGCCCAGTTGGGGAACTCAGCAGCATCAGGAAACTTGACGCGCCAGGCGTCGCTAAGCCGAGCGAAGCAGCGGTACTCAGTGTGAAACCCTGTGGGCCACCAGCGTGGGGACCTGCGCGAATGATATAGGGGCAGCGACCAGGTCCCCCAGACGCCCCACGCCCGGCATACCAGTCAAGAAGTTGCTGGGAAGTGGGGGTCTGGCGCTGACGCTGCTGCGGCTGCTGCTGCTGTTGCCCCTGGCCACCACTGGTGTCACCCAAGCCCCCACCACTGCTGCCACCACCACTCCCCCCTCCGCCACCACCGCCGCCGCCACCGCCACCGCTCCCGGCACCACCACCGCCCCCACCACCACCTCCACCCCCACGACCACCCCCACCACCTCCACCTCCCCCGCCGCCTCTTCCACCGCCCCCTCCACTGCCACGTCCGCCACCCCTGCCACCCTTGCCTCCCCTGGAGCCGCTGCTCTTCCCACTAGGAGCGGAAGCAGCTGCGACCTTCTCAGCACCAAGGAGGTCGATAGCAGCAGCTGCGGAGGCGTAGGAGGGGGTAAGAGGGGAGGGGGAGCACCCCTCAGAGGGGAGAGCGAGGAGTACCACGAGCAGCACCTATAGCGAGGATGTTCTTCTCTGCTGCTAGGAGGTGGTTTTCGAAGTCGGTGACAGTGAGAGTGGTAGGGTCTAGGGCTAGGAAGTGGTCCCTGACGGAGCTAAGAGTGTCAGGGAGGCGGGTGACGAGGAAATAAAGAGTGAAGTACATCGGGGGGGGGGGGGGGGGGGGGGGGGGGGGGGGGTTTGCGGCGCAGAACTTGGCTGGAAGGGCGGCATGAAAGCGAGTGTCACTAGTGCGAAGGTGAGAAATGAGGTCCTCAGTAGTGGTAAACGAGGACAGGTCGGGGAACAGGTAGGGTAGCATGAGCCGACCTAGGGCTGCAGTGGCCGGGGAGGAGTAGCGCGCAACTACAGCGTCGTACAGTGCCTTATCAGTTTCGTGTTGGCTGAAATGCGCGCGCTCAGTGATCCGCAGATGGTTCCTAATAGCTAGGCGTGCAGCAGCATCGCGAGTATGCCACTGTGAGCGTTCGAGAGCAGTAGCATCGTCAGCAGGAGCAACGGCAGTGCCAGACACGTAATCGAACAGTGAAACGCCGTCTTTGGCATCGGTCAGAAGAAACAGTTGGAGATCGTCAAGCCACACAGCCAACTCTATCGGGCGACCGTCAGACTCAAACGCGAGAACATTAGCGTCGCCATAATCGCAGCGCAGGTAAAGCCAGTAGGCAAAGGCAGTAGGCAGCAAGCAGCAGGCAAAGGCAAAGGCAGCAGGCAGTAGGCAGCAGGCAAAGGCAGCTCAGGCAGCGCGCGGGGCAGTAGCAGGCCGCGCGTAGGCTGCAACAGCGGGCCGCGCGCGGGCTCCTACAGCGGCGTGCGGTGCAGCAGTGGGCCGCACGCGAGCTCCTAAGGTGGCGCGCGAGGCAGCAGCAGGCCGCGTGCGCTCCTAAGGCAGCTAGCGGAGCAGCAGCGGGCTGCGCAGGCGGCAGACGCGGCGCGCAGGGCAGGGCACGCGCGGCTGCGGGTTGCGCGAGGCGACGGGCTGCGCGCGGCTGCGGGCTGTGCGCGGCTGCGGGCTGCGCACGGCTGCGGGCTGCGTGCAGCGGCTGGCTGCGCGAGGCAGCGGGCTGCGCGGGCTCGTCGCGGGCTGCGCGAGCGGCGCGCGGGGCAGTTGCGGGCCGCGCGCGGGCGACGCGGGCTCGGCGCAGGCTGCGGGCGCGGCGCGCGGCACTGCAGCGGGCTGCGGAGGTGGCTGCAGCAGCAGCGCGCGCTAAAAAAAAAAGAGACGCGCGCGGGCAGCAGGCAAGGCAGGCAGGCAGGCAAGGCCGTAGGTGAGGTAACGCGGTAACAGGTGGGCCCTAAACTTAGGTCCTAAAGACCTACTGCTCTAGATACCATCTTAGAGACCAGGCAGGAATGGGATTGACTATCGAGAGGATTGTACAAGAAGGAGGCCCGAAGGGGTTATACCCCACATTATCTACCCCACTACAGCCTACCCACAAATATAACATATGCATATGTTTGACAAAAATACCATGAAAATCAGGGTTCAAAGGCAAAATCAGGGTAAAATTCCTGCAATCTGAGGGCCTGGCTGGGAGCATTGCTTTGAAATGTCAAGCAACTGTCCTGTATGGCTGTCAACATATTTCCACAGTGGTCTCTGTTTAGTAACTCTACACAGCATTCAGCTTTTTCACAGAGGCGAATAATTCATCTTTCTGAAGCAATTTCTTCTTGCCCTCTTGCAGTTGGAAACTTGCCCTCTTGCAGCAACTTGGAAGCTTCTGTTTGGATGAGCCTCCACGCCGCCTGCACGTGCGTCATCTCCGTCTTGACCGCCCCTATTGCCATGCGCAGCGTGTACTGCCCTGACAGGACCTGCTCGGGGTCATGGGGTCACATAGAGGCACGTCTAGGGTCAAGTGCCCGCAGGCTCTGAGGTGCAAACGAATGAACAAGGCAGGCAACAGCATGATGCGGGAGTCACAGCATGCATGAGGTATTCTTGAAGCGCCTCAAGATTCAGTGTGTTTGTGAGACAGGAATGAGAAGGCACGCAGCAGCGTGCTGAGAGGACTGACAGTGTGTGTGAGGTACGCCTGCCCGCTGCTGTTGATGGCCTCCAGTAGCGCCGTGTTCACCTCCCTCCCTCCGTCCGTGCCCTCCACCCCCTTGTCCAACCCCCCCTCGCCCGCACCTATCCCGCTGTGTGTGAAGGCGGCAGGGGCGGGCGGCTTGAGGCGGAAGCAGATGAGGGCGAAGGGGCGTAGCGCCATCAGCTGGGGAGCAGGGGGGAGAGGCGAGGGGTGGCAGGTAGTAGCATGCTGATATCATTGCAGTGAAAAGGTGGGAGGGAGAGGTACGTGACAGGTGAGAGGGTGTGTGGAGGTGTGTGAGAGGGCGTGTAAGCGGGTGTGCGAGAAGGAGTCTTGAGAGGGTGTGCGAGTGAGAGAATAGCACAGGTGCCGCATGGCGTGCTGCACTCCAGCTCACCTCGAACCTCTCATCTTGCCACACGGCCTCCTCGAACCACTCAGCAAGCGCCACGTGGCGCCTGATGTACGCGCGGATGCCCTCCACTCCATACGTGCGCAGCACCATCCACAGCTTCAGTGACCGGCCCGGGGGATGCCCATGACATGACACGGCCATGGCCATGGCGGTGAGCAGATTGAACGGAGAGGGAGCATGCATAGCAAACCAAACGGAACTAATATGGAACCTGTACTGTATATACAAACGCCCTGCGTGCATGCATGGTGTGCAGAATGCCGGGCAGATGCAAGGAGGGCGGCAAGAGATAGTGTGGTTAACACACCTGAAGCGGCGGCCGATGGGAATCTCCCAGTCCTTGTAGTCCCCCACCTGCTGCCTCTCTGATGCCTGCCGTGTGAGGAACACGGGGGTGGGGCGAAAGCAGTGGGGAAGGGAGTGTGTGTGTGAATGAACATGAGTAATCTGCGATAAGATGTTGATGCGATGATATCACACTGTCACACGGGCATACTGCAAAACTACCGCAGTCCGATAAGAGCACACAAGAGCACACCACAATAAGAGCTCACTGCCAAGCAAAAAGGACCTACTAGCCCACCTTATTCCTGAGATACTCCGGCAGTATAGACAGTTCCTCCACCAGCGACGTGCTGTCCTGTTGGGCCATGGGCATGGGCATGGGCATGGGCATGGATATAGCCGCACAGACATCGAGAGACATGCGGTTTGTGGCGCAGTGCGGTACGTAGTGTGGTGTGGTGTGGTGCGGTGTGATGAGGCTTGGTGTGGTGTGGTGGTCATGCATATAGCAAGCACAAAGAGGATTCTCTTCACCCACAAAGGGGAAGTGCACTCTCCGCAAGCAGCAGCGTTACAATGTCACATAACCTGCCTGCAGGCCACCTTACAGCATCACCTCTCCTCCCACCAGCCCTGCGTGCACCAACCTGGGTCCAGAGGCAGCAGCAGCCGAAGCTGGTGAGCAGCCACTTGTGAGCGTTGGAGGCTAGTGAGTCGGCCAGATGCACGCCTGCCAGGTGGTGGCGCATCTCAGGGCACATGCTCGCCATGCCTGCATACGCCGCATCCACATGCACCCACATGCCATGCTCCTGTGCCCGTGATTGAGGACGGGGGAAGCGAGAGAAGGGGGTGGGGTGGTATATTGTACGTTCTGAGGCCGCTGGGCTTGCACCCACATATGGCATGGAGTGGCATGGCATGGCATGGCATGGCATGGCATGGGATGGCATGGCATAGGATGGCATGGCATGGGATGGCATGGCATGGGATGGCATGGCATGGGATGGCATGGCATGGGATGGCATGGCATGGGATGGCACGGCATAGGATGGCATGGCATAGGATGGCATGGCATAGGATGGCATGGCATAAGATGGCATGGCATAGGATGGCATGGCATAGGATAGCATGGCATAGGATGGCATGGCATAGGATGGCATGGCATGGCACGGCACGGATGGCACGGCAAGAGGCACTTCAAAGCTCACCTTCGCGATGGCAGCCAGAGGGGCGATTGGATCCACAGCAGTGGATGACGTGGAGCCAACCTGGCATGACGTGGCAGAGGAGCAGAGCAGGCACGTGGAAAGGAATGAGCGCACGGCAGTGAGTGCTGGTGCGAGAGGGTCAGTCCGGACCGGACGATGGCGAGGAGGATGAGGCGCCACGCACCGGCGGCATGCAACATGGGGAAACTTACAGCTGGAGGTGACACAGGGACACATAGACAAACAAGCACCACTGAGTTGACATGAGTTTGGAAAAGAACGAGGTACCTTCCGCCTCCAGTGAGAGTGAGAAAGAAGGGAACAACAAGGTGCCCCCCACGTACAGTGAGGACGAGGAAGAAGGGAATGAGGCCAGCAGCCTCATCGCTCTGCACCGCATCCAACAGCTGGCGGGCAGTGAGGGCGTATGCTGATGCAGCCGTGATGGGCAGCACTCGCACGTTGCCCTCGGGCATGCCTGCCACACGGCACGCCTTGAGCGCACATGCATGCGTCTGGTCCGACACGTATGCCACCAGCCGCTGCGCTGCCATGCCCTCCTCACTCGCCCATGGGAACGTGTGAGTAGCCTCGCCCCGCACACCCACACCAGCAGCACAAGCAGCAGCAGCAGAACGATCAGCAGCAGCAGCAGCAGCAGGTGCAGCAGCACCAGCAGCACCAGTAGCCGCCGCAGCAGCAGGGGCAGCAGGCAGCTCCTCACTGCCTGCTCTGCCTGCCGCTGCAGCACTGCCGGGCTGCCCCACCACACGGTCCAGCACTCTCCGCCTGGCAGCCAGCAGCGCCACCAGCAGCGCCTCACTGGCCGTGCCGTGAATCACCCCCCCGCCCCGCCCACCTGCCATGCCACCCACAGTAACAGAGACACGCACGGCATGTTCAGGGAATGCTGATGCTCATTAGTCTGAGCTGCTGAACGTGCCAAGCGAAAGAGCGAAGGGCCCTGCCACACTGTGGCGCAGCAGATCAACCTTCAGCCCCGGGTCTCCTTACCGGAGACCTCCCCCACCCTGGGGTGGACGAGGAAGGTTGGCGATGCGTCTGCGTTCCGTGTCTGGGGATCTCGGGCTTTTGTCCGCGACTTGTCTGCGAACAAGCTGTCCTCTCGTGCTGTTCCCCGCGTCTTCCTTGGCTTCCCCCCTGACGCGCCTGGTTGGCAGTTTTACCACCCCACCTCGCGCCGTGTTCTGTCCTCCCAGGACGTCACGTTTGACGAGTCGGTTCCGTACTACCGTCTCTTCCCCTACCGCACTGCCCCCCTCCCCCCCCCCACCGCTCTTCCTCGTGCCAGGTCCCCCCCCGGTAGACCCCCTCCCCCCTCAGGGTCCTGCCCCCTCAGGTGTGTCTCAGGTAGACGCAGTCGAGCCTGTCGAGGTAGCTGTTGACTCTGGTGCTGCTCGGGGTGCTGCGCCTGCGGGTGCCGGGTCTGGGGGTGCTGAGCCTGAGCGTGCGGAGACTGGGGGTGCTGAGTCTGGGGGGTGCTGAGCCTGGGGTTGCTGGGTCTGGGGGTGCGGAGCCTGGGGGTGCAGAGCCTGGAGGTCCTTCGGGTGCTTCGCCTCGGCGGGAGCTACCCTCTCCACAGGAGCTGCGCGAGTGGTTTGCTCGGCGTTGGAGTCGTGCTGCTGGAGCTGGTGTTGCTGCTGGTGCTAGAGGTTCTACTGCTGCTGGGGGTGCTGGAGCCACGAGTCCCGGAGGTGCTCGTACTGGAGGTACTGGAGCTGCTGGGCCTGGTGGTTCTACCGGTGCTGGAGCTGGCGGTGCTACTGGAGTAGGCGCTGCTGGGGGTGCAGGAGCCGGAGCTGCTGCGTCTTCTGGTGGTCCTCCTGGCGCTGGAGCTGCTGGAGGTTCTGGAGCTGGAGGTGCTGCTGGAGCTAGAGCTGAAGGTTCTGGAGCTGGAGGTGCTGCTGGAGCAGGTGCTCCTTGGGGTACTGGAGTTGGCGTTGTTGGTGCTGCTGGAGGTGCTACTCGCGCTGGTGGTGCTACTGGAGTCGGAGCTGCCGCTGGGGGTGCTGGTGCTGTCCCCGCTGGTTCTGGAGGTGCTGCGCGGCCTCGGCCGTACTTCGTTCCGCTCCTTGAGCAGGTTCTTGGCCTTCCGCCTTCTTCTGGTCCTTCTCCTGCCTTAGAGTGTCCACAGCCCGTCCCGTCCGCGTCACAGTTACAGCTCGCCTATCCACTGCCTGCCCCTTCTCCCTACGCTGGTCCTACTTGAGGTCTTGCTGAGCGACGTGAGCCTGAGTCGCGTCCAGCGTCGCCTGTTCGTGCTGTTCGCACCGGTCGCCGTGTTCCGCGTCAGCGTCCTCTTGCGGTCCCAGGCACGCACCAGATGGAACTGCATCCTTCCACTGCTCCTCTGCGAGTCCCCTTGCCGTCTCCTCCAGAGTCATCTCTTCCTGCTCTTGCTGACCCGGAGTCTGACTCTCTTCGTGCTGCCAGTCCTACTGTCACGCGTCTCCTGGCTACTGCTGTGACTGACCCTTCCTTTGAGTCCACTGCTGCGTCTTTTTTAGTTGCTGAGCTGGTCGAATTCGCTGCTCACTGTCATCTAGACTACGCTGCTAGTCTTGTTGCTGAGTCTGAGTCTGTCTGTCCTCCATCCGTCGGGGGTGAGTGTGCTCTTGGCACGGACGTCCTTGAGGACAGGCAGGAGGAGTTCCAGTGCTTTGCTGCTGCTTTACCTCATCTCGTGTCCATGCTGCTTGCCCCTTAGGGAGACCCGGATGCACCAGACATCCCGACTCCGCGCTCTTACACGAAGGCGGTAGAGGGTCCCTACTCCTCTCAGTGGCAGGCAGCCATGGACGCAGAGATGGCTTCCTGGAAGTCCACAGGCACATAAGTCGACGAGGTTCCCCCACCTGGGGCGAACATCGTCAGTGGCATGTGGATTTACAGGGTGAAGCGGCCGCCGGGTTCTCCGCCTATCTTCAAGGCGCGTTACGTGGCTCGAGGCTTCAGTCAGCGGCAGGGAGTTGACTACTTCCAGACCTTCTCCCCTACCCCGAAGATGACCACTCTTCGGGTGCTGCTACACATAGCCGCTCAGCGTGACTACGAGCTTCACTCTCTTGACTTCAGCACTACTTTCCTACAGGGCAGCCTGCACGAGGAGATCTGGCTGCGCCGCCCTCCTGGCTTCACTGGGTTGTTTCCTCCTGGTACCCAGTGGAGCCTCCGGCGGCCAGTCTACGGTCTCCGCCAGGCTCCCCGCGAGTGGCACGACACACTGGGGACGACTCTTGCGGCTCTTGGGTTTGATCCTTCTACGGCTGACCCGTCGCTGTTTCTACGCACCGACACCTCGCTGCCGCCGTTCTACATCCTCGTGTATGTCGACGACTTGGTCTTTGCCACTGCTGACACTGCTGGACTCGCCCACGTGAAGTCGGAGCTGCAGAAGAGACACACGTGCACAGACCTGGGTGAGCTGCGCAGCTATCTTGGCTTGCAGATCACCCGGGATAGAGCACGGCGCACCATTACCTTGACTCAGTCACACATGGAGCAGCAGGTCCTTCAGCGCTTCAACTTCACGTACTCCTCGCCTCAGACCACTCCTCTGTCTACGCGCCACTCGCTCTCAGCTCTGCCTTCGGATGAGTTCGTAGAGCCGAGTGGCCCGTACCCAGAGCTTGTTGGCTGTCTCATGTACCTGATGACCTGCACTCGTCCTGACCTAGCATACCCTCTTAGCATCCTGGCACGCTATGTTGCTCCTGGGAGACACCGACCAGAGCACATGGCTGCAGCGAAGAGGGTGTTGCGGTACTTGTGCAGTACGTCGGGCATGGGGCTTGTGCTTGGAGGGCAGAGTCCAGTGGTCCTCACTGGTCACGCAGACGCTTCTTGGGCTGACGACTTGGCTACGCAGCGGTCGTCACAGGGTTACACCTTCAGCCTTGGTTCCGGCTCTGTTTCGTGGCGGTCTACCCGCTCGTCTTCTGTTCTTGGCTCCATCTGTGAGGCCGAGATCTACGCAGGGGCCATGGCTGCACAGGAGTTACGCTGGCTCACCTACCTGCTGACCGACCTGGGAGAGCCGCCTCGTTCTCCTCCAGTTCTGTACGTAGACAACAAGGCCATGCTGGCCTTGTGTCGGGAGCACAGACTGGAGCACAGAACGAAGCACATTGCTCTTCGCTACTTCCTTGCTCGTGAGCTGCAGCAGCGTGGTCAGCTGCGCCTTTCTTACGTGGCCTCTCAGGCCAACACTGCTGATATCTTCACCAAGGCACTTCAGCCTTGTGATCATCAGCGCTTTTGTACGATGTTAGGTCTTGTGCCTACTTGGCCTCACTTGCTCACTTCTTGACCTTGCTTGTACTGTGATCTATATATACCTGCACTTGCTTGTTTACCTTTATATATACTCCTGCATGTGAACTGGCCTTGTGGCCTTGACCCTGTGCTCGGACTGTGTGGTGACATTGTGATCCACCCTGAGCGTGTTTACTTTGCTTTGCTTGACTGGTCTTGTGACCCCTAGTTCTCCCCCACTTTGCCTATGGGGGTGTGTCAGATTGATATGACTTAGCCTATGTAGGCTATAGTGGGGTAGCACATATGGGGTACAACACATTTCTAGGGTTTGTACTTGTACCCAATCTTCCCACTAGTCAATCATTCCTCATTCTTTTAACACAACCTCCAGCGCCTCCTGCGCCGCCTGCTCCTCCTGCTCCTCCTGAGCCTCCTGCGCCTCCTGTTCCTCCTGTTCCTCCTTCTCACCCGTTGCCGATGTCTCCAGTTCACACGGGTGATCCTCCCGTGCTCACGCTTCTGCTCCCTTCGGCCTTCGACGAATACCTCTCGGAACCAGAGTCCAACAAGCCCACAAATGAGTATGTGGAGGTTGAATATGTGCCAGGACAGCGCTGGGGCCGTCCCGACGATTGTACGTGGGACGAATCTGCAGTCGGCGCCGACGACGAAATCCCTGACGCTGAGGAGGAGAATCTCGACGAGGGCGAAAAAGGCGCCGAGGTGGCACGGAGACTGAAACCGAGGCCGGCACCGCTGAGGATGTGTTTCCCGAGGGTGCGCTGGGCGGCGACGAGGACGACGGTGTGGAGTACTGGTCGCGCGACGGGCTCCCAGAGAAGTTGCCGATACCTACCTACCCTCCTACTAATCGCAAGCAACCCCACCCCGCTACACAGAACCGTGATGCCCGCCCCCCCTCTCCCAGGCATAAGCTCAACGAACACAAGCGTCAAGCCTATACCGCCGCCGAGAAATTGAAGTATGTTGCGCTTCTGCAGGTGGCAGTTTCGGTGCGTGCATTGGCTCGCGAGAGCGGTATACACCGCAAGTGCCTCTCCAACTGGAAGCGTACCGCGGAATTCCTGAAGGAAGCTCACTCCGCACGGAAGCGGATGCACGGTCGCGGAAGATCCAGCTGGTACCGACTGATGGAGATGAAGGTGTACGAGCGACTCCTCGAGTGGCGCCGCAAAGGAACCGCGGTGTCGGTGGGCCGCCTGCAGGAGTGGTCGAAGGAGTTTATGAAGGTTTCGGAGGCGCTGGAATCTAAGCGTCCGCATGAAGACGCGGGTTGCACAGAAAACCGCCGCTCGTGAGATTGTGTTTACCGCCGCATAGGGAAATTGTTGGTGCTGTAACATGAGATTTACCGTACTAATTGCACCCGTGTGTTTCACCCTGTCTCCCACGTCTTGCAGATGTCGCGGAGCAGTGCAAGAGCTTTTGGCAGTTCGTCCGAGACAAGCGACGCGAACGCGGCATCGGGACCACGTGGATCATCAACGCCGACCAGACTCCTCTCTGGCTGGAGATGCCCGCCAACACGACCGTCGAGCAAGCGGGCGTTCGCTCGGTGCCCATCAGGAGTGCCGGTTACCAGAAGGAGCGCGTGACCGTGATGCTGGCGTGCATGGCTGACGGCGCCAAGCTCAAGCCATGGGTTATTTTCAAGAGGAAGACGCTGCCGAAGGGCGACTTTCCCCCGGGTAAGTGATGTTTGTATGATGTGTGTTGCACACGTTTTTTGTTTACCGTTTCACTAATTTCTTGTTTCTCTTCCCGATGTTTTTTGTGCAGATGTGGTCGTGGCGTGCCACGACAACGGCTGGATGGACTCCGCGGGCGTCATCCGCTGGCTTGAAGAGTGTGTCAAGCCGTTCCTGAAGCCGTCTTTCGGTCGGCACTCCAAGAGCTCCATGCTGGTTCTGGATTCCTATCGCGGGCACCTCACCGAGGGGGTGAAGGAGAAGTTACGCGAGCTAAACTGCGTGCCGGCGATCATCCCGTCGGGCTGTACGTGGGAGATTCAGCCACTGGACGTCTCCGTCAACAAAAGCTTCAAGGCCTCCGTCCGTCAGTAGTACCAGAAGTGGTTTCAAGAGGACGGGCAAGAACAGCTGACTAAAGCAGTTACGGAACTAAACTGTTTTTTGTCTATGGAGGCCTCCGTCAGTCTCGTTTTTTAATCTACTCACCATCGTCCCTTTCCTGTTGTTACAGGGAATCTCAAGAAGCCGCCACCTGCAGTGGTCCTGAGGTGGATCTCGCGGGCCTGGAGGGCAGTTCCCGCCGACCTCATCAAGCGTGCATTCCTCACATGTGGCATTAGCAACGCGCTTGACGGCAGCGAGGACGGCCTCGCCATGGCGCACAGGCGGTCCCAGCTGACCGCGGAAGTGGATGTCGACGACGACATCATCGCCGATGGCTTCTTCGGCAACAACTGCCAGGAGCCCGAGTCTGACGAGGAGTAGCTAGGTAGAAAGGCCTTTGTAAACGCCTGTTCATGTAGTTCTTAGTAGGCCTTTGTAATAGTTGGTGCAAGATTTCTAGTGAAATGCTTTCAGAGACGTTAATTGTTAGTGTTTGTCTTAAAAAAAAAAAAAAAAAAAAAAAAGTATGCGCTTATATTAAGTACGGGTACAAAATGGGGTGCGCCTATAATCGAGGAACGGCCATAAGCGCCATGCTCCAGATAGAAGAGCCGGCGCCTTTAATCGGACGGCGCCTATATCCGGGGCCATACAGTAAGACTAAGGTACTAAAGCTTCCGCTAGTAGCTTAGTCCATTCTAACAACATACGGTAGCCTGTTGCAAAAATGGGTTTCAAATCCTATCCAAAGGCCTTGGCATGCCAAGCCTTTAACAACATGTGCACTACCTCTGAGCAGGCATGAATACCGGTACTTGTCTATCTCAGGCGAGAATATTCTCACTGTCAGAAGACACAGACGAGATATAAGCCGCTGCTCTGATGTTTCAGTTCAGACGAAAAAGCCTGTCTGACTGAACTTTCAGATGAGAAAAAATACGTACCTGTCTAAAAAATATGGAACATAGAAAATCAGACCATCAGACCAATTTCGTCTGATACTATAAGAGAGCCTTGGTCACATGGCAGCACGGAGAGCAGAGGCACCCAGCAGCCCTGCCATGTCACTGCGTTCAAGCCAATCCTCCAGAGCAAACCTGAGATCGTCCCTCACTCCTTGCAGCACGTACGGATCAGAGCAGGCGGAGTCGGCACCTGGGGAATAACGCAGGGCATGGGACAGGACGGCGATAGGGGAGCAGGAGCAAGCGAAGGGTGGGGCGGCATCAGCAGTGAGGGTGTAACAGTGTAAGTAGTTGATTCGCAAAGTGGCGGGGTGGAGGGTGGATTAGGGCTTGCATGCACGGACACAAGGCGGTGGAGGGTAGAGAGGAAGATAAGTAATGGTGGGGAGAGATGGAAGGATGGAGGGCGGGAGTAGGGGAAGAACAGGGAGTTATAAGAAGATTGGAGGGAGATGGCAGGGGAGGGGGGGGGGGGGGGAGGGGGGAGCGCGAGGAGGAGTCGCAAGGGCAGAGAGGGCACCGTGGAGGTCGCGGCCGTTGAGCCAGGAGGGGCAGCCGCGCATGTCCACTCCGTGCCCGCAGTTGTGACACTCCACCAACACACTCGGCACTGCCATGGGTTGAGGCAGGGGCATGGCGTGGGGCAGACGGCATAGAGCATGGAGCGTTGGCGATGGGGCATGGTGGTGCAGGGTCAGGAAGCAGAGAGCAAAGGCATGGGGCACCGACATGGGGCACAGGGCATGGGGCACAGGGCATGGGGCACAGGGCATGGGGCACAGGGCATGGGGCATGGGGCATGGGGCACAGGGCATGGGGCACGGACATGGGGCACAGGGCATGGGGCACAGGGCATGGGGCATGGGGCACAGGGCATGGGGCACGGACATGGGGCAGAGGGCATGGGGCATGGGGCATGGGGCATGGGGCATGGGGCATGGGGCATGGGGCACAGGACTTAGGGCACAGGGGCATGGGGCATGGAACTTGGGGAATGGAGCATGAGGCATGGGGCATGAGGCATGTTGCATGAGGCATGGGGCATGAGGCATGGGGCATGAGGCATGGGGCATGAGGCATGGGGCATGAGGCATGGGGCATGGGGCATGTTGCATGAGGCATGGGGCATGAGGCATGGGGCATGAGGCATGTTGCATGAGGCATGGGGCATGAGAAATGGGCCTTTGGTTGAGAAACAGCGTTGTGAGTGAAGAGAGCAGTATGGCGTGGATGCACCAGGAGAGCACCAACGTAACAAGCACTATACTGGCAGGGACAACAGCATGCCGGCACCCCCTCTCTGCTACAGCATGTCACTCACTGTCCATGGTGCGAACGAGTCTCGAGGCGCGCTTCCAGGGGTCCTGAGACCCGTTGGTGAAGAAGATGCGCGACGCTGGTGGGTGGGGGATAGAACGGGTGAGGAGGGGTGGGGAAGGGCATGCGCATGCAGAGGCAGGAGCACGAGTGGAGTGCAAAGAAGATGATGGATGGATGCAGAACACGCATGTGAATGCTTGTGAAGTGAGAGTGGTTGAGACTGACAGGTGATGGGGGTGAGAGTGGTTGAGACTGATAGGCGATGGGGGTGAGAGGGATTGTGACTGACAGGCGATGGAGGTGCCGCCAAAGAAGGTGTTGGTGGCGTCCACGTCAGGAAATAACACGTGCGGGTGCTCCCCGTACACTGCTGCACACAGGCCCTGCCAGTAGCTGTGGAGGGGAGGGGCGAGAGCATGGCAGCAACACGGAGGCACGAACGAAGGAGACGAGCTGTGTGGGCGGTGGCCCTAATGAGGGTGAGAGGATAAGTTGTAAAAAAGAGCGAGACGAGGTACGTGTGAGGTGACACAGAAAGTGAACAGGTGGGTGGCGGAAGGTATGGTTGATTGTTGACATGACAGGATGAGCAGTGGAAGCAGTGTCGGTCCCACCAATGCATCTCGCAGCCATTCACCACCGCACCTCATGTTCTTCCACCACACCTCATGTTCAAAGCCTCTGAGCGAATGCGAGGGCCGATGCGAGCGGGAGTTTGAAAGAAGGCCATCTGCGTGCAGCACTGGTACAGCCACGTGCGCATGTCTGCAGCGCCATGGGGCCACGTCGGCATACGAGCATTTGAACAGCATATGAGCGGATGCGCATGTGAGGGGGCGGTTGTGCAGATGAAGGAGAATAGGGAGGAAAGGAGAATGGTTGTGGCAAATGCACACGATACGGATGAGTGAGATCACAACACCGTTATGCAGCCATGAAAGCAAAGACCAGCATCTTGTTGCGATATAGAGCACTGACCGCGTGCAGCACTGACCGCATACAGCACTGACCGCGTGCAGGACAGTGAATGAATCATGTCCGTGTCATGAATCCTGCTGTTTGCTATCCTGCATGGCTCATATGCCCTCCACAACTGTGCTGCTAGCAGTGCAGTTCGTGGGGCTAAGCATGCAGCGTATTCATCCCCCTCTCCCCCACACCCTGACATTCTAGCAGGCAGCAGCACAGGGCAGCAGGAAGGAGGCCAGCGGGAGTGGGCAGCAAGACAAGCAGCAAGTGTGAGAGGCAGCAGCATGAGGAGCGGACTGACTGGCAGAGGTGGCTGAGAGCGACGTGTTGGCGAGGGCGTGGCGGTCGTAGTCAGACGGGGCAGACCCGAAGTGAGCGAAGAAAAGGTCTCGCACGTAGGCCGCAAAGGCCTCCTGATGGCATGGGCGCAATGGGTGGAGGGGGAGGGAGGAAAGGGGTGTGTGCAGGGAGGTAAGGGGTGTGTGCAGGGAGGAAGAAACACTCTGGTGGGAGACAAGCAGTCGTCACACTCGTATCCGCTCGTGTGAAAGTTCTTCATTTGTGCATGGGTGCAAGTCAGAATGAACAAAGTTAGATCAACGCGCCAAGCTTCCATCCCAACAGTGTGCACAGCGAAAGACCATGGCATCACATCCCAGCATACCATGGCATCACATCCCAGCATACCATGGCATCACATCCCAGCATACCATGGCATCACATCCCAGCATACCATGGCATCACATCCCAGCATACCATGGCATCACATCCCAGCATACCATGGCATCACATCCCAGCATACCATGGCATCACATCCCAGCATACCATGGCATCACATCCCAGCACACCATGGCATCACATCCCAGCATACCATGGCATCACATCCCAGCATACCATGGCATCACATCCAGCATACCATGGCATCACATCCCAGCATACCATGGCATCACATCCCAGCATACCATGGCATCACATCCCAGCATACCATGGCATCACATCCCAGCATACCATGGCATCACATCCCAGCATACCATGGCATCACATCCCAGCATACCATGGCATCACATCCCAGCATACCATGGCATCACATCCCAGCATACCATGGCATCACATCCCAGCACACCATGGCATCACATCCCAGCATACCATGGCATCACATCCCAGCATACCATGGCATCACATCCAGCATACCATGGCATCACATCCCAGCATACCATGGCATCACATCCCAGCATACCATGGCATCACATCCCAGCATACCATGGCATCACATCCCAGCATACCATGGCATCACATCCCAGCATACCATGGCATCACATCCCAGCATACCATGGTATCAGAGCCCGTGGCATGTGCGTGGATGAGGGGGTCACACAGCTGGTCCGGGCGGCCGTACTGAAACTGAAGAGAGAGGCGCCGGTGTGAGGGTGGAATGATGACAAGGAACGATTGGATGGAAATTCACAAGGGGCGAATACAGGGAACGAAGGGAAAAAGAAGGAAATTCAGTGATAGAATTGGTGGAGTACAGTGAGTGCAGGAGCGAGGTGGAGAAAGACAAGGCACGTGGATACAGAGATGAGAAGGCCAGAAGCAGATTACACAACTCATTACAAGTATATAAGTGCATCTTGCATGCAGCAGCATGCAGCTAGGCCTACTGGCATGGCTGCACATGTGGTGTACCGCAAAGACAGCAGCGTCTGCGAGGAGGAAGAGGAAGTCCCCATCGTGCTCCACCTGGCAGGGCGCACATGGGAGAGGGTGGGCATACAGAGAGTCAACATGAGGAGAGGCGTGAAGGGTGCAGTGATACCCTGAGAGACAGGCTTGCATGCAAGGAGGACGAGAGGCAAGGGAGCAGACTGCAGAGAGTGTGCAGTACACCTAACCTGCGCTAATTTCAAAAACTTCGCACCGAGCCGCGATTTTGCCACTTGAGCAAGGGATATTTGTGTAGTGAGTCAGCACCTAGCTGTCTGTGCTGACGGGGCGGATTTGCCCTCCGCGTGTGTCGAGCGAGAACAGCAAAAGCTGTATGGTTTTGAAGTGTTTCTCTGTGTTTGAGAGTGGTCGGCAAGAATTTTGAGAATGGGATGATGCACTAGCATGTCATCCCATAGCTTCGTGATGACCATTCACCATGCCACGTGTGCTGTAACCCCACCAGGCGACGACAAACCCTTTGAAATTGGGGGGATTGAAATTGGCGCGGGCTAGGTGTACAATATATGCTAGCCATCTCTCCTGACCCAACGGAAACTCGCATCAAAAGGCGCACTGAGAAAAGGTGTCGAGAGTGGGATTTGAACCCACGCCCTTTCGGACTGGAACCTTAATCCAGCGCCTTAGACCAGACTTTATTTACAAAGTTCCTAGGTACATGGGTTTATATATTTACACTATGTACAAGAAGTCCTAGAGAAGTGCAAAGAAGAAGTTTACGAAGCAAGAGAGTGTGAACATGTGAAGGACAAGTGAAAGATGACACAGTAGAATAGAATTGACAAAGTGCATGGGTGATGTGAAGGTGTAAAGAACAGGAAAGGACAGAACAAATGGGAACACAAAACAAAGAGGACAGACACGTTTGAAGCACCGACAGAACATAGCCAACATGACACATGTGAAAGAAACAACAGAAAATGACCACCATGACACTTGTAACAGAAAAACAGAAACTGACCAACGTGACACAAGTGACAAAAACAAAACCTTAACAACATGACACCACTAAGACAAAAACAGAACCTGACCAACATGACACACGAGACACAAAAACAGAAACTGACCCAACATGACACAAGTGAAAACACTCACAAAACCAGAAAATCTACCCTACAGCAATGTATCTATCAAGGTTAAACCCCCTTAGATACGGGGGTTGTACAAGTACACAAGATCAGGGGCGCCATCACTAAAAGCCGGAAGGTCTGAGAATGAAGGGTCTTCGGCTGACACCTCTTCTGTGATTGCAGGGAACGCCGCCTCCACCCTATGACGAATTGACCTGGCCTGCGCACGTTGCAGGGCTATGGAGACACGAAGGGTGTAAGAACTCTCAAAAGCAGTTGTTAGTACACTGTCTGCTGCGCCGTAATCGACATGCCGTGCTGCTGCCCGATGACTGCAGTCGCGTAGGAAAGTCTTGAAGTTGCTGCCCAGGCCTCCGAACGTCTCAAGCACGAGGGGGATAAGTTTGACTGCAGGCCGGGCGCGCAGTGCTGAAGCGTAGTGGGACCGTTTTTCTGTTTCTCGCTGTTTTGCAGCTAGCCCAACTGTGTGTGCAACTGTTGGTGGAGCGGATGGCAGCTGCGGGTCGGCTACGGAAACATCTAACGCCCATTTGATTCCCGCGCAAGGATCAATGCAAGTAACGTCAGGAATGGCATCCGGCAGCATCGTGTGATCCTCTACTCGCACCGTGTACCCCAGCTCCCTAACTATCCTTGCTACTTCGTGTTTTACTGCATCGTGCACGTGAGTGGGCTCGTGGAGGTCAGGGCAGCGAAGAGCATGAGAAGGGAGTGTAGGATCAGTGTAAGTGTGGCCGCATGAGCATGGTGGGGCTGTTTCAAGGAGACGGAGGTGAGGGATAGGGAGGCCTAGGCGCAACTCTGTCGCTATAAGCCAGTCAGCAGGTTCCAGCTGAGAACGGGGAGCAGATGGGACAGCCGTGAGCCAAGCGCCAGCAGACGGGTCCTGAAGGGAGGTTAAACGGACCATCTGGTGGTGCTGGGTAGCGGCTGCCCGCAGTTGCTCTGCTGCGTGTGCGGAGATGCGCTGGGCTAAGGCTGAGAATAGTCGGTTTGGGTACCCTGCTAGGAAGGGGGACCAGGGGGGAACAAGGTGGTGCAGGTCGTCAGAAAGGGCAGCAAGAGAGCGAGCGGCCTGTGGGTCTAGGCGGTCGACTGTGTCGGTGGCTATGAAGGGGCGAAGGAAGCAGTCGTTCTCGATACAGCAGTTGTTGGCTAACACTGGGATCGCCTGAGCCCAGCTGCAGACGTAACTGAGTGAAGCATGCTTTCGTGCGCTCTGAATGCCGAGCCCTCCTAATCTGATTGGAAGGAAAGCCTGTGACCTCGCTAACTGTCCCTCGGCAGTGTCAAGATCCCAAACGTCTGGTGGAAAGAGAGAAATCAGCGTGTCCAGAAGATGATCGTCCCAGTCATTGTACTGTTCTAGAACGTCCTCGGTTGGCGGTACCGTGCGGAGGAGGTAAGAGGGTTTGGCTGAAAGGCAGACGGTCAGTAGGTGGGCTGCAACTTGCGGGTTCTCTAGGCGAGGGAGCCAAGGGGCTGCAGTTCTGAGGGAGGCCAGCCGTTTGCGCAGTTCAGCAGTGATGAAATCTGACTCGCCTACAGGAACCCGTGCAACGATGATGCCCTTGTCCTGGAGAGCGATACCAGGAGGCAGCTGAATCGGGTCCGGCCATCCCTGCGGTGCCCACACCTGACATTTCGCGGGCTGCACACGGAGGCCGAGCTCTGCAAACTGCTGCTGGAGGGCGGTGAAGACTGCTACGAGGCGGTGCGGGGGTCCTAGTAGGTACGAGTCATCGGCGTATGACATGCACAGGATATCGGGGAAGGCGGTGCGGATGACGCGGATAGCTAGATGCTGCGTGATTGCATAGAGGAAAGGACCGCAGGGATCCCCTTGGCGGACCCCTCGCTGTGACTGAAGTGTGTGAAGCAGTGGGCCTGAGTGGAAGAGGAGAGGTGAGGGACTGGAGTAGAAAAGTCGGAAGAATGGGATGAGGCATGAAAAATCTGAAGATTGAAGGGCAGTGAACATGGACGCGCGGTGAAATGAGTTGAAAGCATTTGCAACATCGACGTTTAGGACAGCCCAGTCAGGATGGAGCTCAAGGGCCGATCGAATGCCAAAGACCAGGGAACTAATGCCCGCGGAGACTCCGACCCCTAGCTGCAGATCAGGAAGAAATTGGGACTGCATTTGCTCCTTGAACATCAAAGCGACGCAGCGAGAAAGAAGGCGAACGAGCACTTCACCACTTGCGATTGGGCGGACATCTGCGTTTGACTTTTTGAGAGCAATGAGTGTCGATGCAGTTAGGAAAGGAGCGAAGCGTGAAGAAGCCTTGCCAGCCAACCAATTATTCAGCACAGGGAGGAGGAAGGGGAGGAATGAGGGATGAGCGAGGAAAGTGTCCCGTAAGTGTTCTGCCAACCATCCAGAGTGTCCTGCTGCTGCCCCCCGCGTCATGGTGCGAATTGCATCCTTAAGTAGTTCTATGGGCAGCTGCGGGAGCTCCATGGGGGTGAAAGAGTCAACCCATGGGGGGATAGGTTGAGTGGAGGGGGGATGTTTAGCCTGCAACCTGTCAACAGTTTCAGCTGTTGGGGGTGCAAGCTCTCCTGCCTGTAAGGCTCCGTAAGCACGTGACCACTCTCCAACAGAGGCGAAACGAAGGCATCTCTGCACACGTGCTTCATCCGAGGTCGAGCGAGCAGATGAAATGGAGGCAGGGTGAGTTGCAGGGCTGTAAGCTGTCAAAGTTTCCTGGAAGAGCTCATGCCAGTCGCCGTTTGCAAATCTATGTGCCCGTTCAATGCAAGTCTTAGCCTGAGAAGCGAGGCTGTCCATTTCTGGCTTGCGGAGGGCTAAGCGAGGGAAGGCAAGGAGGAGGAAAGAAGCTCCGTCGTCAAGAGGGCTGTCCTTGAGGCGCTGCAGCACTGGGAGAAGCGCTTCGAGGACAGGGACACGCGCTCGGTCCGGGATCCTCCTGATCAACGGTGGAGATGCAAATTCTGGTGCAAAAAATCGATCCCACGGCCAAGAAGTCGCGGCCAGCCATGCGTCCTCCGTGGCAGTGTGGTGAGTGTGAGGTGCTGTAGATGGTACTGGGGTGAGCTGAGCCTCCAGGTGAGCCTTGTGCTGTGAAGCCGCTGCTTTGCACGCTTTCTCATGGCGTGCTCGACCTTGTGACGTGGCACACTGTTTAGGGCAGTGGCGACAGGGAAATTCGGTTGTAGCTGTGGGTGGTGACGCCTCTGTGGATGGTGGTGCAGTAAGAGCTGAGAGTCCTGGGTCATGAGGTGCTGGGATAGCTGCTGTAGGAGTAGGAAGGAGAGGGTTCTGGTTAGTGGGACGGATAGCAGATGCAGGTGTTACTGGATTCAGAGATGATGGAGGTGGGACTGAAGTGTTACCTGCTGCTGAACGTGCAGGTACTATCTTCACTGGTTCCGGCTGGGTGGCTGATGTTTTCCGAGCTGCTGACTTCGTAGGAAATGCTTTCGGCGGCCTGTTACCGTCCAGTATCATGGGCGACGGTTGAGAAGATGGAGCTGCGGTAGGCGCTGCAAGGATGTACTCATCGAGCGGTGAAGATTGACGGTGGGAATTTTCGAAATTCGAATTCGCGAGCTTTGGAATGTCATTTAATCCTTCGAGACGAGAGGTGCCCAAACGCTGACCTGGCTGCTTACTAATCGCATCCCTATGGCGCTTATCGTTCGACGCCATGGGGATAAGGATGTATGTCGCAAAGAAGGTAGCAGATTCGACTATACTAGTAATTCTGGATGCAAGGGTCGATTCTGGAACTGAAGTGATTCTGGAACTGAAAGTCGAAGTTAGGAAGTCAGCGCGAACTTCACGGGAAACTACGAAACTGGTATCTAATGAAAGCGGAGAAGTAGAGGAATCGTAAGCTGGTGCCTGTTGTAAAGTTTCACGGCTGGATTCTGATGTTAGCGTGAAAAACGGCGTGGGAAACGGAAATTAGGTAGTCGTCGCGAAAATCCTTGGGAAACTACGAAATAGGTATCTAACGAAAGCAGACCAGTAGAGGATTCGAAATCTGGAGTCTGATCTTAATTTCGACGGCTGGATTCTGAAACTGGCGTGAAAAACGGTGTGAAATTCGGGGTAGAGAATTGCGTGGCGGAGAGCGAATTTTGGCGCCTTAGACCAACTCGGTCGACGTTGAATTATATTCGCGAAGGTGGACGAAGACGAGGAGAGGAGGGATTAAAGGCTAGTAGAATGGAAGGTGAAACTTGAAGGCAAGCTGAGAGAGCACATAGAGAGTGGCACGAGAGTGCAAGTGAGGGCAGAGAGAGGACGCACAGAGGCGGCAGCAAAGAGGTGCTTGACAGCCTGGCGGTGCTCCAGTGACGAGGCGAGGTGCTGCTCCACACGGCGGGTGATGTTGGCCAGGATGGCGGTGCACTGGGGACCCGCTGACTGCACCACCTGGTGGCCGGGGAGAGGGCGCGAAGGGTGAAAGCAAACTACGTCAGAAGGAAAGAAAGGAATTTGCATTTCTGTTGATTGCTATAAGATATTTTCAGGTTCCATCCATGCAACGGGAGCACATCCAGCACACAAGAAACGCTCAGCCAGCCTGTCATGACAGCGTGGGGAATGGCTGGGATGGCACACAAGGGATCGACATGCACATGCTTGCAACAACATCCCCTTACTCCAACTTCCAGGCCGCATAGAAGACGCCAACTTAGAAGTTTAGACTGAGAACCTCCTGTTCGCCTTGGCACTCTCATTGAATACCATCATCCCTCCTGCACTCTGTAGTTCGTCCTACATCTGCATTAACGCTGCAACTCTCCAGGGCATGACGATAACCGCAGCCCCTCAGCATTGAAACAGCTCGCCTCACCCAGAACGGCAGTGATACCCACCCTCATCCGCCCCTCACCCGCCCCTCATCCGCCCCTCACCCGCCCCTCACCCGCCCCTCACCTGCGCCTCAAACTCATGGAAGTCACGAATGACGTTGATGACGGCGGACGAGGCAAGGCTGGCGCGGAAGAGGTGCGGGTAGGACAGGCGCGCCCACGCACTCAGAGCACCCGCGTACGACACGCCCGTCACCACCCACTGCCGCTCGCCCCCTCCGCTGCTGCTGCCGCCACGCGTGGAGCTGCTGTGAGACCCGTTGAACAGCCGGTCCAGCCGTTGCTGCGATCACACAGGATATATAGGTTTGTGGGATTTCCCAATTCTTAAAATCGCTCACAAGAGCAGCAAGGAAGACAGAACGAACAACCAGTTTGCGAGGGAGAGACACGAGCAACAAAAAGCAAGTGGAAAGAGGTAATCACAGGTGCCCCCATCGCAGGGGGCTCTCCCTTCACCTAGGCTCGCAACCTCAGCGCACCTGGTAGAACTGCTGGAACGTGGCCAGGTCAGCCAGTGCCTGGTTGGCCGAGAGATATGCCAGGCTGGCAGTGGACAGGTCAGCGAAGGGCTGCGATTGGCCGTAGAAGCGATGCTCCAACGCCACCACGGCCGCCCCGAAATGGGCGGCCAACTCCTGCGAGGCGAGAGGCGGGTGAGATGCCACGTGGATGACGCATGGAGGGGGGTGAGTCCGTGAGGCTGGGATGACAGGGCGAGAGAGAGAAACAGAAGGCTGAAAGGAAGTGAGGGAATCAAAGACGCAGGAGAAGGAGGGATGTGTGCGCTGTGGCAGGGAGAGGGAGGGTGGGCGAGGGAGAGCGGGGCACCATGCGGTAGTCGGAGGGCACGCCGTTGCAGGGCGCCTCGCCGCAGATGACGAGCATCACGGGCCCGCCCGCAGCGGCGTTGAAGTGCGTCAAGTCCTCGTGGTAGCGCTGGGAGAAGGTGCGCCCGTCCTGCCACGTGGCATGCACATCCATGCACCCAACCATGAATTTCCACGTGTATTGTGAGATGGCATGGTAGGCTATAAGAGATGGCATGGCATATGAGAGATAGTATGGCATATAGGACTAACTCCTTAGCTCTAGCCACCCTCCTTCAGCTTCTGCTCGCCAAAACGTACGGCAGGATTGAAGTGGTCCAGCGTCTGCTCGAACCACAGCTTGCCACGTCCGCTCGCTCCCGCCGCGCCTCGCTGATTTGTGGCTTCCGCATCGCTCGCAGCGAGCCCGTGCGGCGGCGTGGCTGTTGCGGCGAGGCGCGCCTCGTACGCGAGATACAGACGGTCGGAGGCGGCGGCTGCGACGGCGAGGAGACTAAGGGCGAGAAGAGCCGCTAGGGAGAGCAGGAGAGGATGACGCGACGCGCGCCTAACGCGAGAGGTGAACATTGGAGGAGGATTGGGAGGAGCCATGGCGGGCAGATCTGGAGAGTAGAGGCAAGAACGGATGAAATGTGGCATGTGGGGCACGGAATATGGAATTTGTCACACATGCATGCGCGGTTGAATGTCGTTCGGTATTTGATTGTGTTGACCCTCAACGTCCTTCCATGTTCACCGCCTGATTAAAAAAACAAATGCTCTAAATCCACTCTATAAATATCCTCTGCTGCTCCACCAGTTCCAAAGGGTCTCATCGATTCAAAGGCCCACAACCCCTCCTACGACACTTTAACGTGAGTCCCTTGTGAAATTTTTTGCATTTCCTTAGGTTGGGAGGGGGGGGGGGGGAGGGAATTGAGTGTTTCACAAGGCGCTATTTCAAAAACCTTAGCACTTCGCAAACACAAATGGGATTACACACTCAGCAAATGAAGCAAGATTGGTCACCCTGGCCTGGGTGGAGTATCCAGATTGGTTCACCCTGGTGAGCCAATCTAGTCCAGCCCCTAAACTGCACCAAATCATGTACAGCTTGGTCCCACCAAGTGCCGTGCCCCTGCACTTGTTCTCAAGTGGGCCAGCAGGGGGTCATCACACCACACCACTGGTGCCTCACCAGGACCATGCCATGTATAAGTGAATGGGCGGGATCTGCTATTTTGGCATACTGCCATAGCCTGTGAACTGCAGCACCTTCAATTCAGCGTCATCGCATGGCCCAGGACCCCAGCACGTCTCTCAGCCCGCCCCCATCCCCCTGCACCGTGCTCCACCGGTTCTCCAGCGTGGCGCAGTGCATGCGCTCGCGGTACAGAAACGGCTTCACCACGGGGTTCTGCTGCGCCACTTGCCTTGCCAGCCCCGCCACCCGGATGGCATACGCCAGCGCCATGCCCACGTCCTCCTTGGCGCACCGCCCTCTGCCGCCGCCCGCCAGGCTGGCGAGGCAGCGGCGGAGGCGGCGGCGCGTGGGGGAGTGGAGGTTGAGGAGGTTGATGGCGTCGGCGTCGTTGACGGAGTTGACGAGCAGCAGCGGCGTCGTGGCGTAGCGCAGCCCGTGCTCCGGGAAGAAGCACCGCCACCGCGCCTCAGGGCCCTCCCCTGGACACGGGCAGGTGGAGAGTGGGAGGGGCAGGCAGGCGGGCTTGAGGGAGAGGTTGGGGGGCAGCAGGGCGTGCAAGGGGCAGCAGGGCGTGCAAGGGGCAGCAGGGCGTGCAAGGGGCAGCAGGGCGTGCAAGGGGCAGCAGGGCGTGCAAGGGGCAGCAGGGCGTGCAAGGGGCGGCAGGGCGTGCAAGGGGCAGCAGGGCGTGCAAGGGGCAGCAGGGCGTGCAAGGGGCAGCAGGGCGTGCAAGGGGCGGCAGGGCGTGCAAGGGGCGGCAGGGCGTGCAAGGGGCGGCAGGGCGTGCAAGGGGCAGCAGGGCGTGCAAGGGGCAGCAGGGCGTGCAAGGGGCAGCAGGGCGTGCAAGGGGCAGCAGGGCGTGCAAGGGGCAGCAGGGCGTGCAAGGGGCGGCAGGGCGTGCAAGGGGCGGCAGGGCGTGCAAGGGGCGGCAGGGCGTGCAAGGGGCGGCAGGGCGTGCAAGGGGCGGCAGGGCGTGCAAGGGGCGGCAGGGGCGACCTTTAAGGCAGTCGGGGTCGGCGGAGATGTTGTGGATGGCCACGAGGCGCTGCGCCACCTTGCGCATGAAGAACGTGCCGCTCACATCCCGCATGTCTGGGGGGAGGGAGGGGGGGAGGAGTGTTGCCTGCCAGCCAGCCCGTGGGGGGAAATGTGTGGTGGGTGAGTGCACGCATATCTCGTCACTTCTGTCCCCCCCCCGCATTACTCCCCTACTTCTTACAAGCTATGGCGCAGTCTGGACGCACAACCCCCTACCACTTCCTGCAACCCCTCCCACTTCTCCCCCTCTTTCCATCCCCTTAAACCCTGCATGCACGGCGAGCAGGGCGAGCAGGTTGGCGCACCGGGGAGGAAGCCGCCGTCCATGATGCAGCGCTTGGCGGCGGCCGTGGGCAGCAGGCGGGCGAGCGCGTCGCACTGCATGGCCACCGCCTGTGCGCCCGCTGAGCACCCCGCCACCACCACCCGCTGCGCGCCCTGCATCCCCCTCGCCACCCGCATGTCTGCTCCCAGGGAAGGGGGGAGATGGGAAGGAGGAGGAAGTAAGGGTGTTGGAGAGGAGTGAGGGGAAGTTGGGAAGGCAGGGTGAGCAGGTGGTGATGCAGGGAGGTGTGGTGGTGAGTGGGGATGGGGCAGCGCGGATGGAGAGGCAGCACGGTCCCAGACATGCACGTCCAGGCTGACGGCCAGTGGCCTCCCTGCACTGCTGCCAGCCTGCCCGCTGGACGACAACTCATGGGATGTGAGGGCATTCACGATCACGATAGTGAGTGCCACACAGGACTGGTGGATTGCTGGGCGATGGGTGGAAAGGCTCAGGGTGGTGCATATGGAGATTCAGTGCTGGTCATGCGGCATGAGCGGCGGACGAGCGCAGTCCACCAAGGCCGTGTGCCGATGCCGGGCGTGGCAGTACGGGGCGAGGGGCGCACTCACGGCGGATGACGGACTTGAGAATGCTTCTGCCGCCCGCCACGAGCGACGCGGAGCGCGAGGCGTTGAAGCGGCCGCGCGTGCCGGAGAAGGCGGCGCCGTCGCAGTAGGCGATGAGCACGACGTGCCAGTTGAAGAAGCGCGGGTTGACGGCGGCGCTGCCGTGCAGCATGCCGTCCATGCCGTACCCCGTCAGCCGCTTCAACTGCCAAGGGGGGGCATGCATGGGATGGGGGGACAAGCGGATGGCCATCACACGCGTGTGACGGCAGCAGCGCGTGTGGCAACAGCACCGATGTGGCGGCTGCAGCGGCGAGCGGCGAGCGGCGCACCTGGGTGTTGAAGTCGGGGGCGGAGGGGTGCGGCCAGAGGGAGGAGCTCCCCAGCAGCGTGTTCGCGCGCCTGCGACACGAGCGCACCGAGTAGCACCACGCGCCGCCCTGCGAACAGGGAAGTGGGGGGAAGGGGAAGGCGAAAGGGTTGGGGTGGGGGGTAGTGGTGAGCGAGTGCAGAGATGAGAGACGGGGAGAGCGGAGGAGAGGGATGGATGGCAGGCGGGGCATGGTGGGATTGGTGAGGGCTCGTTGTCGCAGTCCCTCGTGCCACTGCACTCGCTCCTGCCGTTTGCCCACAGCAATCCCCGCCCCAGCGTGCCATGCGCGCATGCCCCGCGCCCCCACCTATCCCCAGCCAAACCCCTTTCCCCGTCCCCGCAATCCTTACGCGCGGCGCTCACCGGCAGGAAGATGAGCCAGTTGCGCTGCCCCGTGCCGTGGCCCCGCCGGTAGTAGTACCCCGGCGGGCTGGCGCACCGCATGCGGACGACGGGTGGGAGGGAAGCAACGCGGGAAGGGAGGGAGGGCAAGGAGGAGGGTTAACGCTACTCGACGTATGGGCAGCACCAAGGGAGCGCGGCGCGTTGTGGGTGCTCGCAGGTCGCAAAAAGACTAACGCGCTCCTTCGCCCTTCGCTATCGCTTCCTGCTTCTCTCCCTTCCCCTCTCCCACGTCCCACCCCACACCCGTTCGCCCACCCCGCTCTCGTACCACGCAGGACGCACCAGGCGGACATGCGTTCCGCGCGCCTCAACCGTCCAAACGCTCGTCCTGCTCCACTGCCGAGCCTACCAACCGAGGCTAACAGCCGAGCCTACGACCTGCCTTACCTGCCGTCGAGGCATCGCGCGCCCGCCGACACTTTCTTCAGCAGCGAGAACGATACTCCCGCGCGCCTCGCGGCAGGCTGCACTGTTGAAGGCGCGACCGGGGAAGGCGGGATCTGAACGTTGTCAACCTGCGCGAGTGCCGTTGTGACTGGCGAGGGGGAAGGGCAGAGCGCGCAGGCGCAGACGCACAGCAGCTGCAGCTGCAGGAACCCGAACGCCAGAGGCGTGCGACCTGGCCGCCTCTCGCGGAAGGCACGCGCTGTGGGGCCCGCGAATCTGTTGCGACGCGGCATTGCGACGAAGCGCGTGGGTTCTCTACGACCTTCCGCACGTGCGTGAAGATGACGAGATAGGATTACTGGGAATGAACGGTTTGTAACACTACATGTGAATGGTTTTGGCGGGCACAGCTTTGAGCCATCCAGCTGGCAAGGTTGAAAAAGGCAACGGAGGTTGGAAGAGGAGGATGAAGCTCTTGGGGACTCGGGGTCGGGGACAGGGGAGACGAGGCAGCTGGGTAGGGGACGCCTAGCGGAAAAGCACCTCCCAAACCCAAAGCATCTCGGGAAAAGCATGCGCTTCGTTTGCCGGCGTGGGATTGCAAGAGAGGATGAAGGCTTTGAGAAAGTTTACCGCGTCGCGTGTGATTGTGTCGAAATTCAACACGTTTGCTACTTTCACATCTTGTCCGCCAGTATGGGTACTGGTCGGTGTAGTTTGACCATTTGTTAGGACATTTCTTAGATTCCTTACTGCGCACCTCAACTACGCGTACAACACCCGACCGTTCCTTCACCCTTTACAGCCTAAAGATGTTCGCCACTTCTGTTAGAATCTGCAGGTAGGAATGAATGATTGAACTAGGCAAGAGATACGTACAAGTAGAGGAAACCTAACCCTAAAGTGTTGTACTCGCTAATGAGTAACCCTACTGCAGCCTAGAGATACAATTGTAATTTGACACACCCCCATAGGCAAAGTAGGGGATAGCAAACACAACAAGCGGTCACAAGACCAGTCTGCAGAAGAGAACACAGCTCAGGGTGGATCACAAGGTCACCACGCATTCTGAGGACAAGCAAGTGGCCACAAGGCCAGTTCACATGCAGAGGTATATAATAGCAAGGCAGGACACTGATCACAACATAGCAAGAGAAAACATGCAGGTATAAAGATATATAGCAGTGTACAACAAGAGCAAGTCAAGCAACCAGCAGGTGAGGCAGAGTGGGCACAAGCCCAAGAGCAGTGCAGAAACGGTGATGATCACCAGACCCAAGGGTCTTGGTGAAGACATCAGCAGTGTTGGCCCGAGAGGCCACGAAAGCAAGGCGCAGCTGACCACGCTGATGTAGACCACGCGCAAGGAAGTAGCGAAAGGCAATGTGCTTCGTTCGGTGCTCCAGTCTCTGCTCGCGACACAAGGCAAGCATTGCCTTGTTGTCGACGTACAGAACTGGAGGAGAACGAGGCCGCTCCCCCAAGTCGGTCAACAGGTAGGTCAGCCAGCGGAGCTCCTGTGCAGCCATGGCCCCAGCGTAGATCTCGGCCTCACAGCTGGAACCAAGCACAGAAGAAGAACGACTGGACCTCCACGAGACAAAACCAGAGCCAAGACTGAAGGTGTAACCCTGTGACGAACGCTGAGTCGCCTGGTCGTCGGCCCAAGAAGCGTCAAAGTGTCCTGTGAGGACCACCAAACCCCGTCCTCCAAGCACGAGCCCCATGCCCGATGTGCTGCACAAGTAACGCAGTACCCTCTTCGCAGCATCAAAGTGCACCTTTCGGTGTCTACCGGGTGCCACGTAGCGAGCCAGGAGGCTGAGAGGGTACGCGAGGTCAGGTCGTGTGCACGTCATCAGGTACATGAGGCAACCCACAAGCTCTGGGTACAAACCATTCGGCTCTACGAACTCGTCCGAAGGTGGAGCTGAGAGCGAGTGGCCGGTAGACAGAGGAGTGTGCTGTGGCGAGGAGTACTGGAAGCCGAAGCGCCGAAGGACATCGTGCACCATGTGTGACTGAGTGTGGGTGATGGTGCGCCGTGCTCTGTCCCGGGTGATCTGCAAGCCAAGATAGCTCCGCAGCTCACCCAGGTCAGTGCAGGTGTGTCTCTCCTGCAGCTCCGCCTTCACTAGGGCCAGTGCCTCAGTGTCAGCAGTAGCCAAAACCAAGTCGTCGACGTACACGAGGATGTAGAATGGCGGCAGAGTAGTGTCGGTGCGTAGAAACAGCGACGGGTCAGCAATCGAACGAGCAAACCCAAGAGCCGCAAGTGTCGTCCTCAGTGTGTCGTGCCACTCGCGGGGCGCCTGACGCAGGCCGTACACTGGTCGCCGTAGGCTTCACTGGGTACCCTCAGGAAACGACCCAGTGAAGCCCTGTGGACGGCGCAACCAGATGGCCTCGTAAAGGCTACCCTGCAAGAAAGCTGTCGAGAAGTCGATGTGAAAGATAGAACGAGGAAAAAATGACTAGAAACATGACAGTACAAGGTTTGTATAGGCAAAACCTAGCAATACTGTACCCCATATGGAGTGCCCCACTACAGCCTACAATATAGTTTTGACAAACCCTCATAGGCAAAGTGGGGGACAAGCAAGAGAATAAGGCAAGGGCAAGCTCAGGGTGGATCACGACGTCACCACGCATTCTGAGCACAAGTACAAGGCCACAAGGCCAGTTCACATGCTGAGTTATATATCAAGGTGACCAACCAAGACAGTGATCTCAACCTAGCAAGGGTAAGTATGCAGGTGCAGGTATATATAGAACACAGTACAAGCAAAGTCAAGAAGTGAGCAAGTGAGGCCAAGTAGGCACAAGACCTAGCATAGTACAAAAGCGCTGATGATCACAAGGCTGAAGTGCCTTGGTAAAGATATCAGCAGTGTTGGCCCGAGTGGCCACGTAAGCAAGACGAAGCTGACCACGCTGCTGCAACTCTCGAGCAAGGAAGTAGCGCAGAGCAATGTGCTTCGTTCTGTGCTCCAGTCTGTGCTCCTGACACAAGGCCAGCATGGCCTTGTTGTCGACGTACAGAACTGGAGGAGAACGAGGCGGCTCTCCCAAGTCGGTCAGCAGGTAGGTGAGCCAGCGTAACTCCTGTGCAGCCATGGCCCCAGCGTAGATCTCAGCCTCACAACTGGAGCTGAGAACAGAAGACGAGCGGGTAGACCGCCACGAAACAGAGCCGGAACCAAGGCTGAAGGTGTAACCCTGTGACGACCGCTGCGTAGCCAAGTCGTCAACCCAAGAAGCGTCTGCGTGACCAGTGAGGACAACTCGAGCCCGTCCTCCAAGCACGAGACCCATGCCCGACGTACTGCACAGGTAGCGCAACACCCTCTTAGCTGCATCCATGTGCTCTGGTCGGTGTCTCCCAGGAGCAACATAGCGTGCCAAGATGCTAAGAGGGTATGCCAGGTCAGGTCGAGTGCAGCCCATCAGGTACATGAGACAGCCAACAAGCTCTGGGTACGGGCCACTCGGCTCTACGGACTCATCCGAAGGCAGAGCTGAGAGCGAGTGGCGAGTAGACAGAGGAGTGGCCTGAGGCGAGGAGTACGTGAAGTTGAAGCGCTGAAGGACCTGCTGCACCATGTGTGACTGAGTCAAGGTAATGGTGCACTGTGCTCTATCCCGGGTGATCTGCAAGCCAAGATAGCTGCGCAGCTCACCCAGGTCTGTGCACGTGTGTCTCTTCTGCAGCTCCGACTTCACGTGCGCCAGTCCAGCAGTGTCAGCAGTAGCAAAGACCAAGTCGTCGACGTACACGAGGACGTAGAACGGCGGCAGAGAGGTGTCGGTGCGTAGAAACAGTGACGGGTCAGCAGTGGAAGGAGCAAAGCCAAGAGCCGCAAGGGTCGTCCTCAGTGTGTCGTGCCACTCACGGGGCGCCTGGCGGAGACCATAGACTGGCCGCCGGAGGCTCCACTGGGTACCAGGAGGAAACGACCCAGTGAAGCCAGGTGGGCGGCGCAACCAGATCTCCTCGTGCAGGCTGCCCTGTAGGAAGGCTGTGCTGAAGTCAAGAGAGTGCAGCTCGTAGTCACGCTGAGCAGCGACGTGCAGCAGTACCCGACGAGTGGTCATCTTCGGGGTGGGAGAGAAGGTCTGAAAGTAGTCAACTCCCTGCCGCTGACTGAAGCCTCTAGCCACGTAACGCGCCTTGAAGACAGGCGGAGAACCCGGCGGCCGCTTCACCCTGAAAATCACATGCCATCGACAATGTTCGCCCCAGGTGGGGGAACCTCGTCGACGTAGGTGCCTGTGGACTTCCAGGAAGCCATCTCTGCGTCCATGGCTGTCTGTCACTGAGAGGAGTAGGGACCCTCTATCGCCTATGCGTAAGAGCGCGGGGTCGGGATGTCTGTTGCATCCGGCTCTCCCTCAGGGGCAAGCAGCATGGACACGAGATGAGGTAAAGCAGCAGCAAAACACTGGAACTCCTCCTGCCTGTCCTCAAGGACGTCCGTGCTAAGAGCACACTCACCCCCGACGGACGGAGGACAGACAGACTCTGACTCAGCAACAAGACTAGCGGCGTAGTCTAGACGACAGTGAGCAGCAAAGTCGACAAGCTCAGCAACTAAGGCAGACGCAGCAGTGCACTCAAAGGAAGGGTCAGTGACAACAGTGGCCAGGAGAAGCGCGACAGTAGGACTAGCAGCACGAAGGGAGTCAGACACCGGGTCAGCAAGGGCAGGAAGAGAGGACGCAGGAGGAGATGGCAGAGGGACACGCTGTGGAGCAGTGGAAGGACGCAAAGCCATTTGGTGCGTGCCAGGGACAGGAGGAGGACGCTCACGTGGAGCACGACGACCAGTGCGAACAACGCGAACAGGCGACGCAGGACGAGACTCAGGCTTACGACGCTCCGTAAGACCTCCTGTCGGACCAGTGTAAGGAGAAGGAGCAGGCAGTGGGGAGGCCGGCTGTAGCTGTGACTCGGACTGGACAAACTGTGGACACTCTACGGAAGGAGCAGGACCAGTAGAAGGCGGGAGACCAAGAACCTGCTCAAGGAGCGGAACGAAGTACGGTCGCGGCCGCGCAGCGCCTCCAGAACCAGCAGGGACAGCGCCAGCACCCCCAGCGTCAGCTCCAACTCCTGCAGCACCAACAGCTCCAGCAAAACCTCCACCAGCTCCAGTAGCGCCAGCTCCAGCACCCCCAGGAGCACCGGCTCCAGCAGCACCTCCAGCTCCAGCACCTCCAGCTCCAGCACCTCCAGCAGCTCCAGCTCCAGCAGGACCACCAGAAGCCCCAGCAGCCCCAGCAGCGCCAGGGCCAGCACCTCCAGCAACACCGGGTCCAGTAGTACCGCCAGCTCCAGCACCTCCAGCAGCTCCAGCCCCAGCAGCACCACCAGGCCCAGCAGCTCCAGTACCTCCAGTACGAGCACCTCCGGGACCAGTGGCTCCAGAACCCCCAGCAGCTCCAGCAGTAGCAGGACCTCCAGCGCCCGTAGCACCACCAGCTCCAGCAGCACGGCTCCAGCGGCGAGCAAACCACTCGCGCAGCTGCTGTGGAGAGAGTGGCTCCCGCCGGGACGAAGCACCCGAAGGACCTCCAGGCGCAGCACCTCCAGACTCCACACGCGCAGGCTCAGCACCCTCAGGCTCCGCACCCCCAGACTCAGCAACCCCAAGCTCAGCACCCCCAGACTCAGCACCCCCAGGCTCAGCACCCCCAAACTCAGCAACCCCAGGCTCCGCACGCTCAGGCTCAGCACCCCCAGACCCGGCACCCGCAGGCTCAGCACCCCTAGCAGCACCAGAGTCAACAGCTACCTCGACTGGCCCGACTGCGTCTACCTGGGACACACCTGAGGGGGCAGGACCCTGAGGGGGGAGGGGGTCTACCGGGGGAGGACCTGGCGCGAGGAAGAGTGGCGGGGGGGGAAGGGGGGCAGTGCGGTAGGGGAAGAGATGGTAGTAAGGAACCGACTCGTCAAACGTGACGTCCTGAGAGGACAGAACACGGCGCGAGGTGGGGTGGTAAAACTGCCAACCAGGCGCGTCAGGGGGGAAGCCAAGGAAGACGCAGGGAACAGCACGGGAGGACAGCTTGTCCGCAGACAAGTCGCGGACGAAAGCTCGAGATCCCCAGACACGGAACGCAGACGCATCGCCAACCTTCCCCGTCCACCGCAGAGTAGGGGAGGTCTCCGGCATGGAGACCCGGGGCTGGAGGTTGATCTGATGCGCCGCGTACTGAACCGCGAACGGCCACAGAAAATGGGGAGCAGCCGCATGGATCATGGACGTACGAGCGACGTCCATGACCATGCCAATGCGGCGCTCAGCAATCCCATTTTTCTGTGGAGAGGCCGGAAGCGTGAACGTCTGGCGGATGCCCTCCGCACGACAGAAGGCTCGCAGAAGGTCGGAGGAAAACTCTCCACCTCTGTTGGAGTGCAGACGCAGAACAGGAAAGTCCGAGCCGAAACTCTCTCTGAGCTGGAGACGGGCAGCGCGGATCCAGTCGATCACCACCTCAGTGACATCGCCCTTGCGGCGCAAGGGGAAGACTGTGGTGTAACGCGAGTAGTCGTCAACAACCAGCAGGAAGTAACGCTCGTGACCCTATCCACGGACGTGGGCTAGGCCCCACACGTCCATGTGGAGAGTCTGCAGCGGAGCCTCTGTCGGAGGAAACTCGGAGGAGTGAGGAGCGGCGCGCTGCCGGCCCTCGACGCAGGGAACATAGGTAGGGGCAGGCCCCGGAGGAAGGGGAGGGAGGGACCGGGGGAGACCAGAGACAAGGACACGGGAGGCCATGCCTCGGAGGCGAGGCAGGGAGGGGTGACCAAGGCGGTGGTGCCAGAGGAGAGTCTGGTGAGACAGGAGGCGACACGAGCAGGGGGCAGACTCAGGACCAGACCGGGACGCTGCAGCAAACACCTGAGCCGACGCAGCTACCTGACCAGACTCAGCAACCGGAGGAGACACGGTAGTCAGGGTGTACAGGCTCGACCCAGGCTGACGGGTGAACGTGGCCAGGTGCCGGCCCGTCCGAGCACACGAATAGTGGGTCACCCGCTGACCTCCAGGAGTGAACTGGTCAACCCACGCGTCCTGAAGGTCAGCTCCACTCACCAAGTTCGTGGAGAACGAGGGGAGGTGGAGGCCAGACAGTGAGCCAGACGGGACCGCCGGACACGGCAGAACCGTGGAGGAGTGGGCAAGGACCGGACCCCAAGAGGGGTCAGCCAGAGAGACTGCCACCGGCCGACTGAGCGGCGAGAGTGTGGTGCAGTCGCGAAAGAAGGAGCGGGAAGCACCTGAATCAAGGGTGAAAGTGTGCACGACCTGAGCCGACACGGTACCTGAGAGAGCAGCCTCACCAGCACCTGGAGCAGCAGACTCACTAGCACCTAGAGCAGCAGCCACACCAGTACCTCGAGCAGGAGACACACCAGCACCTAGAGCAGCAGCCTCACCAGCACCTAGAGCAGTAGACTCTATACCTGGGTCAGGCGGCACACACAGGTAACAGGCACCCTCAGCACTAGTAGGCAATGCATACATGGCAGTGAGGATAGCATCATAGTCAAGAGCAAAGATATCCACCCGCTACCTAAGTAGCTCCACCCAGTCGGGGAGCTCAGCCTCGTCGCCAAACTCGGTACGCCGGGCGTCGCTCAGACGGGTGAAGTAGCGGGACTGTGTGTGACCAACCGTCCCGCGGGCCTGACCAGCCCGATCACCTGTGCGAATGACGTACGGGCAGCGAACGGTACTCCGAGACCCTCTACTCTGAGCGTACCACTCACGAAGCTGCTGGGGCGTAAGTGTCTCGCGCGGACACCGCTGCTGCTGCATCTGGCCACCGCCGGACGCTCCCGACTGACCAGCTCCAGGGCGACAGCCACTACGACGGCCGCCACAACCCCAACTAGCGTACCACTCACGAAGCTGCTGGGGCGTGAGGGACTCGCGCGGACGTCGCTGGAGCTGTATCTGGCCACCGCCAAAAACTCCCCACCGAGCAGCTCCGCCTAGACTGCCACCACCGCCGCCACCACTCCTACTGCTACCAGGAAGAGACGTCATAGTGGAAAGGCAGGGCGGCGAACAGGCACTAGGGTAGGTCGAGGCGGCGCACTGTCAGGAAAAGGTGGCGCGCGGTCAAAAGGGCAGTAGTAGGCAGCAGCAAGTAGTAGCTCCTAGGGCAGCAGCACCTAGGGCTCTTTTTTTTTTTAATTATTTAATTATTTTAGGGTTTGGCAGGGTGCACTGGGCGCTGCGGAGGCGGCTCGCGGGCTGCAGGGGTGGCTCGCGGGCTGCAGGGGCAGGGCGCTGGCTGCAAGAGGCAGGCGCGCTGGCTGCAGGGGCGGTTCGCGGGCTACAGGGGAGGCTCACGGGCTGCAGACGGGCGGCGCGCGGGCTGCAACGGTCTGCGCGCGGGCGGCTTGCACGGGGCAGCGCGACGCGGGGCGGGCAGTGGCGGCGCGCAGGCAGGCAGGGCGGACGGGCGTCGCGGCGGGCTGCGGCAGCCCGCTCTGGCGACGCGACGGGCACGGGCAGGGCCGACGGGCGACGCGACGGGCTGCAGGGGCGCGCGACGCGACGGGCTGCAGGGGCGCACGACGGGACGGGCTGCAGGGGCGCACGGCGCGGCGGGCAGCAGGGGCGCGCGACGCGACGGGCAGCAGGAGCGCTTACCAGGGTCGGGTGCAGGGCAGGGCCGCGATGGGCGGTTAGGTGAGGGCCGCAACGGGGCGGCCGTAGGGCAGGGCCGCGACGAGGCGGCGGCAGAGCAGGGCCGCGATGGGGCGGCAGCAGGGCAGGGCCGCGACGGGCGGCGAGGTTAGGGCCGCGACGGGCGGCGAGGTCAGGGCCGCGACGGGCGGCAGGCAGGGCAGGCGCTCGACGGGCGGCAGGTAGGGCAGGCGCTCGACGGCGTGTAGGGCAGGCGCGCGAAGGCGGCCGCAGCAAGGGCAGGCGCTCGATGGCGCGGGTAGGGCAGGCACTCGACGGCGCACAGCAGGGCAGGCGCAAGGGCGCAGGTGAGGTAGGCGCGAGGCGCGCGACAGGGCAGGGAAGCTCGGCAGCGCGCTTCGGGCAGGGCAGGAAAAAAAATCGTGGTGGGCCCATAAAAAACGTTCCCACTAGGGAACCTGCTCTGAAACCATGTGAAAGATAGAACGAGGAAAAAATGACTAGAAACATGACAGTACAAGGTTTGTATAGGCAAAACCTAGCAATACTGTACCCCATAAGGAGTGCCCCACTACAGCCTACAATATAGTTCTGACAGTCGAGGGAGTGCAGCTCCTAGTCATGCTAAGCTGCAACGTATAGCAACACCCGAAGAGTGGTCATGTTCGTGGTGGGGGAGAAGGTCTGAAAGAAGTCAACCCCCTCACGCTGACTGAAGCCTCGAGCAACGTAACGTGCCTTGAAGGCAGGCGGAGAACCCGGCGGCCGCTTCACCCTGAAAATCCACATGCCACTGACGATTTTCGCCCCAGGTGGGGGAACCTCGTCGACGTAGGTGCCTGTGGACTTCCAGGAAGTCATCTCTGCATCCATGGCTGTCTGCCACTGAGAGGAGTACTCACCCGAAATCGCCTCCCTGTAGGAGCGCGGGGTGGGGATGTCAAGTGCATCCGGGTCTCCCTCACGGGCAAGCAGCATGGTCGCGTGATGGGGTGAAGCGGCCACAAGGCACTCCAGCTCCTCCTGTCTGTCCTCAAGAACGTCACAGCCAAGGGCAGTACAGCCAAGGGCAGTCTCACCCCCGACGGACGGAGGACAGGCAGGGACAGGGTCAGAGACAAGACTCGCAAGGTAGTCTAGGCGGTACACAGCAGCAAAGTCAACGAGCTCAGCTACTAGGACAGACGTAGCAGGAGACGAGAACATAGGGTCCGTCACAACCGTAGCAAGAAGGCGAGTAACAGTCTGACTGGACGCACGAGCAAGGTCAGACGGAGGGTCAGCAACGTCAGGCAGAGAGGACGTAGGAGGTAATGGTAGGACAACACGCTGAGGAACAGAGGAAGGACGGAGTGTCATATCGTGAGTGCCGGGGACAGCCGGAGCACGCGGACGACGAACACGAGGAACACGAGCACGGACAGCAGCTCTAGGCTCAGGCTCAAGGTCAAAGCTAGACTCAGGCTCTCGACGCTCAGGGGTGGAAGCACGAGTCTCAGTCTCTCGACGCTCAGTCAGGGACTGTGTCACCGCAGTGTAAGGAGCAGGAGCAGGCAGTGGGGAGTGCGGTAGCAGCGGCGGCTGTGACTTGTCCGCCGGTGGAAACAGTAACTGAGGAGTAGTACCTGCCACAAGGAAGTCAGTAGCACCTGGCGGAAGACTGAGAAGGTGGCAAAGAGCACCAGCAGCTCCCGTACCTCCAGCACGAGCAGCTCCTCCAGTACCCCCAGCAACACCTCCAGCCCCAGTAGCACCAGCACCTCCAGCACCACGAGCTCCGACAGCGCCAGCACCTCGAGCACCAGTAGTACCTCCAGCACCTCCAGTGCCTCCAGCTCCAGCTCCAGCGCCTCCAGCACCAGTAGTACCTCCAGTACCTCCCGTGCTAGCAGCTCCAGTAGCACCTCCAGCACCTCCAGCACCACCTGCTCTGGCAGCTCCAGCACCTCCAGTACGAGCACCTCCGGGACCAGTAGCTCCAGCACCTCCAGTACCTCCAGCTCCAACGCCTCCAGCACCAGCAGCACCAGCACCTCCAAGGTCAGCAGCTCCCGCAGCTCCAGCACCAGTAGCACCAGCACCTCCAGTGCCAGCAGCTCCAGCACCCCTAGCACCTCCAGTAACAGTAGTACCTCCAGCACCAGCAGTTCCAGTACCTCCAGCACCGGCAGCACCTCCAGTACTAGCAGCTCCAGTACCTCCAACACCAGTAGCACCTCTAGTACCTCCAGCAGTACCTCTAGGCCTAGCAGCTCTAGTACCTCCAGCACCAGTAGCACCTCTAGTACCTCCAGTAGTACCTCCAGCACCTCCAGCACCAGCAGCACCTCCTGGACTAGTAGCTCCAGCACCAGCAGGACCGTACCCTCCACCACCAGGACTGCCTCGCCGAACGAACCACGCACGAATCGCCTGCGGCGAGAGCGTCTCAAGTAGAGCAGGCTGCGGTGGCTGTCCAGCTCCAGTACCTCCAGGAGTGGTAGCTCTAGCACCTCCAGCACCAGAAGCACCTCTAGTACCTCCAGCTCCAGCACCTCCAGCACCAGCAGCATCTCCAGTACCTCCAGCACCAGTAGTACCTCTAGTACCTCCAGTAGTACCTCCAGGCCTAGTAGCTCCAGTACCTCCAGCTCCAGGACCTCCAAAAGGACTCGCAGCACCCCCAGAGTCAGCACCCGAAGTCTCAGAACCCCCAGAGTCAGCACCCAAAGTCTTAGTACCCCCAGGCTCAGTACCCTCAGGCTGAGTACCCTCAGTCCCAGCACCCGCAGGCTCAGTGCCCTCAGTCCCAGCACCCGCAGGCTCAGTACCCTCAGTCCCTGCACCCGCAGGCTCAGTACCCTCAGTCCCTGCACCCTCAGTCTCAGCTCCAGTGTCCACTGCAGAAGGCTGCAGAGGCGCCAAACGAGGAGAGCGGACACCCCTAGACGTACCACCCCCAGGCCCAGCTCCAGCAGCCTCAGCTCCAGAGTCCACAGCAGCAGGCTGCGGAGGTGGCGAAGACGGCCGAGGCGGGAAACCCGGGGGGGTCTCCAAGCGAGGAGTGCGGCGAGTGGTCGCCGTGTCGTCGGCGGCGGTGTCACCCCCCTCAGCTGGGTCAGAGGAGTCAGAAGAGATCTCCACTGGCTCATCCAAGGGGGGTGGGTCTACCTGAGACACACCTGAGGGAGCAGGACCCTGTGGGGGAAGGGGGTCTACCGGGGGGGGACTGGTACCAGGAAGAGAGGCGCTAGGGGGACCGGGTGGGACGCGTGTGGGTGAAGTTGGTAGTAACAGACCGACTCGTCGAAGGTGACGTCCTGAGACGACAGAACACGACGCGAGGCAGGGTGGTAGAACTGCCAGGGTGGGGCGTCGGTGGGGAAGCCCAGGAAGACACAGAGGAGAGTGCGAGGAGAGAGCTTGCTCGCTTTGGTATCGCGAACAAGGGAGAGCGTGCCCCAGACCCAAAACGACGACGCATCACCAGGCTGTCCCGTCCAACGGAGTGTGGGCGAGGTCTCTGGAGCAGAGGTTGAGCTGATGCACGGCGTATCGGACCGCAAACGGCCACAGGAAATGGGGAGCAGCCGCATGGATCATGGAGGTACGAGCAACCTCCATGATCAGGCCGATGCGACGCCCAGCGATCCCATTTTGCTGCGGAGAGGCCGGAAGCGTGAACGACTGGGCGATGCCCTTGTCCTGACAGAACGTCTCAAGGACGCCAGAGGAGAACTCACCACCCCTGTCAGAGTGCAGACGCAGAACTGGAAAGTCCCGCCGAAACCGCTCGCGCAGCTGGTGACGAGTAGCACGGATCCAGGGGATCAGGACACCTCTGATATCCGCCTTGCGCCGCAAGGGGAAGACGGTGGTGTAGCGTGTGTAGTCGTCAACAACCAGCAGGAAGTAGCGCTCCTGGTCCGTTCCACCGACTGGGGCCGGGCCCCACACGTCCAGGTGGAGAGTCTGCAGAGGAGCAGTGGTCGGAGGAAACTCGGAGGAGTGAGGAGCGGCGCGCTGCCGCCCCTCGACGCAAGGAAGGCACGGCGGGGCAATCGAGCGCGGCAGGGGGGGTAGGGTCCTGGGGAGGCCAGAGACAAGGAGACGGGAGTGCATACTGCATAGACGGGGCAGGGAGGGGTGACCAAGACGGTGGTGCCAGCGCTGAGTCTCGTGCGTGAGTACTCTGCATGAGCAAGACACAGCTAACTGCCCCGACGCAGACGCCCGACTCGACGCAGCCACCTGATCTGACTCAGCCACCTGTGCAGACGCAGTGGTCCGTGTGTACAGACTAGACCCAGGCAGTCGAGTGAACGTAGCCAGGTGACGGCCAGTCCGGGAGCACGTACAGGTCGCCACACGCTGCCCTCCAGGAATAAAGGTATCAACCCAGACATCCTGAATGGCAGCGTTGCTCACCAAGTTCGTCGAGAACGTGGGGAGGTGGAGACCTGACAGAGAACCGGAGGGGACTGCTGGACAAGGGAGGACCGTGGAGGCTCTCGCAACTACTGGGCCCCCAGAGGGGTCAGCCAGTGAGACTGGGACAGGTGCTGTGAGTGGTGTGACTGTGGTGCAATCACGAAAGAAGCAACGTGACGCGCCTGAGTCAAGCGTGAAAGTGTGCAAGATCTCAGCTGAGGCAGGACCTGTGGCAGTAGACGCACTAGCACCTAGAGCGTCGGCAGACTTACGGGCCCCTAGAGCTGCAGCAGACTCACTAGCACCTGGAGCGGCAGCAGACTCACTAGCACCTGGAGTGGCAGCAGACTTACTAGCACCAAGAGCAGTAGCCTTAACATAACGATAACCTCCACCACGAGGACGGCCTCGCTGAAAAACCCACTCACGAAGCTGCTGAGGGGTGGGGTCGTCCGGGTGAGGCAGGACCTGTGGCAGTAGACGCACTAGCACCTAGAGCGTTGGCAGACTTACGGGCCCCTAGAGCTGCAGCAGACTCACTAGCGCCTGGAGCGGCAGCAGACTCACTAGCACCTGGAGTGGCAGCAGACTCACTAGCACCAAGAGCAGCAGCCTTAACATAACGATAACCTCCACCACGAGGACGGCCTCGCTGAAAAACCCACTCACGAAGCTGCTGAGGGGTGGGGTCGTCCGGGAGAGGCAGTGCCCGCTGCTGTCCACCCGTGGCCGCAGCAACTGCCACGGAAGTGGCCATGACAGACAGTGACGGTCAGGAGTAGGTCCAGCACCTCCAGCTCCTACAGCACCAGCAGCACCTCCAGCACTCCCAGCAGCACCTCCACCAGCAGCAGCAGTAGCACGAGTAGCAGCAGCAGCAGCAGTAGTAGCAGCAGCAGGGCGGCTCGGCGGGGCTGGGCGGCCGCACCTCCTGCACTCCCAGCAGCACCTCCACCACCAGCAGCAGTAGCGCGAGTAGCACCAGCAGCAGTAGTAACAGCAGCAGGGCGGTTCGGTGGGGCTGGGCGGCCGCACCTCCACCACTCCCAGCAGTACTTCCTCCAGCAGCAGCAGTAGAACGAGCAGCAGCAGTAGTAGTAGTAGAAGCAGGGCGGCTCGGGTTGAGTAGGGTGGCTCGGCTCGGCGTGGGCGGCGCGGCTCGGGTTGGGCGGCGCGGCTCGGCAGGGCGCCGCGCGAGCTGCAGGGGCAGGACGCACGGGCTGCAGGGGCGGTGCGTGGGCTGCAGTGGCGACGCGCGGGCTGCAGGGGCAGCTCGTACCGGCTGCAGGGGCGACACGAGGCTCAGCTGGGCGACGCGCGAGCTGCAGGGGCGGCGCGCGGGCTGCAGGGGCAGCACGAACGGGCTGCAGAGGCGGCGCGCGGGCTGCAGGGGCGACGCGCGGGCTGCAGGGGCCGCGCGCACGGGCTGCAGAGGCGACGCGCGGCTCGGCAGGGCTGCGCGCGGGCTGCAGGGGCAGCGTGAACGGGCTGCAGGGGCGACGCCCGGCTCGGCAGGGCGGCGCGCTGGCTCCAGGGGCGGCGCGTGGGCTGCAGGGGCAGCGCGCACAGGCTGCAGGAGCGACGTACGGGCTGCACGAGCGACGCACGGGCTGCAGGAGCGACGCACGGGCTGCAGGGGCAGCGCGTGGGCCACAGGGGCAGGCACGGCTGCAGGGGCAGCACGGTCACAGGGGCGAGCACGGCTGCAGGGGCAGCATGGTCGCAGGGGCGAGCACGGCTGCAGGGGCAGCGCGGTCGCAGGGGCAGCGCGGTCGCAGGGGCAGCGCACGGGCTGCAAGGGCAGCGCGGCTGCAGGGGCAGCGTAGGAAGAAAAATTTACGGTTAGGGCAGGGTGGAACGTTCGGTGGGCCCTGGGAACGATTCTGCTCTAATACCAAGTTAGAATCTGCAGGGAGGAATGAATGATTGAACTAGGCAAGAGATGAGTACAAGTAGGGGAAACCTAACCCTAAAGTGTTGTTCTCACTAATGAGTGACCCTACTGCAGCCTAGAGATACAATTGTAATTTGACAACTTCGCGCGTCACTTTTGCCAAACCTCGCACTGTTGGACTTGGCCGAGCAAGCCCACGATTCGGGAGTAGCCCAAACCTCGCTGCCAACATTGCACTAGCCAGCACGCACGCATCGCGTTACCGTTTGCTTATTTCACTATAAACGTTCGCTCATGCCTTCGCTCACATTTGTACTCGTTTGACTCTTTAGTACAATCCTCGCTCGCTTCATCAATTGCACTCGTAACACCGCGGAAGTCAATATCCAAGAGTGATTATATTTTATAGCAATGAAGTGAAGCATAGCAAAGATATAACGAGGGGCATATCTAGGTGGGGACCTCTGTTGGAATAAACGAAGGTTATGATAAACATTCCCGAAGGTTTCACTGTCATAATAGTAGTTAGAACAAGGAGCCATAGCTAGGGTTTAGCTAGCTAGGCAAGAGAAAATAGGCAAAGGAGGGTTTGCACTAGCAAGCAGGTGGATACATATAGGAAACCCTAAGGGGCCGTACTCACTATAGAGTACCCCACTGCAGGCTAGACAAACTACACATTCTGACACTCCCCCATAGTCAAAGTGGGGTATGATCAGCACAACAAGCAACAGTTTATAGTTCACAAATATAAGCAAAGCTAGAGGCTATCACAGAGGGCAGGTGAGGAGGAGGGACTATGAGAGGAGAGGAGGTAGTGGGCGGCAGCTGAAGCTGCTGGCACACGGCACAACTGGAGAAACTGGAACACGGGCAACTGGAGCCACTAGCTCACTGGCAACTGGAGCAACTGGCATACGGGCAACTGGAGTAACTGGCTCCGCGGCTAGACGAGCGGCAGGAGCAACTGACTCTCGGGCGACTGGAGCAACCGGCTCACGGGCGACTGTAGCGACGGGCTCACGGGCGACTGGCGCAATGGTCTCACGGGCGACTGGAGCTGCTGGCTTCACGGCGGCCACCCCTCTTCAACCTCCCCCTTTGTCCCAAAACTCCCGTTCACACCCCCTGCTGCACCCCTAGCTTCACTCCCACGACACCCCCCTAGCACCACTCCTTCGGCTCCCACACACCCACCCCCCTCAGCGGCAGCTGCAGCAGTGGGAGACGGAGGAGGAGGAGGAGGGGACGGTTCACACACCCGCCACCCCCATACCCCCAACGCAGGGCAGAAACGCGGGCAGCAGCTGGGGCGGCGTGTGAGCGGAAGCGGGGCGGCGCGCGGGCCCCCAGGGCGCCTCGACGAGTGACGGGAGGGGGCGACGCGCGGCCCCCCCAGGGCGCCGCGACGGGCGACGGGAGGGGCGACGCGCGGCCCCCCAGGGCGCCGCGACGGGCGACGGGAGGGGCGACGCGCGGCCCCCTAGGGCGCCGCGACGGGCGACGGGAGGGGGGGGCGACGCGCTGGCCCCCAGGGCGCCGCGACGGGCGACGGGCAGGGCGACGCACAGCCCCCCAGGGCTCCGCGACGGACGACGGGATGGGGGGGCGACGCGCGGGCCCCCAGGGCTCCGCGACGGGCGACGGGCAGGGCGACGCGCGGACCCCTAGGGCGCCGCGATAGGCGACGGGCAGGGCAGCGCGCGGGCCCCCAGGGCGCCGCGTGAGGCAGTAAACCGCCGCGCACCTCGGGGCGCACGGCGGGCAGAAAACCGCCGCGCGCCCTGAGCGCGTGGCAGGAAGAAAAAAGCGTCGCGCGCCATGGGGCGCGCGACAGACACGAAAGCAACAGAAGCTTAGGGTGGGCCCACAGGTTAGGATCGAACGAGCTCTTAATACCATGTCATAATAGTAGTTAGAACAAGGAGCCATAGCTAGGGTTTAGCTAGCTAGGCAAGAGAAAATAGGCAAAGGAGGGTTTGCACTAGCAAGCAGGTGGATACATATAGGAAACCCTAAGGGGCCGTACTCACTATAGAGTACCCCACTGCAGGCTAGACAAACTACACATTCTGACATTCACTTAGCGCATCGCTTCATAACGAAGCATCGCACCCGTAATACTATTGCGTTAAGCTCGTATAGAGCACGCGGGAGCTCGAGAGTCACTCGAAGGTCAACAGTCGCAGTTGGTCAACGGTCGTGACTGTTGACTGCCCAGTAACCGTACTCGGAGGAACACGATGCAACTTGGTAACTGTAGAGTAGAGTAATAGTCGCGGTTACTGTAGCAATGCAATACAGTTAATAAGGGAATGTACCCCTCAGTGTACATGGCTAGCTAGGATTGCTATTTATATCCTTGTACTCTTATCTCAAAATTATCTTGTTATCTTTCGACAATTATTACGGTAACAAGGTCACTACAAGACTTCATTGTTTTCTTACAACTTAGCTTTTCTTATCCTATCCACTGCGATTCTCGGTTATATCAACATGGTATAAGAGCAAGATTGGATTATAAGATCTGCCAAGTTCCTGTTCTTCCTAGAACAAACCCTTTATAAACCTATTCATTAAACATCCGTTACAAGTCTGCACCACTATGGCTCATAAGGGAAAGCTACTGCAAACTCGCCGGGCCCACCACGACCAGCAACGACTAATGCGCTATCAGCGGTGACCTCCGTCAGCGCCACCATCGTTGAACAGCTCGTTGCCCGCATCAACACTCTTGAGAGCCATCAATCAATGAGCATCGATGGCTCAAGCTACGACAGAGGAGTTGCTGGATTACCTCTTCCAGGAGAAGACCAACGCGTAAAATCCGAAAGATCCTTCACGTTTGAGAATCATCAAGCTTCAGCTCCTACGCACGACATTCAACAGCGCGCACAGACAAAAGCAATTGCAACCATGCAAACAAAGTTTGTTCTCACCTCAAAGTTGAAGACTTAGACTCAATTCGACGGCAAGGACTTCTACACGTGGAGCTTCGAGTTTGAACTCCTCGCAACAACCGCGCAGATCTGGATGTACTACGACGGAAGCTTACCTTTTCCATCGGAAGGAACCATCCGGGAGAATAATTAGTACTACCATGAGTCCCTCCTCGCGTACACCGCTCTTCTCCGAAATCTCTCCCCCGTCGAGCAGCTTGGCATCCGTTCCTATAAATCGGAGTGGGCTCCCGCGCAAGTGTGTTGGGAGCACCTGCGCAATTCATACATGGCAACAGATCCCGTCACCATGAGTCGCCTGCTCAACCGAAATACAAAATACACCCTAATGCTCACTCAACCGCCCACTCTGAACACGCCCACTGCTACTCCATACGCCCAGTGGTCGACATTCACAGCCAACGGCCCGCGCGTTACTAGCCCACGACAAAGCTAAGATATTCTTGACCTCAAATAGGTTAATCGAGTTCCCCAGACAAGACACGCAGGGCAGTCCCATTCTCCCCGTAGAGAGTGCATGCTCGAAAGAGGAGCACAAAGAAAGATGGGGAACGGGACTGAAATGGGCATCAGGTGTAGTGAAGGCCGTCCCAGCTTGAAATCGCTGCGATGAGTTCGGCTGATACAACACTGTTCCAAACAAAACGTTCAGGCAGGTCGAACTCATATGATTGGCTCTCCCGCCAAAACAATTTTCGAGGCTCATGTCAGCCGTCGCACATTTCCGTGCTGCATCCGCACGACCGTTCCCAGGCGATGGTTTTCCATCGCCAGGCCCAACTTCAATCTCAAGTTGGTCCGGGGTTCATAACTAGATGATTCCCACCTCCTTTAGTCACTAGTTTAGTAGCATAGCAGAGTAAGAACTCCTAATAATTCCAGCTTTCTGCCTAGCATTGAGTAGCTTAGAGCCACGACATTTTATGACCAGGCGCGTAGTTATGAACTTCGCTTTTCTGCGTAAGACATTCTTCTATTAGCGCATTGCGTTTCCAACTCTCACAAAAACTTCGCGTTTTCGCCTTCATCTCTCCTGTCGCCTATCCTCTCTCCCGTCGCCTTCCTCTCTCCCGTCGCCTATCCTCTCTCCCGTCGCATATCCCTTTCCAGGTCGCCTTCCTCTCTACCGTCGCCTATCCTCTTTTCCGTCGCCTTCCTCTCTACCGTCGCCTATCCTCTTTTCCGTCGCCTTCCTCTCTCACGTCGCCTATCCTCTCTTCCGTCGCCTATCCTCTCTACCGTTTCCTATCCTCTCTCCCGTCGCCTATCCTCTCTCCTGTCGCCTTCCTCTCTCCCGTCGCCTATCCTCTCTCCCGTCGCCTATCCCTTTCTAGGTCGCCTTCCTCTCTCCCGTCGCCTATCCTCTTTTCCGTCGCCTTCCTCTCTCCCGGGCGCCTTCCTTTCTCTTGGGGCCTATCCTCTCACCCGTCACCTATCCTCTCTCCCGTGGCCTATCCTCTCTCCCGTCGCCTAACCTCTCTTTCGTTGCCTATCCTCTCCCCCGTCGCCTTCCTCTCTCCCGTCGCCCTCCTCGTCGTCGACGCACACGCCCGAAAATTTCCGATCGTCACCCCTCGCATCTCCGGTGGTAGTTCCTTGTCTCGCGCAATTGTTCCTGTTCCTTAGCTATTTTCGCTGCCATTCGAGTAGCTTTTCGCTTCGCTGCCATTCGCCTAGCTATCTCCCTTCGCTGCCGGTCACATCGCTTCCTTCCCTCGATGTTCGTCGCCTCGCTATCTCCCTGTGCTGCCCATCGCCTCCTATCTCGGGACGTAGCCCCCCCATCCCGTCGTTCTCTCCGTCACCCCCCACCCCCCCCATCCCGTCCTTCTCTCCGTTCTCCTTGTCCTTCCCGTCCTTCTCTCCGTTCTCCTTGTCCTTCCCGTCCTTCTCTCCATTATCCTTTCCCTTACCATCCTTCATTCTGTTATCCTTTCCCTTCCCATCCTTCTCTCCGTTCTCATCATCGTGTCCATCATATTTTTACCCCTCGTTCTTTTTCCTCAACTCCCTAATCTTTCACCCTTCTCAGCCTCTAGTCCAAGGAGACGATTTTCACACAGCTCTGCTAGCTCGTCGGACAACCTTCACGATCTCCCACTCTAATCTCGTGCACACGTGTGTGCGCTGGATGTGGCCTGTATTGTTGCTTGATGTGAATTTTGGTGGAGTTACGAGTGAGTGTCGGCATGCCAGTCTTGCGCCAAATTCGCACAGATATGTGCTTGAAAGTCGCCGCCAATCAGAATTGTAAACAACTTCCAAATGTTCCGCGTGTCAAACTGTTATAGTATTGTGTAGGCTGTAGTGGGGTAGGCCATATGGGGTACAACCCAAATTAGGGTTAGTACTTGTATCACATTCTTTCTCAATGCAATCATTCCTGCTCGTTAATTTATGACATGGTTTCAGAGCAGTAGGTCCTTAGGACCGTTTTTTTTTTTTTTTTTCGGCCCCACCATTAGCTAGTGACCGACTGCGGTTACCGCGCTACCCCACGCCCTGCCCTGCGTCGCGCCGCCCGCGCATGCCCTGCTCTGCCCTGCCCTGCCTTGCGTCACGCTGCCCGTGCACGCCCTGCCCTGCGTCGCGCTGCCCCGCACGCGCCCTGCCCTGCGTCGAGCCGCCAGCGCGCGCCCTGCCCTGCCCTGCGTTGCGCCGCCCCGCGCACACCCTGCCCTGCGTCGCGCCGCCCGCGCACACCCTGCTCTGCCCTGCCCGCGCGCCGCTCGCCGCCGCGCCGCCCTGCCCTGCCCGCGCGCCGCTCGCCGCCGCGCCGCCCTGCCCTGCCCGCGCGCCGCTCGCCGCCGCGCCACCCTGCCCTGCCCGCGCGCCGCTCGCCGCGGCGCCGCCCTGCCCTGCCCGCGCGCCGCTCGTCGCCGCGCCGCCCTGCCCTGCCAGTGCGCCGCCCTGCTGGCCGCCGCCCTGCCCTGCCCTGCCTGCGCGCCGCCCTGCTGGCCGCCGCCCTGCCCTGCCCTGCCCGCGTGCCGCCCTGCTGGCCGCCGCCCTGCCCTGCCCTGCTAATTGCGCCGCCCTGCCCTGCCCTGCCAGTTGCGCCGCCCTGCCCAAGCCGTGCGCCGCGCCGCCCTGCCCGTCGCGCCGTTCTTGCTTGCGTGCTGCCCTGCTGCGCGCGTGCCACCCTGCTCTGCCCGCTATAGCTACTTTCAGCGTCCTCACGTTCGATCCTGAGGGCCGTCCGATCGAGTTTGATGCGTGGCTAGATGACCTGCAGCTATACCTACTGAGCGATTCTTGAGACGGCGTTTCGTTGTTTTACCTCACGTCTGGAGCCTCTCTCGCCCCTCCCGACACAGCTGACAGTGCGACTCGCTCACATTGGCTTACCCATGACGCTGCTGCTCGCCTAGCCATTCGCAACCACTTGCAGTTAGCCGAACGCGCTCACTTTGGCCAGCACAAGACTGCTAGAGCCCTGTACGACGCTGTAGTCGCTCGTTACTCCTCCCCGGCCACTGCTGCTCTAGGCCGCCTTATACTTGTCAAATGTTATATCTGCTACAGTTTGTTGGCTGTAGTGGGGTAGTTACTATGGGGTACAGTAAGTTTAGGATTTCCTACTTGTACCCAACTCTTTCCTAGTGCAATCACCCTTGTTCATTCTGACATGGTATCACGAGCCTAGGTTGCCACCTAGGACCGCTTACTACTACGGGCCCACTATTCCGCTAGAAGCGCCCTCGTGCGCCCTACCTTACGTGCGCCCTTGTGCGCCTTTCTCTGCTCGTGCGCCCTCGTGCGCCCTTTTTTCTTTCTGCTAGTGCGCCCTCGCGCGCCGCGCCCTTCGTTCTGCCTGCGCTCCGTCCTGCAGCCCTCGCGCTGCCTCCTGCTGCCCTAGGCCAGTGCGCCGCCCCTGCAAGCTAGTAGGGCCCTCGAGCCGCCCCTGCAGGTCCGTCAGGCCCCCGAGCCGCCTCTGCAGGCCCGTCAGGCCCCTGAGCCGCCTCTGCAGGCCCGTCAGGCCCGAGAGCCGCCCCTGCAGGCCCGTCAGGTCGGCGCGCTGCCCCTGCAGGACCACGCCGCCCGAGCGCAGCCTCTGCCCGACCGCGCGCCGCCCCTGCAGGCCCTCGCCGCCCGAACACAGCCTCTGCAGGCCCGTCAGGCCAGCGCGCGACCCCGTCAGGACTCAGTCGCGGCCCCGTCAGGCCGCAGTCGCGGCCCCGTCAGGCCGCAGTCGCGGCCCCGTCAGGCCGCAGTCGCGGCCCCGTCAGGCCGCAGTCGCGGCCCCGCCCTGCCGTGACGCGGCCCCGCCAGCCCTGCAGCTGACGCGGCCGCGCCCTCCTGCTGACGCGGCCGCGCCCTGCTACTGACGCGGCCGCGCCTAGCTGCTGACGCGGCGTCGCCCCTGCCCACCGCGTCGCCCTGCTCGCCACGTCGCCCCGCCCGCGGCGTCGCCCCTGCCCGCCGCGTCGCCCTGCTCGCCGCGTCGCCCCTGCCCGCGGCGTCGCCCCTGCCCTACTCCGCGCCGGGCCCCTGGAGCAGCCGCCCCTGGAGCAGCCGCCCCTGCAGCAGCCGCCCCTGGAGCAGCCGCCTCTGGAGCAGCCGCCACTGCAGCAGCCGCCCCTGGCCCCTGGAGCGGCCGCCCCTGCAGAAGCCGCCCCTGACCACTGGAGCGGCCGCCCCTGCAGCAGCCGCCCCTGGCCACTGGAGCAGCCGCCACTGCAGGAGCCGCCCCTGGCCCCTTGAGCAGCCGCCCCTGGAGCAGCCGCCCCTGCAGCAGCCGCCCCTGGCCCCTGGAGCAGCCGCCACTGCAGCAGCCGCCCCTGGCCCCTGGAGCAGCCGCACCTTCAGCCGCCCCTGGCCCCTGGAGCGGCCGCCCCTGCAGCAGCCGCCCCTGGCCACTGGAGCAGCCGCCACTGCAGGAGCTGCCCCTGGCCGTCACGGCCCGGTCCTGCCCTGCACCAACTGCCGCGGAGCTTCCTGCCGCGGTCGCGGCCTCGCCCTGCCGCTGTAGCGGCCCCGCAGTCGCCTCCGTCGTGCGCCTGCCCTTCCCACCACTGGTGAGCACAGCCCTGCCCCTGCTGCTACTGCTACTGCTGCTCCTGCTTCTACTACTGCTCCTGGCGTGGCCAGATGCAACTCAAGGGCCGTCCGCGTGTGTCCCTCACGCCCCAGCAGCTTCGTGAGTGGTATGCCAGTTGGGGTTGTCGGGGTGGCAGTAGTGGGAGTCGTCCTGGAGTGGGTAGTTCGGGAGCTTCTTGTAGTGGCCCTGTGCAGCAGCAGCGTCGTCCGCGCGAGACTCTTTCGCCCCAGCAGCTTTGTGAGTGGTACGCTCAGAGTAGAGGGTCGCTGAGTAGTGCTCGCTGCCCGTACGTTATTAGCACGGGTGTCCGGACTGGTCAGCCTTGCGGGACGCGTGGTCACACAGAGTCCCGCTGCTTCGCCCGTCTGAGCGACGCTTGGCGTACAGAGTTTGGCGACGACGCTGAGCTCCCTGACTGGGTGGAGCTGCTTAGGCAGAGGGTAGATATCTTTGCTCTTGACTATGATGCTATTCTCACTGCAATGTATGCATTGTCTACTAGTGCCGAGGGAGCCTATCACCTGTGTGTGCCGCATGACCCCGGTATCCAGTCTGCTGCTCCAGGTGCCGGTGAGGCTGCCGCTCTAGGTGCTAGTGCGTCTGCTGCCCCTGGTCTTGGTGAGGCTGCTGCTCTAGGTGCAGGTGTGTCTGCTGCTTCAGGTGCTTGTGAGTCTGCGCCTACAGGTACTGCGTCTACTGAGGCACTGCACACCTTCACACTGGACTCAGGTGCTTCCCGCTGTTTCTTTCGCGACCGCACTGCCCTCGAGCAGCTCCCTAGGCCGGTTGTTGTCTCCCTGGCTGACCCCTCCGGGGGTCCGGTCCTTGCGACCTCCACCACTGCCCTCCCTTGTCCTGCTGTCCCGTCCGGCACACTGTCGGGCCTTTACCTCCCCTCGTTCTCTACGAACTTGGTGGCGGGTTCTGCGCTCCAGGACGCGGGTGTTCACCAGTTCACCCCTGCCTACGAGCGTGTGACACACTGCACGTGTGCCCAGACGGGTCGTCACCTGGCTACCTTCACTCGGCAGCCGGGGTCGGACTTGTACACACTGACCACTGAGTCCCCTCAGGTAGCGGCGTCTACGTCTGCGTCAGGTCAGTTGTCCGCCCCCTGCTCGTGTCGCACCCTGTCGCACCGGACGGTCCTCTGGCACCACCGCCTTGGGCACCCTTCAATGCAGCGCCTTCGTGGCATGCACTCTCGTTTCCTTGTCTCTGGTCTCCCCAGGTCACTGCCTCCCCTGCCACCGTCCCCTGCCCCTCCTTGCCTTCCCTGTGTCGAGGGGCGGCAGCGTGCCACTCCTCACTCCTCTGAGTTCCCCCCGACGGAGGCTCCTCTGCAGACCCTTCACATGGACGTGTGGGGCCCAGCCCGCGTCCGTGGACAGGGCGGAGAGCGCTACTTCCTGCTGGTAGTTGACGACTACACGCGTTACACCACGGTCTTCCCCTTGCGCACCAAGGGAGAGGTCCCTGCTGTCTTGATCCCTTGGATCCGCGCTACTCGTCTCCAGCTGGAGAGGCGCTTTCGCATGGACCTTCCCGTCCTGCGACTGCACTCTGACAGAGGTGGTGAGTTTTCCTCCGGCCTCTTGGAGGCCTTCTGTCAGGGGGAGGGCATTGAGCAGACGTTCACGCTTTCGGCCTCTCCTCAGCAGAATGGGGTTGCTGAGCGCCGCATTGGCTTGGTCATGGAGGTCGCTCGTACCTCCTTGATCCATGCGGCTGCCCCCCATTTTCCGTGGCCGTTTGCGGTCCGGTACGCCGCGCATCAGCTCAACCTCTGGCCCCGTGTCTCCGTTCCGGAGACCTGGCCGACACTGCGTTGGACGGGAGCGGTTGGCGATGCGTCTGTGTTCCGTGTCTGGGGATCTCGTGCCTTTGTCCGCGATACGTCCGCGGACAAGCTCTCCTCCCGTGCCGTTCCTTGTGTCTTCCTGGGCTTTGTCCCTGACGCGCCTGGCTGGCAGTTTTACCACCCCACCTCGCGCCGTGTCTTCCCCTCTCAGAACGTCACGTTTGACGAGTGGGTCCCCTTTTACCGTCTCTTCCCCTACCGCACTGCCCCGCTCCCCCCTCCGCCGCTCTTCCTCACGCCAGGTGCTGCTTCGGTAGACCCCCTGCCTCCCCAGGGTCCTGCTCCCTCAGGTGTTTCCCCGGTAGACCCGGTCGTGCCTGTCGAGGTAGCTGTCGACTCTGGTCCTGCGCGAGGTACTGATCGTGCTGAGCCTGAGCGTGCTGAGCCTGGTGGTGCTGGGTCTGGGGGTACTGCGACTGGGGGTGCTGAGCCTGGGGGTGCAGAGACTGGGGGTGCTGAGCCTGGGGGTGCGGAGACTGCGGGTGCTGAGTCTGGAGGTCCTGAGCCTGGGGGTGCTGCGCCTGGGGGCGTTCTTTCACCCCAGCAGCTGCGTGAGTGGTACTCTCGGTACTGTCGCCGCCGCCGTGGTGCTGTGGGAGCTGGAGGTGCTACTGGAGCTGGAGCTGAGGGCGCTGAGCCTACTGGAGTTGGTGTTGCTGCTGACCCTGGGGTTGGCGCTGGAGGTGCTGGAGCCACTGGTCCTGGAGGTGCTCGTACTGGCGGTACTGGAGCTGCTGGGACTGGGGGTGCTACTGGAGCTGCTGGAGCTGGTCCTGCTGGAGGTGCTGCTGGTGCTGCTGGAGGTACTGGAGCTGCTGGGGCTGCTGGTGGTGCTGCTGGTGCTGGGGCTGGTGCTGCTGGAGGTGCTGGTGCTGCTGGAGGTGCTGCTAGTGCTGGTCCTGCTGGAGGTGCTGCTGGTGCTGCTGGTGCTGCTGGAGGTACTGGAGCTGCTGGTGGTGCTGAGCGAGTTGGAGCTGCTGCTGGAGGTTCTGGTGCCGTCTCTGCTGGTTCTGGGGGCACTTCACGGCCACAGCCGTACTTCGTTCCCCTCCTTCAGCAGGTTCTTGGTCAGCCGCCTCCTCCTTGTCCTGCTCCCTCCTTAGAGGGTCCTCCGCCTGTCCAGTCGCTGTCACAGCTACCGCCTGCCTCGCCACTCCCTGGTCCTTTTCCCTACACTGGTCCGACAGGCGGTCTTACGGAGCGTCGTGAGCCTGAGTCTCGTCCTGTGTCGCCTAAGTCTCGGTCTGCGTCACCTGTTCGTGCTGCTCGCACTGGTCGTCGTGTCCTGCGTCAGCGTCCTCCTGCTGTCCCACACACTCACCAGATGGCGCTTCGTCCTTCCACTGCTCCACAGCGTGTCCCGCTGCCCTCTCCTCCTGCGTCCTCTCTTCCTGCCCTTGCTGACCCGGAGTCTGACTCTCTTCGTGCTGCTAGTCCTACTGTCACGCGTCTCCTGGCCACTGCTGTCACTGACCCTTCCTTTGAGTCAGCTGCTGCGTCTGCCTTAGCTGCTGAGCTTGTCGACTTTGCTGCTCACTGTCGTCTAGTCTACGCTGCGAGTCTTGTTGCTGAGTCTGAGTCTGAGTCTGTCTGTCCTCCGTCCGTCGGGGGTGAGTGTGCTCTTGGCACGGACGTCCTTGAGGACAGGCAGGAGGAGTTTGAGTGCTTTGCCGCCGCTGTACCTCATCTCGTGTCCATGCTGATTGCACCTGAGGGAGACCCGAATGCACCAAACATCCCGACCCCGCGCTCTTACGCTGAGGTGATTGCGGGTGAGTACTCCTCTCAGTGGCAGTCAGCCATGGACGCAGAGATGGCATCCTGGAAGTCCACTGGCACTTACGTCGACGAGGTTCCCCCTCCTGGGGCGAACATCGTCAGTGGCATGTGGATTTTCAGGGTGAAGCGGCCGCCAGGTTCTCCGCCTGTCTTCAAGGCTCGTTACGTTGCTCGAGGCTTCAGTCAGCGAGAGGGAGTAGACTTCTTCCAGACCTTCTCCCCCACCCCGAAGATGACCACTCTTCGGGTGCTACTGCACGTTGCCACTCAGCGTGACTACGAGCTTCACTCTCTTGACTTCAGCACAACTTTCTTGCAGGGCAGCCTGCACGAGGAGATCTGGCTGCGCCGCCCTCCTGGCTTCACTGGGTCGTTCCCTCCTGGTACCCAGTGGAGCCTCCGGCGGCCGGTCTACGGTCTCCGCCAGGCGCCACGTGAGTGGCACGACACACTGAGGACTACACTTGCGGCTCTTGGGTTCGCGCCTTCTATTGCTGACCCGTCGCTGTTTCTGCGCACCGACACTTCACTGCCGCCGTTCTACATCCTCGTGTACGTCGACGACTTCGTCTTTGCCACTGCTGACACTGAGGCTCTCGCCCTGGTGAAGTCGGAGCTGCAGAAAAGACACACGTGCACAGACCTGGGTGAACTGCGCAGCTACCTTGGCTTGCAGATCACCCGGGACAGAGCACGCCGCACCATCACACTGACTCAGTCACACATGGTGCAGCAGGTCCTTCAGCGCTTCGGCTTCACCTGGTCCTCGGCACAGGCCACTCCTCTGGCTACAGGTCACTCGCTCTCAGCTCCACCTTCGGACGAGTCCGTAGAGCCGAGTGGTCCTTACCCAGAGCTCGTTGGCTGTCTCATGTACCTGATGACTTGCACTCGTCCTGACCTCGCGTACCCTCTTGGCCTTCTGGCTCGCTACGTGGCTCCTGGTCGGCACCGAAAGGTGCACATGGATGCTGCTAAGAGGGTACTGTGCTACTTGTGCAGTACATCATGCATGGGACTCGTGCCTGGAGGGAGGAGCTCAGTTGTCCTCACTAGGCACTCAGACGCTTCTTGGGTTGACGACCAGGCTACTCAGCGGTCGTCACAGGGTTACACCTTCAGCCTTGGCTCTGGTTCAGTTTCTTGGCGTTCTACACGTTTGTCTTCAGTTCTCAGCTCCAGTTGTGAGGCTGAGATCTACGCCACAGCCATGGCTGCACAGGAGTTACGCTGGCTCACCTACCTGCTGACTGACTTGGGAGAACGGCCTCGTTCTCCTCCAGTGCTGTACGTCGACAACAAGGCTACCATTGCCTTGTGTCAGGAGCACAAACTGGAGCACAGAACGAAGCACATCGCTCTGCGTTACTTCCTGGCTCGAGAGTTGCAGCAGCGTGGTCAGCTTCGTCTGCGTTACGTGGCCACTCGGGCCAACACTGCTGATATATTCACCAAGGCACTTCAGGCTGGTGATCATCAGCGTTTCTGCACTATGCTAGGGCTTGTGCCCACTTTTCCTCACTTGCTGTAGGCTTTGCTTGTATTGTGATCTATATGTATATATATATACACCTGCATGCTTGCTTTGCTAGGTAGAGATCACTGTGCTGTTTGTGTTGCATATATGCCTCTGCATGTGGACTGGCCTTGTGGCCCTTTGCTTGTGCTCAGAGTGTGTGGTGACGTTGTGATCCACCCTGAGCTTGCTTTGCCTTTCTTGACTGGTCTTGTGACCCCTTGCTCTCCCCCACTTTGCCTATGGGGGTGTGTCAAATGTTATATCTGCTACAGTTTGTTTAGGCTGTAGTGGGGTAGTTACTATGGGGTACAGTAAGTTTAGGGTTTCCTACTTGTACCCAACTCTTTCCGAGTGCAATCACCCTTGTTCATTCTGACAATACTGCCCTACCTGTTTCCCGAGCTGTCCACCTTTGCCACAGTTGCCGACCTCATCACTCACCTTCGCACTAGTGACACTCGCTACCGCGCCGCGCTTCCCACCGAGTTTCTAGCCAAGAACCCCCCCCCCCCCCCCCCCATGTACATCGCTCTCTACTTCATCGTCACCCGCCTCCCTGACTCTCTTAGTGCAGTCAGGGACCTCTTTCTCGCCATGGACCCCACGGAACTCACTGTTGACATGCTCAAGAAGCACCTCCTTGCAGCTGAGGCTAGCATAGTCGTTGTAGGTGCTGCTCGTGGCACTCTTCGCACTCCCTTCTTTGAGGGGTGTTCCTCCTCCCCCCTTGTCCCCTCCGTCGCTTTTGTTGCTGCTGTTGACTTCCTTCGTGCTGAGGAGGTCGGCACTGCGTCTGCTCCTAGTGGGAGGCGCCGCAGCGGCAAGGGAAAGGGAGGCAAGGGTGGTGGGGGTGGCAGCGGTGGAGGCGGTGGAGGCGGTGGAGGTGGCGGTGGTGGCAGAGGGAGTGGTGGTTGGGGTGGAGGCGTTGGTGGAGGTGGGGGTGGCGGCAGTGGGAGTGGTGGCGGCGGCAGTGGTGGCGGCAGTGGGAGTGGTGGCGGCGGTAGTGGTGGCGGCCGGGATGGTACCGGTCAGAGGGGAGGTTCTGGCAGTGGTTAGAGGCAGCGTCAACATCGTCAGCGTGAGACCCCTACGCCCTAGGAGCTTCGTGAGTCGTTTGCTCAGCGTGGGGCGTCTGGGGGTAGTGTTCGCTGCCAGTACGTCATTCGCACAGGTGACCTCACTGGTCAGACATGCGGGAAGGTTGGTCACACCCAGTCCCGCTGCTTCTCCCGTCTTGACGACGCCAAGCGCGCAGAGTTTCCCGACGCGACTGAGCTCCCCCGCTGGCTAGAGCTGCTTAGGCAGGGTGTGGATATCTTTGCTCTTGACTATGATGCTATCCTTGCTGCCATGTATGCATTGACTGTTAGTGCTGAGGGTGACTGTTACCTGTGTGTGCCGCCCGACCCAGATATAGAGGCTGCTGCTCTAGGTGCTAGTGAGTCTGCTCTCTCTGGTTCTGCGCCTGCTGAGGCCTTGCACACCTTCACGCTTGACTCATGTGCTTCCCGCTGTTTCTTTCGCAACAGTACCATAGTCACACCACTCCTTGCACCTGTTGCTGTCAGATTGGCTGACCCCTCAGGGGGCCCAGTTCTTGCCCGTTCCTCCACTGGTCTCCTGTGTCCGGCTGTTCCGTCCGGCTCACTCTCAAGTCTTCACCTCCCCTCGTTCTCTACGAACATGGTGAGTACCGCTGCCCTCCAGGATGTGATGGTCACTACCACCACTCCTGGGGGTCAGCATGTGCCGATCCGCACGTGTACACGGACGGGCCGTCACCTGGCCATGTTCACCCGTCGGCCTGGGTTGAGTCTGTACACACTACTGACTACTGAGCCTCCTCAGGTAGCTGCGTCTGCGTCCGTTTCAGGTCAGCTAGCAGCCTCCTGCTCGTGTCGCCTCCTGTCGCACCACACTCTCCTTTGGAACCACCGCCTTGGTCACCCCTCCTTGCCACGCCTCCGTGGCATGCACTCCCGCCTCCTTGTCTCTGGTCTTCCCAGGTCTCTGCCTCCCCTCCCACCCTCGCCTGCCCCTCCCTGCCTCCCCTGTGTCGAGGGGCGGCAGCGCGCCGCTCCTCACTCCTCCTCGTTTCCCCCGACGACTGCTCCCCTGCAGACTCTCCACATGGACGTGTGGGGCCCAGCCCGCGTCCGTGGACAGGGCCGCGAGCGATACTTTCTGCTGGTTGTTGACGACTACACGCGTTACACCACGGTCTTCCCCTTGCGCAGCAAGGGGGAGGTCCCTGATGTTTTGATCCCTTGGATCCGCGCTGTCCGTCTCCAGCTCCGCGAGCGGTTCCACGAGGACCTTCCTGTCCTACGTCTGCACTCTGACAGAGGTGGTGAGTTTGCCTCCGACCTCTTGCGGGACTTTTGTCGTGGGGAGGGCATTCGCCAGTCGTTCACGCTTCCGGCCTCTCCGCAGCAGAATGGGGTTGCTGAGCGCCGCATTGGCTTAGTCATGGAGGTCGCTCGTACCTCCATGATCCATGCGGCTGCCCCCCATTTTCTGTGGCCGTTTGCGGTCCGGTACGCTGCGCATCAGCTCAACCTCTGGCCCCATGTCTCCTTGTCGGAGACCTCGCCTACACTGCGTTGGACGGGGAAGGTTGGTGATACGTCGGTGTTCCGGGTCTGGGGCTCTCGTGCCTTTGTCCGCGATACTTCCGCGGACAAGCTCTCCTCCCGCGCCATTCCCTTCGTCTTCCTTGACTTTCCCCCTGACGCGCCTGGCTGGCAGTTTTACCACCCCACCTCGCGCCGTGTCCTGCCCTCTCAGGACGTCACGTTTGACGAGTCGGTTCCCTTTACCGTCTCTTCCCCAACCGCACTGCCCCTCTCCCCCCCCCGCCGCTCTTCCTCGCACCAGGTCCTCCTCCGGTAGAACCCCCCCTCAGGGTCCTGCTCCCTCAGGTGTGTCTCAGGTAGACCCTGTCGAGCCTGTCGAGGTCGCTGTCAACTCTGGTGCTGTTGGGGGTGGTGCTGCTAGGGGTGCTGCGTCTGGGGGTGCTGAGCCTGAGCGTGCAGAGCCTGGGGGTGCTGAGCCTGGGGTTGCTGAGTCTGAGGGTGCGGAGCCTGGGGGTGCTGAGCCCGAGCGTGCTGAGCCTGGGGGTGCTGAGCCAGAGCGTGCTGAGCCTGAAGGTACTTTGTCTGCTGGAGGTCCTACGGGTGCCTCGTCACGGCGGGAGCCTCTCTCTCCACCGCAGCTACGCGAGTGGTTTGCTCGACGCACCCGCCTTCGGAGTGGCGCTGCTGGAGCTGGGGGGCCTGCCGCTGGAGGCCCTGGAGCTGGAGGCACTGGAGCTTCTGGTCCTGGAGGTGCTGGAGCTGCTGGTCCCGGAGGTGCTCTTACTGGAGGTACTGGAGCTGCTGGAGCCGGTGGTACTGCAGGCGCTGGAGCTGGAGACCCTGGAGCTGGAGGCGCTGGAGCTGGAGGTACCGGAGGTGTTGGAGCTGCTGGTCCTGGAGGTGCTGGAGGTGCTGGAGCCGCTGGTCCCGGAGGTGCTCGTACTGCAGGTACTGGATCTTCTGGAGCTGGAGGTGCTGCGGGTGTTGGAGCTGGAGGCGCTGGAGCTGGAGGTAGCGGAGGTGCTGGAGCTGCTGGTCCTGGAGCTGCTGGAGGTGCTGGAGCCGCTGGTCCCGGAGGTGCTCGTACAGGAGGTACTGGAGCTGCTGGAGCTGGTGGAGCTGCAGGCGTTGGAGCCGGAGACCCTGGAGCTGGAGACCCTGGAGCTGGAGGTGCTGGCCCTGGGGGTGCTGGTGCTGTCGGTGCTGGTTCTGGAGGCACTATGCGGCCACGACTGTACTTCGTTCCACTGCTTCAGCAGGTTCTTGGTCTCCCGTCTTCTACTGGCCTTACTCCTCCCTTACTGTGTCCACCGCCTGACTAGTCGCAGCCGCAGTTACAGCCAACCTCCCCACTGCCTGCTCCTTCTCCTTACACTGAGCAGACAGGAGGTCTTACAGAGCGTCGTGAGCCTGCGTCTCGTCCTGCGTCGCCTGTTCGCGCTGTTCGCACTGGTCGCTATGTTCCTCGTAAGCGTCCTCCTCCAGTCCCCGGCACGCACCCTATGGCACTTCGTCCTTCCTCTGTTGCACAGTGTGTCCCTATGCAGTCTCCTACTGAGTCCTCGCTTCCTGACGTTCCTGACCCTGCGTCTGACCTTGCTCGTGCTGCCAGTCCTACTGTCACACGTCTTCTAGCCACTGTTGTCACTGACCCTTCGTTTGAGTCCACTGCTGCGTCTGCCCTAGTTGCTGAGCTTGTTGACTTTGCTGCCGCCTGTCGTCTCGACTACGCCGCTAGTCTTGTTGCTGAGTATGAGTCTGACTGTCTTCCGTCCGTCGGGGGTGAGTTTGCTCTTGGCACGGACGTCCTTGAGGACAGGCAGGAGGACTTTGAGTGTTTTTCAGCTGCTGTACCTTATTTCATGTCCATGCTGATTGCACCTGAGGGAGACCCGGATGCACCAGACATCCCGACCCCGCGCTCTAACGCAGAGGCGATAGAGGGTCCCTACTCCTCTCAGTGGCAGACAGCCATGGACGCAGAGATGACATCCTGGAAGTCCACAGGCACTTACATCGATGCAGTTCCCCCTCCTGGGGCGAACATAGTCGATGGCATGTGGATTTTCAGGGTGAAGCGGCTGCCAAGTTCTCCGCCTGTCTTCAAGGCGGGTTACGTTGCACGAGGCTTCAGTCAGCGACAGGGAGTTGACTTCTTCCAGACCTTCTCCCCTACCCCGAAGATGACCACTCTTCGGGTGCTGCTGCACGTCGCTGCTCAGCGTGACTACGAGCTTCACTCTCTTGACTTCAGCACAGCTTTCTTACAGGGCAGCCTGCACGAGGAGGTCTGGCTGCGCCGCCCACCTGGCTTCACTGGGTCGTTTCCTGCAGGTACCCAGTGCAGCCTCCGGCGGCCAGTCTACGGTCTCCGCCAGGCGCCTCGAGAGTGGCACGACACACTGAGGACGACGCTTGCGGCTCTTGGGTTTGCTCCTTCGACTGCTGACCTGTCGCTGTTTCTACGCACTGACACTTCGCTGCCGCCGTTCTACATCCCCGTGTACGTCGACGACTTGGTCTTTGCCACTGCTGACACTGAAGGACTGGCCCTTGTGAAGTCGGAGCTGCAGAAGAGACACACGTGCACAGACCTGGGTGAGATGCGCAGCTATCTTGGCTTGCAGATCACCCGGGACAGAGCACGGCGCACCATTACCTTGACCCAGTCACACATGGAGTAGCAGGTCCTTCAGCGCTTCCGCTTCCAGTACTCCTCGCCACAGTCCACTCCTCTGCCTACCGGTCACTCGCTCTCAGCTCCACCTTCGGACGAGTCCGTAGAGCCGAGTGGCCCGTATCCAGAGCTTGTGGGCTGCCTCATGTACCTGATGACCTGCACTCGACCTGACCTTGCTTACCCTCTTAGCATCCTGGCACGCAACGTTGCGGCTGGGAGACACCGACAAGAGCACTGGGAGGCCGCTAAGAGGGTGTTGCACTACTTGTGCAGTACGTCGGGCATGGGGCTCGTGCTTGGAGGACGGGGTTCAGTTGTCCTCACTGGACACGCAGACGCTTCTTGGGTTGACGACTTGGCTACGCAGTGGTCGTCACAGGGTTACACTTTCAGCCTTGGCTCCGGCTCTGTTTCTTGGCGGTCTACCCGCTCGTCTTCTGTTCTCAGTTCCAGTTGTGAGGCTGAGATCTACGCAGGGGCCATGGCTGCACAGGAGTTACGCTGGATCACCTACCTGCTGGCCGACTTGGGAGAGCCGCCTCGTTCTGCTCCAGTTCTGTACGTCGACAACAAGGCCATGATTGCCTTGTGTCAGGAGCACAGGCTGGAGTAGAGGACGAAGCACATCTCTCTGTGTTACTTCCTTGCTCAAGAGTTGCAGCAGCGTGGTCAGCTTCATCTTGCCTACATGGCCTCTCGGGCCAACATTGCTGATATATTCACCAAGGCACTTCAGCCTTGTGATCATCAGTGTTTCTGTATTGTTTTAGGCCTTGTGCCTACTTTGTCTCACTTGCTCACTTCGTGACTTTGCTTGTATTGTGATCTATATACTTATACCTGCATACTTACACTTGCTAGGTTGTGATCACGGTACGGCTTGTTCCCATTTATATAACGCTGCATGTGAACTGGCCTTGTGGCCATTTGCTTGTGCCTAGAGTGTGTGGTGACTTCGTGATCCACCCTGAGCTTGCTTTGCTTTTCTTGACTGGTCTTGTGACCCCTTGTTCTCCCCCGCTTTGCCTATGGGGGTGTGTCAAACTGTTATATTATTGTGTAGGCTGTAGTGGGGTAGCCCATATGGGGTACAACCCAAATTAGGGTTAGTACTTGTATCACATTCTTTCTCAATGCAATCATTCCTGCTCGTTAGTTTTTGACACCCCGTTCTCATCTGAGTCGTCTTGGGGTGAAAAAATAAAAACGCACAGCACTTGAACTTTTCTAAACGTTCCAAAGAAACTTGAGTTTTCAAGTGGACCCAACTAGAAGGGGGGGGGCAACTATTTTGCCTACGGGCTTTAAAATGCATCAAGAGGAGAAAGCGACCACATCAAGAAGTGCGGCGAAACCGTCCCTGACGACATGTTCGTCTCGATGGTCCTACTAGGACCCGATTGGCGCCAATGTCAGTCATTGCTCCGCGCTCGAGCAACAATTTCCGAGTCCGCTCTCTGCGCTACACTCCTCTCTGAGCAGAAGGAGATTGACCTGTACAATGAGAAGAACAGCAAGAGGGAGAAGTTAGCGTTCTTCACTGGAGCAACTGAAGGGGAGTCACAAGAGAAGAAAGGGTTCTTATGCAAATACTGCAAGAAACCAGGTCACACCATGGATCGATGCTACAAACGCAAGGCTGCTAACGAACGACGCAGCAGCAACTCACCTGTTCAACAACCTTCGGCTCCTTCCTCAACTCCAGCCGCGACGACGACAATGTCGCCACCTTCCGTCGCAAGCATTTTGCAAACCCTTGCACGCATCTCATCCAAGGACAAGGGAAAAGGGTCAGTTTTGAGCTGCATGGCGCGTCGAAGAGGCATTCGCTACTACGACGAAACTCAGTTCCCGCCAATCGCGCCAGTCGCCCCCATCACACCAAACAATGACCACACACTCGGTTCTTGGAGCGACAGGCCAACAAACATCCCACTGACTTCAAATTGTATCCGAGCACACCAGAGTCTCCTCCAAGCTTCCCCGCAAGGCACGAGATTGATCTCTCGCCTTATTGCGTTGACGTTGAGCGCATCATCACTCCAAAGATCGCCAGCATCACGCAGCGAAGCCGCAACAACTTCAACACTTGGTACCTGGATAGTTGCTGCGGACAACACATGGCGGGATCAACAAAATACATCAGCAACTCAAAAAGAATGCGACGACCGTACGAAATTCCCGTCGCAAACAACGATCGACTCCAAGCCTATGACATCGGAGAAATTTACCAGCAGTCAAGCGGCACCAACTTCACCATCCACATCGGATATGTGCTCGTTGTCGCCGAACTTCAGTTCAATTTTCTCTCGGCAGCTCAACTGATGAAGCGTGGAGTCGACATTCGAAGCAACTGCGAAGACAAAACCTTCGAAATATTTTATAAAAACAGTTTCATCGGCGAGGCGATCGAGGAAGACGGCGTTTTCGTACTGAACTTCGACTCACAGGGCACCACCGGCGACTCAGACATAACTCTTCTGCAGAAGACAACGCCCACAGAGACGCCAACTTGGTCGCACCCTGAGAAGATGGACCTCGAACGCCCCGCTTCATATGGACTTCTTCGCCTGCGCGCCGTCCCAACTGCTTTGACCTCCACTCCCGGAGACACCGGACCTGAAACCATGGAACAAGAAGAAGACAGTGGAGGGTCAGCAACTGCAGGACAAGCTGACACTGGAGGATGGGGAGTAACAGGACCAGTTTCACCTAGCTGGGCCAACCCCAGTGTTAGTGTCGGCGCGTGGGGAGTGGTAGAAACACCAGCAGCAAGAGTTCCCCCTGGAGGCGGTTGGGGAACGTCAACACCTCAAGGCAGCTGGGGACCACGAAGCCCTCCTTATCTCGAAGCTCCAGCCCTACCTCCTGCAGCCGTGGCGGAAATAGAACCATACTGGGCAACGCGCGGGACCAGCTGGGGCAGACCTCCTCTTCCGAACCAGTATCCGGATGAACCTGTAGAGTTAGCACAAGAGGAGTCAAACGGCATGACTTACGACTTTGGGGAAACATCGGAGCTACCCGAACCTACCGAGGAAGCATCACCACCGGAACAAGGACCTCAGTTAATATCGGTCACCGGCGATGAGTACCACTATCACCGCGTTCCGATAGAGGGACTCCCAGCTTCCGAGTGGCCTGAGGCTGCACGACTCCCGACGCTTCTCATCACCGGTGACTCGGTTCACGCCGCTGACACGGACGACATCGCTGGAATCCCCGACGCTGTCCTGGAACGAGCCTCCGCACGAGCCTTCGTAGTAGATGTAAACGCCGCCACCGACAAAGGACCTGAAGAGGAGCAGTGAGACGAAGCAGAGAGAAAGTATTACACGAAAGCAGTCGGCTATCCTGCCGAATTGGAGATTTGGCACAGCGGCTCGGACATCCTTCGCATGCCACACTCAAGAACTACATCGAAGCCGAAGTCTTCGATTCGGAAGGACTACTTCTACCCGGCGGCGATGTACTTAAAGCGACTTCAAACGACCCACCGTGCCTCGTCTGCCCCACCGCGTCACTCGCTCACAAGCCCTTCCCCGACTTGCCTCCTGGCTACGAACGCTACGAACCACTTGAGAAAGTCTAAAGTGACTTCATGATACTTAGCCAAGAAGGGCTTGACGGTGAGCAAAACATGATGACCTTCATCGACGCTTGCACGAGCTACGTCTGGGCAGTCAACATCGACTATTGCTCATGGGCCTTCGATTGCTTTGTAACCTGGATGAAACGCTCCGAGCGCCAGTTGGGACTGAAGCTAAAGAGCTTCCAGACAGACGGAGGCCAGGAGTTCTTCTCAACTGAGTTCAAGGAACTCTTCGCCAAGAAGGGGATTGACAACCTGGTGTCCCTGCCCTACGCTCACGAGCAGCAAGGAGTAGCAGAACGGACAAACATGAGCCTCGCCACAAGGATGAGGGCCCTGATGAAGCAGTCTGCCAGCTGACAAAGCACCGGAAATGGTTTACGAGGGGCACCGCAGCTTCGCCACGTCACATGATGAGGCTGGCCTGGCAGAGGACGCAGACGCAACAGGCAACACACCATTCGACTCCTTTCCCAACATCCCCCTTACAAGCCCATTCCAGACCCCAACCTACATCCCTGTTTCTCAATTTGATCCCGACGATACAACTCGTGAAGCCCACAATTACAACAGCATAGCGCGTCGATCTCCGGATGCTGAGTTACCACCGGGAAATCCTTCGCAAGACACCATCCGCACCGGTCACGGCAGCGACGACGACGTCATCGAAGTAACCAGCGCTCACGACTACGACCGCCTCGCCTACAAACAGACCAACGAAACTGGCCTCCGCATTCTTGGGCTCACAGTCGCAGTTTGCCACACCTCACCCAAGGAACCTACCGTGCGCCAACTCTATCTGGGCCCGATAGCGAAAAAAGGAAGGCAGCCATGGAGCAGAAGTAGCAGCACTGAAGTGCCATCGGACTTGGAAACTCGTTCCCCGATCATCTGCAAAGAGGAGGAATATTCTCAATTGCAAATGGGTCTTCCGAATAAAAACTCTCGCAGACGGATCACATACAAGGCGAGATGGGTGGTGCGCGGCTTCGAGAAAACTCACCTGGTGGATTATGACCAGACCTTCGCACCCGTCGGACGACACACCTCGGTCCGCATTCTCATCTGCATCGAGGCCGTCAAGTTGCGTCCGCTCCGACAGATCGACGTCGGCAATGCGTTCCTGTACGCACTCGTTGACGCCATCATCTTCGTCGAACAGCCACACGCCTTCGAAGAAAGCGACGGCGCCGTCTGCCTTCTCCAGAAGTCCCTCTACGGCATCAAGCAAGCGCCTCGTCTCTGGCAGCAATACCTGCACACCGTTCAGCTGCCACACGACCAAGGCATGTACTGTAAGGAATCCCGCGGAAACTCATCCTCCTCGTCGCCTACGTCGACGATCTGCTCTATACCGGTGCGAACAAACCTGGCTTCGTGAACCGTACGAAGCACATCGCACCCCGTAAATTCTTCGTCAAGGACGAGGTCGACAAGGGCACAGTCAAATTCACGTATTGCCCAACTAGTGACATGGCAGCTGATTTCCTGACGAAGAAACTGCCACGTCAGAAGTTCCAGCACTGCGCCGACCTCTGCAGGATCTCGAAGAAATCCCACATGGCCCACCTTCAGGAATGAAGGGGAGTATTGGAATAACCGAAGGTTTTGATAAACATTCCTGAAGGTTTCACTTAGTGCATCGCTTCATAACGAAGCATCGCACCTGTACTACTATCGCGTTAAGCTCGTACAGAGCACGCGGGAGCTCGAGAGTCACTCGAAGGTCAACAGTTGCAGTTGGTCAACGGTCGTGATTGTTGACCGCCCAGTAACCGTACTCGGAGGTTACACGATGCAACTTAGTAACTGTCGAGTGGAGTAATAGTCGCGGTTACTGTAGCAATGCAATACAGTTAATAAGAGAATGTACCCCTCAGAGTACATGGCTAGCTAGGATTGCTATTTATATCCTTGTACTCTTATCTCAAAACCATCTTGTTATCTTTCAACTATTATTAACAAGGTCACTACAAGACTCCATTGTCTTCTTACAACTTAGCTTTTCTTATCCTATCCACTGCGATTCCCGGTTATATCAACAACCTCAGAAGTCAATGTAGGTGCTAGACTGGGGATGCCAAGTCTGAAGGCGACGCTGGTCAGCTTTGGAAGGCGAGATCATTGGACAGAGCCTGGTCTTCCAAAAAGTTGGAGTTGTGCGCGACCAGCAGTGCCCTCGATAGGATTCTGACCTGTCTTGAATAAAAAAATCTTTTTTTTTTTTTTCTGAGTTATAAGACGAAACTGTCAAAACATATGTGCTTACATTCATCTAGGCTGTAGTGGGTTTAGCCTTAGGGGGTCCAACAATTCTCTCGACACTTAACTTGTACCCCTCCCTTGACCTAATTCATCACTCCTTCCTACCTATTCTAACATGGTATTAAGAGCTAGGACGTTCCTAGCCTAGGACCGAAAATTTGAAGGGCCCGCCGCTAGTTACTTCCTGCCCGTCGCGCGCCCCTAGGGCGCGATCGTTTTTTTTTTTTTTTTTTTTTTTCTGTCCGTGGCGCGCCCCTAGCCCTGCCCGCTAGAATCGCCCTGCCCCGCGCACTACCTCACCCACGCGCGACTGCTCTGCCCCGCACTCGCCCGCTGCCCCGCACGCTGCTTGCGCCGCCCGCGCGCTGCCCGCACGCCGCCCGCGAGCTGCCCGCGCTGATCGCGCACTGCCCCGCACCCACCTTCCCTGCCCCACGCACCAGCCCTGCGCCGCCCGCAAGCTCCTGCCTTGCGCTGCGCCGGCGACCCGCGGGCTGCCCCGTGCGCTGCCTACGCCGCTTGCACGCGAGTTGCCCGTGCACTGCCCCTGCTGCCCTGCGCCGCCCGCTGCCAGCGCTGCTTGCGCTGCCTGCTGCCCGCACTGCTGCGAGCTGCCCGCTGCTGCGCCCTCCGCTGTCCGTACCCTGCCTGCATAGCCCGCATTGCCTGCGCGCTGCACTGTGCCGCCCTGCCCGCGCGAGCCTGCCTTGCCCGCACGCGCCTACCCTGCCCATGCGCGTCTGCCGCCCTCAGTGCCGTACTGCCCGCTGCTGCGCGGTGCCTGCTGCCTAGCGAGCTGCTCTGCACGCTGCACTGCGCCCACTGCCCTGCCCTGCATGCTGCTGCTAAGCTGCTGCTGGTGCTGCTAAGCTGCTGCTGCTGCTAAGCTGCGGCTGTTGCTGCTAAGCTGCTGCTGCCGCCCTCAGTTCCGTGCTGCCCTCTGCTGAGCGCTGCCTGCTGCCTAGCGCGCTGCTCTGCACGCTGCACTGCGCCCGCTGCCCTACCCTGCCCTAAGTACTCCTGCTGAGCTGCTAAGCTGCTGCTGCTGCTGCTGCTGTTGCCAAGCTGCTGCTGCTGTTGCTGCCAAGCTGCTGCTGCTGCTAAGCTGCGGCTGCTGCTACTAAGCTGCAGCTACTAAGCTGCAGCTACTAAGCTGCTGCTACCGCCTGCGCCACCCTTGCTGAGCCGCCCTGCCGAGCAGCCCAGCCGAGCCGCCATGCCGAGCAGCCCCACGCACTCGTGCTGTCTTGCCCTGCGTCCTTTGTAGTCCTGCTGCTACTACCATTGCCACTGCTGCTGCCGTTGCTGCAGCTATGGCGACTCCAACTGTGCTCACCTTTGACGCCGAGGGCCATCAGTTTGAGTCATGGCTAGAGGACCTCCACTGGTACCTACAGAGCGTTGCTAGGGAGGATTTCTCGCTGTTTGAGCATACCTCGGGGTCCCTCGCTGCCCCTTCTGACTCAGCTGACCGTGTACTTCGTTCTCAGTGGACTACTTGCGATGCTACTGCTGCTCTTACTGTCCGTAGCCACCTTCCGCTAGACTAGCGTCCCCACGTTCGCCAGCTTAAGACGGCCAAAGCGGTTTATGATGCTGTAGTCAAGCGTTACTCCTCCCCGTCCTCTGCTGCTATAGGTGGTCTTGTGCTGCCGTTCCTCGTTCCCGAACTGTCCGACTTCACCACTGTCGCTGACCTCATGACTTACCTGCGCTCCCTAGACACACGCTACAGTGCTGCTCTCGAGTCAGACTTTCTGGCTAAGAACCAGCCCCCCATGTATCTCACTCTCAAATTCCTCACGACCCGCCTCCCTGACACCCTTCGTGCTGTTCGAGACCACTTTCTCGCCCTCGATCCCGCTAAGATCACCCTAGCCTCGTTCGAGACCCATCTATTAGAGGCTGAATCCGCTGCCCTTGCTGTAGCTGCCTCTCCTGGCACTCCCCTCCCCTCTGTCTTTGAGGGGTGCTCTCCCTCCCTGCTCGCGCCCTATGTTGCCTCTGTTGCTGCTATTGACTTCCTTCGTGCTGAGGAGGTCGGTGCTGCGTCTGCTCCTAGTTGGAGGCGCCGCAGCGGCAAGGGCAAGGGTGGCAAGGGTGGGGGTGGCGGGGGTGGCGGTGGCGGTGGAGGGGGTGGTGTCAAAGTAACAACTCGAAGAATGAATGACTAGAATGAGCAAGTACAAGGGTAGATATAGCAAACCTAACCCTAGCACTAACCAAGGTGCACACCACCTAGACTAAACAATACAAACTATAACAGTTATAGTTTGACACACCCCCATAGGCTAGGTGACAATAGACCTGTGGAAAGCTACACATATCTCAGGGTGGATCACAAAGTCACCACACAGTCTGAGAACAACCAAGGGTCACAGGACCAGTCAGCAAGAACAAGCGACGGTCACAAGTCCAGTTCACAAGAACAAAGCAACTCTCGGGGTGGATCTAAAGATCACCACACAGTCCGAGAACAAGCAAGGGGCCACAAGGCCAGTCCACATGCAATGATATAGCAGATATAAGAGATGAAAGTGTACAAGGCATGCATGACAAGCATCTCTACAGAAGCAAGGGGCCACAAGGCCTGTCCACAAGCACAGATAGAAGGTATATAGTGAGATGCAAGAGTAAAAGACAAAGCATCTCTACGCAAGCAAGTGAGGGCCTGTAGACACAAGGCCAAGCTGGGTGCAGAAACGCTGGTGGTCACAAGGCGGCAACGCCTTGGTGAAGATATCTGCAGTGTTGGCCTCAGGGACCACACGTACTACGCGGGCCTGGCCACGCTGCTCAAACTCGCGCAGAAGGAAGTAACGGAGCTGGATGTGCTTCGCCTTCCCAACCAGTTGGAGCTCCTCGCACAACAGGATAGCAGACTTGTTGTTGGCGAACAAGACTGAGGGAGAGCGAGGCCGCTCACCAAGGTCGGTGAGGAGGAAAGACAGCCAGCGAAGCTCCTGGGCGGCCATGGCCGCAGCGTACACCTTTGCCACACAACTGGAACTAGAGATGGACGACGCCCGAGTCGACCTCCACGAAACAGCTCCGGTCCCAAGGCTGAAGCAGTAACCCTGTGTAGACCGCAGCGACTCTGTGTCGTCGGCCCAAGATGAGTCCGAGTAACTTGTAAGTGTAACTGGCTGCTTCCCTCCAAGGACAAGTCCCATGCTTGATGTACTCGCCACATACTTCGCCACCCTCTTTGCCACGTACCAATGGGAAGGTCGGTGTCTCCCAGGCGCAACAAAGCGCGCCAGGACGTTAAGAGGGTAAGCTAGGTCTGGGCGAGTGCAGGTCATCAGGTACATGAGAGAACCCACCAGCTCAGGATATGGACCGATGGACTCAAATGGCTCGTCCGAAGGTGGAGCCGTGAGCCCATGATCCACAGCAAGAGGGGTGGGCTGTACCTTGGAGAACGGGAAGCGAAACCACGTGAGGATCTGCTCGACCATATGCGACTGCGTCAGCGTAATGGTGCGAGCTGCCCTGTCCCTGGTGATCTGCAGGCCAAGGTAGCGCTGCAGCTCACCAAGGTCAGTGCAAGCGTGTCTCCTCTGCAGTTCCTCCTTCACGGAGGCCAGTGCGCGTCGGTCGGGAGTGGCAAAGACCAGGTCGTCAACGTAGACCAGAACAAAGAACGGGGTCGACCCACGGCGGACGAACAGCGACGGGTCGGCAGACGACGGAAAGAAGTCAAGCGCTGCAAGAGTCGTACGTAGCGTGTCTTGCCACTCGCGGGGAGCCTGGCGCAGGCCGTAGACCGGTCGACGCAGCTGCCACTGGGTCCCAGGAGGGAAAGTGCCAGTGAAGCCAGGCAGACGACGCAGCCAGATCTGCTCGTGCAGGCTCCCCTGAAGGAACGCGGTGGAGAAGTCCAAAATCGTAGTCGCGCTGTGCTGCAATATGCAGCAACACCCGAAGAGTGGTCATTTTTGGGGTGGGAGCGAAGGTCTGGAAGAAGTCTACCCCCTCTCGCTGACTAAAGCCTCTCGCCACGTAGCGCGCCTTGAACACCGGTGGTGCTCCAGGCGGCCGCTTCACCTTGTAGAGCCACATGCCACTGACAACGTTCGCCCCAGGTGGCGGGACGGCGTCGACGTAGGTGCCTATGGACCTATAAGATGCCATCTCTGCCTCCTCAGCTGCGATCCAGTATGAAGCCCAGGGTCCCGAGACTGCCTCAGCGTGAGTGCGAGGGATCGGGATGTCAAGGGCGTCTGAATCCCCCTCAGGGGCAAGCAGCATGGCGCAGAGATGAGGAACAGCGGCCGCAAGGAAACCAAGCTCGAACTGCCTGTCCTCCAGGACCTCCAAGGGAAAAACAGGAGCACCCTCAAAGGACGAAGAATGAGCAGTGCCACTCACCAGGTGAGCGGCGTAGTCAAGGCGGTGGGAAGTGGCAAAGGCACTGACAGTAGTGACAAGGGCCGGGACAGACAGCGGAGGGGCAGTCGGGTGAGTGACCAACGCGGACATAACACGGAAGACGACAAGGCGAGAGGCACGGAGGTAGTCAGACAACGGGTTGTGAAACACAGTGAGGGACGACTCGGGAGGCTGTGGAAGGACAGGAGGAGGTGGAACACGAGAGCGAAGAACAAGGTGAAACGGGCCGTCGGCACGGTAACGGGACCGGCGAGGCTCTGGGGTCACAGCACGACTGAGGGGAGAACGACAAGTCCACTGAGACGAGGAAAGGGACTCGACAGGGGGAACAGGAGGGGACGGTAGGGGACCACGAACAAAGCGTGCAGGTGCTGAGTCGGGCAGGTCTCTGAGTCGCTGCTGCTCCGCCTCCTCTGGCGACTGCTGCTGCGACACCTGCCCCTGCTGCTGCTCCTGTGGCTCCTCCTCTGCTCTCTCCCGCTGTGGCTGCAACAACACCTGCTGCGGCGGCCGGGACTCCTGCTCTACCCTCTCCTGCTGCGGCCGCAACTGCACCTGCTGCTGCGGGCGGGACTCCTGCTCTACTCTCTCCTGCTGTGGCTGCAACTGCACCTGCTGCTGCGGGCGGGACTCCTGCTCTACTCTCTCCTGCTGTGGCTGCAACTGCACCCGCTGCGGCAGTTGTGACTCCTGCTCTACCCTCTCCTGCTGCGGCCACAACTGCACCTGCTGCTGCGGGCGGGACTCCTGCTATACTCTCTCGTGCTGTGGCTGCAACTGCACCTGACTTTGCAGCTGTAGTCGTGACTTCTGCTCTACTCTCTCCTGACGCTCCGATTGAGACTGGAGCTGGTGCTGCTGCTGCTGCTGCTGCTGCTGCCGTGACTCCTCCTCTACTCTCTCCTGGTGCGGCAGTGACTCCTCCTCTACTCTCTCCTGACGCTCCGACTGAGACTGCTGCTACTGCTGCTGCTGCTGTCGTGCCCTCTTAAACCGCTCCCGCTCCTCCCTCTCCAACCTGTCTAAACGCTGCACACGGGTTAGGAAACGTACAGTGCGCGGCGTAGGCGTCGCAGTGCTCGTGTCTCCGGCTCCAGCATCCCCAGAACCAGAACCTCCACCGACAACACCCCCAGGGACTCCAGTGCCTCCAGCAGGAACAACCCCAGGCTCCGCAGCGACCGGCCGCGGAGGCGAACGAGGAGGGAATTGCGGAACAGACGGGAATCCAGGGGGTGAGGCAGGGCGAGGCCGCGGAGTCGAGACAGCCGTGTCCTCCTCAGGAGTGGCCTCCACTCTCACACCCCCTGCACCCCCAAAGCCGGCACCACGGGCTCCAGCAGCTCCAGTACCATCACTCTCCGCAACTGCCCCTCCTGCACCCCCAGACACGACAGGGACTGGACGCTGCGGGGGGGACGACTGCGGAGTGACGTGCGACACACTTGACGGGGCAGGACGCGAAGGGGGTGGGGCTTCTGGGGCGACTGGGGGGGGGCTCAAGAGTGAGGAACAGCGGGGGGGAAAAGGCCTCAGAGCCTCGGTGGGGGCGACTCCTGTAGTAACTGACCGACTCGTCGAAAGTGACGTCCTGGGAATTGAAGAACTGACAGGTAACCAGGTCGTAGAACTGCCAGCCGGAGGTGTCGAGTGGGAAGCCAAGAAAGACGCAGGCACGGGTGCGCGGAGACAACTTGTTCGCGCCAGGGGCGCGAACGTGGGCCAGGGAACCCCAGACACGGTAGTCAGCTGCTACACCCGCAGAACCTGTCCAAAGGGAGAATGGCGTCAACCATGGCCGTGCGTCACTAGGCCACAGGTTCAGCTGGTGCGCGGCGTAGCGGACTGCCTGAGGCCACAGGAACTGGGGGGCACCGGCATGGCACATGGAGGTCCGGGCAACCTCCATGACCAGGCCGATGCGTCGCTCGGCTACCCCGTTCTGCTGCGGCGAGTCTGGTAGCGTGCAAGTCTGGATGATCCCCCGACCCTGACAAAACGTCTCCAGGCGAGTGGAAGAAAACTCACCACCACGGTCCGAGTGCAGGCGGAGCCCACAAAGGGCCTGGGCGTCACCCCTCGCTAGTAGCCACGGCTCGAGGACGGTAGGCACGCCGGCCTTCCGTCGCAAAGGTAAAACAGTGGTGTAGCGGGAGTAGTCGTCCACCACGATCGGAAGTAGGCCACGGACCGGGGAGGGGCCCTAGACGTCCAAGTGCAGTGTCTGGAAGGGAGCCGTGGTGGGGGGGAACGAGGAGGAGTGAGGGGCATGTCAAATATTGTAGCCTGTAGTGAGGTTTGTCTTAGGGGGTACAGATGTTAGGGTTTGTTATATGTACCCCAACCCACATCAATGAACCCACGCTTGTATTCTTGACATGTTATCACCTAGGTTAGGATCCTGTGGGATCCCGCTCCTCTCGTCCTCGTTCGTCTCGCCCGAGCCTGTCTCACACTGTCGTACTAGTTGCGCCCGTCTTGCCCGAGCCTAGCGCCGGCCCGATCTAGTCCCGTTCGTTCGTTACCGCCCGTTCCGCCGACCTACTTTCCCCGTAGCGTAGCGCCCTCCTCCCCCCCCCCCACTGCCCGTCGCGTCGCGCTTTCCCCCCGTGCTGCCCGTCGAGTCGCGCTTTCCCCCCGCTGCCCGTCAACACGCGCCTTCCCCCCGCTGCCTGTCGCGTCGCGCCTTCCCCTGCCCCCCGTCACGTCGCGCTTTCCCCCACTTCCTGTCCCGTCGTGCCCTCCCCCGCTGCTCGTCGCGACGCGCCCTCCCCCCGCTGCCCTACACGCCCGTTCGCGCGCCGCGCCTGCCCGTTCGGCCCGCCGCGGGCCTGCTCGTCCCGCCGCCGCGCCTATTCGCGCCGCCCGCCGCCGCGCCTACGCGTCAGGCCCGCCGTGGGCCCGCTCGTCCTGCCGCCGCGCCTACCTCTCCTGCCCGCCGTCGCGCCTCCTAGTTAGGCCCGCCGTGGGCTTGCTCGTCCCGCTGCCGCGCCTGCCCGTACTGCCCGCCACTCTCCCTTATAGCCACCACGGGCCCTCCCTTTCAGTCGCCGCGCCTCCTCGTTAGGCCCTCCCTTCACACTGCCGCGCCTACTCGTTCAGTCTACTGCGGGACCACCCCTTGCGCCTGTCGCGCCTGCGTTTTGCACCTGCCACGGTCTTGCCCTAGCCGCCCTACCATTGCCGCCCGCAGCCGGACTTGTCGTTTCCGCTTACGCTATGGCGACCCCTAGGGTTCTTTGCTTTGACGCTGACGGTAGACCGCTCGTGTTTCCGGTCTGGCTCCTACGCGCGCGTCGCCTTTTAGAGAGTCAGTTCCAGGCGGGCGAGTCCCTCTGGGCGCACGCTACTGGTGACCTTCCTGCGCCCGACGACCCTACGCCTTTAGGCCCTGCCCCTGACGACGCCGGCAGAGACCGCTTTACCCGCCAGCGTGCTGACCTGACGGCGTGGAAGTTGCGTGACGCTGCGGCCTGCATCGCTCTTAGCAGCCTCCTCCCTGCGTCTGAGGACCCACTTCACTCTGGTTCGCACTGCTAGTGAGTTCCTGACTGCGATCAAGGCCCGCTACGCTACTCCCACACCCCTCCCCTTGCAGCAGCTCCCGCAGCAGCAGCGGCAGCAGCAGGTTTCGGGGCCGGGACAGCGTCAGCCCCAGCGAGATGTTGTTCACCCTTCGTGCACCTATCAGGTTCTGATAGGTGCTCGCCGAGGCCAGCCTTGTGGCCGCACCCACCCTCCTGGTCATTGCTTTGCTCAGCTCACTGACACAGTTTGCTTGGCCTTCGGCGTTGGCGGCCCTGCCCCTGACTGGTTTCCTCTTGTTCAGACATACGGCTCCGCTCTTTGGGGCATGTCTGCTTCTCAGTTGCTTGATCTCTTAGGAACTCCTCATGCTATGTATGCTGTTGTTGACTCTAGTGCTTCTGACTCTATTTACTCGAGTGTTGTTAGCTTAGGTGCTAGTCTTGCTGAGTTGCCTGTTGCTAGTGTAGGCACTTGTGTAGACACTATTCCAGGCGCTACTTCGGAGGACGCTTCGCTGTCTTTCACTTTGGACTCTGGGGCTTCGCACTGCATCTTCCGTGACCACACGACACTTACTCCACTTCCTGCACCAGTCTCTGTGGCCCTGGCTGATCCCACCTTGGGACTAGTCACTGCTCGCTACAGTACTACTCTTCCGTGCCCTGCTGTTCCCTCTGGGTCTCTGACTGGCTTCCATGTCCCCTCGTTCTCGAGGAACTTGGTGGGCGTGAGGCCTCTTGTGAGTCAGCAAGTGGGTGTGTGGATTGAGCCCTCTGGTGAGACGGCGGCTTGTGTTGACGGCGACACTTACTCGCCTCTTGCCACCTTTACTGCCGAGCCGGGCTCTGGTCTCTACACACTTCACACTGGCCCTGGTGGGCAGCAGCAGCAGCAGCAGCGACTCCTGCCCCCGGCCCCGGTTACTTCCCCCAGTCTGGTCCCTGCGTCTCACCAGGTTGCTGCGTCCCCCCAGGTAGCTGTGTCTGGTCAGGTTCCCGTGTCTGGTCCAGTTGCTGCGTCGTGCTCCTGTCGGTCGCTTGCACACCCCACCGTTCTGTGGCACCACCGGATGGGGCACCCGTCCCTCCCTCGTCTGCGCGCTATGTCTCGTCAGAGTCTTGTCTTAGACCTCCCGCGTGTCTTGCATTCGCTTGCACCGCCGTGCGGTCCCTGCGTCGAGGGTCGGCTGCGTGCCACCGCTCACACCTCCTCCCTTCGTCCGGCCACCGAGCCTTTTGAGACGCTCTACTTGGACGTCTGGGGCCCCGCCCCTCGCCTTGGCCCTGAGCGCGAGCGTTTCTTTCTGGTGGACGTTGACGACTACTCCCGCTACACCACAGTGTTCTCCCTGGCAAAGAAGTCTGAGGTGACTTCTACGCTGATCAGGTGGTTGCTTACCACTGAGGGCACTCGTGGTCGTCGTGTCAGCTGTCTTCACTGAGACCGTGGGGGTCAGTTTCGCTCCGGCATTCTCGTTGGATTCTGTCGCGAGCAGGGCATTCGTTAGTCCTGGACGCTTCCAAAGTCCCCACAGCAGAATGGGGTTGCTGAGCGCCGCATAGGCTTGGTCATGGAGATCGCCCGCACCTCCTTGACTCACGCCCGTGCCCCCCATTTTCTGTGGCCCTACGCGGTTAGGTACACCGCTCACCAGCTGAACCTCTGGCCACGCGTCTCTCGGCCAGAGGCTTCACCGACCAGTCTTTGGACCGGGTCCCCTGGTGTTGCGTCGAGGTTTCGTGTCTGGGGTTGCTTGGCTCTTGTCCGCGACACTTCCGCGGACAAGCTCTCACCTCGAGCCGTTCCCTGTGTCTTCCTTGGTTTCCCTGAGGACTCCTCTGACTTCACCTTTTACCACCCTCCCTCTCACTGGTTCTTTGACTTCTGTGACGTCCGTTTCGAGGAGTCCACCCCCTACTACGTCAGGTACCCCAGTCGAGGTCTCCCGGTTCCTCCTCCCCCTCTCTTCCTGACTTCCGCTCCCCCTCCTGCTCCCCCGGTACAGCCTCCCCCCCCTGGTCCCGCCCCGTCAGGTGTGTCCCAGGCTACCCCTCCCCCCTCGGTAGCCCCTCAGGTGCAGCCTCCTTCCCCGCAGTCCTCCTCGCAGCCTGCTGCAGACCCTGCGGGAGCCGGTGCTCGTGGAGAGGGCCCTATAGGTGCTAGCTCTGGGGGTGCTGGAGTTGGAGCTGAGCCCGTGGTTGCAGGAGACTCTTGTCTTCCGAGAGCTAGTGTTGGTCCTGCTGACTTTGGGGGTGCTACGTCTGGGGGTGCGGGTGCACCCTCTTCGGGTCCTGGTGAGCCTGGTCGTGTTGCTGTTGGTGGTGCTGACTCTGGGGGTGGTGCGCCAGGTGCTTTGGAGGGCGGTCCCGGGGCTGCCGCAGCCCCCGACACTACTCCTCCCCCTCACCCCTACCCGACCCAGCACCAGGCTCGTGTTCGCCGTGCCCGTGAGGAGCAGCTGGAGTTGGAGAGAGAGGAGAGAGAGTTGCAGCGGCTGGAGGAGCAGCAGCAGCAGCAGCAGGAGCAGCTGCAGCAGCCGCAGCTGGAGCCGCCGCAGCAGCAGGAGGCGCAGCAGCTGGAGCCGCTGCAGCAGCAGGAGGAGCAGCAGCCGCCGCCGCAGCAGCAGCAGCCGCCGCCTCCTCCTCCTGTCTCTGGTCTTCGGGCCCTCGGTCTCCCCTCTTGCTCTCCTTCCTCCTCCCCCTCTCCTCCCGTCTCGGGTCCTCCGCTTCCTCCTCCTGACCCCTCCCCGGCTGTTTTCCCTCGTTCTCAGCCTCCGTTGTCCCCTCCTCCTTCTCAGACTTGGGCCTCTCGTCGCTCCCCTCGTGCTCGTCCCTTGTCTCCTGTTCTCGTTACTGACCTTCGTACTGCCCTCTTTCGTTCTAGTCCGCCTCGCTCGTCTCCGTCTCTCCTTCCGTCTCCTCTTGAGTCGGCCTTCACTGCTTCTCTCTCTACTCCTGTCACTGACTACTACCGCACGTACCGTCCTGTTCTCTCTCGTGTTCTCGCCTCTCTTGTTACCGACCCTCGTGCCTCTGTCTCCTCTGTCTCCGCCCTTACTGCCGCAGTCACAGAGTTTGCCTCCACTCGCCGCCTTGACTACGCCACCGGTCTTGTGGCTGCTCCTCCTACCAGTCCTCTGGCCGTCGGGGGTGAGTCTGCCCTTGGCTGTGACGCCCTAGAGGACAGGCAGTTTGAGCTAGAGTTCCTGGCAGCCGCTTCCCCACATCTCTGTGCCATGCTGCTCGCCCCTAAGGGAGACCCCGACGCCCTTGACAGACCGACTCCTCGCACTTACGCTGAGGCAGTGTCAGGGCCTTGGGCCTCTCAGTGGAGAGCTGCCATGGATGCAGAGATGGCCTCCTACAGATCCACAGGCACCTACGTCGACGAGGTTCCCCCCCCTGGGGCGAACGTAGTCGATGGCATGTGGATCTACAGGGTGAAGCGGCCACCGGGATCTCCTCCGGTCTTCAAGGCGCGCTACGTGGCTAGAGGTTTCAGTCAGCGCGAGGGAGTTGACTTCTTTCAGACCTTCGCGCCTACCCCGAAGATGACCACTCTTCGGGTGTTACTGCACGTAGCAGCACAGAGAGACTACGAGTTACACTCTCTCGACTTCTCCACTGCATTCCTTCAGGGTAGCTTACACGAGGAGGTCTGGCTGCGTCGTCCCTCTGCCTTCACTGACACTTTCCCTCCCGGGACCCAGTGGAGGCTGAGGCGACCTGTCGACGGTCTTCGCAGGCTCCTCGTGAGTGGCACGACACTCTTCGTTCTACCCTCTCTGACCTTGGGTTCCAGCCGTCTTCTGCCGACCCGACGATGTTCGTTCGTCGTGGCTCCACACCGTTCTTTGTTCTGGTCTACGTCGACGACCTGGTTTTTGCCACTGCTGACAGGGTTGCCTTGGCAGACGTGAAGTCCAAACTGCAGAAGAGACACACGTGCACTGACCTTGGTGAGCTGCGCCACTACCTTGGGCTGCAGATCACCAGGGACAGAGCTGCTCGCACCATTACACTCTCACAGTCACACATGGTGCAGCAGGTCCTTCAGCGGTTCGAGCTTCAGCACTCTACAGTTTAGCGCACACCTCTTGCTGTTGACCACAGACTTACTGGACCCTTTCCTGACAAGCTGTTTGAGTCTTGTGGTCCCTACGCAGAGCTGGTGGGCGGCCTCATGTACCTGATGACTTGCACTCGCCCGGACCTCGCCTTCCCTCTCAGCATCCTTGCTCGCTTTGTTGCGCCAGGGAGACACCGTCCTGTTCACTGGACGGCAGCTGTGAGGGTGGCGAAGTACCTAGCGACGACATCAGGCGTGGGGCTAGTTCTTGGAGGGCAGCAGCCTGTCGTACTTACTGGTCACTGTGACTCTTCTTACGCTGACGACGCTGAGACTCATAGGTCTACTCAGGGGTACTGTTTCAGCTTGGGTTCTGGAGCTGTTTCGTGGCGGTCCACGCGCTCCTCTTCGGTCTCGACCTCTACTGCTGAGGCTGAGATCTACGCTGGTGCCATGGCAGCACAGGAGCTGCGTTGGTTGACCTTCTTGCTCGCCGGCCTTGGTGAGCGGCCGAGCTCTGCACCGACCTTGTTCACTGACAACAAGGCGTCGATTCTCCTTTGTCGAGAGCCGCGACTGGAGAGCAGAGTGAAGCACATTAACGTCAGGTACTTTCTTCTGCGAGAGTTGCAGAGACATGGACAGGCTCGCTTCGAGTTTGTGGAGTCCGAGGCCAACACTGCAGACATCTTCACCAAGGCGCTTCCGCCTTGTGACCACCAGAGGTGTTGTGTGCAGTTAGGCCTTGTTGACACAGTTTCTAGTCGTGTATAGGCTTGAGTCTACTGTTTGCTTTGCTTGTACTCTTGCTATACACACTTGTGAACTCTCGAACTGGCCTTGTGGCCCCTGTTGCTTGTGCTCAGAGTGTGTGGTGACGTTGTGATCCACCATGAGCTTTGTTTCTTTGTGACTGGTCTTGTGACCGTACACTTTTGGTTTTGCTTGACACCCCTCACTTAGGCTATGGGGGTGTGTCAAATGTTGTAGCCTGTAGTGAGGTTTGTCTTAGGGGGTACAGATGTTAGGTTTTGTTATATGTACCCCAACCCACATCAATGAACCCACACTTCTATTCTTGACAGGGCAGCGCGCTGCCGACCCTCGACGCAAGGAGTGCACGGCGGCGCAGGCGAGCGAGGAAGCGAGGCAAGCGACTCTGGGAGACCTGAGACCAGACGGTGACGTACCATCCTACTGAGACGTGGGAACGACGGGTGACCTAGACGGTGGTGCCAAAGGACCGACGGGTGGGTGAGTGACCGACAGTCGCACGACACAGCAGCTACCTGACCTGACCTGACCTGACCTAACCCAGTGTGGTGGGACCCATTGTGTAGTGAGTACAGACCAGAGCCTGGCTCCCAGTGGAAAGTGGCCAGAGGCACTCCAGTGGCACTGACTGTGCAGAAGGCAACAGGCTCGTCCAAAAGGAAAGTGGTGACAACTCCGAGGTCGTGGAGGTGACTGACACCCACCAAGTTTTTAGAGAACGAAGGGGTGTAGTAGCCTGTGAGAAACCCAGAGGGAGCCGCCGGTCACGAGAGAACGGTGGTGCTGTGGGCAACTACAGATCCCACGGAGGGGTCAGCCAAGGCGACAGTGACTGCAGTGTGCAGTGGCGTGAGGTCTGTGCAGTCGCGAAAGAAACAGCTGGACGCTCCAGAGTCTAGAGTGAAGGAATGCTGTGCAGTCGGTGAGGTCGCTCCCGAGCCGGCGACAAAGGCTGGGACTAGACTAGTGGTAGCTGCAGCTCCGACACTAAGAACCTCTGAGGCACCTGGACTGGAAACTACACAAGCACCAAGACTGGAAACACAAGTCTCAACCTCAGCTGCAGCTCCCACGTACCGGTGTGTGTACTGGCCGGCGGGTCCGACAGGGCCCCGCGGTGGAGGCTGCCGCTGGCGCTGCTGCTGCTGCTGCTGCTGCTGCGGCCACATGTGCTGCGGCCACGGCTGCTGCCGCGGACATGGCTGCTGCTGCGGCCACTGCTGTCGCGGCCACTGCTGCTGCGGCCACTGCTGCTGCTGCCGCTGTCGCCACATCAACATGGCACGCTAGTACGGGAGGGTAGGACGGCCTAAGCTAGTGCTGGCGCGACTGAAGGTAGCCTAAGCTGCTCCTAATACGCTAAACGCGGGTGCTGACGCATGCTGGAGCTTCATAGCAGCGGCTGGTGCTAAGTCTCTCTCTCTCATGCAGGGCGAGGGCGGCCAAGATAAGGACGCGGCTGGCCTAGGAAAGGGGGCGCGTGCGACTGGGTGTGCGCGGCTACGTGCGTGCAGTCGCGTGGGCGCGGCTGCGTGAGTGTGCACGCGGCTGCGTGCTTGCTGGCTCTACGGGGAGCGCGCGGGCAGGAACTACGGGCGACGGGTGACTGGCGATGGGCGACGGGCGACGGGAGTTAGGGTTAGGGTCGACGGGAAGGGCCTGCAGGGGACGCACTACGGGACGAACAAAGGTCCCGCGGCGGGGGGGGGGGGGGGGGGGGGGGGGTGTGCGCGCTACGGGACAGACGAAGGGCCCGCTGGGGGAGGCCGCGTTACGGGACGACCTAAGGCTCGCGGGGGCCGCACGACGGGACGACCTAAGGCTAGTGGGGGCCGCACGACGGGACGACCTAAGGCCCGCGGGGGGGGGGCGCGCTACGGGGGGGCGAAGGGCCCGCGGGGGCCGCGCTACGCGAGGAACTAAGGTTCGCGGGGGGGCCCGTTATGGGACGAACTAAGGCCCGGGGGGGGGGCTGCGCTACGGGACGGACGAATGGCCACGGGGGGCTGCGCTACGGGACAAACTAAGGCACGTGGGGGGGGCGCACTACAGGACGGAGGACCACGGGGTGACGGGACCTGCCGAGGGCGCTATGGGTAACGAGCAGCGAACGGGCGGCGAACGGACGGCTAACGGACGGCGGACGGGCGGCTAACGGGCGGCTAACGGGTGAAACCCTAAACCGAGCGAGCTAAAGGGCGGCGAGCGCGCTTCGGGCGGCTATCGAGCGACGATCGGACGGAAGCCTTAAACGAGTTAGCAACGAACGGGGCATGCGAAGCTGGGCCCATGGGAACACTAAGCTCTATACCATGTCAAAGTAATAACTCGAAGAATGAATAACTAGAATGAGCAAGTACAAGGGTAGATATAGCAAACCTAACCCTAGCACTAACCAAGGTGCACACCACCTAGACTAAACAATACAAACTATAACTGTTATAGTTTGACAGGTGGTGGTGGTGGGGGTGGTGGGGGAGGAGGAGGTGGCGGCAGTAGTAGAGGTGGAGGGGGTGGTGGGGGCAGTGGGGGTGGTGGAGGGGGCGGGAGTGGCACTCGGAGTGGAGCTGGCGGGGGAGGAGCTGGAGGTTCGGCTACTCGTACTGCTGCGTCTGGTGGTGCAGCGGGTGGTGGAGGCGGCTCTGATGGTGGACATCAACAGCATTCGAGTCGGCAGGTGTCGCTCTCGCTGCAGCAGCTTCGTGAGTGGGCGGTCCGGCGTGGCAGCTCAGGTGGCCCAGTTCGCTGCCCATACGTCCGCCGTATAGGTCAGCCTGGAGCGACTTGCAGCCGCACGGACCACACCGAGCCTTGCTGCTTCTTTCGCCTCGACGACCTGTATCGTGCGGAGCATGGTGAGCAGATGAAGACTCTAGACTGGTTATCCTTGCTCAAGAAGGGCATCGATGTGTTTGCTTGTGACTGGGACGTGATCCGTGCTGGCATGTATGCTATATATGTTGCTTCTGCTAGTGACGAGTGTGACGCTTACTGGTGTATGTCTAGAGCTGCTAGTGTAGAGGCTGCTAGTCTAGGTGCTTGTGACTCAGCTAGCACACGTGCAGAGCCTGAGGAGGCCTTGCGCTCCTTCACTCTAGACTCAGGCGCGTCTCGCTGCTTCTTCCGCGACTGCACCACTGTCACACCGCTAACAGTCCCGGTCCCTGTCACTCTAGCCAACCCCTCTGGTGGCCCAGTCGTTGCACGTAGCTCCACTGTTCTCCCGTGTCCGGCAGCCCCCTCCGGTTCCCTCTCAAGTCTCCACCTCCCCTCGTTCGCTAAGAACTTGGTGGCTACCGCTGTCCTCGAGGACCAGTTGGTCATTGTCACCCCGCCTGAGGGAGAGCTCATGGCGTTCTGTATGGACTCACGCACTGGCGAGCACCTCGCCACGTTCACTCGGAGGCCTGGGTCTGGCCTATACACACACACCACTGAGTTTGCATAGGTAGCTCAGGCAGGTCCTGTAGCTGCGTTAGGTGAGGTAGCTGCGTCCTGTTCGTGTCGGCTACTCACGCACCCGGCTCTGCTTTGGCACCACCGTCTTTGTCACCCCTCCCAGCTGCGTTTGCGCAGCATGCACTCCCGTCTCCTTGTCTGTGGCCTCCCCAGGTTCCTGCCCCCGCTCCCGAGGTCGCTTGCGCCGCCGTGCCTTCCCTGCGTCGAGGGGCGGCAGCGCGCCGCTCCTCACTCCTCCTCGTTTCCTCCGACCACAGCTCCTCTGCAGACCCTGCACATGAACGTGTGGGGTCCAGCCCGCGTCACTAGACAGGGCGGAACTCGCTACTTTTTGCTGGTTGTTGACGACTACACACGCTACACCAAGGTCTTCCCCTTGGAGAGCAAGGCGGATGCCCGCGGTTTCTTGATATGCTGTATCCGTGCTGTCCGTCGCCAGCTCAGCGCTCCGTTCCAGCAGGACCTCCCGGTCCTGCGACTGCACTCTGACCGAGGTGGTGAGTTTTCCTCCCGCCTCCTCGAAGACTTCTGTGGTGCTGAGGGCATCACCCAGTCGTTCACGCTTCCGGCCTCTCCCCAACAGAATGGGATTGCAGAGCGCCGCATTGGCTTGGTCATGGAGGTTGCTCGCACCTCCATTGTCCATGCGGCCCTTACTCTGCGGTGGACGGGCGAGGTTGGTGATGCGTCGGCGTTTTGGGTCTGGGGTTCCCTTGCTCTTGTCCGCGATCCTCCCGCGGGCAAGCTTTCTCCTCGCACTCTTCGCTGTGTCTTCCTTGGCTTCCCTACTGACGCCCCGCCCTGGCAGTTATACCACCCGGGTTCTCGTCGTGTCCTCTCTTCCCAGGACGTCACCTTTGACGAGTCTGTCTGCTTCTATCGTCTCCACCCCCACCGCAGTTCCCCTGTGCCCCTCCCGCCTCTCTTCTTGGTACCTGACCCCTCCCCGGTAGCCCCACTCCCCCCGCAGGGTCCTGCTCCCTCAGGCGTGTCCAAGGTTGACCCGTCCCCCTTGGATGCGCCGTTGGAGGTCTCCTTTGACACCTCTGGCCCAGCTGAGGGGGTTGACCCAACTGCTGACGAGACTGCGGCCACTCGCCGCTCACCACGCTCGGAGACCCCTCCTGGGCTTCCGCCTCGACTGTCTTCACCGCCTTTGCAGCCAGTCGCTGTGGACTCTGGTGCTGCAGGAGGTGGTGACAGTGGGGGTACTGACTCTGGGGGTGCTGGTTCTGGGGGTGCTGCGGGTCCTACTGGTGGTCGGGTTGTGGGTAATCCTGCTGGAGCCTCTGGGAGTGGACTTCCGCGGCAGCCGAGTCGACAGGAGACTCTCTCGCCACAACAGCTTCGTGCGTGGGCTGTCCGGTGGGGCAGCCCCAATGGCGGAGCTGGAGGTGCTGGAGCTGGAGGTGCTGGTACTGGAGGTACTGGTGCTGGAGGTGCTGGTGCTGGAGGCGCTGGTGCTCGAGGTACTGACGCTGGAGGTGCTGGTGCTGGAGGTACTGGAGTTGGTGGTGCTGGAGGCACTGGTGCTACTGGTGCTGGAGGTACTGACACTGGAGGTGCTACTTCTGGAGGTACTGGGGTTGGAGGTGCTGGAGGTGCTGGTCCTGGAGGTCTTGGTGATAGTAGGCAGGAGACTCTCTCGCCACAGCAGCTTCGCGAGTGGGCTGTCCGGTGGGGCAGCCCGGGTGGTGGAGCTGAAGGTGCTGGTGCTGGGGGTGCTGTTACTACTAGTGCTGGAGGGTCTCGTCCTGGGGTTGGAGGTTCTGGGGGTGGGACTACTCAGAAGCAGCCGTCTGCGCTTCGCCACCTTCTCAGTCTCCCGCCTGCTGTTACTGAGTTCCCCGTTGTTGGTACTACTCCTCCATTACTTTTCCACCGACTGACCCGTCTCAGCCACTGTTACTGCCTGCCTCCCGAATGTCCGCTCCTGCTCCTTACACTGAGGAGTCAGAGTCCCTGACAGAGAGTAGAGAGCCTGCGTCGCGTCCCGTCACGCCTGTTCGTACTCGTCGTGCTCCTCGTACTCAACCTCCACCTGTCCCAGGCACTCACATTATGGCACTTCGTCCTTCCTCAGTTCCACAATGTGTTGTCCTACCGTCGCCTCCTGCGTCTTCTCTTCCTCACGTTCCTGACCCCGAGTCTGACCTTGTTCGTGCTGCTAGTCCGACTGTCACTCGTCTTCTTGCCATGGCTGTGTCTGACCCTACGTTTTCGTCGCCTACTGCGTCTGCCTTAGTCGTTGAGCTCGTTGACTTAGCTGCTCTGTGCCGCCTTGACTACGCTGCGAGTCTTGTTTTTTACTCAGACTGTCCTCCGTCCGTCAGGGGTGAGCTTGCCCTTGGCTGTGACGTCCTTGAGGAATGGCAGCTTGAGCTGGAGTGCCTAGCGGCTCCTGCACCTCATCTCGCTGCCATGCTACTTTGCCCTGAGGGAGACCCGGATGCACTGGACACCCCGCGCTCTTACGCAGACGCGATCATGGGTCCGTACTCCTCTCAGTGGCAGATAGCCATGGACGCAGAGATTGCTTCCTGGAAGTCCACAGGCACCTACGTCGGCGCAGTTCCCCCACCTGGGGCGAACAAAGTCGATGGCATGTGGATTTTAAGAGTGAAGCGGCCGCCGGGTTCTCCGCCTGCCTTCAAGGCGTGTTACGTTGCACGAGGCTTCAGTCAGCGTAAGGGGGTTGACTTTTTCCAGACCGTCTCACCCACCCCGAAGATGACCACTCTTCGGGTGTTACTGCACGTTGCAGCACATCGTGACTACGAGCTGCACTCCCTCGACTTCTCGACGGCCTTCTTGCAGGGCAGCTTTCACGAGGCGATCTGGCTGCGCCGTCCACGTGGCTTCACTGGGTCGTTTCTTGAGGGTACCTAGTGGAGTCTCCAGCGGTCAGTCTACGGTCTGTGCCAGGCGCCCCGTGAGTGGCACGAAAGACTGGGGACGACACTTGCGGCACTTGGTTTCGCTCCTTTGACTGCTGCCCCGTCGCTGTTTCTGCGCACTGACACTTCTCTGCCGCCGTTCTACGTCCTCGTGTACGTCGACGACTTGGTTTTTGCTACTACTGACACTGAGGCACTGGCCCTAGTGAAGGCGGAGCTGCAGGTGAGACACACCTGCACTCACCTGGGTGAGCTGCGGAGCTATCTTGGCTTGCAGATCATCCGGTACGGAGCACGGCGCACCATCACCCTAACTCAGTCACACATAGTGCAGCAGGTCCTTCAGCGCTTCGTCTTCCAGTTCTCCTCGCCACAGCCCACTCCTCTGCCTACAGGCCATTTGCTCTCAGCTCCACCTTCGGACGAGTCTGTAGAGCCGAGTGGTCCGTATCCAGAGCTTGTGGGTTGCATCATGTACTTGATGACGTGCACACGACCTGACCTCGCGTACCCTCTCAGCCTCCTTGCTCGCTACGTTGCGCCCGGTAGACACTGGAAGGAGCTACCAGCAGCCGTGCGCGGACCCCGCTGCCTCGTCGCCCCCCGTGCGCCCTCCCTCCCCCTCCCCCCCCCCCCCTCCTCTGTGCTTCCCCGCTCGTCCCGGCCTTGTGCGCATGCGGGGGCGGTAGCTGTGCGGGGGAGGAAAGGGGCCAGGGGGTGGCGGGACGATGGCGGCAACCGTCCGCGCCAGCGCCATCCTGCTCCCCACCCTTCTCTCTGCTGCGCCCTGCTACGGCGAACGCTTGGGTGTGGGGGTGGCGGGATTGGCAGCCGAGGCTGCGGGAGTGCTGAAGCTCCCTTGAACACCCCCCCCCCCCCCCCCCCCCCCCCCCCTCCCCCACTGCCCCTCCCTATTCCTCCTCCTCATCGCAGCATTGCAACTTCTGTGCGTGCCGTGTTGGGGGTGGAGGAGGGGGGGGGGGGGGGGGGGAAGAGGGTGCGGGGGTGGCTGTTATGTCAAGGCAGCTGCCCCTCATCCTCTCTCTTTGGCTGTACCTGTTCTCGCTCTTCCTCCTCCTCTGATCTCCTACTCATGCCCCCTCTACTTGTCTTTTGTTCTCTTCTCACGTTTCTTTCGTGCTGCTGCTGCCTGCTGCTAGCTAGCCCCCGGAGGTGCTGAGCTGTGCTGTCCTGCTGCTCATAGCAGCCACAACACCTGCTCTCTCGCCCACCTGCCGTCGCCTGCACCCGCCGCTGCTGCATCTGCCGTGACTGAGGTTACTGCAGCTCTCTGCCTTGGTGTACCCCCTCTGGGGGTGTGGCTTGCTATAGCTATACGCTGCAGCCAGTTAGGGGGTGTGTCGTGATATATATATATATAAATATATAAATATATAAATATATACATCTATAACTGCCTGGACAAAGAAATTTGACTTATGCAATTCAATAATTCGACAGTATAAAACTATAGTAGTATCGTAGTATAACTATATGTGTGCATGTTACAGTAGAATGTGTCCCTTCGCGTGAGTACAGGTAGTAGTGCGAACAGTCTCGCGACTGTTCGCGTGACACAGTATCATACCCCTTTGTAGAGTTGACTCGATATCTAACCCATTTCATGAACAGGTCCATCATTAAATAGGTTCTTCCTAGATTGTAAAATTATTGTATTTTTCTTTATTATCAATTCTTGTTCTCACACTTGACCAGTACAGGAATTCTTGTCTTCCGTTGCAATACATTACAGATACTAAACTCTAAAAGATCCTAAGGCATTTCTCAGTTCAACATGGTATGAGAGCAGGAGAGTTTACGATCTCCTAGTTTCTACAAAATTTCAGTTACCGAAGTCTTTGTTATCAGGGCGAACTTACAATCATGACGGATAGTAACAACGGTAAACCCCACTTGCAAAGTGGAGGTGGTGGCTCGCATCAGCCCACTGCACCACCACTACCTGGCTCTGGCTTTTCATGAGTGACCTTTGCCAGCCCTGCTCCAACAGCTGCATCTGGAACTCGACCAGGAGGCGTTGGAGGATCGTTCCAGTCCTTCACGTTCAACGCTGCAACAGGAGATGGTTCTACAGCAGGCAATGGTGCAGCAGGCCTCGATCCTGTAATACAACAACAAGTTTTCCAAGCCATGTCAGCGTTCATGGCATCAGCTCAAGCACAACAAGCACCACAATCATCATCGTCAGTGAACATGGGAACGGCACCAATGAGTGTTGACAGGACATCATACATACGGCAACAACCTGTTTCTTACCATGCTCCGCCTCGACAGTAGTCGCGGGCCACCTACGCGTTTGTGCCTCGAAGTGCACATGCGCAACAGCAACAACAGCAACAGGATGGAGATGGATTCGGAGTGAGAGACGCAACAAATTACCAAGCACATATGTTGAACATTCTGAAGTTTCAGACTTCACGACCCTTTGACGGAAAGGATTTCTTCGCCTGGAGTTTTGAGTTCGAGCTCATGATGGAAGCGGCACAGATTTGGGAATACTTCACCAGGGAAATTCAATTCCCAGTCAACGGTACACCAGATGAACAGCGTGGTTTCGGTTTTCAGTTGATGATGGCGTTTACGATTCTTCTTTGTAACCTGACACCTACTGAATAGCAAGGTATCCGATCATACAGGGAGTTTGGGAACTCAGCGGAGTTAGCATGGCAACATTTGAAGCAGCTTTACCAGGCAGCAGACTGTGTAACACAGAGCAGACTCATGTCGCAGTTGAACAACGTGCAAATGAAGGCAGGAGAGCATGCTGTGCAGTACATCAACAGATGCAGAGAGTTACGTGACCACTTTAATCGAAGTGGTGGGAGCTTCCCTGAGTCCATGGTTGTGACAGTTGTCATCGCCGGACTTGGACCTCAGTGGCATCAGACGCGCTCTCTTCTCCGTACTCAAGGGAACGTCTCGGAGATGCACCTCTGTGCAACGCTCCTTGCCAAACAGCAGGACATGGATTTGTACGACAGCAAAGGCAACATGAACGTTAATCAGTTCGCTTTTATAACACACGGTAAAGTGGAGGCGCCGAAGTAGCAACGACAGAACATTTCCAGCAGCAGCAGAAGCAGCGACAACAGCAGCCACGACAACAGCAGCAGCAGTACTACGTACCTCCGTTTTGTCACAACTGTAAGACTTCTGGTCACTCACGTAATCATTGTCCTCAACGTAAATAGACAGCACCTCCACGTCCTGCCGCTGCTCCTCCACAGGTTGCAGCCGCCACTGCATCAGCTGCACATAGTAATCAACGGACTACATTAGCACCAGTCAAGGGGAGGAACGTGCACGCCTGAATGACTCGTACAGACTCATGTGTCACAGGCTCACCTCTACCCTTTGCTCCATATGAAGTCCCTTCCAACAAATCTCCGTGTCAACCCACAGTACGCGAGTGTCGCAACTACTGTTGAATACGGTCCATGTGTTTAGTTTCTTGGCAGTTGTTGCGCACAACACATGTGCATGACAGAAGTTAACAACGGGTTCTAAATAAAACATGAAACACGACTTCATCAGGAAGTAACAGTAACGGTCGCCAACAACCAGATTCTACGTACCCGACGTCAAGGCACAGTTCTTCTTCATTCACCGGAGACAAAAACAGTCATACATCTCTCCAATGTCCTCATAGTGCCTGGCCTCGGCTACAATCTTCTCAGCGTCAGTCAATTGATGAGCCGCGGAGTACACCTGGAATGCGACAGCGACAACAAAGAGATAAACTTATATTCTACGAAAGGAGGTTTTTTCGTCGTGAAAGCAGTACAGCAGGACCGAGTGTTCATACTTAACGTGGAGCGAGACGGAACTTCTGCCGACAGCGACCGCATACTCGCCTTCGGTTCTTGGACAGATTGCCATCCGAAGGAACTTAATTCTCAACCGGATCATCTCGGTCTTCATCGTGAAAATGTTACGTCGGTCGCATCCCAAGCAGGCACACCTGGAACATCACGAGCAGCAGTAAAGTCTATGAACATCTGCGGGGAAGCAGAACAGATATAGTATAGGGGAGAAGCACAGATACAGCAGCCATTATTATCTTCAACTCCATCACACTCAACAGGTCCGCTTGTCATCGGTTCTTCTGCTACTCGACGCGGTACAGCTTATAACGAGTCACACCGGAGTCCGGCTAACTTTGCCGCCTTCTACACCAACTCCGATTTGTATCGTCGATCTGCGGGACATGCAGCTTCAGAGGAAATTTGGCACAAACGGTTAGGTCATCCGAGTGAAGACGCCCTTGTTCTTCTCGATGGGAAGGAGCTGCGCCAGCCTCGACACATCTGCACGATGTGTCCTGAAGCAGACATGCCTCGACAACCGTTTCCTTCTCATCACAACCCGGGTGTTCCTGCATACAAGCCACTGGAAAAGGTTTACAGCGATATTCTCGTAATACCACGGCAAGAATGACGAGCATATTTGAACTACGTCATTACTTTCATCGACGCTGCTACACGTTACGTCTGGCACGCGCTTATTCTATCGCGCGATCTTGCTTACGAAGCATTTGTGGCGTGTCTACCTGCAGCTGAACGGGAGAGTGACTTGAAGCTGAAGAGTTTCCAGACTAACGGTGCTCTCGAGTACCTCTCACAGCGTTTCAGGACCTATCTTGCGGAAAGGGGAATCAAGAAGATGCGGTCGTTGTCTTATGAGCATCAACAGCAAGGCGTGGCAGAACGGATGAACAGGACCTTACAGAATACCATGCGCAAGCTGCTCATGGAAGCACGCCTGCCAGCAGGGCAGTGGTCGTTTGCAATGTACCACGCCGTTTTTCTCCACAACCTTATGTCTTCCTCGTCCCTGCCAAACGATTCCTCACAATACAAAGAGTGGACAAGGAAGCTGGGCAGCACAAAAATGTAACGGGTCTTCGGATGTATGGTACAGTACCGGCCTCCGAACACACCTGCGGGACGGTTTTCACAAAGGGCGCGATGGGGCATACACTTCGGCATCAAAAAACAATTTGCAACATGGAATATCTGGGATGTCGAAGATCGGGTTAGAGTTCCGGCACGTGACGTTCTCTTCTACGAAAGACTCACGTACCCCACTTTCCAGAGGCAACATGCCAACCGCGAAGATTTGACAACTGGGTTTTCAGGTACACGTACCTTCGCTACAGAAGCCGACAAAGCTGACGCGGTGGAGGAAGCTGTCTCGGGTGCGCCAGCAGCTGCCGATGCCGCCCCCTGCTGTTTTGTCCCGGTCGAGATCGATGAGGAAGATCCTCACAACGATGTCAACGCTGAGGCTTACTACGAGTCCGCCGATAACGGAGGAACTACACCGCTTCCCGTTGCCTCTAACCGAAGCGAACAATTGGGTCCTGGCTTTAATTTCGATCCCGAAGCCGGTGACGAAGCTGCTACTAACGAGACTAAGGAGTGTCAGAATGTTGTATTTGTCTAGCCTGCAGTGGGGTACTCTATAGCGAGTACAGCCCAATCTAGGGTTTCCTATATGTACTCAACTGCTTGCTAGTGCAACCCCTCCTTTCTTAATTCTTACTTTCTACTGCTAGTTCTGACAAGGAGCAGACTCGTTATCGATAGACTAGGTTCCAGATACTAGGGCTCGCCGTAGCAGTTTAACCACCTCTTCTTATCGAGCCAAACACCTTGGCTCGGGCACTGAACGGACCTCACCGAGAAAAACGGCGCGAAGCCATGGATAAGGAGCTGAAGGCACTACACGCTAACAACACCTGGGATTTAATCCCTATCTCGACGGTTCCTGGCAAAAACATTCTCTCTGGGAAGTGGGTCTTTCACATTATGACCAATGCTGACGGAACGATCGAGCGCTTCAAGGCTCGTTGGGTTGTTCGCGGGTTTGATCAGAAGCAAGGCGTGGATTACGGCGCGACTTTCGCTCCTGTCAGCCGTCACACTTCACTCCGAATTCTACTCGCCTTTGCAGCAGCATTGGGTCTTAAGCTTCGCCAAATCGATGATTCCACGGCGTTTCTCTACGCTCTCGTCGAGGCGCTCATACTCGTCGAGCAGCCGCACGGTTATGTTACCGATCCTTCCATGGTCTGCCGTCGCAACAAGTGCCTCTACGGTGTTAAGCAGGCGCCGCGTCTCTGGCAGCAGCATCTCCACGAGCGCCTCATTCGCATCGGTTTTCGCCAACTACCTCATGACCACGGAATGTACCGACTGGACCGCGAAGCTGCGTTTGTGTTACTCGTCGTCTACGTCGACGATTTACTTTACATCGGCACCACACCCGACATGATCTCTTAGCTAAAAACTGACCTGACCATCACGATTTCGACGGACGTTACTCAGTATCTCGGCTTGAATGTCATCGACACACCTACTGGTATTCACCTCTCCCACGAAAAGTACGCTGAGAAGCTGCTGAAGCGATTTCCTCTACCACTCACTACTCCACGACTCATTTTCGATCTACCCACGGCTACGTAGATGCTACGTACTGCAAACACACGCTCACGTACGGGCTTTATTTTCCACCTTGATCCCGTTGGAACAATCTCCTGGCTGTCGTGCAAGCAGGAGCTAATTGCACTCTCATCAGCTGAGGCAGAATTCATTGGTGCCTGCACCACCACAAAGGAAGGTCTTTACCTTCGCGAGTTTGCTTAGCGAAGCAAAGTTACTGGACCTGTAATAGTTTCACCTCTTCTGCGACAACCAGTCCGCAATTCGCATTGCGAACAAATCTGTGTTCGCAAATCGAACCAAGCATGTCCCGCTTGTCTACTTTTTTCGAGGAAATCATGCAAAGCAAGCTACAGCTCGGTTACTGCCCCACGAGCGAAATGGCCGTGGACTTCTTGACCAAACGTATAACTAGTCTGAAATTTCAGTACTGCATGATGATGACTGGACTTGACCACATCAACACCGACAACATCGAACTCCAGAATTGAAGGGGAGTGTTGGACGAAGAAATTTGACTTATGCAATTCAGTAGTTCGACAGCATAAAACTAGAGTAGTATCCAGGCCCTCATATTCACTTTTAAGCACGTAAGTGCATCAGGGTCCCTCTATGTAGCATCCCTGATCGACAGTGTCCCCTAAAAAAAAAAAGCCTTAAAGTTCAGTGTTACTTTCATAAAGAGTCTGATGCATCAGTGTGAGAAACTGAACGAGAATGAATTGACTAAGGGAAAGTTGGGTACAAATACAAACCCTAGAAAACTGTACCCCATATGTGCTACCCCACTATAGCCTACAGTAGCTATGTCATATAAATCTGACACACCCCCATAGGCAAAGTGGGGGAGAACAAGGGGTCACAAGACCAGTCAAGCAAAGCAAAGCAAGCTCAGGGTGGATCACAAAGTCACCACACATTCCGAGCACAAGTTCAAGGCCACAAGGCCAGTTCACATGCAGGATTACATATATATATAAGGCTAGACAAGCAAGAGCAGGTGTATATATATATGCAACAGTACAAACAAGGTCAAGGGGTGAGCAAGTGAGGCAAGGTAGGCACAAGACCCAGCTGAGTACAGAAGCGCTGATGATCACAAGGCGCAAGTGCCTTGGTGAAGATATCAGCAGTGTTGGCCTGAGAGGCCACGTACGCAAGCCGCAGCTGACCACGCTGCTGTAGCTCACGAGCAAGGAAGTAGCGGAGAGCAATGTGCTTCGTTCTGTGCTCCAGTCTCTGCTCTCGACACAAGGCCAGCATGGCCTTGTTGTCTACGTACAGCACTGGAGGAGAACGAGGCAGCTCTCCGAGGTCAGTCAGCAGGTAGGTGAGCCAGCGAAGCTCCTGTGCAGCCATGGCCCCGGCGTAGATCTCAGCCTCACAACTGGAGCCGAGAACAGAAGACGAGCGGGTAGCCCGCCACGAAACAGAGCCGGAACCAAGGCTGAATGTGTAACCCTGTGACGACCGCTGCGTAGCCTGGTCGTCAGCCCAAGAAGCGTCTGCGTGCCCAGTGAGGACCACTGGACTCTGCCCTCCAAGCACAAGCCCCATGCCCGACGTACTGCACAAGTAGCGCAACACCCTCTTCGCTGCAGCCATGTGCTCCGGTCTGTGTCTCCCAGGAGCAACATAGCGTGCGAGAATGCTAAGAGGGTATGCAAGGTCAGGTCGTGTGCAGGTCATCAGGTACATGAGGCAGCCAACAAGCTCTGGGTACGGGCCACTCGACTCTACGGACTCATCCGAAGGCAGAGCTGAGAGCGAGTGGCGAGTAGGCAGAGGAGTGGCCTGAGGCGAGGAGTACGTGAAGCCGAAGCGCTGAAGGACCTGCTGCACCATGTGTGACTGAGTCAGGGTAATGGTGCGGCGTGCTCTGTCCCGGGTGATCTGCAAGCCAAGGTAGCTGCGCAGTTCACCCAGGTCTGTGCACGTGTGTCTCTTCTGCAGCTCGGACTTCACGTGGGCGAGTCCAGCAGTGTCAGCTGTGGCAAAGACCAAGTCGTCGACGTACACGAGGATGTAGAACGGCGGCAAAGAAGTGTCGGTGCGCAGAAACAGCGACGGGTCGGCAGTAGAGGGAGCAAACCCAAGAGCCGAAAGTGTAGTCCTCAGTGTGTCGTGCCACTCACGCGGTGCCTGGCGGAGACCGTAGACTGGCCGCCGGAGGCTCCACTGGGTGCCAGGAGGAAAAGACCCAGTGAAGCCAGGTGGGCGACGCAGCCAGATCTCCTCGTGCAGGCTGCCCTGCAAGAAAGCAGTGCTGAAGTCAAGAGAGTGCAGCTCGTAGTCGCGGTAAGCAGCTATGTGCAGCAGTACCCGAAGAGTGGTCATCTTCGGGGTGGGAGAGAAGGTCTGAAAGTAGTCAACTCCCTGCCGCTGACTGAAGCCACGAGCCACGTAACGCGCCTTGAAGACAGGCGGAGAACCCGGCGGTCGCTTCACCCTGAAAATCCACATGCCACTGACGATGTTCGCCCCAGGCGGGGGAACCTCGTCAACGTAGGTGCCTGTGGACTTCCAGGAAGCCATCTCTGTGTCCATAGCTGCCTGCCACTGAGAGGAGTAGGGACCCTCTATCGCCTCCGCGTAAGAGCGCGGAGTCGGGATGTCAAGTGCATCCGGGTCTCCCTCAGGGGTAAGCAGTACGGACACGAGATGAGGTGAAGCAGCAGCCAAACACTGGAACTCCTCCTGCCTGTCCTCAAGGACGTCCGTGCCAAGGGCACACTCACCCCCGACGGACGGAGGACAGACAGACTCAGACTCAGCAACAAGACTAGCAGCGTAGTCTAGACGACAGCGAGCAGCAAAGTCGACGAGCTCAGCAACTAGGGCAGACGCAGCAGTGGACTCAAAGGAAGGGTCAGTGACGACAGTAGCAAGGAGACGCGTGAGAGTAGGACTGGCAGCAGGAAGAGAGTCCGACTCCGGGTCGGGAAGAGGAGGAAGAGAGGACTCAGGAGGAGAAGGCAAAGGGGCACGCAGAGGAGCAGTGGACGGACGCAGAGACATCCGGTGCGTGCCAGGGACAGGAGGAGGACGCTGACGCGAACCACGACCACTAGTGCGAGCAGGACGGACAGGCGACGCAGGGCGAGACGCAGGCTCACGACGCTCAGCAAGACCTCCAGTAGGACCAGTGTAGGGAGAAGGAGCGGGCAGTGGGGAGGCCGGCTGTAACTGTAACTGTGACGGGACAGGCTGTGGACACTCTAAGGGAGGAGGAGGACCAGTAGAAGGCGGGAGACCAAGAACCTGCTGAAGGAGCGGAACGAAGTACGGCCGAGGAAGCGCGGCGACTCCAGACACAGCAGGGACAGCACCAGTACCCCCAGCGGCAGCACCAGCGCCAGCAGCACTTCCAGCTCCAGTACCTCCAGCAGCACCAGTAGCACCCCCAGCAGGACCGCCTCCAGGACCGACAACAGTAGCCTCAGCGTCAACACCCTCAGCAGCTCCAGCTCCAGTCGTACCCGCAGGCCCAGCAGCTCCAGTACTCCCAGTACGAGCACCTCCGGGACCCGCGGCACCAGCACCCTCAGCAGCCGAAGAACCTCCAGCTCCAGCAGCACGCCTCCAGCGCCAGGCAAACCACTCGCGCAGCTCCTGTGGAGAGAGTGGCTCCCGCCGAGACGAAGCACCCGGAGAACCTCCAGGCTCAGCACCGCCAGACGCCACACGAGCAGGCCCAGCTCCCTCAGGCTCCGCACCCCCAGGCTCAGCACCTCCAGGCGTAGCACCCCCAGGCTCAGCACCCCCAGCAGTAGCACCCCCAGGCTCAGCACCCCCAGGCTCAGCACCCCCAGTAGTAGCACCCTCAGGCTCAGCACCCCCAGGCGTAGCACCCACACGCTCAGCACCCCCAGAGTCAGCACCCCCAGGCTCAGCACCCTCAGCAGCACCAGAGTCACCAGTAACCTCGACAGGCTCGACTGCGTCTACCTGGGACACACCTGAAGGGGCAGGACCCTGAGAGGGGAGGGGGTCTACCGGGGGGGGACCTGGCACAAGGAAGAGCGGTGGCGGGGGGAGGGACGGAGTGCGGTAGGGGAAGAGGCGGTAGTAGGGGACCGACTCGTCAAACGTGACGTCCTGGGAGGACAGAACACGGCGAGAGGTGGGGTGGTAGAACTGCCACCCTGGGGCGTCAGGGGGGAAGCCAAGGAAGACGCAAGGAGCAGCACGAGGGGACAGCTTGTCCGCAGACAAGTCGCGGACAAACGCCCGAGATCCCCAGACACGGAACGCAGACGCATCGCCAACCTTCCCCGTCCACAGCAAAGCTAGGGAGGTCTCCGGCATGGAGACCCTGGGCTGAAGGTTGATCTGATGCGCCGCGTACCGAACCGCAAACGGCCACAGAAAATGGGGGGCAGCCGCATGCATCATGGACGTACGGGCGACGTCCATGACCATGCCAATGCGGCGCTCAGCAATCCCATTTTGCTGTGGAGAGTCCGGAAGCGTGAAGGTCTGGCGGATGCCTCGTGCACGACAGTAGGCTCGCAGAAGGCCAGAGGAGAACTCTCCACCTCTGTCAGAGTGCAGACGCAGAACAAGAAAGTCCGAGCCGAAGCTCTGCCTGAGCTGGAGACGAGCTGCGCGGATCCAGTCGATCAACACCTCAGTGACATCACCCTTGCTGCGCAAGGGGAAGACTGTGGTGTAACGCGAGTAGTCGTCAACCACCAGCAGGAAGTAGCGCTCGTGACCCTGTCCACGGACGCGGGCCGGGCCCCACACGTCCATGTGAAGCGTCTGCAGCGGGGCCTCTGTCGGAGGAAACTGGGAGGAGTGAGGGGCAGCCCGCTGCCGCCCCTCGACACAAGGGACGCAGGTAGGGCCGGGCCCCGGAGGAAGGGGAGGGAGGGACCGGGGAAGACCAGAGACAAGGACACGGGAGGCCATGCCTCGGAGACGAAGCAGGGAGGGGTGACCAAGGCGGTGGTGCCAGAGGAGAGTCTCGTGAGACAGGAGGCGACACGAACAGGGGGCAGACTCAGGACCAGACCTGGACGCTGCAGCAAACACCTGACCCGACGCAGCTACCTGACCAGACGCAGTGACTGGAGGAGACGCAGTGGTCAGTGTGTACAGGCTCGACCCCGGCCGACGTGTAAACGTGGCCAGGTGTCGGCCTGTCCGAGCGTCCGTGCAGTGGGTCACCCGCTGACTCGCAGGAGTGAACTGGTGAACCCCCGCATCCTGTAGGTCAGCACCACTCACCAAGTTCGTAGAGAACGAGGGGAGGTAAAGACCAGACAGGGTGCCAGAGGGGGCCGCCGGACACGGGAGGACAGTGGAGAAGTGAGCAAGGACAGGACCCCCAGAGGGGTCTGCCAGAGAGACTGCAACTGGCCGGCCAAGCGGCGTGAGTGTGGTGCGGTCTCGAAAGAAGGAGCGAGAAGCCCCCAAGTCAAGGGTGAAGGTGTGGGAGGCCGAAGCCGACGCAGTACCTGAGAGAGCAGACTCACCAGCACCTGAGGGAGCAGACGCACGAGCACCTAGAGCAGCAGCCTCGCTAGCACCTAGAGCAGCAGCCTCACCAGTACCTAGAGCAGCAGTCTCAATGCCCGGGTCGGGCGGAAAACACCGGTAACAGTCACCCTCATCACTAATAGTCACAGCATACATGGCAGCAAGAATAGCATCAAAGTCAAGGTCAAAGACAGCTACACCCGCCCTAGACAGCTCGCCCCAGCGGGGGATCTCAGTGGCCTCAGGGAACTGGTGACACCAAGCGTCCGTCAGGCGGCCAAAGCAGCGCTGGGTGGAGTGCGCACCCCCGCACTGCTCACCCGCGCGGTCGCCGGTGCGTAGGACGTAGGTGCACGGACCAGTACCCCCACCCCGCTGGCGTGCAGCGTACCACTCACGGAGCTGCTGAGGGGGGGGGATGTCACGAGTGCGCTGCTGCTGTTGCTGCTGCTGCTGCTGGCGCTGACCACCACCGGAGCCGACCCTCTGCGCAGCGCCACCCCGACCAGCTCCACCTCCTCCGCCGCCGCCTCCTCCACCGCCGCCACCTCCGCCACCTCCGCTCCCACCGCCACCGCCGCCGCCGCCTCCGCCTCCACTGCCGCCACCGACACCTCCACCCCCGCCACCACTCCCACCACCACCCCCACCCCCTCCACTGCCTCCACCGCCACCTCCGCCACCCCCGCCAGCCCCTCCAGCACCCTTGCCCCCCTTGCCCTTGCCGGTGCGGCGTCTCCCGCTCGGGGCAGACGCAGCGCCGACCGACTCGAAACCAACGAGGTCGGCCGCAGCAGCAGAGGCAACAGAGGGCAAAAGGGGGGAGGGGGAACACCCCTCAAAGACGGGGGTGCGAGGGTCACCACGAGAGGCTCCTACAGCGACTATGCTCTTCTCTGCTGCTAGGAGGGCCTTCTCGAGGAGGTCAACGGTGAGAGTGGTGGGGCAAACTGAGAGGAAGTGGTCCCTGACTACGCGAAGGGAGTCAGGGAGCCGGGTGACTATGTAGTAGAGGGTGATGTACATGGGGGGGGGGTTCTTGGCGCAGAATTCAGCAGGAAGCGCAGCGCGGTAGCGAGTGTCACTAGTGCGGAGGTGCGTAATGAGGTCAGCGACTGTGGGAAAGGCAGCAAGGTCAGGGAAGAGGTACGGTAGCATGAGGCGGCTCAGTGCAGCAGTGGCAGGGGAGGAGTAGCGCGCAACTACAGCGTCGTACAAGGTCTGAGCACTCTTGTACTGGCTAAAGTGCGCACGCTCAGAGGTAGGCAGGTGGCGACGCACAGCAAGACGTGCAGCAGCATCGCGTGTGGCCCACTGTGAGCGAACAGTGGCGTCGGCATCAGCAGCAGGGGCAGGAGAGGCACCAGAGGTGAGGTCAAAGAGGGAGAGACCGTCTGCCCTATCGCACTATAGGAAAAGCTGCAGGTCATCTACCCAGACGTCAAAGTCAATGGCCCGACCCTCAGCGTCAAAAGCGAGGACACTAGGGGTAGCCATGACAGCAGTAGACTAGCAGCGTGAACAGTAGGGTAAGGGCAGTGCAGTGACAGAGGCGCTGCTCTTACCGGACAGGGCGGCTCGGGCGGCTCGGCGGCTCGGTGGCTCGGCAACTCGGCGGCTCGGGCGGCTCGGGCGGCTCGGCGGTACGGCGGCTCGGCAGCAACTGCGGCTCGGCGACTCGGCGGCTCGGGCGGCTCGGCGGTACGGCGGCTCGGCAGCAACTGCAGCTCGGCGGCTCGGCGACCCGGCGGCTCGGGCGGCTCAGGTGGCGCGGCGGCTCGGGCGGCTCGGGTGGATCGGGCGGCTCGGCAGTAGCTCGGCGGCGCCGGCGGCTCGGTGGTGACGGCGGGGCCGCGTGGGGACGGCGGCGGGGCCGGGTGGAGCGGCGGCGGGGCCGGGTGGAGCGGCGTCGGGGCCGGGTGGAGCGGCGTCGGGGCCGGGTGGAGCGGCGTCGGGGCCAGTAGAGGCGGTGCCGGGGCCGGGAAGGGCAGCTCCGGGGCCGCAGGGGTAGGCGACGGGGCCAGCAGAGGCGGCGCCGAGGCAGGGAAGGGCGGCGCCGGGGCCGCAGGGGTAGGTGACGGGGCCGCTAGGGCGGCTAGGAGGGGGGGGGTCGCGAGGGCGGCTTGAAGAGGCCGCGAGGGCGGCGTGAAAGGGCCGCGAGGGCGGCGCGACGCGAAGGAGCCGCGAGGGCGGCGGATCGGGGCCGCGAGGGCGGCGCGACGCGGCCGCTAGGGCGGCGCGACGTGAAGGGGCCGCGAGGGCGACGCGACGGGGCCGCAAGCGCGACGCGACGGGGCCGCTAAGGCGGCGCGACAGGGTCGAGAGAGGGGAGCGCGACTCGGGCAGTGTAGAGCGCGCTCCGGGCAGGAAAAAAAGGTGGTGGGCCCTAGGAACAGTTCCCACAGGGGAACCTGCTCGATACCATGAGAAACTGAACGAGAATGAATTGACTAAGGGAAAGTTGGGTACAAATACAAACCCTAGAAAACTGTACCCCATATGTGCTACCCCACTATAGCCTACAGTAGCTATGTCATATAAATCTGACACAGTGTTTCCCCAAATAAAAAGGCTATTGTTATTAAAAGTCATGCCAATGATCGGACCAGGCGCGCCAACAAAGCAACCCTCATAGTGATTAGTACAGGGCAAATTTGTGTGGTAGTCACCGCCAGGCGGTGATGACACCGCGGGAATCTGAGATTCCCTGTACTTCCGGGCAACTACACTCGGAACGTGTAGGAATCGCATTCAGTGTCAGTTTCGTTACAATGTAGTGGAATCAGTGTCCCTTTCAAAAAAAGCCTGAAAGTTCAGAGTCACCTGGCAGGAAAAGGCTGAAAAATCAGTCCCACAAAAAGCTGAACACTGGAAAACCAGTGTAGGTACAAAAAAATCCCTGAAAATCAGGAATTTCAGGGGAAAATTCCTGATATCGTAGGGCCAGGTAGTATCGTAGTATTACTATATGTGTACATGTTACTATAGCATGTGTCCCTTCGCGTGAGTTACATGTAGTAGTGCGAACAGTCTCGCAACTGTTCGCGTGACACATGATTATATACCCCTTTGTAGAGTCGACTCGATGTCTATCCCGTTTCATGAACTGATACATTATTGAATACGGTAGGTACTTCCTAGACTATAAAACTCTTGTATCTTTTCTTTATTATCAATTCTTGTTCTCACACTTGACCAGTACAGGAATTTCAGTCTTCCGCTGCAATACATTACAGAGACTAAACTCTCTAAGGCATTTCTCAGTTCAACAATATATACATATATATATATGTATATATATGCATGTAGCTATAGTTGTGGTGTAGCTTGTTCCATTCTGTTGGTGGTGCACCCTTCTTTGCATGTTCCCTTTCCTATTTGTACTCACATCTTTATAGTGAAACGCCTCTTTCGCCAACTTCCTTCTCGACATCTCTCACGCCACTCTTGGGTATGGCAGCTCCTAAACCTACCTATCTCACGCTTCTTAGGCTATTAGCTTATCTCGACAGGCAGTCCCTAGAAAATGGGGCGGAAAACTAGTCCCGCCCCCTCAGGTCACAAGGCCAGTCACCAAGAACAAAGTGTATGAGGTACAACTCCAAGTGGTAACTGAAACACGGGGTCCTGTACTTAGCCGTAAATGGACATGTGTAAAAACAGTACCGTTACAGAAAGGGTGCCACACCATCACGTGTTTCCTGGTACCGTATGAATGGATGTACAATCTGTCACCAACACATCTCTGTATGGCACTACAGCAGGCCTTACTGCAGCACGCTGGAATTAGTGCTTATTATTCTTCTCTTCACAACCCCCATGATCCACTCAGCTCCTCGCTATGCCCTGCTACAGCCACTCTCTCCTTGACATCATCTTCTTGCGCGACCGCGGCTTGGGTGGCACCGCTGCTCCCATGCCGCCACCTGCTGCCATGCCCGTCTCATGTGCTGGACTGGCTTCGCCCGCTCCCTCTGGCCCTGTGGACTGGAATTCCACACTATCCGCCGCACCGGTGGCATTGGGAGGGCGAGCAGCAGCAGAGCAAGGTGGCGGGTGCGAGGCCGCATTGAGGGTGGCGTGCACTGCTTGCGGTGCAGCACAGCCTGCAAGCGCAGGATGGGGTGTGCGCCTCGCACATCCTTTTGTTCCATCCGGTGTGGGTTGAGCTTGTGTAGCGCCATGTGGTGCTGCACACACCGGCCTGTGCGCAGGTGCAGAGGGGGCAGAGAAGTGTGCGGAGAAGAGCGACGTCATCTCCTCCACCGCCCTCTCCTCTGCTGCCCCCACACCCTCTGCCTCGAGCGTGGGAGGATGAGCAGAGAGTGGGGCGTGGGGCGCACCAGGGGATGAGGGTGCGGCACAGGGCCATGTGGCAGCAGCAGGGTGGGGCGAGATGGTTGGCTGGAACGGGGGTTTGGACAGGTGGTGGGCATGGGCGAGGGGGGGATGGGGAGAGGGCGTTGCGTCGTGGGGAAAGGGAGGAAAGCGGCCCTTTGGCTGCGGTGAGGGAGATTTGGGCGGCAGGAGAGGCGAGTAGGCGTGCGGGGATGCAGCAGCAGGAGCAGTCGGGTCAATGTGGTGCGCACCAGTGCCCCTCCTCCACCGCTCACTGCCACCATTCGCAAGCCCTGCCGCCGCGCCATGAGGAGAGGCAGCAGCATGGTGCAGGGGGCGGCAGAGCTGGGCCATGGCATCCACGTCCAAGCTGTGACTCCGCTCGTGCCCCTTCCCTCCCTCGCCTCCCCCAGCCCCGCCCTCTCGTCCTCCCCATTCCCAACCTCCCCCAACTCTAGCCCCTCCATTTCCCTCCCTCTCTTGCAACCCCTCCCCTCGCCTGCCCTCTTCCTCTGCTTGCTCTCTTCCTTCCCCACCGCTGCCCCCCATGCCTCTGCCCACGCCGTTCTCTGCTGCGGCCCCTCGCCACCTGCTGGTGCCCGCATGCCCTGCAGTGTGAGCAGACCGCCCGTACGGCGAGAACAGCCCGCCCTGCAGCGCCTGCACGCACGCCTGCACCGCCTGCTGCTGCCGCCGCCTGCTCTCCACAAACTGCTGCCGCGCACCACCGCTCAGCCCCGACGCCACGTCACTGCTGCCGTCCATGCTGCGACTCACTCGGTGCCCCGCTGCCCTCGCCGCCCAGAGCACGTGCAGGGGAGTGCCTGCGGCGTGGGGGGAAGTGGCTGCAGCGGCAAACGGCGAGAAGCGAGGGAAGGACGGCACGGTGGTCTCTTGCCGAGTGGCTGCCCCACACGGGGTGGCTTCAGTGTGGGGGTCGCATTGAGCATCCTGCAGTGTGGGTGGCGCTTGCACACAGACGAGGGCGTGAGTGGCAGCGGGGTGAGAGGAGAAGGAGAATGCTGGCGCAGTGGCATCCAGAGGTTGACTGGGCGTGCAGGCAGGAAGCGCATGGACGGTGTCAGGGAGAGCACCACCACCCACTGCATTCCCTTGTGCTGCCACATGCTGCTGAGTGTGCTGCGGCTGCGGGCGTGCATGGTCATGCGCACCAGAGGCCATGGCGACCGGCACACAGGCATCGTCCACATCAGCACTGGCAGCAACAGCAGCAGCAGAGGGGGCAGCCCACCCCTCCCCTGCTCTACGCTCACAGCCGCCCCTTCTGCTCTCATCCTCGCTGCCCTCTACCCTTCCCCCAGCCGCCCGCGTGCCACTCCCTTGCTCCACCCTGCCCGTGTGCCTGCCAGCCCCATCCTCATCCATGCTGCTGCCCCCACCACTGCCCCCACCACACGCACCACGCTCCGCAGCGCCGTCAAGCACAGCAGTGGCGTGGGTGGCAGCAGAGGAGGCGGGGGAAGCGGAGGAGGAACTGTGGGGAGGGCTGCACACAGCAGCACCCGGCACTGCTGTCGATGCCGCTGCTCCCCCTCCCCCACCCAGCCCCACTGCAGCAGCTGCAGGTGCATGCGGGGCCACGCTGCCACCATGCCGTGTGCGGCGGTGCAGGCTGGCAGCAGCAGCAAGCAGCGAGTGGCAGCGCGGCAGCAGCTCCTGCAGCGCCGCCCACTGCAGCGCTGGCAGTGCGGTGCGGCTCCGCTCCACGGCGCGCAGCAGCGACGCCGCTGAGTGCAGCAGCTGCCACGGCGGCCATGGGGGGTGGGTGGGGGGTGCGGGCAGTGCAGGGGATACATGGTGGGAGGTGGGGAGATGATTAGGGTGCGCCTGGAGCATGAGGGCGAATTAGACATTGCTGTGGGGCGGCAGTGAAGTAAACTGGGCAATGAAGGAGCGAGATGTGGAGGCCAGAAACTGGAGCAATCGAGGCCACAGCGCGCTCCTTGCAGTGAACCATACCTGGGAGTGCGCATGGCAGTGAACCATACCTGGGAGTGCGCATGGCAGTGAACCATACCTGGGAGTGCGCATGGCAGTGAACCATACCTGGGAGTGCGCATGGCAGTGAACCATACCTGGGAGTGCGCATGGCAGTGAACCATACCTGGGAGTGCGCATGGCAGTGAACCATACCTGGGAGTGCGCATGGCAGTGAACCATACCTGGGAGTGCGCATGGCAGTGAACCATACCTGGGAGTGCGCATGGCAGTGAACCATACCTGGGAGTGCGCATGGCAGTGAACCATACCTGGGAGTGTGCATGGCAGTGAACCATACCTGGGAGTGCGCATGGCAGTGAACCATACCTGGGAGTGCGCATGGCAGTGAACCATACCTGGGAGTGCGCATGGCAGTGAACCATACCTGGGAGTGCGCATGGCAGTGAACCATACCTGGGAGTGCGCATGGCAGTGAACCATACCTGGGAGTGCGCATGGCAGTGAACCATACCTGGGAGTGCGCATGGCAGTGAACCATACCTGGGAGTGAGCATGGCAGTGAACCATACCTGGGAGTGAGCATGGCAGGGTGATGCAGGGGGCGGAGAGGCGAGGGAGAGCAGCGAGTCAGCGAGGCGGGGCAGGGCGGAGAGCAGCGCGGAGAAGAGCAGCAGGCGCAGCGGGCGGGGGGCGGGCGGGCAGGCGGCCTTGCGCATGCGGCGCAGCAGCCACCCGGCCCAGCGCACCGCCAGGTCCCGTGATGAGGGGTGCCAGCTGCAGCGATGGGGGGGAATGGGGAGGCAGGTGGGGAGGGGAGATGACAGGCATGCGGGCGAGATAGTGGGTGTATTAGCCAGGGTTAGTACATGGGAGACGATTGCATGTGAAGTGATGGCATGTGAAGTGATGGCATGTGTGCGTGCGTTCCGCATTCACCCATCCAACCCATCACTTATCCACCATCCACCATCCACCCATCCAACCACCCATGCAACCATTCGCCCATCCTCCCGTCCACTCATGCCCCATGCACCACGCGCCACACGCCTTGCACCATGCGTCGTGCATCATGCATCATGCACCATGCATCATCCACCGCCCTCACGCACCGGTGCAGGGCCAGCAGGTGGGCGGGGGCCACCTCGAAGGCGCGCTCCACCTCGCCCACACTGCCATGCTGCCTCCTCCCACCCCCTCTCCCCTTCCACCTCCCTCCTCCCACCGCTGCCCCGCCATCCCCCTGCCTCGCGCCTGCCTCTGCGAGCTGCCCTCCCCCACCCCCCTCCAGTGCGCCCTCTGCCCGCCCGCTGCTCGCCTCCTGCGGCTGTGCCGCCTTGCCCGCCCATTCCCATGCCCCCCTGCCACCGCTGCTTGCAGCCTGTGCGCCCTGGGGGGGGCGAGGAGGTGAGGATGGGCGCTGAGAGGCGGGGGATGTTGCGGTGAGAGGGGGGGATGGAGGGGCGTGTGGGGGCGTGCAGGGGGGTGGCGTGGAGGGCGGCCTGCCTGCATGCACTGCTGCTGCTTCTGCACTCACACCGCCCATGCCACACATCCCATCACCACCCATGCTCTGCTCGCCCTCCTCACACTTCTCAGTCCTTTTCTCCTCAACCAGCATCGCATGCGCCTCTCTTTCTCGACCCCCTTCCCTCTCCTGCTCCATCTCTTTCCCCTGCGCGCCTATCCCCCCACCGCCTCCCCCATCCACTCCCTCCATGCACACGTCCCTCCCCGCACCCCCCTCGCCCACCCCTCCCTCCAAGCCCTCCGTGCCACCCAGCGCCGCCACGGCAGCAGCCACGTCCAGCGACCCACGCACCGCCCGCGCGCCCCTTGCTGCCGCCACCCATGGCGGCGACCAGCACAGCACACCCGCCACGCCCGCCATGCCAGCCGCAGTGGCGGGTGCCGCCAGGGCGGGTGCCGCCAGGGCGTGGGTGGGAGCAGCGGGCGAGGCGCTGCCATCCACCTGCACTGCACCCGCTCTCACACTGCTGCCTCCACCCACGCCGTCCCCGCCTTGCCTCGCACCACTGCCCTCCCACTCGCCACCACCACCGCCACCGCGCCCCTCCTGGCCCCCACCACACCTCTCCTTGCCGCGTCCGCCTGCCTCCCCCGCGCCCCCCAGCGCGGCCACAGCAGCCGACACGTCCAGCTCGTCCCACCGCCCGCGCCTGTGCACCTGCCCCGCGCCATGGGAGGCCGTCCCCTTCCCTGCACCGCCACACAGCGACCTCTGCCCCCGCCACTGCTGCAGCTGCTCGTGCACCCCCTGGCCCCCGCCCTGATGCCCCAGCCTCTGGTCGGCACAACACCGTAACTCCACCACCATCTCCCTTCTCCCTCCTCCATCCCTTTTCCCCTCTCCCTCCGCCTCCTCCTCCCCCTCCGCTTCCCCATTCCGCCCCCCCTGCACCTGCTGTGCCTTCATGCTCTGAGCCACGCCCCTCGCCGCCACGTCATCCACCTGCCACGTCTGCGCGCCCTGCCCTCTCAGCCGTGCGCGCGCCCTCCTGCCGCCCCGCAGAAACGACTCCAGTGTCAGCCCATCCTCCCCCGACCCAAACACCGAACCTGACTGCCTGCTTTGGCGTGGCTTAGCCTCGGGCTTCCAAGCGGCGGGGCGGCGTCCCTGCTCCTGTGCCGTCACGCGGAACTCCACCTGCTGCGCTGCCACCCCCGCCCCCTCTTGCTGCTCATCCCAAGTACCCCCATTCCCGCCCCCGTACCCGCTCACCCCTGCTTGCCGCTGCTCCGCGGCCATGCCATCACCACCAACCCCCCCACCGCTCGTGCTCGCGCCCTCGCCGCTCGTCGCTGCCCTGCTGGCATCCGCGCGCGCTGCTGTGCCTGGGGGCTGCTCGCCCGCCCCGCTGCTGCCCCTCTTGGCGGCGCACGGCACAGCAGCGCCCAGCCACTCCTGCAGCTCGCGCTCCAAGCTCGCCCCCCCTCCCCCCGCATTCTCAACCCCCCTGTCAGCACCGCTGCTGCTCTCTCCAAGCCGCGCGCCCTCACCAGTGCCCACCGCCCGTCCGCCCTTCGCCTTCTTCTCCCTGCCCCTCCCCTCCTCCGCCTCCCCTTCCGCGACATCCTCAGCCCAATCCCCGCCCACGCTGCCCGCGCCGCTCTCATCGCCCCCCCACGACCCGTCCCTGCCTCGCCCCCGCACGCCCCGCTTCGCGCCGCTCACTTCCCTCGCCCGCGGCCCCCACAAGCCCCCTCGCCCTTCCGCCTCCCGTGCAAGCTCCCGCCATCCCGCCCCCGCGCTCGCCCCTCCGCCCGTCGCAGGGCGCTTCCCTCCCACTGCCGGCCCGCCTTCATTCGCCGTCCCTGTCGCTCCGCTTGTCCCAGTGCCCCCCCGCGCCGCTCCTCTCCGCGCGCTGCGCTCGCCCACCGCCCATTCACCGTTGGTCGGCCATCGCTCGCTCTCGTCGCGCGCCAGCCACGCCGCAGCGCCGCCGGGAGTCCATCGCCCGCCGCAGCCCGGCAGCCACGCGCTCGCCGCCAGCCCGTCGCCCTCCCACGGCGCGGCGCGCAGCGACGGCATCGACACCGACGCCGCACTCCACCGCATCGGCGCGCAGCCTCCCGCCACCCCAGCCTCCGCGCCCATCGTCGCCGGTGCTCCGCAAATCCCCGCCATCCCCCACTGGCGCTCCCCAGTGAGCCCCTCCGCGGCGTCCGCCGCATCCTCGTCGAGCGTGCGCAGCGGCGAGGGGGAGGGGCAGGGCGAGAGAAGCGGCGAGCGGTGGTGCGACAAGGGCGTGAAGAGGCTGAGGGGCGAGGAGGACGGGGAGGGCAGGGTCATGGGCGATGACGACGGGGAGCGCGCGACGCACGCGGATGCAGCACGCGCTGTGGTGTGTTGCGCAGCGGCGCCGTCCGCAGCTCCTTTGCACCCCTCAACGCGCGCCCGCCCGCCACTCCCCGCGTCCACCCACGACCCCATCGCTGCTCGCCTCGCCGGCCGCCACCAGCACGCGCATCCGTCGATGAATTTCCCTCGATGACTCGTTCCCTACAAGCACGACTCGAAACCCTAATGCAACATACGGACTTGTAGACTAAACTGACTACAATCTGAGGATTTGCTCTGTGGTTGATATGAAACGACAAGGACACCTGCGGAGTCCACATTCTCGCTGGCTTGCATGGCGAAAGTAGCCCACCATCACAACAACTGGTTCTCCTAAGGGCGTATAACATTTTTCACTTTTGCCCATCCGGACGGGCTACCGTCCGGACGTTTTAGTGGTTATCTTCTTCGTTGGGTTTCGTTTGACTCCTCGTTTGAGCACTTCCGACGTTGTCAACGATCGGACTGCTGATGGAACTTTTTGCGTAAACTGCCCTCCCAAATCGTCCGGACGAGGACCGTTCGATAAACGGACGGACGTAACAGGAACGCGATTTTGCAGGGCGAGTCGCTTGAATGTTACCTCCGTCGTGATGGTGTTATGAGTTGTATGAAAGAAGAGTGCGCAGAATGCAATATCGCGGAAGTGATTACAACTACTGAGCAAACAACGAGGCCTAGGCATAATATAGCAAAGCTAGCTAGGCCGAGGTCGCGGAGTCGCGCGAAGGTTGGGTGCAGGTTTGGGGTTGGGAAACCCGAAGGCGACACGAAGGACGTTCGGAAGGCGAGGTCGGCGGACCGAGCCTGAACTCCGAAAAGTTGGAATTGTACGCGTACGGAGTGCCTGAGTAAGGAATTAGGAAAATTCCTTATACTACCCCCCCCTTTAAGAAAGGTGGTCAATATCAGGCACGCGTCGGCGGGAAAGACAATCCCGAAGCACCAAGTGGCCTTGTAGTGAGTCGGCCGGGACCCACGTGTCATCTTCGCTTGTGCGATCCACCCATCGCAGGAGAAAGTCGACGTGGCGTCCAGCCGGGGTCGCACGAATGCGATGATTCAAAATCTTCCAGGGCTGGAGTGTCGGGTCTGCCACAGGCCGGACACTTGGCGCGATGTTGGGTCGAGCGACGTCGTACGGATGCGGAGCCACGTAATGGCGGAGCAAGCTGACGTGGAAAGCATCGTGGATTTTCCAATCGTCCGGGAGGAGAAGTTTCGTTGTGACCGGGGTCAGCATCCGAATGATGCGGAAGGGTCCCACGTAGCGGGGACGTAGTTTTGCAGGCTGGGGCAGTCGAAGATTTTTCGTGTCCAGAAGGACCATCTGCCCGTCACAGAAGGGTAAATTCCGTCGGTGTCGGTCGGCGTAGCGGCTGGCGTTAGTATTAGCCTTCCGTATAAACTCTGCTGCTTTGTCGCGTGCTGCTTGAAGTTCGGAGACGAACTGCTGCGACCGTGGTACCGGGTTTTTGGGAGTCGTTGAAGAGGGTACCACGGGATCTATCCCGTAATTGAGGTAGAACGGCGACTGATTGGTCGTCGCGGACGGGGCGTTGTTGTACGCAAATTCGAGTATGGGAAGCGAATCTTCCCACTTGGTGATGTCGGGGCAGTTCGTGCGGATCAACTGCTCCATTGTCTGGTTTGTCCTCTCTGTCTGCCCGTCGGTTTGAGGGTGGTATGACGACGAAAACTGCAGACGGGTGCCGTACTGTGCCCACATTTCCTGCCAGAACTTCAATGTCAACTTCGGATCTCGATCGCTGATGATCGCCGAAGGTAGTGGAGGCGTACGACGGTCGAGATGAAGAGCTTCGCTGTTTCTTCGCCTGTGATTGTCGTGCGGCATGGTGCGAAATGCGCCATTTTCGTTAATCGGTCAACGACGACCAGTACCGAGTCGTGGCCACTTGCGCCAGCTGGCAGTCCGGTGACGAAATCCATCGTCACATGTTACCACGGTCGTTCGGGTGGCTCGAGGGGCTGCAGCAGTCCAGCTGGGCATTGGCGTGATGACTTCATTGCTTGGCAGGTCGGGCAGGCGGACACGTAGTGCTGCACGTCCGACGCCATGTCGTGAGAAGAAACGAGGAATGAGAATGACTAAGGGAAAGTTGGGTACAAATGTAAACCCTAGAAAACTATACCCCATATGTGCTACCCCACTATAGCCTACAGTAGCTATGTCATATAAATCTGACACACCCCCATAGGCAAAGTGGGGGAGAACAAGGGGTCACAAGACCAGTCAAGCAAAGCAAAGCAAGCTCAGGGTGGATCACAAAGTCACCACACATTCCGAGCACAAGGTCAAGGCCACAAGGCCAGTTCACATGCAGGATTACATATATATATAAGGCTAGACAAGCAAGAGCAGGTGTATATATATATGCAACAGTACAAACAAGGTCAAGGGGTGAGCAAGTGAGGCAAGGTAGGCACAAGACCCAGCTGAGTACAGAAGCGCTGATGATCACAAGGCGCAAGTGCCTTGGTGAAGATATCAGCAGTGTTGGCCTGAGAGGCCACGTACGCAAGCCGTAGCTGACCACGCTGCTGTAGCTCACGAGCAAGGAAGTAGCGGAGAGCAATGTGCTTCGTTCTGTGCTCCAGTCTCTGCTCTCGACACAAGGCCAGCATGGCCTTGTTGTCTACGTACAGCACTGGAGGAGAACGAGGCGGCTCTCCGAGGTCAGCCAGCAGGTAGGTGAGCCAGCGAAGCTCCTGTGCAGCCATGGCCCCGGCGTAGATCTCAGCCTCACAACTGGAGCCGAGAACAGAAGACGAGCGGGTAGCCCGCCACGAAACAGAGCCGGAACCAAGGCTGAAGGTGTAACCCTGTGACGACCGCTGCGTAGCCTGGTCGTCAGCCCAAGAAGCGTCTGCGTGCCCAGTGAGGACCACTGGACTCTGCCCTCCAAGCACAAGCCCCATGCCTGACGTACTGCACAAGTAACGCAACACCCTCTTCGCTGCAGCCATGTGCTCCGGTCTGTGTCTCCCAGGAGCAACATAGCGTGCGAGAATGCTAAGAGGGTATGCGAGGTCAGGTCGTGTGCAGGTCATCAGGTACATGAGGCAGCCAACAAGCTCTGGGTACGGGCCACTCGACTCTACGGACTCATCCGAAGGCAGAGCTGAGAGCGAGTGGCGAGTAGGCAGAGGAGTGGCCTGAGGCGAGGAGTACGTGAAGCCGAAGCGCTGAAGGACCTGCTGCACCATGTGTGACTGAGTCAGGGTAATGGTGCGGCGTGCTCTGTCCCGGGTGATCTGCAAGCCAAGGTAGCTGCGCAGTTCACCCAGGTTTGTGCACGTGTGTCTCTTCTGCAGCTCGGACTTCACGTGGGCGAGTCCAGCAGTGTCAGCTGTGGCAAAGACCAAGTCGTCGACGTACACGAGGATGTAGAACGGCGGCAAAGAAGTGTCGGTGCGCAGAAACAGCGACGGGTCAGCAGTAGAGGGAGCAAACCCAAGAGCCGCAAGTGTAGTCCTCAGTGTGTCGTGCCACTCACGCGGTGCCTGGCGGAGACCGTAGACTGGCCGCCGGAGGCTCCACTGGGTGCCAGGAGGAAAAGACCCAGTGAAGCCAGGTGGGCGACGCAGCCAGATCTCCTCGTGCAGGCTGCCCTGCAAGAAAGCAGTGCTGAAGTCAAGAGAGTGCAGCTCGTAGTCGCGGTGAGCAGCTATGTGCAGCAGTACCCGAAGAGTGGTCATCTTCGGGGTGGGAGAGAAGGTCTGAAAGTAGTCAACTCCCTGCCGCTGACTGAAGCCACGAGCCACGTAACGCGCCTTGAAGACAGGCGGAGAACCCGGCGGTCGCTTCACCCTGAAAATCCACATGCCACTGACGATGTTCGCCCCAGGCGGGGGAACCTCGTCAACGTAGGTGCCTGTGGACTTCCAGGAAGCCATCTCTGTGTCCATAGCTGCCTGCCACTGAGAGGAGTAGGGACCCTCTATCGCCTCCGCGTAAGAGCGCGGAGTTGGGATGTCAAGTGCATCCGGGTCTCCCTCAGGGGTAAGCAGTACGGACACGAGATGAGGTGAAGCAGCAGCCAAACACTGGAACTCCTCCTGCCTGTCCTCAAGGACGTCCGTGCCAAGGGCACACTCACCCCCGACGGACGGAGGACAGACAGACTCAGACTCAACGACAAGACTAGCAGCGTAGTCTAGACGACAGCGAGCAGCAAAGTCGACGAGCTCAGCAACTAGGGCAGACGCAGCAGTGGACTCAAAGGAAGGGTCAGTGACGACAGTAGCAAGGAGACGCGTGAGAGTAGGACTGGCAGCAGGAAGAGAGTCCGACTCCGGGTCGGGAAGAGCAGGAAGAGAGGACTCAGGAGGAGAAGGCAAAGGGGCACGCAGAGGAGCAGTGGACGGACGCAGAGACATCCGGTGCGTGCCAGGGACAGGAGGAGGACGCTGACGCGAACCACGGCCACTAGTGCGAGCAAGACGGACAGGCGACGCAGGGCGAGACGCAGGCTCACGACGCTCAGCCAGACCTCCAGTAGGACCAGTGTAGGGAGAAGGAGCGGGCAGTGTGGAGGCCGGCTGTAACTGTAACTGGGACGGGACAGGCTGTGGACACTCTAAGGGAGGAGGAGGACCAGTAGAAGGCGGGAGACCAAGAACCTGCTGAAGGAGCGGAACGAAGTACGGCCGAGGCCGCGCGGCGACTCCAGACACAGCAGGGACAGCACCAGTACCCCCAGCGGCAGCACTAGCGCCAGCAGCACCTCCAGCTCCAGTACCTCCAGCAGCACCAGTAGCACCCCCAGCAGGACCGCCTCCAGGACCGACAGCAGGAGCCTCAGTGCCAACACCCTCAGCAGCTCCAGCTCCAGGCGTACCCGCAGGCCCAGCAGCTCCAGTACTCCCAGTACGAGCACCTCCGGGACCCGCGGCACCAGCTCCCTCAGCAGTCGAAGAACCTCCAGCTCCAGCAGCACGCCTCCAGCGCCGGGCAAACCACTCTCGCAGCTCCTGTGGAGAGAGTGGCTCCCGCCTAGACGAAGCACCCGGAGAACCTCCAGGCTCAGCACCGCCAGACGCCACACGAGCAGGCCCAGCTCCCTCAGGCTCCGCACCCCCAGGCTCAGCACCTCCAGGCGTAGCACCCCCAGGCTCAGCACCCCCATGCGTAGCACCCCCAGGCTCAGCACCCCCAGTAGTAGCACCCCCAGGCTCAGCACCCCCAGGCTCAGCACCCCCAGTAGTAGCACCCTCAGGCTCAGCACCCCCAGGCGTAGCACCCACACGCTCAGCACCCCCAGAGTCAGCACCCCCAGGCTCAGCACCCTCAGCAGCACCAGAGTCACCAGTAACCTCGACAGGCTCGACTGGGTCTACCTGGGACACACCTGAAGGGGCAGGACCCTGAGGGGGAAGGGGGTCTACCGGGGGGGGACCTGGCACAAGGAAGAGCGGTGGCGGGGGGAGGGACGGAGTGCGGTAGGGGAAGAGGCGGTAGTAGGGGACCGACTCGTCAAACGTGACGTCCTGGGAGGACAGAACACGGCGAGAGGTGGGGTGGTAGAACTGCCACCCTGGCGCGTCAGGGGGGAAGCCAAGGAAGACGCAAGGAGCAGCACGAGGGGACAGCTTGTCCGCAGACAAGTCGCGGACAAACGCCCGAGATCCCCAGACACGGAACGCAGACGCATCGCCAACCTTCCCCGTCCACAGCAAAGCTGGGGAGGTCTCCGGCATGGAGACCCTGGGGTGAAGGTTGATCTGATGCGCCGCGTACCGAACCGCAAACGGCCACAGAAAATGGGGGGCAGCCGCATGCATCATGGACGTACGGGCGACGTCCATGACCATGCCAATGCGGCGCTCAGCAATCCCATTTTGCTGTGGAGAGTCCGGAAGCGTGAAGGTCTGGCGGATGCCTCGTGCACGACAGTAGGCTCGTAGAAGGCCAGAGGAGAACTCTCCACCTTTGTCAGAGTGCAGACGCAGAACAGGAAAGTCCGAGCCGAAGCTCTGCCTGAGCTGGAGACGAGCTGCGCGGATCCAGTCGATCAACACCTCAGTGACATCACCCTTGCTGCGCAAGGGGAAGACCGTGGTGTAACGCGAGTAGTCGTCAACCACCAGCAGGAAGTAGCGCTCGTGACCCTGTCCACGGACGCGGGCCGGGCCCCACACGTCCATGTGAAGCGTCTGCAGCGGGGCCTCTGTCGGAGGAAACTGGGAGGAGTGAGGGGCAGCCCGCTGCCGCCCCTCGACACAAGGGACGCAGGTAGGGCCGGGCCCCGGAGGAAGGGGAGGGAGGGACCGGGGAAGACCAGAGACAAGGACACGGGAGGCCATGCCTCGGAGACGAAGCAGGGAGGGGTGACCAAGGCGGTGGTGCCAGAGGAGAGTCTCGTGCGACAGGAGGCGACACGAACAGGGGGCAGACTCAGGACCAGACCTGGACGCTGCAGCAAACACCTGACCCGACGCAGCTACCTGACCAGACGCAGTGACTGGAGGAGACGCAGTGGTCAGTGTGTACAGGCTCGACCCCGGCCGACGTGTAAACGTGGCCAGGTGTCGGCCTGTCCGAGCGTCCGTGCAGTGGGTCACCCGCTGACTCGCAGGAGTGAACTGGTGAACCCCCGCATCCTGTAGGTCAGCACCACTCACCAAGTTCGTAGAGAACGAGGGGAGGTAAAGACCAGACAGGGTGCCAGAGGGGGCCGCCGGACACGGGAGGACAGTGGAGAAGTGAGCAAGGACAGGACCCCCAGAGGGGTCTGCCAGAGAGACTGCAACTGGCCGGCCAAGCGGCGTGAGTGTGGTGCGGTCTCGAAAGAAGGAGCGAGAAGCCCCCGAGTCAAGGGTGAAGGTGTGGGAGGCCGAAGCCGACGCAGTACCTGAGAGAGCAGACTCACCAGCACCTGAGGGAGCAGACGCACGAGCACCTAGAGCAGCAGCCTCGCTAGCACCTAGAGCAGCAGCCTCACCAGTACCTAGAGCAGCAGTCTCAATGCCCGGGTCGGGCGGAAAACACCGGTAACAGTCACCCTCATCACTAATAGTCACAGCATACATGGCAGCAAGAATAGCATCAAAGTCAAGGTCAAAGACAGCTACACCCGCCCTAGACAGCTCGCCCCAGCGGGGGATCTCAGTGGCCTCAGGGAACTGGTGACACCAAGCGTCCGTCAGGCGGCCAAAGCAGCGCTGGGTGGAGTGCGCACCCCCGCACTGCTCACCCGCGCGGTCGCCGGTGCGTAGGACGTAGGTGCACGGACCAGTACCCCCACCCCGCTGGCGTGCAGCGTACCACTCACGGAGCTGCTGAGGGGGGGGGATGTCACGAGTGCGCTGCTGCCGCTGCTGCTGCTGCTGCTGCTGGCGCTGACCACCACCGGAGCCGACCCTCTGCCCAGCGCCACCCCGACCAGCTCCACCTCCTCCGCCGCCGCCTCCGCCACCGCCGCCACCTCCGCCACCTCCGCTCCCACCGCCACCGCCGCCGCCGCCTCCGCCTCCACTGCCGCCACCGACACCTCCACCCCCGCCACCACTCCCACCACCACCCCCACCCCCTCCACTGCCGCCACCGCCACCTCCGCCACCCCCGCCAGCCCCTCCAGCACCCTTGCCCCCCTTGCCCTTGCCGGTGCGGCGTCTCCCGCTCGGGGCAGACGCAGCGCCGACCGACTCGAGACCAACGAGGTTGGCCGCAGCAGCAGAGGCAACAGAGGGCAAAAGGGGGGAGGGGGAACACCCCTCAAAGACGGGGGTGCGAGGGTCACCACGAGAGGCTCCTACAGCGACTATGCTCTTCTCTGCTGCTAGGAGGGCCTTCTCGAGGAGGTCAACGGTAAGAGTGGTGGGGCAAACTGAGAGGAAGTGGTCCCTGACTACGCGAAGGGAGTCAGGGAGCCGGGTGACTATGTAGTAGAGGGTGATGTACATGGGGGGGGGGGTTCTTGGCGCAGAACTCAGCAGGAAGCGCAGCGCGGTAGCGAGTGTCACTAGTGCGGAGGTGCGTAATGAGGTCAGCGACTGTGGGAAAGGTAGCAAGGTCAGGGAAGAGGTACGGTTGCATGAGGCGGCTCAGTGCAGCAGTGGCAGGGGAGGAGTAGCGCGCAACTACAGCGTCGTACAAGGTGTGAGCACTCTTGTACTGGCTAAAGTGCGCACGCTCAGAGGTAGGCAGGTGGCGACGCACAGCTAGACGTGCAGCAGCATCGCGTGTGGCCCACTGTGAGCGAACAGTGGCGTCGGCATCAGCAGCAGGGGCAGGAGAGGCACCAGAGGTGAGGTCAAAGAGGGAGAGACCGTCTGCCCTATCGCACTGTAAGAAAAGCTGCAGGTCATCTACCCAGACGTCAAAGTCAATGTCCCGACCCTCAGCGTCAAAGGCGAGGACACTAGGGGTAGCCATGACAGCAGTAGACTAGCAGTGCGAACAGTAGGGTAAGGGCAGTGCAGTGATAGAGGCGCTGCTCTTACCGGACAGGGCGGCTCGGGCGGCTCGGCGGCTCGGCAGGACGGCGGGTCGGCGACACGGCGGCTCGGGCGGCTCGGCGGCTCGGGCGGCTCGGGCGACTCGGCGGCTCGGGCGGCTCGGGCGGCTCGGCAACTCGGCGGCCCGGGCGGTTCGGCGGTCGGCTGCTGGGCGGCTCGGCGGCTCGGCTGCTCGGCTGCAGGACGGCTCGGCGGCTCGGGTGCTCGGCTGCTGGGCGGCTCGGCGGCTGGTGTGGTTGGTGACGACCGCGGCAGCAGTCGCAGAAGCTGTGGCGACTGCTGCTGCAGAGACGGCTGCGGCTGCTGCCTCAGGGACGGCGGCTGCCGGCCGCTAGGGGCCGCGAAGAGCGGCGGAGAGGCCGTGAAGGGCGCCACGAGGGGCCGTCGAGGGCAGCGACAGGCCGTGAGGAGGCCGCGGAAGGCGGCTCGAGGGGCCGCGAGGGGGCCGTAAGGGGCCGACTGGCGACGGGAGGGGCCGAAGGGGCCGCGGGAGGGCCCGTAAGGGTAGCGCGAGGGGCCGTAAGGGCGGCACGAGGGGCCGTAAGGGCGGCACGAGGGGCCGTGGGGGCGGCGCGACGGGCGCGACGGGCCGTAAGGGCGGCGCGACGGGCCGTAAGGGCGGCACGAGGGGCCGTGAGGGCGGCGCGACGGGCGCGACGGGCCGTAAGGGCGGCGCGACGGGCCGTAAGGGCGGCGCGACGAGCCGTAAGGGCGGCGCTAGGGAGCCGTGAGAGGGCCGCTAAGGGCGACGCGACGGGGCCGTGAGGGGCCTAGCGAGGGCGCGACGGTAGGGAGAGCACACAGGGCGCGACTCGGGCCGGAGCGAAGCGCGCTCCGGGCAGGAAAAAAATTTCGTGGTGGTGGGCCCTAGGAATCGTTCCCACTAGGGAACCTGCTCGATACCATGAGAAGAAACGAGGAATGAGAATGACTAAGGGAAAGTTGGGTACAAATGTAAACCCTAGAAAACTGTACCCCATATGTGCTACCCCACTATAGCCTACAGTAGCTATGTCATATAAATCTGACATGTCGGGCCAGTAATAATTCCACTGCAGCAGCTTCAATGTTTTGTCGACGCCGAAATGGCCGGAGAGGTTGGAGTCGTGGACTTCCTGCGTCAGCAACTCTCGTAAGGGTCGGTAGGAAGGTACCCAAACTCGGTTGGTACCGACTTTTAGGTAATAGCTCCCATGTGCCGTGGTGACCCGTTGGTGTTGATTCGTCCTGAAAAATCGGTCAGTCCTGTAGCCGTGCTTGAATAATCTTGCCAATAAAGGGTTAGAATGGGCGATTAGAACTGCTGCGGTCTGCATCGATGGGCGGGTCAGGGCGTCGGCGATGTTGTTGGCGCCCTTTTTGTACGTGATGGTGTAGCTGAAATTTGACTCGAGGTAATCGAGAAACCGGATTTGTCGCGGGTTGAGCTGTGGTTGGCTGCGCATGTACTGTAATGATTTGTGGTCTGTCCGGATCGTGACGTCGGCTCCCGTGAGATAACAGTGCCAGGTACGAAATGCATGCACGATGGCGAGCATTTCTTTGTCGTGTACAGGGTAGTTGCGCTCGGGCGGCTGCATTTTCCGTGACTCGTACGCGATGGGTTGCAGCCCGTTGCCGAAATCCTGTAGAAGGACGGCGCCGACAGCGAAATCGCTGGCGTCCGTCACGACTTCGAACGGTCGAGATGGGTCTGCCAGCCGAAGCACCGAGGGTGAACCCAAAATTTTCTTCAGCTCGTCGAAGGCCAGCTGTTCTCTCTCCCCCCAACAAAATTGCACGCCCTTATGCAGAAGATCGGTTAACGGCCTGGTTACCCCCGCCATATTCGGTACAAAACGGCGGAAGTAGTTGACGAAGCCGAGGAAACTCTGCAACTCCGTGATGTTCGTGGGCGGCTTCCACTCCGAAATTGCCGTCACTTTGCGAGGGTCAATTTTAATGCCCTCCCCTGAAATGACGTGCCCCAGGAACTCTAGTTCCGGCTGTAAGAACTCACACTTAGAGCCCTTCGTAATCAGTCAGTTCTGCTGCAAGCGCCGGAACACCTCCTCTAAATCCCGTAAATGCTGCTCCCGAGTCTTGCTGTACACCAGGATGTCGTCCAGTTAAACGATGACCCTTTTTGTCCAGCATGTCCCGAAACACCCCATTCATGGTGAGCTGGAAGGTCGAGGGCGCGTTCGTCAACCCAAACGGCATCACTGTGTATTCGTAACTGCCGTAGCGGGTTGGAAATGCAGTTTTTGGGCAGTCTTCGGCGAACACGCGAATTTGGTGGTAGCCACCTCGCAAATCGATTTTCGAGAAGAAGCGAGCCCCGCGAAGCTGATCCAGCAGGTCGTCCGCTCGCGGAATCGGGTAACGTGACTTGATGGTGATCCGATTCAGCGCTCGATAGTCGATGCACATGCGCAGGCCTCCGTCCTTTGTTCGGCGTGAACAGTATCGAGGCGGCGTAAGGTGACGTGCTCGGCCGGATAAAACCCTTCGAGAGCAGGTAATCCAGCTGTATCCGCAACGCTGAGCCGCCACTATGACCGGACAGTTGGTTTTGCGCCCGGCTCCAGCTCGATCCTGTGGTCTTCTGGTCACTGAGGTGGTAGCCCGTCAGGCAGGTCATCCGCGAAAATTTCGGGATACCTCCGAATTATGCTCGCCACGTCCCCTGGTACGGCAGCGCAGCGCGTGTCAATGTCGGCGATTTTTTCGGACGCCACCACCTCGTACAGCTGTACGGCGTTGTCAGAACGTTATAGCTTATACTTTTGTGTAGGCTGTAGTGGGGTATCCCACAGGGGGTACAACCCAATTAGGGTTAGTACTTGTACCCACTTCATTCACAGTTCATCCACTCTTGTTTCTTCTCATGGTATCGAGCAGGTTCCCTAGTGGGAACTGATCCTAGGGCCCACCATCGATTTTTTTTTTTTTTTTTTCTGCCCGAAGCGCGCTCCGCTTAGGCCCGAGTCGCGCCTCGGGTCCTCTCTCTACCGTCGCGGCCTCCCTCGAGCCGCCCTTGCTCGGCCGTCGCCGCCCTTCGCGGCCCGTCGCCACCCTACGCGGCCCGCCCGCCGCCCTTTTGACGCCCGCCCCGGCCACGTGAGCCGCCCGTCCCGTGCGACGCGGCCCCTGAGCCGCCTGTCCCGGCCCGTCGCCGCTCGTCGCGGCCCGTCGCCGCCCGGCCCGTCGCCGCCCGGCCCGTCGCCGCCCGTCGCGGCCCGTGCGCCGCCTCCCCCGGCCCGTCGCCGCCCGTTGTGGTCCGTGCGCCGCCTGTCCCGGCCCGTCGCCGCCTGGCTCGTCGCCGCCCTACCCTACCTGCGGCCCCGCCGCCCTACATAGCGGCCCCGCTGCCTCACTCGGCGGCCCCGCCACCCTACCTGCGGCCCCGCCACCTCGCTCTCGGCCCCGTCACCTGCTGCAGCGCCGCCCGCCACCCTAGCCGCCCGAGCCGTCTCACCCGGCCGAGCAGCTGACCGCCGTGCCGCCCTTCAGCAGCACAACCGAGCCGCCCGACAGCAGAGCAGCCGAGCCGCCCAGCAGCCGAGCCGCCCGGCAGCCGAGCCGCCCTGCAGCCGAGCCGCCCAGCAGCCGAGCCGCCCAGCAGCCGAGCCGCCTGGCAGCCGAGCCGCCCAGCAACCGAGCCGCCCAGCAGCCGAGCCGCCCAGCAGCCGAGCCGCCCAGCAGCCGAGCCGCCCAGCAGCGGAGCCGCCGACCCGCCGAGCCGCCCAGCAGCTGAGCCGCCGAGCCGCCGCGCCGCCCTCCTTCCGGGCCGCCCGACCTGCCCAGTCTGGTGAGCACAGCGCCTTTTCACTGCACTGCCCTCACCCTACTGTTTGCGCTGCTAGTCGTCTAGGGTCATGGCTACCCCTAGTGTTCTCGTCTTTGACGGTGAGGGTCGGGCCATTGACTTTGAGGTCTGGGTAGATGACCTGCAGCTGTTCTTACAGTGCGATAGGGCAGACGGCCTCTCTCTCTTTGACCTCACCTCTGGAGCCTCCACTGCCCCTGCTGCTGATGCTGACGCCACTGTTCGCTCCCAGTGGGCCACGCGCGACGCTGCTGCACGTCTTGCTGTGCGTCGCCACCTCCCTACCTCCGAGCGTGCGCACTTTAGTCAGTACAAGAGTGCTCAGACCTTGTACGACGCTGTAGTTGCGCGCTACTCCTCCCCTGCCACTGCTGCACTGAGCCGTCTCATGCTACCGTACCTCTTTCCTGACCTTGCTGCCTTTCCCACAGTCGCTGACCTCATTACGCACCTCCGCACTAGTGACACTCGCTACCGTGCTGCACTCCCTCCTGACTTCTGCGCCAAGAACCCCCCCCCCATGTACATCACTCTTTACTACATAGTCACTCGCCTTCCTGACTCCCTTCGCGTAGTCAGGGACCACTTTCTCTCTGTCTGTCCCACCACTCTCACTGTTGACCTCCTCGAGAAGTCCCTCCTAGCGGCCGAGAAGAGCATAGTCGCTGTAGGGGCCTCTCGTGGTGACCCGCGCACCCCCATCTTTGAGGGGTGTTCCCCCTCCCCCCTTCTGCCCTCTGTTGCCTCTGCTGCTGCGGCCGACCTCCTTGGTCTTGAGTCGGTCGGTGTGGCGTCTGCCCCTAGCGGGAGACGCCGCTCTGGCAAGGGCAAGGGGGGCAAGGGCGCTGGAGGAGCGAGCGGGGGCGGTGGAGGTGGAGGTGGCGGCAGTGGGGGGAGTGGGGGTGGCGGTGGGAGTGGAGGTGGGGGTGGAGGGGTCGGTGGCGGCAGTGGAGGCGGAGGTGGCGGCGGCGGTGGCGGTGGGAGCGGAGGTGGCGGAGGAGGCGGCGGTGGAGGCGGAGGCGGAGGCGGCGGCAGTAGCGGAGGCGGCGGAGGCGGCGGAGGCGGCGGGGGTGGCGGTGGTGCTGGTCGCGGGTCTTCGCAGAGGAGTGGCTCCGGTGGTGGCTCGCGCCAGCAGCAGCAGCGTGGTCGTGACACCCTGTCCCCTCAGCAGCTTCGTGAGTGGTACACTGCGCGTCAGCGGGGTGGGGGTTTTGGTCCGTGCTCCTACGTTTTGCGCACCGGCGACCGTGCGGGTGAGCAGTGTGGGGGTGCCCACCCCACCCAGCGCTGCTTTGGCCGCCTGACGGACGCGTGGCGTCACCAGTTCCCGGAGGCCTCAGAGATCCCTCGCTGGGGCGAGCTGTCCAGGGCGGTTGTTGCCATCTATGATCTTGACTTTGATGCTATTCTCTCTGCCATGTATGCTGTGTCTATTAGTGATGAGGGTGACTGTTACCGGTGTTTCCCGCCCGATCCGGGCATTGAGACTGCTGCGCTAGGTCCTGGTGAGGCTGCTGCCCTAGGTGCTTGCGACGCTGCTGCTCTTGGTGCCCGTGTGTCTGCGTCCTCAGGTACTGGTGAGTCTGCGCTCTCAGGTACTACGTCGGCTTCGGCCTCCCTCACCTTCACCCTTGACTCTGGGGCGTCTCGCTCCTTCTTTCGGGACGGCACCACACTCACACCGCTGAGTCGGCCGGTTGCAGTGTCTCTGGCTGACCCCTCTGGGGGTCCTGTCCTGTCTCGCTTCTCCACAGTCCTCCCGTGTCCGGCGGCTCCCTCTGGCACCCTGTCTGGTCTCTACCTCCCCTCGTTCTCTACGAACCTAGTGAGTGGTGCTGACCTCCAGGATGCGGGTGTACACCAGTTCACTCCTGCGCGTCAGCGGGTGACGCACTGTACAGAGGCTAGCACAGGCCGACACCTGGCTACGTTTACCCGTCAGCCGGGGTCGAGCCTGTACACACTGACCACTGCGTCTCCTCCCGTTACTGAGTCTGGTAGAGTCGCTTCGTCGGGTCGGGTGTTTGCTGGAGCGTCCAGGTCTGGTCCTGAGTCTGCCCCCTGTTCGTGTCGTCTCCTGTCTCACGAGACTCTCCTCTGGCATCACCGTCTTGGTCACCCCTCTCTGCTTCGGCTCAGAGGCATGGCCTCCCGTCTTCTAGTGTCTGGTCTCCCCCGGTCCCTCCCTCCCCTTCCTTAGGGCCCTGGCCCTACCTGTGTCCCCTGTGTCGAGGGGCGCCAGCGTGCTGCCCCTCACTCCTCCCAGTTTCCTCCGACAGAGGCCCCGTTGCAGACGCTTCACATGGACGTGTGGGGCCCAGCCCGCGTCCGTGGGCAGGGTCACGAGCGCTACTTCCTACTCGTTGTTGACGACTACTCGCGTTACACCGCAGTCTTCCCCTTGCGCAGCAAGGGTGATGTCACTGAGGTGCTGATCGACTGGATCCGCGCAGCTCGTCTCCAGCTCAGGCAGAGCTTTGGCTCCGGCTTTCCTGTTCTGCGTCTGCACTCGGACAGAGGCGGGGAGTTCTCCTCTGGCCTTCTGCGAGCCTACTGTCGTGCACGAGGCATCCGTCAGACCTTCACACTTCCGGACTCTCCGCAGCAAAATGGGATTGCTGAGCGCCGCATTGGCATGGTCATGGACGTCGCTCGTACGTCTATGATGCATGCGGCTGCCCCCCATTTTCTGTGGCCGTTTGCGGTGAGGTACGCGGCGCATCAGATCAACCTTCACCCTAGGGTCTCCACGCCGGAGACCTCCCCAGCCTTGCTGTGGACGGGGAAGGTTGGCGATGCGTCGGCGTTCCGGGTCTGGGGATCTCGGGCGTTTGTCCGCGACTTGTCTGCGGACAAGCTGTCCCCTCGTGCTGCTCCTTGCGTCTTCCTGGGGTTCCCCCCCGACGCGCCTGGGTGGCAGTTCTACCACCCCACCTCTCGCCGTGTTCTGTCCTCCCAGGACGTCACATTCGACGAGTCGGTCCCCTACTACCGCCTCTTCCCCTACCGCACTCCGTCCCTCCCCCCGCCCCCGCTCTTCCTTGTACCAGGTCCCCCCCCGGTAGACCCCCTCCCCCCTCAGGGTCCTGCCCCTTCAGGTGTGTCCCAGGTAGACGCAGCCGAGCCTGTCGAGGTCACTGGTGACTCTGGTGCTGCTGAGGGTGCTGAGCCTAGGGGTGCTGAGACTGGGGGTGCTGAGCCTGGAGGTGCTGAGCCTGGGGGTGCTGAGTCTGGGGAAGCTACGCCTGGGGGTGCTGAGCCTGGGGGTGCTGAGCCTGGGGGTGCTGAGTGTGGGGGTGCTACGCCTGGGGGTGCTGGGTCTGGGGGTACTGAGCCTGGAGGTCCTCCGCCTGGAGGTTCTCCGCGTGCTTCGTTTTGTCGGGAGCCACTCTCTCCACACGAGCTGCGCGAGTGGTTTGCCCGGCGCTGGAGCCGTGCTGCTGGTGCTGGAGGTTCTTCGGCTACTGAGGGTGCTGCTGTTGCGGGTCCCGGAGGTGCTCGTATTGGGAGTACTGGAGCTGCTGGGCCTGCAGGTTCGACTGGAGCTGGTGCTGCTGAGGGTGTTGGCGCTGCGGCTACCACTGGTGGAGCTGCTGGAGGTGCTGCTGGAGCGGGTGCTCCTACTGGGGGTACTGGTGCTGTCCCTGCTGTTTCTGGCGTCGCTACGCGGCCTCGACCGTACTTCGTTCCACTCCTGCAGCAGGTTCTTGGTCTTCCGCCTTCTGCTGGTCCTCCTCCTCCCTTGGAGGGTCCACAGCCTGTCCCGTCGCAGTCACAGCTACAGCCTCCCTCCCCTTTGCCTGCTCCTTCTCCCTACACTGGTCCTACTGGAGGTCTTACTGAGCGTCGTGAGCCTGCGTCTCGCCCTGCGTCGCCTGTCCGTACTGCTCGCGCTAGTGGTCGTGGTTCGCGTCCGCGGCCTCCTCCTGTCCCTGGCACGCACCGGATGTCTCTGCGTCCGTCCACTGCTCCTCTGCATGCCCCTTTGCCTTCTCCTCCTGAGTCCTCCCTTCCTGCTCTTCCCGACCCGGAGTCGGACTCTCTTCGTGCTGCCAGTCCTACTGTCACGCGTCTCCTTGCTACTGTCGTCACTGACCCTTCTTTCGAGTCTACTGCTGCGTCTGCCCTAGTTGCTGAGCTCGTCGACTTTGCTGCTCGCTGTCGCCTAGACTACGCTGCTAGTCTTGTTGCTGAGTCTGAGTCTGTCTGTCCTCCGTCCGTCGGGGGTGAGTGTGCCCTTGGCACGGACGTCTTTGAGGACAGGCAGGAGGAGTTCCAGTGTCTGGCAGCTGCTTCACCTCATCTCGTGTCCGTACTGCTTACCCCTGAGGGAGACCCGGATGCACTTGACATCCCGACTCCGCGCTCTTACGCGGAGGCGATAGAGGGTCCCTACTCCTCTCAGTGGCAGGCAGCTATGGATGCAGAGATGGCTTCCTGGAAGTCCACAGGCACCTACGTTGACGCTGTCCCCCCTCCTGGGGCGAACATCGTCAGTGGCATGTGGATCTTCAGGGTGAAGCGGCCGCCGGGTTCTCCGCCTGTCTTCAAGGCTCGTTACGTGGCTCGTGGCTTCAGTCAGCGGCAGGGAGTTGACTACTTTCAGACCTTCTCCCCCACCCCGAAGATGACCACTCTTCGGGTACTGCTACACGTTGCTGCTCACCGTGACTACGAGCTGCACTCTCTCGACTTCAGCACTGCTTTCTTGCAGGGCAGCCTGCACGAGGAGATCTGGCTGCGCCGCCCACCTGGCTTCACTGGGTCTTTCCCTCCTGGTACCCAGTGGAGTCTCCGGCGTCCAGTCTACGGTCTCCGCCAGGCGCCACGTGAGTGGCACGATACATTGAGGACTACGCTTGCGGCTCTTGGGTTTGCTCCTTCTACTGCCGACCCGTCGCTGTTTCTGCGCACCGACACCTCTCTGCCGCCGTTCTACATCCTCGTGTACGTCGACGACTTAGTCTTTGCCACAGCTGACACTACTGGACTCGCCCACGTGAAGTCCGAGCTGCAGAAGAGACACACGTGCACAGACATGGGTGAACTGCGCAGCTACCTTGGCTTGCAGATCACCCGGGACAGAGCACGCCGCACCATTACCCTGACTCAGTCACACATGGTGCAGCAGGTCCTTCAGCGCTTCGGCTTCACGTACTCCTCGCCTCAGGCCACTCCTCTGCCTACTCGCCACTCACTCTCAGCTCTGCCTTCGGATGAGTCCGTAGAGTCGAGTGGCCCGTATCCTTAGCTTGTTGGCTGCCTCATGTACCTGATGACCTGCACACGACCTGACTTTGCATACCCTCTTAGCATTCTTGCACGCTATGTTGCTCCTGAGAGACACCGACCAGAGCACATGGCTGCTGCGAAGAGGGTGTTGCGCTACTTGTGCAGTACGTCGGGCATGGGGCTAGTGCTTGGAGGGCGGAGTCCAGTGGTCCTCACTGGGCACGCGGACGCTTCTTGGGCTGACGACCAGGCTACGCAGCGGTCGTCAGAGGGTTACACTTTCAGCCTCGGTTCCGGCTCTGTTTCGTGGCGGGCTACTCGCTCGTCTTCTGTTCTCGGCTCCAGTTGTGAGGCTGAGATCTACGCTGGGGCCATGGCTGCCCAGGAGCTTCGCTGGCTCGCCTACCTGCTGACCGACCTTGGAGAGCCGCCTCGTTCTCCTCCAGTCCTGTACGTAGACAACAAGGCCATGCTGGCCTTGTGTCGAGAGCAGAGACTGGAGCACAGAACTAAGCACATTGCTCTTCGCTACTTCCTTGCTCGTGAGCTACAGCAGCGTGGTCAGTTGCGGCTTGCGTACGTGGCCTCTGAGGCCAACACTGCTGATGTCTTCACCAAGGCTCTTCCGCCTTGTGATCATCAGCGCTTCTGCACTCAGCTGGGTCTTGTCCCTGTCTTGCCTCACTTGGTCACCCCTTGACCTTGCTTGTACTGTTACATATATATCTACCTGCTCTTGCTTGTCTAGCCTTATCTATATATATATGTACTCCTGCATGTGAACTGGCCTTCTGGCCTTGAACTTGTGCTCAGAATGTGTGGTGACGTTGTGATCCACCCTGAGCTTGCCTTGCTTTGCTTTGCTTGACTGGTCTTGTGACCCCTTGTTCTCCCCCACTTTGCCTATGGGGGTGTGTCAGAACGTTATAGCTTATACTTTTGTGTAGGCTGTAGTGGGGTATCCCATAGGGGGTACAACCCAATTAGGGTTAGTACTTGTACCCACTTCATTCACAGTTCATCCACTCTTGTTTCTTCTCAGGCGTAGCCTTTCGCTCCCCGTTTTATCGCCCTCTTCAACGTTATCGCGTTGACACGTGTTGTCATCGGCTCCGGCTCCGACCATTTCGGAAGAGTCACGCGCCCCTTATTGCTTAGCACCGTGATTGCTCCCGTCGTCCAGTCGATCGTAGGGTTGTATCGCTGCAGCCAATCCCGTCCCAGCAGCACAGCGCAACCTTCCAGTGTTGTCGCCAGCATCCTCATTGAAAACCCGAAATCGTCGCCACATTTCATCCGAATTTGTCGCACCTCGTCCTTGATCGCCAGCGGTGTCCCGTCCACCAGTCGTGCGTCAATCTCGGGCAGACACCTGTCCAGCTTGACTCCGATTTTTTTAGCCGTTGCCAGGTTGACGAGACTGTGGCTCGCCCCACCGTCAACGAAAAGTTTTATTTTATGTCCGTTAACCCTCCCCACGACCAGCACAGGGTGATCCACGTGTTCATCCACCTTATTCGTCCGGTTGCGGTCGATAGCCCGTATTGGTACCACTACTCGGTGTGGATGTTGATTGCCGGGCGACGGGGTCTCGTCAGTAGGTGGCCCGACTGCTACTGACTCGTCTCTTTTCTCGACCCCTCTCCGTCGTTTGTGTTTCCCTGTTTCAGCTTCGGGCAGTCCTTCTTCCAGTGGCCCGGTTGGTTGCAGTTGAAGCACGTGTTAGGTCCACGTCTTGGCGCATCCACACCGTTGATTGTGGGCTGGCGCGGCGGTCCACGAAATTGAGTGCCCTCCCGGAAACTCATTCTCGCCCACTGCATCAGCGCGTCCGTTGATTCGGCCATCTGGACGGCATCAAGGAAGTCGCGTGGCCTCGTCCGTCGCACCTCGTACTGTACTTCGTATTTTAGGCCGGCGACGTATCGGTCGAGTCGCTCCGCGTCACTCATATCGTCCACTTGGTCGGCCAAATTGCAGAACGTCGCTGTGTAGTCTTGGACCGACGCCACCTGCTTCCAGGTACGCAGCTTCATGCGAGCAGAATCTGAGGCGGATACATGCTCGAATCTGGCTCGCAGCGCGGCGCCCCACTCCGTCCATGTGCGTATCGTAGCCACTCCGAAGATTGTAGTTGCTCGTTGCGTGACAGATGTCCAGGTCCCGTCGTTTGCACGTGACAGTCCTGCCGAAGTCCCCTCTATCTGAAGAGTCGGCTTCCACCACTCCAACGCAGGTCCGCGTAACAGTGACACTGCAAAATTAATGCGAGTGACATCGTCAGCAATTTGCGCAGCATTGAAGAAAACCTCCACGCCGAACAACCACGCAGACATAGTGACGGTTTTGTCGCTGGGGTTGAATGGGGGCGGGTTCGTTAGTTTTATTTTGACAGTTGTTGAGACTGTTGCTGCTGCATGCATCGGGGCGCCACTGAAGCCTTCGCCGGGGTTGTCTCTGGTGCCTGTCGTGGCAGTGTTTGCGACTGTTGCCTTGGCGTTGCCTGCTCCTGTGGTTGCTGTCCTGGCGCTTCCCGTATTCCTTGCTGCTGTGCCGCCCATTCCTCTTGAGCATCCTGCGAAGCATCCAGCTCGTTAAACACGTTCTCGTTGAGTGAGGAGCTGCTACGTGCTTCATCCACGACGGGCGACTCCTGGCGCGCTTCACCTCGCGCCTGGCGTAGTTCGGCGTTTTCCACCCTCACGCGCTCCAACTCGCCAGACATAGACTGCATGCTGGATTGCATCGCCCGAAAGTCCTGCATGAAACGGTTAAACTCAGCCTGGTCCATATTTCTCAGGCTTCTCCTAACGGGCAGCGGGTTAACAACGATTTTTCTGACTTTCATAAAGGCGCAAACGCTATTAGTCGGAGCGAGATAATCGTATCTATCTCTCAGCCGACCGCTTTGCAGCCCACCAAGTCTATCGTACCCCTGCACTAAACTACCCCGGAAAGTGGAGGGTAACATATGAAAGTAGTTATGATACCAAGTGTTATGAGTTGCATGAAAGAAGAGTGCGCAGAATGCAATATCGCGGAAGTGATTACAACTACTGAGCAAACAACGAGGCCTAGGCATAATATAGCAAAGCTAGCTAGGCCGAGGTCGCGGAGTCGCACGAAGGTTGGGTGCAGGTTTGGGGTTGGGAAACCCGAAGGTGACGCGAAGGACGTTTGGAAGGCGAGGTCGGCGGACCGAGCCTGAACTCCGAAACTTTGGAATTGTACGCGTACGTAGTGCCTCAGTAAGGAATTAGGAGAATTCCTTACGGATTGCGTCGTAATCATGGTTACGAGCTCCATGTTAAATTTCGTAAGTTTGGAAAAGTTTCATAAACAACGTCCAGACGAGGCTTAGTCCGGACTTTGAACTCGGACCGTCCTAGATTCGGTATCCGAACCGTTTTTGGACGGTTGTCCGGACTTTTACTACTTTTAGAAAATGTTACACGCCCCGTATCGTTAACAACTCGTGCGAGTGCAATGGAACGAACGGAACGAGCTTAACGAGAATTGCACTAAGGGGACAATGCAACACTAAGGGCGTGTAAAATTCCGGCACACTTGCACAATTTGCTTTTGGCCAGATTTTCGTCGACCATCAATCGACATTTCTTTCGCGAAAGTCGACGGATTGGTCGACTTCGTGTCATTACCTTTACAGCCACTATTTACAGCTTTGCTGAATTTACAGGTTTGGCGGCCGAATTGCAAAAAGTTGTAAAAATTACAGTTGCTACAGTAGTTGCGAATGTGCGACGGAGTCACACATTTGGCGGCAAATTTTCTGATTTGACAAGATCACAAAATTTTGTGGCTCTGCGATACCGTGCGACGTCATACGTGACTATCGCTCACGGTGTCGACTACTTGGCCGAGTTGGAGTCGACATGGTGTCGGATACGTGTCGACTATTCAACCAGCCATCTTTTTCACATTTTTTTTAATCCGAAATAGACGAACCTCGCAATTTTTTCAGCGAACGTTGTAGACGGGTTACTCTCGCCAAAACGGCCCGACGGATGTTGGCCGAATTTCTGGGTTCGGCGATTTTATACGCCCTAACAATTTGAATCGGGCATGAGGAAACAAAGGTGGTGTTTGCCAGCACTTTTAATGCCTTGTTCAGTTGGCGCATCAGCTGATGCGCCAACAGGCTTGAGGATGGTGCAGCCATACCAGGCGGGGAGGTTTGGGTGTCAGATTTATATGACATAGCTACTGTAGGCTATAGTGGGGTAGCACATATGGGGTACGGTTTTCTAGGGTTTGCTTTTGTACCCAACTTTCCTTTAGTCATTCCATTCCTCGTTTCTTTTCATGGTATCGAGCAGGTTCCCTAGTGGGAACACTTCCTAGGGCCCACCACGAATTTTTTTTTTTTCCTGCCCGGAGCGCGCTTCGCTCCTGCCCGAGTCGCGCCCTGTGTGCCCTCCCTACCGTCGCGCCCTCTCACGGCCCCTCACGGCCCCTTTGCGCCGCCCTTAGCGGCCCCTCTCACGGCCCCTTGCGCCGCCCTTACGGCCCCTCGTGCCACCCTTACGGCCCCTTGCGCCGCCCTTACGGCCCCTTACGGCCCCTCGCGCCGCCCGTCGGCCCCTCGCGCCGCCCTTAGCGGCCCCTTACGGCCCCTCGCGCCGTCCCTTACGGCCCCTCGCGCGGCCCCTTACGCCCCTTACGGCCCCTCCCGCGGCCCCTCACGGCCCCCTACGGCCCGTCGCCGTCCTCCGCGGCCCCTCGCGCCGCCCTATCACGGCCCGTCGCCGCCCTACGCGGCCTCTCGCGGCCCTGTCGCCGCCCCCCTCCGGCCCGCCGTCGCCGCCCCTGCCGCAGCAGCCGCCGCAGTCCCTACAGCAGCGGCCGCGGCCGTCGCCAGCAGCAGCCGCCACCACCTCCCTCGGGGCCGCAGCTGCTGCCGCCGCTGACTGCACCCGCCGGTGCGCCTCGGCCCTACCGGCGCCGCTCCACCCGGCCCAGCCGCCGCTCCCCGCGCGGCCCCGCCGTCACCACCGAGCCGCCGGCGGCGCCGAGCTGCTGCCGAGCTGCCCGATCCACCCGAGCCGCCCGAGCCGCCGCGCCACCTGAGCCGCCCGTGCTGCCGAGCCGCCGTACCGCCGAGCCGCCCGAGCCGCCCGAGCCGCCGAGTTGCCGAGCCGCTGAGCCGCCGAGCCACCCGAGCCGCCCTGTCTGGTAAGAGCAGCGCCTCTGTCACTGCACTGCCCTTACCCTACTGTTCGTGCTGCTAGTCTACTGCTGTCATGGCTACCCCTAGTGTCCTCGCTTTTGACGCTGAGGGTCGGGCCATTGACTTTGACGTCTGGGTAGATGACCTGCAGCTTTTCCTACAGTGCGATTGGGCATACGGTCTCTCCCTCTTTGACCTCACCTCTGGTGCCTCTCCTGCCCCTGCTGCTGATGCCGACGCCACTGTTCGCTCACAGTGGGCCACTCGCGATGCTGCTGCACGTCTTGCTGTGCGTCGCCACCTGCCTACCTCTGAGCGTGCGCACTTCAGCCAGTACAAGAGTGCTCAGACCTTGTACGACGCTGTAGTTGCGCGCTACTCCTCCCCTGCCACTGCTGCACTGAGCCGCCTCATGCTACCGTACCTCTTCCCTGACCTTGCTGCCTTTCCCACAGTCGCTGACCTCATTACGCACCTCCGCACTAGTGACACTCGCTACCGCGCTGCGCTTCCTGCTGAGTTCTGCGCCAAGAACCCCCCCCCCATGTACATCACCCTCTACTACATAGTCACCCGGCTCCCTGACTCCCTTCGCGTAGTCAGGGACCACTTCCTCTCAGTTTGCCCCACCACTCTCACCGTTGACCTCCTCGAGAAGGCCCTCCTAGCAGCAGAAAAGAGCATAGTAGCTGTAGGAGCCTCTCGTGGTGACCCTCGCACCCCCATCTTTGAGGGGTGTTCCCCCTCCCCCCTTTTGCCCTCTGTTGCCTCTGCTGCTGCGGCCGACCTCGTTGGGCTTGAGTCGGTCGGTGCGGCGTCTACCCCTAGCGGGAGACGCCGCCCTGGCAAGGGCAAGGGGGGCAGGGGCACTGGAGGAGCTAGCGGGGGCGGTGGAGGCGGCGGTGGAGGCGGTGGAGGGGGTGGGGGTGGCGGTGGGGGTGGTGGCGGGGGTGGAGGTGTCGGTGGCGGCAGTGGAGGCGGAGGCGGCGGCGGCGGTGGCGGTGGGAGCGGAGGTGGCGGCGGTGGAGGAGGCGACGGTGGAGGAGGTGGAGCTGGTCGGGGTGGCGCTGCGCAGAGGGTCGGCTCCGGTGGTGGTCAGCGCCAGCAGCAGCAGCAGCAGCGCACTCGTGACATCCCCCCCCCTCAGCAGCTCCGTGAGTGGTACGCTGCACGCCAGCGGGGTGGGGGTACTGGTCCGTGCACCTACGTCCTACGCACCGGAGACCGCGCGGGTGAGCAGTGCTGGGGTGCGCACTCCACCCAGCGCTGCTTTGGCCGCCTGACGGACGCTTGGCGTCACCAGTTCCCTGAGGCCACTGAGATCCCCCGCTGGGGTGAGCTGTCTAGGGCGGGTGTAGCTGTCTTTGACCTTGACTTTGATGCTATTCTTGCTGCCATGTATACTGTGACTATTAGTGATGAGGGTGACTGTTACCGGTGTTTTCCGCCCGACCCGGGCATTGAGTCTGCTGCTCTAGGTACTGGTGAGGCTGCTGCTCTAGGTGCTAGCGAGGCTGCTGCTCTAGGTGCTCGTGCGTCTGCTCCCTCAGGTGCTGGTGAGTCTGCTCTCTCAGGTACTGCGTCGGCTTCGGCCTCCCACACCTTCACCCTTGACTCGGGGGCTTCTCGCTCCTTCTTTCGAGACCGCACCACACTCACGCCGCTTGGCCGGCCAGTTGCAGTCTCTCTGGCAGACCCCTCTGGGGGTCCTGTCCTTGCTCACTTCTCCACCGTCCTCCTGTGTCCGGCGGCCCCCTCTGGCACCCTGTCTGGTCTTTACCTCCCCTCGTTCTCTACGAACTTGGTGAGTGGTGCTGACCTACAGGATGCGGGGGTTCACCAGTTCACTCCTGCGAGTCAGCGGGTGACCCACTGCACGGACGCTCGGACAGGCCGACACCTGGCCAAGTTTACACGTCGGCCGGGGTCGAGCCTGTACACACTGACCACTGCGTCTCCTCCAGTCACTGCGTCTGGTCAGGTAGCTGCGTCGGGTCAGGTGTTTGCTGCAGCGTCCAGGTCTGGTCCTGAGTCTGCCCCCTGTTCGTGTCGCCTTCTGTCTCACGAGACTCTCCTCTGGCACCACCGCCTCGGTCACCCCTCCCTGCTTCGTCTCCAAGGCATGGCCTCCCGTGTCCTTGTCTCTGGTCTTCCCCGGTCCCTCCCTCCCCTTCCTCCGGGGCCTGGCCCTACCTGCGTCCCCTGTGTCGAGGGGCGGCAGCGGGCTGCCCCTCACTCCTCCCAGTTTCCTCCGACAGAGGCCCCGCTGCAGACGCTTCACATGGACGTGTGGGGCCCGGCCCGCGTCCGTGGACAGGGTCACGAGCGCTACTTCCTGCTGGTGGTTGACGACTACTCGCGTTACACCACAGTCTTCCCCTTGCGCAGCAAGGGTGATGTCACTGAGGTGTTGATCGACTGGATCCGCGCAGCTCGTCTCCAGCTCAGGCAGAGCTTCGGCTCGGACTTTCCTGTTCTGCGTCTGCACTCTGACAGAGGTGGAGAGTTCTCCTCTGGCCTTCTGCGAGCCTACTGTCGTGCACGAGGCATCCGCCAGACCTTCACGCTTCCGGACTCTCCACAGCAAAATGGGATTGCTGAGCGCCGCATTGGCATGGTCATGGACGTCGCCCGTACGTCCATGATGCATGCGGCTGCCCCCCATTTTCTGTGGCCGTTTGCGGTTCGGTACGCGGCGCATCAGATCAACCTTCAGCCCAGGGTCTCCATGCCGGAGACCTCCCCAGCTTTGCTGTGGACGGGGAAGGTTGGCGATGCGTCTGCGTTCCGTGTCTGGGGATCTCGGGCGTTTGTCCGCGACTTGTCTGCGGACAAGCTGTCCCCTCGTGCTGCTCCTTGCGTCTTCCTTGGCTTCCCCCCTGACGCCCCAGGGTGGCAGTTCTACCACCCCACCTCTCGCCGTGTTCTGTCCTCCCAGGACGTCACGTTTGACGAGTCGGTCCCCTACTACCGCCTCTTCCCCTACCGCACTCCGTCCCTCCCCCCGCCACCGCTCTTCCTTGTGCCAGGTCCCCCCCCGGTAGACCCCCTCCCCTCTCAGGGTCCTGCCCCTTCAGGTGTGTCCCAGGTAGACGCAGTCGAGCCTGTCGAGGTTACTGGTGACTCTGGTGCTGCTGAGGGTGCTGAGCCTGGGGGTGCTGACTCTGGGGGTGCTGAGCGTGTGGGTGCTACGCCTGGGGGTGCTGAGCCTGAGGGTGCTACTACTGGGGGTGCTGAGCCTGGGGGTGCTGAGCCTGGGGGTGCTACTGCTGGGGGTGCTGAGCCTGGGGGTGCTACGCCTGGAGGTGCTGAGCCTGGGGGTGCGGAGCCTGAGGGAGCTGGGCCTGCTCGTGTGGCGTCTGGCGGTGCTGAGCCTGGAGGTTCTCCGGGTGCTTCGTCTCGGCGGGAGCCACTCTCTCCACAGGAGCTGCGCGAGTGGTTTGCCCGGCGCTGGAGGCGTGCTGCTGGAGCTGGAGGTTCTTCGGCTGCTGAGGGTGCTGGTGCCGCGGGTCCCGGAGGTGCTCGTACTGGGAGTACTGGAGCTGCTGGGCCTGCGGGTACGACTGGAGCTGGAGCTGCTGAGGGTGTTGACGCTGAGGCTACTGTTGTCGGTCCTGGAGGCGGTCCTGCTGGGGGTGCTACTGGTGCTGCTAGAGGTACTGGAGCTGGAAGTGCTGCTGGCGCTGGTGCTGCCGCTGGGGGTACTGGTGCTGTCCCTGCTGTGTCTGGAGTCGCCGCGCGGCCTCGGCCGTACTTCGTTCCGCTCCTTCAGCAGGTTCTTGGTCTCCCGCCTTCTACTGGTCCTCCTCCTCCCTTAGAGTGTCCACAGCATGTCCCGTCACAGTTACAGTTACAGCCGGCCTCCCCACTGCCCGCTCCTTCTCCCTACACTGGTCCTACTGGAGGTCTTACTGAGCGTCGTGAGCCTGCGTCTCGCCCTGCGTCGCCTGTCCGTGCTGCTCGCACTAGTGGTCGTGGTTCGCGTCAGCGTCCTCCTCCTGTCCCTGGCACGCACCGGATGTCTCTGCGTCCGTCCACTGCTCCTCTGCGTGCCCCTTTGCCTTCTCCTCCTGAGTCCTCTCTTCCTGCTCTTCCTGACCCGGAGTCGGACTCCCTTCGTGCTGCCAGTCCGACTGTCACGCGTCTCCTTGCTACTGTTGTCACTGACCCTTCCTTTGAGTCCACTACTGCGTCTGCCCTAGTTGCTGAGCTCGTCGACTTTGCTGCTCGCTGTCGTCTAGACTACGCTGCTAGTCTTGTTGCTGAGTCTGAGTCTGTCTGTCCTCCGTCCGTCGGGGGTGAGTGTGCCCTTGGCACGGACGTCCTTGAGGACAAGCAGGAGGAGTTCCAGTGTCTGGCTGCTGCTTCACCTCATCTCGTGTCCGTACTGCTTACCCCTGAGGGAGACCCGGATGCACTTGACATCCCGACTCCGCGCTCTTACGCGGAGGCGATAGAGGGTTCCTACTCCTCTCAGTGGCAGGCAGCTATGGACGCAGAGATGGCTTCCTGGAAGTCCACAGGCACCTACGTTGACGAGGTTCCCCCGCCTGGGGCGAACATCGTCAGTGGCATGTGGATTTTCAGGGTGAAGCGGCCGCCGGGTTCTCCGCCTGTCTTCAAGGCGCGTTACGTGGCTCGTGGCTTCAGTCAGCGGCAGGGAGTTGACTACTTTCAGACCTTCTCTCCCACCCCGAAGATGACCACTCTTCGGGTACTGCTGCACATAGCTGCTCACCGCGACTACGAGCTGCACTCTCTTGACTTCAGCACTGCTTTCTTGCAGGGCAGCCAGCACGAGGAGATCTGGCTGCGTCGCCCACCTGGCTTCACTGGGTCCTTTCCTCCTGGCACCCAGTGGAGCCTCCGGCGGCCAGTCTACGGTCTCCGCCAGGCACCGCGTGAGTGGCACAACACACTGAGGACTACACTTGCGGCTCTTGGGTTTGCTCCCTCTACTGCTGACCCGTCGCTGTTTCTGCGCACCGACACTTCTTTGCCGCCGTTCTACATCCTCGTGTACGTCGACGACTTGGTCTTTGCCACAGCTGACACTGCTGGACTCGCCCACGTGAAGTCCGAGCTGCAGAAGAGACACACGTGCACAGACCTGGGTGAACTGCGCAGCTACCTTGGCTTGCAGATCACCCGGGACAGAGCACGCCGCACCATTACCCTGACTCAGTCACACATGGTGCAGCAGGTTCTTCAGCGCTTCGGCTTCACGTACTCCTCGCCTCAGGCCACTCCTCTGCCTACTCGCCACTCGCTCTCAGCTCTGCCTTCGGATGAGTCCGTAGAGTCGAGTGGCCCGTACCCAGAGCTTGTTGGCTGCCTCATGTACCTGATGACCTGCACACGACCTGACCTCGCATACCCTCTTAGCATTCTCGCACGCTATGTTGCTCCTGGGAGACACAGACCGGAGCACATGGCTGCAGCGAAGAGGGTGTTGCGTTACTTGTGCAGTACGTCGGGCATGGGGCTTGTGCTTGGAGGGCAGAGTCCAGTGGTCCTCACTGGGCACGCAGACGCTTCTTGGGCTGACGACCAGGCTACGCAGCGGTCGTCACAGGGTTACACCTTCAGCCTTGGTTCCGGCTCTGTTTCGTGGCGGGCTACCCGCTCGTCTTCTGTTCTCGGCTCCAGTTGTGAGGCTGAGATCTACGCCGGGGCCATGGCTGTACAGGAGCTTCGCTGGCTCACCTACCTGCTCAGTGACCTCGGAGAGCCGCCTCGTTCTCCTCCAGTGCTGTACGTAGACAACAAGGCCATGCTGGCCTTGTGTCGAGAGCAGAGACTGGAGCACAGAACGAAGCACATTGCTCTCCGCTACTTCCTTGCTCGTGAGCTACAGCAGCGTGGTCAGCTACGGCTTGCGTACGTGGCCTCTGAGGCCAACACTGCTGATATCTTCACCAAGGCACTTCCGCCTTGTGATCATCAGCGCTTCTGTACTCAGCTGGGTCTTGTGCCTACCTTGCCTCACTTGCTCACCCCTTGACCTTGCTTGTACTGTTGCATATATATATATACACCTGCTCTTGCTTGTCTAGCCTTATATATATATGCAATCCTGCATGTGAACTGGCCTTGTGGCCTTGAACTTGTGCTCGGAATGTGTGGTGACTTTGTGATCCACCCTGAGCTTGTTTTGCTTTGCTTGACTGGTCTTGTGACCCCTTGTTCTCCCCCACTTTGCCTATGGGGGTGTGTCAGATTTATATGACATAGCTACTGTAGGCTATAGTGGGGTAGCACATATGGGGTACAGTTTTCTAGGGTTTGCTTTTGTACCCAACTTTCCTTTAGTCTTTCCATTCCTTGTTTCTTTTCATTGGGTTTTTTTTCGACATGCCAATATGTTTTGGGTTTCGAGGAAGTCATGCAGCGCATGCAACCAAAATATCGTGGTCTTCGTTGAAATCATTCAGCACGAAATTGGCCAATGATGGTGCCCTCACGAGCTGATGTGCCATATTGCTAGGAGATGAAGGTTCCTGGAACATGGCGACATATAAAATTCAGGGGACCAAAAAGGCTGTTCGGCAGGCATTTTGAACCCGTTAGCTTCGCCAGCCATGCGCTTATCTCGAGCCATGATAACCTGTCAACAAGTTATCAAGGAAGGTTCACGGATGGTCGATTTACTGTTGTCATCCGGGCTGATGCGCCAACCGAACTAAGCCTACGAGTGAAATGGGTGGAATCATGAATGTCAGTCACGTCTTTCTGATTCCGTCCCTTAGGGTCAGTCACGGCTGGTCAGCCCAAAAAAATCCTGCCGAGGTTACGATTCCGTCCGAACCAAACGGAATCATGTTGGCGTGTCGAGCACCCACCATTTCGGACGGAATCATGGAAGTAGGAAAGTGGGGAGCAGATTCGTCCCAAGCTAACGTAGTGTCCGATGCCATCCCATCGCCATTTCCCGTTCCACGCAGATTTGAAGTGGAATGGCAATGGGATTGGTAGCTAGGGGTAACCACAAACAGATCCGAATAAGGGACATTCATGCCCTCCTTTACACCACATTTGGCGTCAAATCTGCCCTTCCGAACACACCTCTGCCCACATTTCACGTTTTTTACCCTACGGTCATTTTTTTAAGCACCCGGTCAGGCAGTCGCATATTCGTGCCAAAAATTCGTGCCAGGAGATTGGAAGGTGGGGAGGGTGGTTCCTGATTCCATTGCCACCATTCCCCTTTCTGGCGGGAAATTTCGCGAGGTGGCCAGACCCCCAAAACGTATTTGGCAGGTTCCTCCCCCGTTTCCTGATTCCACGCCATATATATATGGCACCATTTGATAGCATTTAGGCAATGGAGTTCGGTGGCAACACTCTGGCCCGAATTGGCTCTAGGATTTCCGAACCTGGGTCACTAGAGACAATGTGCAACTGGATTTGGGTTAGGTCGTGGAACATCTGGAAACTGACCGGTACAAACCAAGGCACCGTTCAGAACTCGGTGTGGTGACACTTTTCATAGGGATTCGCGAGAGACTTCGCTATTGGTTCTGCGACTTCGCCATTGTGCGGAAACCAGTTGGAACATTTGGTCGTTTGCATTTCGTTCAGGTGATGCGAACGATCGGAATTGCCCCGTTCGGAACTCAGATGTACAGTAGCCGTGCGATTGCCATGGCGAACTAGTACAGTGTACGGCGACGTCGCAGAATTCTCCCCAAGTACATCAAATGTTCGAAGTCCCGAAGCCGTTAGTATGCCCTGCACAGCCAAGCGTGAAAGCGAGAGAGTGGAGAAGTGACATCGTGCGAATTGACTGCTTGAGTGGCCCTACTGCAACTGCATATTTCTGAACGATGCTCGGCACACTGACCTGCCCCGTTGTGGTTGTGCAACACGAAAGGTTGCATGTGGTGTTTGTATATAGGCGAAGATATGATTGTAACGTGTGCGACATTGCGAGAATGTACAGTAACGCTCGAGAAAAAAAAAAAAAAACGGGCCAAACGTTTACGTTCGGACCAGGCTAGTTCCGAACCGGTATGGACCAAACCGCACGACGGTGCGGAACTCGGGGGCTTCGTACAGAGCTTGACTGGAGATTCCTAGATGTTCCACGCCCTTACAGTGTTGACAGCCGTTCAAACATCCAACGCTTAACAGTACAAATTGTGTTGAAACCTAATAAAAGAAGCAAAATCATATAGATGCTACTCACAAAAGTCCGATGAAGTCTGATGCGACATAAGGAGCTTATATATTTCTTTACTAGAGCGCATTTCTTAGAACACCTACAGACGTTCAATTTACAATACAGAATATTGTTGTTCATTGCACGTGGTATATTGAGTGAGGACACTTGAACATGGTTTCTTAGGGTTGATCGCATACATGAGCAACAGGCGAACTCAATCATGTTTAACCCGGACAGTTTCGAACACTTGTGTCATGAACTGAATGAATGGCTCCTGAGGGCATACAGAGGGGGTATAACTAGCATCTCATACCCTCTATATTGAAACCCAACCTAGCCTACAAAGTACAAATGCAAACATTACATGTATACATTGACACACCCCCTAGGATAGGTTAGGAGCAGTGCATAGAAAATGAGTGACATCTTAGAGCGGCATCACTGATCCAGCCTTTGAGGCAAGGGGCCATAAGGCCAGTCAGCAATAACAACAAGGTATATGAGGTACAACTCGGGGCGGTACTATTAGCCCAGCCTTCGAGACACAGGGCTGTCGAACTAAATTTGTTATAGTTTCATATGTGTTAGTCTAGGTGTGACATGTTTCTGCTAGTACCGTTAGTGTTTGGTAAATCTATGCTTGTACTTCTCATTTCTAGTTCATAACTTCCCATGGTATAGAGCATCGATTGATCCTATGGGCCCACCACCTCGTGTCTCGCCCGATCCCGTAGCGCCCCGTCACCCTTAGCGCCCCATTGCCCGAAGCACCCCGTCGCGCGTAGTGCCCGTTTAGGTCGCCCTCCTGTCGCCTCCATGTCCCCTCCCCGTCGCCTCCCCGTAGCCTCCCCGTCGCCTCGTCTTCGCCTCCCCGTCGCCTCCCTGTCGCGTCCCCTCCCCGTTGCCTCCCCGTCACGTCCCCTCCCCGTCGCCTTCCCATCGCATCCCCGTCGCATCCCCTCCCCGTCGCGTCCCCTCCCCGTCGCCTCCCCGTCGCGTCCCCTCCCCGTCGCCTCCCCGTCGCTTCCCCTCCCCGTCTCCTCCCCGTCGTGTCCCCTCCCCGTCACCTTCCCCTCGCCTCCCCTTCCCCTCCCTGTCGCCTTCCCGTCGCCTCCCCGCCACCTCCCGTCGCCTTCCCGTCACGTCCCCCTTCCCGTCGCCTCCTCGTCGCGTCCCCTCCCTGTCACCTCTCCGTCGCCTCCCCGTCGCGTCCCCTCCTCATCGCCTCTCCGTCGCATCCCCTCCTCGTCGCCTCCCCATCGCGTCCCCTCCCCGTCACCTCCCCGTCGCCTTCCCATCGCCTCCCCTTCCCCTCCCCGTCGCCTTCCCATCGCCTCCACCTCCCGTCGCCTTCCCGTCACGGCTCCCTTTCCCGTCGCGTCCCCTCCCTGTCACCTTCAAGCCGGCGGTATTTCGAGACTGGGAAGAAGCGAGCTAAATGTCGAAGTGTAAGTAGGCTCTGATGCCCAAGTGTGAGAGGATCAAGACTCCACTTCAACATATTATAATGAACCTGGGTACCGAGGCTCTAGGAATAGAGCCTTTCCGAATTTGGTAGAGTCATTCGGCAAATAGGTACGCACACGCTAGGTCACGCGAGATAATTCTAGAAACTAGTAAAATCCGGTGCACGCAATCCTATTCGGTGAATATAACCAAATTAAGACAAAGAAAAGTAAACGAATAGGAAAACGAGCATAGAAAATGCCTTAAGAAAATAGAAATACGCTAAAATAGGGTAGAACGGACGACGTACTCTCACACCCGCAGCCGAAGCGTCTGGAGGCAAACTCGCCACCACGGTCAGAGTGTAGACGAATCACACGACAGTTGTGATGGGCGCAGGCGGCCACCAGCTACGTCATAAGAGTGTCAGGTGCGTCGGCCTTGGTGTAGCTGCAAGGGAAACACCGTGGTGTAGCGAGATTGGTTGTCAACAACAACCAGGAAATAGCTCTCCTGGCGTGGCCCTGACACAAGGGCTGGGCCCCACACGTCCATGTGCAAAGTCTGAAAGGGAGCAGTGTTACGTGGAAACAAGGAGGAGTGAGGGGCGGCGTGATACTGGCCCTCGATGCAGGGAGTGCAAGGTGGCACGGAAGAGGGAGGGAGCGGTGCGAGGGACACTGGGGGACCTGAGACGAGATGGTGTTGCACCATGTGATAGAGACGCAGGAAGGAGGGGTGACCTAGATGGTGGTGCCACAGGAGCGACGAGTGAGTGAGCGACCGACACGAGCACGACACAGCTTCCTGACATGACCCAGTGACCTGGGGAGACTTAGTTCGCAGCGAGAAAAGACCTCGCATGGTCTCAGTGAAATTTGGCAAGAGGCCCAGTGGTAGTGTTTGTACTGGCCGCAAACCGCTCGTGTCCAGCAAACGTAGTGGTGATACCAAGGTCCTGAAGACATCCAACACCTACCAAGTTCCTGGAGAACGAGGGGATGTGCAGACTTGTACGGGATCCAGAAGGGACTGTTGGACACGGGAGAGCAGTAGTGCTACGAGCGACTACTGGTCCTGAGGTGGGGTCGGCCAAAGTGACTGGGACTAGTGCTGGAAGAGGCATAAGGCGAGCGTGGTCGCGGAAGAAACACCGAGATGCGCCAGAGTCGAGTGTGAAGGAGAGCGACGCGTCAGCAGTGGCTGCACTTGTGCAAGTAACGGTAGAGGATCCTACACTAGAGACATCTAGATATTATAGTCAAGGCACACACGAATAGAGATTCAGAAGAATTATAGTCAGTAGCATACATCACATGAGCAGAAAATAAAGCATCATAAATCGCAGACATATCCATAGTAAAGATGGGCAGCTCACGACGAAGCAATGCAGACCAGTCCAGCACCCGTGTCGCCAGGCCGTAGCGGGCGCAGTAGAGGTCGAAGAGGCGGCTGAAGCACCGCGCAACTGAGTTGTCACCATGGCCGCAGAACCGGCCGGCACGTGGTCCAGTCTAGATCATGTGCTGGCAGGGTTACAGTCTCGGGGTTGCGGCCAATGCTCCTGGGCCGACAGAGCCCCACTGCTACTTCTGAAACTGCGGCGGACCCATGGCTGAAACACTTGCACATGCTGTTGCTGCTGCTGCCCACCGAGACGAGCATCACCTTTAGTCGCACCACCAGACCCTACACTTCCTCCAGCGTCAACACCTCCAGACGACCCGGTACATTCACCACCTCCACCGCCTCCGCCCCCTCCACCCTTCTTTTGGCTCTTGCGGTACTGCTGCTGGCCGGAGGCAGCAGCTACTGCAACCTACGTCGTGGCAGTAGACTCTGCAACAGATGCCGAGATGGCAGGGCTAGCAAGAAGGGAGGGGGCACACCTCTCCAAGATGGGGGAGGGCACAGTACCAGATGAGGCGGCAATGGCGCGGAGAGTAGAATCGATCTCAGTCGTTCATATGATTTTTCATACCAGTCCCTATAGCTAATCTGAATTTTCAGATAGCGAGTTTGTTTCGTCTGAAACCGACAAACTGCGCCACTAGGCCATAGGACCACAGTTACAGTTCTCTGCTGCCTGTATCTGCATGCGTAATGAATTCTCCCTGTCTCGTAGCATCCTTGCTGTCGAATCTCTTCACCGCTAGCCCTGATTCTGAGTCATATGCTACCAGGGCTTTGTCGTCTAGCTGGTTGTCGGCGCCGATGCCAGCTTTTGCACGGCAAGGCGCTGTCATTCTGTGCCAGCGCGGACATGGGAGGACGTGACGCGTAGTGGGGTGTGGTACCTGTCTCACATCCCACGGCGCACATCAAGATGACGCGGGACGTGGCGTGGCAAGGGTTTCATGCAACAGGGTGGGGGAGGAATCAAAGCAGTCTGCCTCATCTTTCTTGCTCGTTCCCTCTTGCTTAACTCTCAACCAGCCGAGTATCAACCCGTTCTTGTCGCGCCAGATTCGTTCCTCTCTCACCCTAATGTAGCCCTGACGGCCTTTCCCACTGCCGAACCGCTCGCCTCATATGGTGATGGTACAGCATCGTTGCCCGGGGTTGAGGCATCCCAAATATCGGCGTTAGATTTCCTCACGCGGTGCATGCCCGTAACTACATGCATGCCTCACTCCGTTGGTGAAAGGAACCACCATGCAGCATCTGTAACAACCACTTCCACACTCCAAGCTAATCCCATGTTGCCTGGCAGGACTTCAAATAAGACCAGTTACAAGCAGCGGACGCTCAACTTTGCTCGTCCTAGCGGTCCTACAGAGCCAGCACCATCGCAAAATAAACGCCCAGTGGCACGGGATCCCGCTGATGACAAAAAAGAGGACGATGTTGGCAGGCCATTGATTCGTGAGGAGTTGTAGCTGAAATGTAAAGAGGAGTGGCATCGATTATTTCCGTGGCTCGTTATCTCCGAGACGAAGAACGGGCGACCCTGCATGCGCTGTAGCATCTGTCAGATTTATATGACATAGCTACTGTAGGCTAGAGTGGGGTAGCACATATGGGGTACAGTTTTCTAGGGTTTGCTTCTTGTACCCAACTTTCACTTAGTCATTCCCATTCCTGTTTTTCTTGATTCACATGGTATAGAGCGGGTTCCTACATGGGACCGTTCCTTCCTAAGGGCCCACCATAAGAAATTTTTTTTTTTTAGCTGCCCGCGCACATTGCGCCCTGCCCTAAATTTTTTTTTTTTTAGCGGCCCCTACGCTGCCTCTACGCGGCCCCTACGCCGCCTCCCACGCGCCCCCTATGCGGCCCCTGGCGGCGCCCTGACGAGGCCCCTGCCGGCGCCCTATCGCGGCCCCTGACGCGCCCCCCTGGTGGCGCCCTGACGCGGCCCCTGGCGGCGCCTGACGCGGCCCTGACGCGGCCTGACGCGGCCCCTGGCGGCGCCCTGACGCAGCCCCTGCCGCGGCCCTGACGCGGCCCTGCCGCGGCCCCTGACGCGGCCCTGACGCGGCCTGCCGCGGCCCCTGCCGCGGCCCTGAAGCGGCCCCTGACGCGGCCCTGACGCGGCCCTGCCGCGGCCCCTGGCGGCGCCCTGACGCGGCCCCTGACGCGGCGCCCTGACGCGGCCCCTGCCGCGGCCCTGACGCGGCCCTGCCGCGGCCCCTGACGCGGTCCTGACGCGGCCTGCTGCGGCCCCTGCCGCGGCCCTGAAGCGGCCCCTGACGCGGCCCTGAAGCGGCTCTGCCGCGGCCCTGACGCGGCCCTGACGCGGCCCCTGACGCGGCCCCTGCCGCGGCCCCTTACGCGGCCCTGACGCGGTCCTGCCGCGGCCCCTGGCGGCGCCCTGACGCGGCCCCTGACGCGGCGCCCTGACGCGACCCTGCCGCGGCCCCTGACGCGGCCCCTGCCGCGGCTCCTGACGCGGCCCCTGACGCGGCCCCTGTCGCGGCCCCTGACGCGGCCCCGCCTCCTCTCAGCGGCTCCGCCGCCTCCTCTAAGCGGCCCCGCCGCCTCCTCTCAGCGGCCCCGCCGCCTCCTCCCAGCGGCCCCGGACGCCGCCCTCTCAGCGGCCCCGCCAAGCCGCCCAGCAGCCGAGCCGCCGAGCCGCCCAGCAGCCGAGCCGCCCAGCAGCAGAGCCGCCGAGCCGCCCAGCAGCCGAGTCGCTGAGACGCCCAGCAGCCGAGCCGCCGAGCCGCCCAGCAGCCGAGCCGCCCAGCAGCCGAGTCGCCGAGCCGCCCTGCAGCCGAGCCGCCCGAGCCGCCCTGTCCGGTAAGAGCAGCGCCTCTCTCACAGCACTGCCCTCACCCCACTGTTTGCACTGCTAGTCTACTACTGTCATGGCTACCCCTAGTGTCCTCGCTTTTGACGCTGAGGGTCGGGCCATTGACTTTGACGTCTGGATAGATGACCTGCAGCTTTTCTTACAGTGCGATAGGGCAGACGGCCTCTCCCTCTTTGACCTCACTTCTGGTGCCTCTCCTGCTCCCGCCACTGATGCTGACGCAACTGTTCGCTCCCAGTGGGCCACGCGCGATGCTGCTGCACGTCTTGCTGTGCGTCGCCACCTGCCTACCTCTGAGCGTGCGCACTTTAGCCAGTACAAGAGTGCTCAGACCTTGTACGACGCTGTAGTTGCACGCTACTCCTCCCCTGCCACTGCTGCACTGAGCCGCCTCATGCTACCGTACCTCTTCCCTGACCTTGCTGCCTTTCCCACAGTCGCTGACCTCATCACGCACCTCCGCACTAGTGACACTCGCTACCGCGCTGCGCTTCCTGCTGAGTTCTGCGCCAAGAACCCCCCCCCCATGTACATCACCCTCTACTACATCGTCACCCGTCTCCCTGACTCCCTTCGCGTAGTCAGGGACCACTTCCTCTCGGTTTGTCCCACCACTCTCACCGTTGACCTCCTCGAGAAGGCCCTCCTAGCAGCAGAAAAGAGCATAGTCGCTGTAGGAGCCTCTCGTGGTGACCCTCGCACCCCCATCTTTGAGGGGTGTTCCCCCTCCCCTCTTTTGCCCTCTGTTGCCTCTGCTGCTGCAGCCGACCTCGCTGGTTTGGAGTCGGTTGGGGCAGCGTCTACCCCTAGCGGGAGACGCCGCCCTGGCAGGGGCAAGGGGGGCAGGGGCGCTGGAGGAGCTAGCGGGGGCGGTGGAGGCGGCGGTGGAGGTGGTGGAGGAGGTGGTGGTGGCGGTGGGAGTGGTGGCGGGGGTGGAGGTGTAGGTGGCGGCAGTGGAGGCGCAGGAGGCAGCGGCGGTGGCGGAGGGAGCGGAGGTGGCGGCGGTGGAGGAGGAGGCGGCGGAGGAGGTGGAGCTGGTCGGGGTGGCGCTGCGCAGAGGGTCAGCTCCGGTGGTGGTCAGCGCCAGCAGCAGCAGCAGCAGCAGCAGCAGCGCACTCGTGACGTCCCCTCCCCTCAGCAGCTCCGTGAGTGGTACACTGCACGCCAGAGGGGTGGGGGTGCTGGTCCGTGCACCTACGTCCTGCGCACCGGCGACCGCGCGGGTGAGTAGTGCGGGGGTGCGCACTCCACCCAGCGCTGCTTTGGCCGCCTCACGGACGCTTGGCGTCACCAGTTTCCTGAGGCCACTGAGATCCCCCGCTGGGGTGAGCTGTCTAGGGCGGGTGTAGCTGTCTTTGACCTTGACTTTGATGCTATTCTTGCTGCCGTGTATACTGTGACTATTAGTGATGAGGGTGACTGTTACCGGTGTTTTCCGCCCGACCCGGGCATTGAGACTGCTGCTCTAGGTACTGGTGAGGCTGCTGCTCTAGGTGCTAGCGAGGCTGCTGCTCTAGGTGCGTCTACTCCCTCAGGTGCTGGTGAGTCTGCTCTCTCAGGTTCTGCGTCGGCTTCGGCCTCCCACACCTTCACACTTGACTCGGGGGCTTCTCGCTCCTTCTTTCGAGACCGCACCACACTCACGCCGCTTGGCCGGCCAGTTGCGGTCTCCCTGGCAGACCCCTCTGGGGGTCCTGTCCTTGCTCACTTCTCCACTGTCCTCCCGTGTCCGGCGGCCCCCTCTGGCACCCTGTCTGGTCTCTACCTCCCCTCGTTCTCTACGAACTTGGTGAGTGGTGCTGACCTACAGGATGCGGGGGTTCACCAGTTCACTCCTGCGAGTCAGCGGGTGACCCACTGCACGGACGCTCGGACAGGCCGCCACCTGGCCACGTTTACACGTCGGCCAGGGTCGAGCCTGTACACACTGACCACTGCGTCTCCTCCAGTCCCTGCATCTGGTCAGGTAGCTGCGTCGGGTCAGGTGTTTGCTGCAGCGTCCAGGTCTGGTCCTGAGTCTGCCCCCTGCTCGTGTCGCCTCCTGTCTCACGAGACTCTCCTCTGGCACCACCGCCTTGGCCACCCCTCCCTGCTTCGTCTCCGGAGCATGGCCTCCCGTGTCCTTGTCTCTGGTCTTCCCCGGTCCCTCCCTCCCCTTCCTCCGGGGCCTGGCCCTACCTGCGTCCCCTGTGTCGAGGGACGGCAGCGGGCTACCCCTCACTCCTCCCAGTTTCCTCCGACAGAGGCCCCGCTGCAGACGCTTCACATGGACGTGTGGGGCCCGGCCCGCGTCCGTGGACAGGGTCACGAGCGCTACTTCCTGCTGGTGGTTGACGACTACTCGCGTTACACCACAGTCTTCCCCTTGCGCAGCAAGGGTGATGTCACTGAGGTGTTGATCGACTGGATCCGCGCAGCTCGTCTCCAGCTCAGGCGGAGCTTTGGCTCGGACTTTCCTATTCTGCGTCTGCACTCTGACAGAGGCGGAGAGTTCTCCTCTGGCCTTCTGCGAGCCTACTGTCGTGCACGAGGCATCCGCCAGACCTTCACGCTTCCGGACTCTCCACAGCAAAATGGGATTGCTGAGCGCCGCATTGGCATGGTCATGGACGTCGCCCGTACGTCCATGATGCATGCGGCTGCCCCCCATTTTCTGTGGCCGTTTGCGGTTCGGTACGCGGCGCATCAGATCAACCTTCAGCCCAGGGTCTCCATGCGGGAGACCTCCCCAGCTTTGCTGTGGACGGGGAAGGTTGGCGATGCGTCTGCGTTCCGTGTCTGGGGATCTCGGGCGTTTGTCCGCGACTTGTCTGCGGACAAGCTGTCCCCTCGTGCTGCTCCTTGCGTCTTCCTGGGTTTCCCCCCTGACGCCCCAGGGTGGCAGTTCTACCACCCCACCTCTCGCCGTGTTCTGTCCTCCCAGGACGTCACGTTCGACGAGTCGGTCCCCTACTACCGCCTCTTCCCCTACCGCACTCCGTCCCTCCCCCCGCCACCGCTCTTCCTTGTACCAGGTCCCCCACCGGTAGACCCCCTCCCCCCTCAGGGTCCTGCCCCTTCAGGTGTGTCCCAGGTAGACGCTGTTGAGCCTGTCGAGGTCGCTGGTGACTCTGGTGCTGATGGGGGTGCTGAGCCTGGGGGTGCTGAGTCTGGGGGTACTACGACTGGGGGTGCTGAGCCTGGGGGTACTACGCCTGGAGGTGCTGAGCCTGGGGGTGCTGCGTCTGGGGGTGCTGAGCCTGGGGGTACTACGCCTGGAGGTGCTGAGCCTGGGGGTGCTACGCCTGGTGGTGCTGTGCCTGGCGGTTCACCGGGTGCTCCCTCTCGCCGAGAGCCACTCTCTCCCCAGGAGCTGCGTGAGTGGTTTGCCCGGCGCTGGAGGCGAGCTGCTGGAGCTGCTGGAGCTGGAGGTGCTGCGGGTACTGGAGGTTCTGTTGCTTCTGAGGGAGCTGGTGCCACGGGTCCCGGAGGTGCTCGTACTGGGAGTTCTGGAGCTGCTGGACCTGCGGGTACTTCTGGAGCTGGAGTAACTGCGGGTGTTGGCGCGGAGGCTACTGCTGTCGGTCCTGGAGGCAGTCCTGCTGGGGGTACTACTGGTGCTGCTGGGGGTTCTGGAGCTGGAGCTGCTACTGGTGCTGGTGCTGCCCCTGCGGGTGCTGGTGCTGTCCCTCCTGTGTCTGGAGTCGCCGCGCGGCCTCGGCCGTACTTCGTTCCGCTCCTTCAGCAGGTTCTTGGTCTCCCGCCTTCTACTGGTCCTCCTCCTCCTCCCTTAGAGTGTCCACAGCCTGTCCCGTCGCAGTTACAGTTACAGCCGGCCTCCCCACTGCCTGCTCCGTCTCCCTACACTGGTCCTACTGGAGGTCTTGCTGAGCGTCGTGAGCCTGCGTCTCGCCCTGCGTCGCCTGTCCGTGCTGCTCGCACTAGTGGTCGCGGTTCGCGTCAGCGTCCTCCTCCTGTCCCTGGCACGCACCGGATGTCTCTGCGTCCGTCCACTGCTCCTCTGCGTGCCCCTTTGCCTTCTCCTCCTGAGTCTTCTCTTCCTACTCTTGCCGACCCGGAGTCGGACTCTCTTCGCGCTGCCAGTCCTACTGTCACGCGTCTCCTTGCTACGGTTGTCACTGACCCTTCCTTTGTGTCCACTGCTGCGTCTGCTCTAGTTGCTGAGCTCGTCGACTTTGCTGCTCGCTGTCGCCTAGACTACGTCGCCAGTCTTGTTGCTGAGTCTGAGTCTGTCTGTCCTCCGTCCGTCGGGGGTGAGTGTGCCCTTGGCACGGACGTCCTTGAGGACAGGCAGGAGGAGTTCCAGTGCTTGGCCGCTGCTTCACCTCATCTCGTGTCCGTACTGCTTACCCCTGAGGGAGACCCGGATGCACTTGACATCCCGACTCCGCGCTCTTACGCGGAGGCGATAGAGGGTCCCTACTCCTCTCAGTGGCAGGCAGCTATGGACGCAGAGATGGCTTCCTGGAAGTCCACAGGCACCTACGTTGACGCTGTTCCCCCTCCTGGGGCGAACATCGTCAGTGGCATGTGGATTTTCAGGGTGAAGCGACCGCCGGGTTCTCCGCCTGTCTTCAAGGCGCGTTACGTGGCTCGTGGCTTCAGTCAGCGGCAGGGAGTTGACTACTTTCAGACCTTCTCTCCCACCCCGAAGATGACCACTCTTCGGGTACTGCTGCACGTAGCTGCTCACCATGACTACGAGCTACACTCTCTTGACTTCAGCACTGCTTTCTTGCAGGGCAGCCTGCACGAGGAGATCTGGCTGCGTCGCCCACCTGGCTTCACTGGGTCTTTTCCTCCTGGCACCCAGTGGAGCCTACGGCGGCCAGTCTACGGTCTCCGCCAGGCACCGCGTGAGTGGCACGACACACTGAGGACTACACTTGCGGCTCTTGGGTTTGCTCCCTCTACTGCCGACCCGTCGCTGTTTCTGCGCACCGACACTTCTTTGCCGCCGTTCTACATCCTCGTGTACGTCGACGACTTGGTCTTTGCCACAGCTGACACTGCTGGACTAGCCCACGTGAAGTCCGAGCTGCAGAAGAGACACACGTGCACTGACCTGGGTGAACTGCGCAGCTACCTTGGCTTGCAGATCACTCGGGACAGAGCACGCCGCACCATTACCCTGACTCAGTCACACATGGTGCAGCAGGTCCTTCAGCGCTTCGGCTTCACGTACTCCTCGCCTCAGGCCACTCCTCTGCCTACTCGCCACTCGCTCTCAGCTCTGCCTTCGGATGAGTCCGTAGAGTCGAGTGGCCCGTACCCAGAGCTTGTTGGCTGCCTCATGTACCTGATGACCTGCACACGACCTGACCTTGCATACCCTCTTAGCATTCTTGCACGCTATGTTGCTCCTGGGAGACACAGACCGGAGCACATGGCTGCAGCGAAGAGGGTGTTGCGCTACTTGTGCAGTACGTCGGGCATGGGGCTTGTGCTTGGAGGGCAGAGTCCAGTGGTCCTTACTGGGCACGCAGACGCTTCTTGGGCTGACGACCAGGCTACGCAGCGGTCGTCGCAGGGTTACACCTTCAGCCTTGGTTCCGGCTCTGTTTCGTGGCGGGCTACTCGCTCGTCTTCTGTTCTCGGCTCCAGTTGTGAGGCTGAGATCTACGCAGGAGCCATGGCTGCACAGGAGCTTCGCTGGCTCACCTACCTGCTGACTGACCTCGGAGAGTTGCCTCGTTCTCCTCCAGTGCTGTACGTAGACAACAAGGCCATGCTGGCCTTGTGTCGGGAGCAGCGACTGGAGCACAGAACGAAGCACATTGCTCTCCGCTACTTTCTTGCTCGTGAGCTGCAGCAGCGTGGTCAGCTGCGTCTTGCGTACGTGGCCTCTGAGGCCAACACTGCTGATATCTTCACCAAGGCACTTGCGCCTTGTGACCATCAGCGCTTCTGTACTCAGCTGGGCCTTGTGCCTACCTTGCCTCACTTGCTCACCTCTTGATCTTGCTTGTACTGTTACATATATATATACCTGCTCTTGTTTGTCTAGCCTTTTTTATATATATGTGTACTCCTGCTTGTGAACTGGCCTTGTGGCCTTGAACTTGTGCTCGGAATGTGTGGTGACTTTGTGATCCACCCTGAGCTTGTTTTTTGCTTTGCTTTGCTTGACTGGTCTTGTGACCCCTTGTTCTCCCCCACTTTGCCTATGGGGGTGTGTCAGATTTATATGACATAGCTACTGTAGGCTAGAGTGGGGTAGCACATATGGGGTACAGTTTTCTAGGGTTTGCTTCTTGTACCCAACTTTCACTTAGTCATTCCCATTCCTGTTTTTCTTGATTCACAACATCTGCATGGTGTTTGGGGACCCGCTCTACAAGTACGGTTGCTACGGTGAGGGCGGCATCGACATCCAAAAACAGACGATGCGCAAGCATCACCACAACCTCAAGCATGAGGCGGCGGTGTTGAGGAAAGAACAACGCGAATGTAAAAAAAAAAGAGGGCAGAAATCCATCGTGGACTTCAACAAGGGGGATGAAGAAGCGCATTGCTCGTTTGATGGCGATTGCTTTGTTTATTTTGCAAGTCTGACGCCCAGATTGTGCTGTTCGTGGCCTTGGTACAGTTCCTGGCTGAGCAGGGCACGCCGGACATGCCCCTGAAAGAGAACGGGACATACTACTGCGAGTAAGTACAAATATTGTGCCTCAACTTGGCATCCAGCTGGATGAAAGCACCAACAGAAGGCGAGGGAAGCATATGCTCGTCTATATGACGTTCATACGTGACAACATCCCTGTCACCGAGTTCTACGGCTTGCTCACCATCGTGCAATGTAACGCCGTCTCGCTGCAAGGCGTACTGCTGACGCATATGGAGACTATGGGCATCGACCTCCAGCGCATATGCGGTATTAGCACAGATTGCGCCACCATCATGAATGGCATGCACACCGGGTTGGTCGCGCGCCTAAAAGCGAAGATCCCGCATCTTGTTTTCTTCCCACTTTGTCGAGCACAGGTGAGTGTTTGCTGGTGTTTATATATGTATATATACATTTTTTTTTTTTCGACACGAGCTAATATGTCTACATTTGTTATGAGGAAGGCACTGGCCGCTAAGGGTGTTGCCCTCGCTTATCCGGACCTCCAGATTGTCGACAAGGTGGTCTGGTCGGTGGCGGACAATCTCGGCCGGTCCATAGTCGTCCACGCGCGATTACAGTGAATCTCGAGGCTGCACGCCCGAGGCTACCAGAGGCGTTCGATCCGAGCGCAAAAGGAACGGACGTAAGGAGATTCATCGCGACCCTCGAAATATATTTCGAGGCTGTTGGCTGTACGATCTCGACACACGACGCGATGCGGATTCGGCTCACGGCCACATTGTTGCGAGGCCCGGCACTTGAATGGATCTACAGTAGCAGCGAAATCAGAGGCAAGGGTTCATGGGCGCAATTTCGGGCAGCCTTCATCAAACGTTTCGAGCCGATAAATTCGTCCTACATGGCATGGCAGCAGATTCATCGTCTCAGACAATTCGGCAGTGTAGCGCAGTACACGCAGAAGATGGAAAATCTCTACAACAAGATCAACGACCTGACCGAAGGCGAAAAAAATCAGGCGTACACCGAGGGACTAAAAAACGAAGTCCGCTGACAGGTGATCGCAGCGAACTACAGTAACTACCGCGACATGGTCTGCACAGCAGAAATGTTCGATGCGTTGACCAGGGGTCAACACGAAACACGACGCAACATGCCGAACTGGAATTTCGGCACGGAGCGATCGGCACCCCGCACAATTGCCGACCCAATGGATATCGACAAGATCAAAGCGAAGTAGCGGCCGGCAAAATTCGAAACGTGCGAATTTTGCGGCACAGCCGGACATCGATTCTTGGCGTGTTGGAAAACGAAGAAGGCATGTGCGGAGCTGCAGGGCAAGACCCCCGAAGTAAAAAAACGAGAATCGACAGTTGCCTCGGATCAACATTGCGATCGGGAAAAGATCCAGAAAAAGGGGAAAAGGCGACGATGTGGCGACTTCGGAGCGGGCGAGAAAAGGAGAAAATGATGGCGCGGATTTAAAACGTCATGACCGGACGACACCAGGGGAAATCGTCAAGACGAAGGGAGACTCCGCGAAAAAAGACTCTGCACCGACCGGGAAACTCCAGCCGAATACCCTCGAAAATAAAAATCCGTTAAAGTTATCCTATAAAGGCTTCGGGGAAGGTTCCAGGCCCATGAGAAGCTGAATCGGCCTCAAATAGATCCTTCTAACCCCACTCAGGTGAAAACTGATGTTGAGTCTCCAGCTTCGAGGGTAGGACCTATGGATGATATATTTGATGTACCATATGATCCTATAAGACCATCTACGGCTACTCAGAGCGGCAACAACCACTACTCCTCGAGGTGGTCTGCAATGGGCGACGTCTCAATGCCCTGGTGGACAGTGGTGCGTCCCACTCGGTGTGCGACCGCGGGACGTTGGAGAAGATTGGAGAGTCCTCGGAGGAGACTCTGTTTACAACAGCGATGGTGGACGGTACGAAGCTTCCCATCTACTGCGAGTCAACACTGCAGCTGCACATAGGTGAGTAGAGGTGGAAGCCGACGTTGCCGATCACGAACATCAAAGGATTATATTTCATCTTGGGGCGTGATTTCCTGAAGCGGTTCAACCCCGGGATAGACTGGGTCAACCGAAAGGCGAGCCTCTACAACAATAGGAAACGTGTGGAGCTGCGAAGCTGGACGGATACAGGGGATGTTCATGAGACGACACTTGCACGGTTCGAACGGACGGTGAACGAGAGTAACACGGGTTACTTTGCACTGGTGATGGCAGCAGCAGAGGAGGAGGAGAAGTCGAACTCAGAGCTACCTGCAGTAGTACAGGAGGTGTTAGAGGAGTACACAAACATTATGCTGGATGACCTGCCTGCAGGAGTGCCTCCAGCCCGAACCAACGAAGACGAGGTCGTGGAGGAATCAGGTGCGAAACCCGTCTCACGAGCACCATACCACCTTAGTCCATGGAGCAGCTACAGAAAGCACTGACTACTGCCCCGGTACTCATCCTACCAGATCCAGACAGAGATTACGTGGTGGAAGCAGACGCTAGTGACCAGGCAGTCGGAGCAGTACTGATGCAGGATCACGGACGCGGTTTGCAGCCCATCGACTACCTCAGTAAGAAGCTACACGGAGCAGAACCGAATTACCCAATCCATGATAAGGAAGCCTTAGCGATAGTCACAGCCTTCGAGGCATGGAGTTGTTACCTGGAGGGAGTCAAGACCATGGTCTACACTGACCACTGCAGTCTCAAATACTTCAAGTCGCAGCCTACGCTCTCACGACGACAGGTGCGGTGGATGGACTTCCTGAAAACACACTTCCATTATGACACCATTTACAAACCCGGGCTACACAACGAGGCCAATGCACTGAGCCGCCCAGGATATGTAGCTTGCATCCTGGTCGACGGGATGAACCCTCTGCTCAAGGGTCTATTCCAACATGCGTACTCCGTGGACGCAGAGATCGCTACAGCACAGAAACAGAAGATGTTACAGTTGGAGAAAGACTTAGCGGTAAAAAAAGGTTCAGGAAAAAAATGGGTACCGAACTATGCCCCGCTCTGACGGATCTTACTAGAGGAGTTTCACGAAGTAGCATAAGCGGGACATTTTGGGAGTAACAAGACGTTAGCGGAAATAGCAAATTATTACTACTGGCCCCAGATGGCAGCACACGTGCAGCAGCTCGTCACCTCATGCGACACGTGCCAGCGGATGAAGAGTAGCAAGCAAAAAAAAGCAGGGTTACTTCAGCCTCTACCCGTAGCCATGGCAAGTCGTTAGCCTCGACTTTATTACTGGGCTTCCTTCGACCTCACGAGGGCATGATGTTATACTCACGGTGATCGATTAGTTCTCTAAAATGGGACATTTTATCCCGACCAACGCCACGGCTACTGCTGAAGCAACTTCTCGCCTCTTCTTCGGCCACATCATCACCATCCACGGCATCCCCCCTACACTCATCTCGGACAGGGACTCAGAGTTCACTAGTAAGTTCTGGAAGGAAATCATGAGTTTGTTGGGGACAAAGCTTGCGATGTCTTCAGCATACCACCCTCAGACTGACGGACAGGCTGAGCGACTCAATCAGGTGGTTAAACAGTTACTGCGCACAGCTTGCAAAGACGACATCGGCCACTGGGATCTACAGTTACCGATGCTTGAGTTCGCTTACAGCAGCGCTTCACACGCGGCCACAAGGAAATCTCCTTTCTTCGTGTGTTACGGACGGGAATCATTTACACCACAACAGCCAACCACACCGGCACACGTCCAAGCCGCACATGACTTCGTCACCACCATGCAGCAGTTATGGGAGAAGACTCAGCAATGTCTCACCACGATGCAGAACTCCCAGAAGCAGTATGCTGATTGACAGCGACGAGATCACTCGGTAACAGACGGAGATCACGTGCTTCTTGACACACGCAACTTGGACTTATCCCATCTTTCGTCCAAACCCCGCCCTCGCTTCTGTATTCCTTTTCGCGTTAAGACCATGGTGACACCAGTTCATTCCGCTTGCGCTTACCATCTACGTGGAAGTTTCACAACGCTTTCCATGTTCAGCTACTAAAGCCCTACAAGGACCCCACCCGACAGTTCACAGGACGAAAGCTACCGCCACCACCACCTGTTCTCGTACAGGATGAACCAGAGTACGAGGTGGAACGAGTTCTCACTCATCGACGCCGGCGCGGCACCACACTCGAGTTCCTGATACGGTGGAAGGTATATGACCCGTCGGAGGACAGTTGGGTTGCAGAAGCTGATCTGGGCAACACACGTCGTGCTCTCAATGATGATCTTGTCAAGCAGGGTGTTTCTCACGCCACCAAGCTTTGAGGGGGGGACGTGTGAGAGTACGACAACTCTTCCTACTCAGATATACCTTATTATGCTTTATCTTGCTTAGCCTTATTTTATTATGCATGCCTTTGCTTGTTCTCCTTAGAATCGTTGCTTTACTAAATTTATTATAGTAATAGTACCGTTCTAGGTTGCGTGCACCGAATTCTAGGCTTTTCGGCTGCCACCGAATTGCTTCTACCAATTTCGGGAAGGACCCGTTCGGGATGCTTCGCGACCCATGGAACCTTCTAGTAACACCCGGGTTAGTGGCCTTGCGTCGAAACTATATATAGCCTCGTGTTGTACCCAGGTGATCATAATCTATTTTCTGAACCACTTCTTCGATCCTCACGGAAACCGGAACACCCGGACACCCTGCAAGGTGCGTTGAGCCTGCGGACACATACAAATCATTTGCCTGCTTCGTTATGTGCGTTTCTTGTTGTATGCATTCTCGCGACTCGACTACAAGCTACCCGAACCTCCTTCATCTCTGGATTGCTGTTGCCATGCTCCCACTTAGCACCGTGGAGTGCGAGCACGGCTTCTCACGGCAGAACGTGATCAAGACTTTGCTTCGTGGGAACATGTGCGATGCCAAGCTCGACGAGTTGATTACCATCTTGCTCCTGAGCTATGACTTGGAGTGGCCTGACTTAGTGTTGGGGTGCCACGCCTCCAAGAAGCGCAGGCCTGCCAAATATGTTTTGACGCCGTCCAGGGAGAGACAGAGAAAGCGCTCGAAGAAGAGATCCGCTGCACTCGCAGCATCAGGAGTAGCAGTAGCAGCAGCAGAGGCTGCAGCTCGAGAAGCAGTAGAAGCAGCCAGATTGGACGCTGGCTTAGGCCCCTGGCTTAGTCGTAAAGGCAAAGGAAAAGCTATTTTGTCATTGTCACATAGCGAGGATAGCACTGATGAAGAAAGTGGCAGTGGCAATGACTAGACTCTTTTGTGTATAGTTTGGTGTGTTTGTATGTTGCATGGACTCTAGTCTAAACTAGACCGGGAAAATTATTTCATCTGTTTTTTCAGACTGCTCTGAAATTTTATGTTAGAATAGGTAGGAAGGAGTAATGAATTAGGTCAAGGGAGGGGTACAAGATAAGTGTCGAGAGAATTGTTGTACCCCCTAAGGCCAAACACACTATAGCTAAGATGAATGTAAACACATAGGTTTTGACACACCCCCATAGGTGAAGTGGGGGATAGCCAGAGCAAGCAATGGTCAAAAGACCAGTCAAGAGAAGAAGCAAAGCAAAGCAAGGCTCAGGTTGGATCTCAAGATCACCACGCAGTCCGAGCACAAGCAAGTGGCCACAAGGCCAGTTCACATGCAGTTTAATTATAGCACAAGCAGTACAATGATCACAATCTAGCAAGTGCAAACATGCAGGTATAGATATATATCAGAGTACAGCAAGGACAAGGCAAGATCAAGACACAAGCTGGTGAGGCAGAGTGGGCACAAGACCAAGAGCAGCACGGAAACGCTGATTACCAGACTTGAGGGCCTTGGTGAAGACATCAGCAGTGTTGGCCTGTGAGGCCACGTACGAAAGGCGAAGCTGACCACGCTGCTGCAACTCTCGTGTGACAAAGTAACAAAGAGCAATGTGCTTCGTTCTGTGCTCCAGTCTCTGGTCCTGACACAAGGCAATCATGGCCTTGTTGTCGACGTACAGAACTGGAGGAGAACGAGCCCGCTTACCCAAGTCGGTCAGCAGGTAGGTCAGCCAGCGTAGCTCGTGTGCATCCATAGCCCCAGCGTAGATCACGGCCTCACAGCTGGAACTAAGTACATAAGACGAGCGAGTGGACCTCCACGAGACAGAACCAGTGCCGAGGCTGAAACTGTAACCCTGTGTCCACACCGCCTCCTGCTGCTCCCATCTCGCTTGTTCCTGCCCCCTTCCCTGCCCGTTCTTTATCCCCCTCTCTTGCTGCGTTATCTCCCATATCACCTCCCAGGGACCTACCTATTTCCTTCCTATCTGGTGCTGCCAGGGGAATGGACTTGGGAAGTTGCTGAAGCAAGTGGCAGCGGAAGGCCTTGAAGCTTGAGAGCCACTTTTCCCTGGGTGCTAGGTACCCAGTGGAAGCAGCAGATGCAGGGAGCCGTCGAGTCGGACCAGCGTGAACTGCATGCGATCAGCATACCCTCTATACCCACTTCTCTCTCACTTATCCCCCCCCCCCCTCCCCTGACTGCTACTCTCTCTCTCCTCCTCATCACTGTCACTCTCATTCTCTCCTCATCGCTCCCGCTCTCCCTCTCCTCCTAGTCACTCGCTCTCTCTCTTTCCTCCTCATCACTGCTATCGCCCACATGGTCCCACTTGGAGTTGTCGACGCGGCAACTAGTAGCAGCAGACGGTGCACTCACATCACCACCCATGGCTACGAACACAGTCGCAGTAGTAGAAGTGAGCCGTGCTTTAACGAGGCGCTCCTGAAACGAGAACATAATTTACTAGGAGGGCACGTGCGAGCTTGAGGGGATTATTTAGTCTTCTAAAATAATACGGATGCTGGTTGCGTTGGGTGATGCGCGAGTTGAAGCGGAGCCTGATGGCGGCAGCATCGGACGCTGCTGACGTGGCACGCTCGCCACGATTGCTGATTGGATATATTGACAAAACAAGTACACACACTTCCTCACCCGCCCTGCATCGTTGCTCTGGATGGGAAAACTATCGTAATACCATGTTATAGGGGACATCTTATCAGATAATTATATATATAAAAAAGATATTATCACCATGTTAAAAATATAAGACCCCGAGTCTAAACACATACACATATTATCATAACATTTGAAATCCAGCTTGTGATCTGAAATGTACTATCTTCCAAGCCAGCTCACTCTTAGACGCGACTGTTTTACGTAGGCCAATTTTGCTAGGTTTTGCGCGATTGTGCAACACACACGACTCCCAAGGACGTAATGATGTGCTGATCGCACGGAAATACGCACCACCAGCGAAAAAATCCTCGCATACTTCCCTCGAATACTAGTGCGAGGGAGGCATGTGTACCAGGAGCCCGACAAGAGCCTGACATTGTCGGTACATATAAGTATTTTGAAATCCTAAAATTAGGAACTGAATGCTCGTCAAACCGTGTGCGATGCGAAGGCAACGCGTGAATCCGTTGCGAACGGGCTGTTGGGTTAAGTAAAATAGCTTATGCAATTCAGTAGTTCGATAGTAATCACTATAGTATTATCATAGTACTATCATAGGTGGATGTTAATTTAGCATGTCGCGAATAGTCTCGTGACTATTCGTGTGACACACCGCTTCATAGAGTCGATTCGATATTCAGCACGGTTAGTGAACAGGTACATCACCAAATAGGTACTTTGCTATACTATATATTTCTTGTATTTTCTTATAATGATATATTATTGTTCCCACAATTTATTAGCACAAGAATTCAAGACTTCTGCTGCATTATTTCACAAGGACTAAACTCTCAAAGATCCTAAGGTTGTTTCTCAGCCCAACATGGTATGAGAGATAGAGGGATTACGCTTTCCTAGAACACAGTTTATCATCTTCTGTATCAGACCCGTAATTCTCATCTAAAGACTTACATGGCTTCTGGCAACAACGGCAAGTCCCACTTTCAAAGTGGAGGTGGTGGTCTCAACAGCCCTCAGCACCACCACTACCTGGTTCAGGTGTAACCTTTGCCACCCCTGCTCCAACAGCTGCATCTGCAACTGGACCAAGAGGTGCTGGAGGATCTTCCCCGTCCTTCACGCTCAACCCCGACAAAGATGGCTCAGGAACTGGATCACCTCCAGTAGCCATTGATCTTGCGATTCAGCAAAAAATCATGAGCTTAATGTCAATGTACCTTGGAACAGCACCACAGGCACCACATTGGAGAATATGGGGACGACACCCATGATTGTCTATGTCAGAATTAGATAATAACATTCTGACACACCCCCATAGCCAAAGTGGGGTGTAATCAGCACAATGAGCAGGAGTTCACAATAATAAGCAAAGCTAGAGGTAAGCACAGCGGGCAAGTGAGGAGGAGGAGGAACTGTGGAAGGAGAGAAGATGGGAGGCAACGACTGAAGCTGCAGAGGCACGGGCACAGGAGCGGCTGACTCAGTGGCTACCGAAGCAAGGGCGACGGACTACTGGAGTGACTGGCTCCGCGGCTAAGACGAGCGGCAGGAGCAACGGACCCACTGGTGACTGGTGCAACAGGCTCACTGGCTACCGAAGCAAGGGCGACGGACTACAGGCGCTGCAGGCAACACGACAGCTACCTCCACACAACCTCCTCCAACTGACCCACACCCTTGACACACACCCCCTGCTGAACCCCTAACTCCACTCCCATGTCACCCCCCTAGCGCCATTCCTCTCAGCTCCCACACCTCCACCCCCCTCAGCAGCAGCTGCAGCAGTGGGAGACGAACAAGGAAGTGGGGAGAGGGAAGGGGAGTACCCACACCACGGAACCCCATGCTCGCCACCCCACACCCCCCACCATCGCGGAACGCACGGCGGCATGGGAGGAATGGGTAGCACGGGGGGGGTGGGGGGGGGGGAGGTGGGGACGGTACAGGAGGGGCCGCGCGCCTCTCCTCAGGGCGCCAAAACGGACGGGCAGGGGGGCGCGTGCGGCTCCCCAGGGCGCCGCGACGGACGGGCGGGGGGCGCGCGCGGCTCCCTAGGGCGCCGCGACAAGAAGGGCGGGGGCCGCGCGTGCTCCCCAGGGCACCGCGACGAGCAGGGCGGGAGCCGCGCGTGGGTCCCCAAGGCCGCGCGACGGGCAGACGGGCCGCGCGCGGCCTGCAGGCCCGCGCACGGCCTGCAGGGCGAAGCGACGGGAAGGGCGGGGGGCTGCGCGCGGGTCCCCCACGGCAGGAAACCGCTGCGCGCCTCGGGGCGCACGGCGGGCAGGAAACCGCCGCGCGCCCCGAGCGCACGGCGGCAGGAAGAAGGCGTCGCACGCCACGGGGCGTGCAACAGACAGAGTAGCAGCGAAAGCAGTTAGGTGGTGGGCCCACCCACAGGATCGACCCAAGGGGGTCGACCTGCTTTGAAACCATGTCAGAATTAGCAGTAGAAACAAGAATGAAGAAAGGAGAGGTTTCACTAGCAGTAGTTGGGATACATATAGCAAACCCTAACTGGGTTGTACCCGCTATAGAGCACCCCACTACAGGCTAGATAATAACATTATGACAGTCTATGGGTTATCTTACGCACAATTTCTTACCGTGTACCCCTTGGTGTACCTGCACAACGGCAACAATAGCAATAGGATGCAGATGGAGGACTGGGAGTCAGAGACCCAGCAATTTACCAGACACAGATGCTGAACATCTTGAATTTTCAAACTTAAAAGCCTTTCGACTGGAAATTCTTCTTCGCCTGGAGTTTCGAGTTTGAGCTCATGATGGAAGCAGGACAGATTTGGGAGTACTTCACAAAAGAGGCACTGTATCCCGTTAACGGAACACCAGAAGAACAGCGCGGTTTCGGTTCTCTGTCGATTATGGCGTTCACGATCCTTCTTCGTAAACTGTCACCAATAGAACAACAAAGCATCAGAATTTATAAGGAGTTCGAGAATTCAGCAAAGTTAGCATGGAAACATATGAAGCGGCTATATCGGGCAACAGACAACGCCACACGGAGCAGACTTATGTCACAGTTAACCAACGTACAGATGAAGGTAGGAGAGCATGCACTACAATACATCAACAGATGCAGACGAGATCAGTTCGTACGAAGCGGGGGCAACTTCTTTGAGTCCATGTTCGTGACATTTTGTTATTGCTGGACTTGAACCTCAATGGCGTCAGACGTGTTCGCTTCTTCATACTCAAAGCAATCTTTCAGAGATGCACCTCTGCGCAACTCTTCTTGCCGAACAACAAGACATGGACATGTACGACAGCAAGAGCAGCAAGGAGGTCAATCAGATCGCCTTCATGACACAAGGCAAGACAGATCCTCAGAAGCAGCAACTACAAAAATACTTTAATCAACAGTAGCAGCAGCAACAGCGACAACAGCAGCAGCAGGACTACGTACCACCGTTTTGTCATCACTGCAAAATGTCAGGACATTCATGGGATCACTGTCCTCAGATTAAAACAGTCAACTCTGATGCTTACCGTGCAGCTCCGCCACAGGTCGCCGCCGCCGTGCACAAGTCAAACCACAGACTGCATCAGCATCAACGAAAGGAAAACCCGTTCAAGCCTGGATGAAGTACAGCAGCCGATCCAGACAACGCTTCAACTTAATCCTCGAGACGCTGACGACGCCGCAAATGCATGGTATGGTCCCAATGTCTGGCTCCTTGACAGCTGATATGCGTAACACATGCGTACGTCAGATATCAACAACGGCTTCTTCGTTGAACACGAGACTCGACTGCAGCAAGAAGTAACGGTTATGGTCGCAAATAATTAGACATTACGGACTCGGCGTCAAGGTACCGTTCTACTTCAGTCGCCGGAGACAAATACGGTCATTCAACTCTCTCACGTCCTCGTTGTGCCTGGTCTTGGCTGCAACCTTCTCAGTGTTATTCAACTCATGGGACGAGGAGTACACCTGGAGTGTGACAGCGAAAACAGAGAAATCAGGTTATATTCTTCAAAGGGTGGATTCTACATGGCAAACACAGTACAGCAAGGAGGGGTGTTCGTACTTTACAACGAACGAGATGGGACTTCAGCGGATAGCGACAGAAATATCGTTTTTGGATCCTGGACGGACTATCATCCTAAGGAGCTCAACACTGAACCTGATCATCTCGGATTCTTGCCAGAAGACGTCACACCGATGACATCCGAAGCTGGAACACCAGGAACTTTATGGGCAGCAGCAGAATCAATGAGTATCAGTGGGGAAGCAGAACAGATATAGAATCCATCCATACCTTCGACATCTTCACACTCGACTGGTCCTCTCGTCAATGTTAGTTCTGCTATTCGGCGTGATACCATCAAAACAGAGTCACATCGGAATCCTGCGAATTTCAACCCCCTTTATGCCAACTTCGAGCTGTATCGGCGATATGCAGGACATGCAACATCAGAGGACATTTGGCGTAAGTGGTTAGGTCATCCTAGCGGCTCGACAACTTATAACACAATTTGAGCAGGAGTACTCGGCAAAGATACCTTGCTGTTTGTTGATGGCAAGGAGCTTCGTCGAACTCGATACATCTGCACACTATGTCCTGAAGCAGATCCACCACGGCAGCCGTTCCCGTCCCATCACAATCCTAGCGCACCCGCATACAAACCACTTGAAACACGTTTACAGCGACATCATAATTATTCCACTGCAAGAAGGGCGACCGGATCTGAACTACGCAATTAACTTCGCTGATGCCGCAACCCGTTGTACCTGGCATGCGCTTATCTTGTCGCGCGACCTCGCCTACGAAGCCTTTGTCGCATGGCTTCGTGCAGGTGAACGAGAGAGCGACCTAAAGCTGAAAAGTTTCCAGAAAGATGATGCTCTGGAGTATGTCTCAAAGCGTCTCAATGACTACATAGCTGAACGCGGAATCAAGAAACTACAGTCGCTACCTTACCAACATCAGCAGTAGGGTGTGGCAGAAAGGATGAACAGGACGGTGCAGACCTTATGCGCAAACTTCTCATGCAAGCACGATTGCCAGCGCACCACTGTCTATTTGCGACGGACCACGCTTTGCTGCTGCACAACCTCCTGTCAGCCCACTCCCTGCCAAACAACTCCTCCCCTTGTCATCCCACTCCCTGTCAACCCTGAATGGACAGGAAAGTTGGGCAGTACCAAAATGTTGTGAGTCTTCGGGTGTATGGTACAGTATTGGCCGCCAAACACACTTGCAGGGAGATTTTCACAGAGGGCGAAATGGGGTGTTCATTTGGGTATCGAATAACAATTTGGAAAAATTGGGATGTCGAAGATCGAGTGGCTGTTCCGGCACGTGACGTACTGTTTTACGAACGCCTTGGCAAGTATAGCGCGCCAACAACGAAGACTCGACGTCAGGATTTTTTTGAGTCCGCACCTCCGCAACAGAAGCCGACGAAGCAGATGTGCTAGAGGAAGCTGTCTCTGGTGCGTCAGCAGCTGCCGGTGCCGCATCTTATTGCTCAGTTCCGATCGAGATCGACGAGGAAGATTCACACAATGACGTCAACGCCGAGGTCTATTACGATCTTGCTGATAACCGAGCGACTACACGCTACCTGTTGCGTCTAATGAAAGCGAACGTTTGGGACCTGGTTATAACCTCGAACGTGAAGCTGGAGAAAAAGATGCTATTGCCGAGACAGAGACACAGTCTCGCTATCGATAGACTGGTTTACATATACCGGGTCTTGCAGTCGCTGTACAGAATTGTACCGTCCCTAACGAACTAGGGACCTTACTGAAGGGACCTTACAGAGAGAAATGGCGCGAAGCACTAAAGGGACCTTACAGAGAGAAATGGCGCGAAGCCATGGACAGGGAGCTGAAAGCGCTGCATGACAACAATACATGGGATTCAATCCCAATTTTGACAATTCCTGGCCAGAACGTCCTATCCGGCAAATGGGTCTTTCGGATTAAAACAAATGCGGACGGAATGATCGAGCGTTTCAACCCGTTTGGTAGTTCGCGGGTTCGAGCAAAAGCAGAGCGTTGACTACGACGAGATGTCAGAATGTTATTGTTCTCTAGCCTGCAGTGGGGTACTCTATAGCGAGTACAACCCCTTAGGGTTTCCTATATGTATCCTGCTGCTTTCTAGTGAACACCCCCCTTTGCTTATTCTCTCTTGCCTAGCTAGGGCTTACCTAGCTAAGGCTCCTACTTGTGCTTACTATCTCAACACGAGACATTTGCTCCTGTCACTCCTCACACGTCAATCCGCATTCTACTCGCCTTCGCAGCTGTATTTGGTCTAAAGCTTTGACAGATAGATGTCTCGACAGCATTTCTCTACGCGCTTGTCGGTACGCTAATTCTCGTAGAGCAGCTGCGGTTCCGTCATCGGTCCTTCCTTGGTCTGCCGCCTCAACAAACCTCTTTACGGGATTAAGCAGGCACCCCGTGTCTGGCAGCAGCACCTTCATGAGCGTCTAATCTACTTCGGATTTCGTCAGCTTCCGCACGATCACGGCATGTATCGTCTTGACAGCGACGCTGCGTTCGTGCTTCTCGTCGTCTACGTCGACGATTTACTTTACATCGGCACCACTTCAGTGATTCTCTCTTACTTTGAAGGGGAGTTGCAGACCGATCTTACGCTGACGATCTTTGCCACCGTTACTCAGTACCTCGGTCTCAATATCACGGAGACGCCGACGGCTATTCATCTATCAGCTGAAAAATAAGCAGAAAAAACTTCACAAGCCGTTTCCTCTACCGTTGACTACGCCTTCAACTCCATTCGTTCTACCCAATCCGCCGACTCTGACGTCCTATCCGCTGCAGGTATCACGCGCTATAAACAGCTGCTCGGCAGCCTTCTCTTTCTGGTCACCTATCGCCCGAAATTGTCCTACTCTTCTAGCTCGCTCAATACCTTAAGCGACCTGAAGGGGAGAACCTAAGGGAGCTAGAAGCTGCAGTCTCCTACTTCGTATCTACCCCTACGGTCGGCCTAACTTATCACAAGTTGCCGCAATCGCCACATTCACTACCCGGCTATGTAGATGCAGATCACGAAGGTGATAATGCAAACGGACACTCACGCATGGGATTTATTTTCTGTCTTGAACTTGTTGGCACAATCTCCTGGTAGTCGTGCGAGCAGGAGCTGATTGCACTTTCGTCAGCAGAGGCAGGATTCATCGCTGCCTGCATCGCAACGAAGGAAGGTCTATACCTTCGCGAGTTACTCAATGAAGCGAATTTACTGGATGTGTCGCAATTTTCACTCTTATGCGACAATCAGTCTGCAATTCGCATCGCAAACAAGTCGGGCTTCGCAAACCGAACTAAGCACATCTCACTGCGTTTTCCGTTAAGGATGAAATCGAGCAAGGCAAGTTACAGCTCGCCAAAATTCCTACGAGCGAAATGGCCGCAGACTTCTTGACTGAGCGTTTACCTCGACCAAAGTTCCAGTAATGCATGTTGCTGACTGGACTCGGCCACGTCATCAACAACACCGAGAAATTCGAACTATTGAATTGAAGGGGAGTGTTGGATTAAATTAAATGACTGATGCAATTCAGTAGTTTGATAGTAATCACTACAGTACTATCATAGGTGAATGTTACTATAGCATGTGGCCCTTCCCAAGAGTTACAGGTAGTAGTGCGAATAGTCTCGCAACTATTCGCATGACACAGTAGAAGTACCGCTTCATAGAGTCGATTCGATATTCAGCCCGGTTAGTGAACATGTACATCACCGAATAGGTACTTTGCTATAGTATATATTTCTTGTATTTTCTTATTATTATCAATTCTTGTTCTCACAATCTACGAGCACAGGAATTCACGACTTTTGCTTTATTACTTCACAAGGATTTATCTCTAGAAGATCCTAACGGTTTTTCTCAGCCCAACACTGGCGACCCTCCCAAGGTAAGTGGCGGCACTTAGTGAAGTTTAACAATCCGCTAAGAGCAGGCTGATAGACCTGGGAAATATCAGATCCCGCTTGCTTGCTATGGTTGCTGCTACAATGCACTTGTATTGGGTGCAAATTCACTTTGCACGACATCCTGTCGTTCATTTGTACGATTATGCGTGTGCTGATTTACTTGCATGTGAATGGTGTGTTCGTGTATTTGTTTGCCTTTGTTGGGTACAAATTCACCTTGCATGATATCCTGCTGTCTGTTTGTACAAGTATGTGTGTGCGAATGCATTTGTGTGTGAATAGTATGTTCGTGTGCTTGTTTGCTTTCGCAATTTTCGCTTGATGCATTTGGAGGTCTTCGCGCAATGTGCACCTCGGCGTAACATTTTACGCGCTATGAACAGTGCAAGAAAAAGGACAAGCTCGCAAAGGAACCCAAGGTGGAAGCTTTGCGATTTGGTTTATTTGATTGCGCAGATCCAGTTATATCTAACTTGAAATGGTAATGTTACGTTTGGCTATCTATCGTGTAACGGGGCAGGCACTATAGGGGTATAATTAGGTGAAGGTTGGATGTTTTTTGTCTGTTTTTTGCATGCTAAAGGGCCAGGAGAAACCAACGGAACCAGCTTTTGTCTAGTTGCACTAGGACAAAATAGGTTCTATTTTCAGAACCTGAACCCTGTTGTTCCCGATATACATGGTGCCCCGGGTCCTCCTCCTCCTCCCCCTCCTCTAAGTCCGCTCTCCCCTCGCCCACCCTCCCTACCTCAATCCCCTGGTCCTGCTGCTGGCGCTGCAGCAGCTGCTGGGCCTCCTACCGTCGCGTTGTGTCTCTCTGCGCCTTCCTTGTGCTTGTAACGAAGTCTCCTCGCATTGTGACTTTATGGAGGGCTCAGCTTGCTTCCCTTGCAAGCGTCTTCGCTGCGATTGTGGAGGAGCTAGGGGTGGGTGGGCAGAGGAAGAATGGTAATTTGGCGTCGGTGCTGGTGCAGGTTTTGGGGACGAAGAAAGGAGAGGAGATGAAAGATGGGTTTGAAGCCCATGTGATGCCGCTGCTACCTGGTAGTGTAGAGGCACACAAAGACAGCGAGGGTGGAGGAGGGGAGGATAGGGAAAAGGGCGAAGTAGAAAGTGATGGGAGTAAATATAGGAATGTGGAGATGGAGGAGACAGGTGATGGTGGTGTGGTGCTGGCAGCAGTAAGGAGTGGAGGCAGGGGCTGGAGGGCCCTATGTGGGACAGGTATGTGGGCAGCATAGCTTGTCTTCTTGCGCGACGGGATGGGGCAAGAGTCTCCAGACCCGTTTCCAGCAGTAGCAGTGATCCCAATGGTTCTCTAAACTCACGCATCTCCAAGGCTTTCATCAAAAGCAGTATTCCCAAAGGCATGTTTGTGAGTGGTACTGACGCCACAAATTTCGCCCTTGTCGTTGCTAAAGTTCTCTCCAAGCCCAGATTCTCCGAGGAGGCTTGCCGTGTGTTCTTCACGGATGCTAATAACGTGTACAGAGTGAAGCTGGAGAATCCTGCGACGCCAGGAAGAAAATGGGCATGGGTGCAGAAAGAGAGAGGGAAGGTGGTGATGCAAAGAGCAGTGGAGCTGAGATTGGTGTGAGAGATACAGTGAAGGATGGCTGAGAGGCGGTGACCGTAACCAGAAACACGGTCGTGACTGTACTCACATGGAGGGTGAGCTGCATTCTTATGTGGGTCCAAACCTATGGCCCGAACCTGCAATCTTTGAATGTATGTTTAATCCGAACCTGCGTCAAAGCCAAATTCCGTCCCTCTGCCACCCATTCCGGAATCTCCCGAGCTTGCTGATTGGGTCTGGCACCATGCCGGAGCCCTTGGTTCGGCGTGGCTTTACTTGGGAGTGGGATGAGTTGCCTGTTGGCGATGAAGCTGCTATAAAGCTTGCTGATGACGTGCAAGGGAGGATTGTATATGAGAAAATCCTTGAAGAGGTGTATCGGGTCACTGTGGACTCGGAAATTCCAGCGATTGCCAGATCAACAGCATCGGCAGCAGCAACTACATAAAGCCGTCCAGTCATTTGCACGCTCGCAGACGTGGAGTTTCTGGTTGAATTCATGGCAGCAGACACAGAGCATTCTAGATGCACGTGGTGCTGTAAGTGCTACCTGAGGCATGCCACTGCCATCAACCACGTCGCCCTGCTTGCCTCCTTCACCTACCACCCCATCTCCACCCTCATCCATCGCTTCGTCTTCCTCTTCCCCCCCGACCAAACTAGGAAGGCCTATACGCTTCTTCGCATGTTCATGCCGTCAGGGTTTGAAGAGAGGGTGAACTGGAGGCATGTGAGAGGACGCTTGGAAGGTTCCGCGTAGAAAAATGAGATGGCGTTTTTTGTGCATGCTTGTATGATGATAGCGTGGACGTGGGCAAAAGAGGATGAGCCGAACCCAGGGTGGTTTGCTCAGCCTGCAGCGCAGGAGGGCGCGGAGCAGTGGAAGGGTGGGGTGGGCAAGTGGAAGCAGGTGGATAGTGAGATGTGGGAGGAGGTTCACACGTGGAGGCGCGCTGCCAAGGCTGCATGGCTGCGGGACAGGCGGAACTGGATGGGCGAGTTGCGGGATACACGTATGGGCAGCAGGAAAAGGACAAAATGTGGGAGTAGTGAGGAGGAAGAGGAGGGGGGAGAGGACCTGCATTGTGATACTGTCTAATGGCAAGCTCCTAAGGAACTGATCACGAATGACTAACACACGTCGGAACGTCCAAATGAGTTCAGGCAGCATGTTCCACAAGTTGGTACATTCTATGTGGCTTGAGAATGTCGAATACGAACTGCCTAGGGTCGAGGAATTTCCACCTCATATGAGCTCAATTTTGCGGAAGTTTTTGAGCCCATCCCAAATAGCCTTCCTCCAGACTGCGCAATCAGTCATACCATCCCCAAAGAGTTACGCATGTGCGTAGACTACTATGCACTGAACAAGATAATGGTGAAAAACAAATATCCCCTACCAGGGACAAATGATCTGTTTGATAAAATCCAAATCGCTCGGTGGTTTGGCGCATTAGAACATGCACACGGATATCACCAATTGCGCATCACTAGAGAAGATGTACCCAAAACGGCTTTTCGATCACCATTTGGTCATTATAAGTGGCGAATGCTGAGCTCTGGCCTGTCCAATGCTCCCTCCTCTTCTAAGAGAGCTACGAATGATGACTGTCGCGAGGCAAATTGTACAATTCGTTTTGGTCTATCTGGATGATATCTTGGTTTATCCCAAGATGGAAGAGGAGCACACGCAAGACCTTAAGCGGTTGTTATGGAAACCACGAGAGCATAAGTTCCATGCTGATTTGTGGAAATGTTATTTCTACAAACGCATCTTTGGAAAACAACATGCAATCATTTTTGTCAATTTTGGAAAATTACTCCACCATTGTTCCTCCATTGATGGCCCTGAAATGTAAGAGTAGTGCATGGCAATGGACACAGAAATGCCAAAAGGCATTCAACGAGGTCAAGCGTGTGAAAAGATAGAACGCGGAATGATTGCATTGAGTAGCATGAGGAGTACAAGTAGGAAACCCTAAAGTGTTGTACCCCATATGAACTACCCCACTACAGCCTACACTGACTATAGCATATAAGTTTGACACACCCCCATAGGCAAAGTGGGGGAGAACAAGAGGTCACAAGACCAGTCAAGAGAAGCAAAGCAAGCTCAGGGTGGATCACGAAGTCACCACGCATTCTGAGCACAAGCAAATGGCCACAAGGCCAGTTCACATGCAGAGTTATATAAAGACAAACAAACAATGCAGTGATCAAAACCTAGCAAGTGTAAGCATGCAGGTATATGTATAAAGATCACAGTACAAGCAAAGTCAAGAAGTAAGCAAGTGAGGCCCAGTGGGCACAAGGCCTAGAACAGTACAGAAACGCTGATGATCACAAGGCTGAAGTGCCTTGGTGAAGACATCAGCAGTGTTGGCCCGAGTGGCCACGTAAGCAAGACGAAGCTGACCACGCTGCTGCACTCTCGAGCAAGGAAGTAACGCAGAGCGATGTGCTTCGTTCTGTGCTCCAGTCAGTGCTCCTGACACAAGGCAATCATTGCCTTGTTGTCGACGTACAGCACTGGAGGAGAACGAGGCGACTCTCCCAGGTCGGTCAGCAGGTAGGTGAGCCGGCGTAACCCCTGTGCAGCCATGGCCCCTGCGTAGATCTCAGCCTCACAACTGGAGCTGAGAACAGAAGACGAACGGGTAGACCGCCACGAAATAGAGCCGGAGCCGAGGCTGAAAGTGTAACCCTGTGACGACCGCTGCGTAGCCAAGTCGTCAGCCCAGGAAGCGTCTGCGTGACCAGTGAGGACAACTCGAGCCCGTCCTCCAAGCACGAGCCCCATGCCCGCCGTACTGCACAAGTAGCGCAACACCTTCTTTGCGGCATCCATGTGCTCCTTCCGGTGTCTCCCAGGAGCAACATAGCGTGCGAGGATGCTAAGAGGGTATGCCAGGTCAGGTCGAGTGCAGGTCATCAGGTACATGAGGCAGCCCACAAGCTCTGGATACGGGCCATTCGGCTCTACGGACTCATCCGAAGGCAGAGCTGAGAGCGAGTGGCGAGTAGGCAGAGGAGTGGGCTGAGGCGAGGAGTACGTGAAGCTGAAGCGCTGAAGGACCTACTGCACCATGTGTGACTGAGTCAAAGTAATGGTGCGCTGTGCTCTGTCCCGGGTGATCCGCAAGCCAAGATAGCTGCGCAACTCACCCAAGTCTGTGCATGTGTGTCTCTTCTGCAGCTCCGACTTTTACGTGGGCGAGTCCCTCAGTGTCAGAAGTAGCAAAGACCAAGTCGTCGACGGTCGACGTACACGAGGACGTAGAACGGCGGCAGAGAGGTGTCGGTGCGTAGAAACAGCGACGGGCCAGCAGTGGAAGGAGCAAAGCCAAGAGCCGCAAGGGTCGTCCTCAGTGTGTCGTGCCACTCACGGGGCGCCTGGCGGAGACCATAGACTGGCCGCCGGAGACTCCACTGGGTACCAGCAGGAAACGACCCAGTGAAGCCAGGTGGGCGGCGCAGCCAGATCTCCTCATGCAGGCTGCCCTGTAGGAAAGCAGTGCTGAAGTCAAGAGAGTGCAGCTCGTAGTCACGCTGAGCAGCTACGTGCAGGAGAACCCGAAGAGTGGTCATCTTCGGGGTGGGGGAGAAGGTCTGGAAGAAGTCAACTCCCTCTCGCTGACTGAAGCCTCGTGCAACGTAACGCGCCTTGAAGACAGGAGGAGAACCCGGCGGCCGCTTCACCCTGAAAATCCACATGCCACTGGCGATGTTTGCCCCAGGCAGGGGAACCTCGTCGACGTAGGTGCCTGTGGACTTCCAGGAAGCCATCTCTGCGTCCATGGCTGTCTGCCACTGAGAGGAGTAGGGACCCTCTATCGCCTCTTCGTAAGAGCGCGGGGTCGGGATGTCTGGTGCATCCGGGTCTCCCTCAAGGGCAATCAGCATGGACACGAGATGAGGTAAAGCAGCGGCAAAGCACTCAAACTCCTCCTGTCTGTCCTCAAGGACGTCCGTGACAAGAGCACACTCACCCCCGACGGACGGAGGACAGACAGACTCAGACTCGCGGCGTAGTCTAGACGACAGGCGGCAGCAAAGTCAACAAGCTCAGCAACTAGAGCAGAAGCAGCAGTGGACTCGAACAAAGGGTCAGTGACAACAGTGGCCAGGAGACGCGTGACAGTAGGACTAGTGGCACGAAGGGAGTCAGACTCCGGGTCTGGACCGTCAGGAAGAGAGGACGCAGGAGGAGACGGCAAAGGGACACGCAGTGGAGCAGTGGAAGGACGAAGTGCCATCAGGTGTGTGCCGGGGACAGCAGGAGGACGCTGACGTGGAACACGATGACCAGTGTGGACAGCGCGAACAGGCGACGCAGGACGAGAGTCAGGCGACGCAAGACGAGACTCAGTCGACGCAGGACGAGACTCAGGCTCACGACGCTCCGTAAAACCTTTAGTCGGCCCAGAGTAAGGAGTAGGACCAGGCAGTGGAGAGGCTGGCTGTAACTGCGACTGCGACTGGTCAGGCGGTGGACTCAGTAAGGGAGGAGTAGGACCAGTAGAAGGCGGGAGACCAAGAACCTGCTGAAGGAGCGGAACGTAGTACGGCCTCGGCCGCGCAGCGCCTCCAGAAACAGCAGAGACAGCACCAGTACCCCCAGCTCCAGGGTCTCCAGCTCCAGCTCCCGCAGTACCACCAGCTCCAGCACCTCCAGCAGCTCCAGCTCCAGCAGCACCTCCAGCAGCACCTCCAGTAGCTTCAGCTCCAGCAGCACCTCCAGCGGCACCAGCTCCAGCGCCTCCAGCTCCAACCCCTGCAGTACCACCAGCTCCAGCAGCTCTAGTACCTCCAGTACGAGCACCTCCGGCAGCTCCAGCACCAGCAGGACCTCCAGCAGCTCCAGCTCCAGTAGTACCTCCAGCTCCAGCAGCTCCAGTACCTCCAGTACGAGCACCTCCGGGACCAGCGGCTCCAGCACCTCCAGCAGCAGTAGCAGCACCACCACTAGCTCCAGCAGCTCCAGAAACTCCACTACCTCCAGTACCACCAGTACGAGCACCTCCGGGACTAGCAGCTCCAGCACCTCGAGCAGCAGCAGCACCACCAGATCCAGCAGCTCCAGAAACTCCACTACCTCCAGCACCTCCAGCACTAGCAGCTCCAGGGCCTCCAGCTCCAGCAGCGCCACTCCGTAGGCTACAGCGCCGAGCGTACCACTCGCGCAACTGCTGTGGTGAGAGAGGCTCCCGCTGGCTAGACTGCTGGGGCGAGGCACCAGTGGGACCTCCAGGACTCGTAACTCCAGCAACTCCAGTACCTCCAGAACCAGCAGTACCTCCAGCACCTCCAGGGCTAGCAGCTCCAGGGCCTCCAGCTCCAGCACCAGCGGTACCACCAGCAGACTCAGCACCCCCAGTCTCAGCAACCGCAGGCTCAGTACCCTCAGGCTCAGCACCCCCAGGCTCCGCACCCTCAGACTCAGCAACCCCAGGCTCAGCACCCCCAGACTCCACACGCTCAGGCTCAGCACCCCCAAGCTCCGCACACTCAGGCTCAGCACCCCCAGCAGCACCAACCCCAGCAGCACCACCCCTAGTAGCAGCACCAGAGTCAACCGCTACCTCGACAGGCTCGATAGCGTCTACCTAAGACACACCTGAGGGAGCAGGACCCTGAGGGGGGAGGGGGTCTACCGGAGGACGACCTGGTGCAAGGAAGAGCGGCGGGGGGGGGGAGAGGGGCAGTGCGGTAGGGAAAGAGACGGTAAAAGGGAACCGACTCGTCGAACGTGACGTCCTGAGAGGGCAGGACACGGCGCGAGGTGGGGTGGTAAAACTGCCAGCCAGGCGCGTCAGGGACAAAGCCAAGGAAGACGCAGGGAATAGCACGGGCGGAGAGCTTGTCTGCGGTGGTATCGCGGACAAAGGCACGAGAACCCCAGACCCGAAACACTGACGCATCGCCAACCTTCCCCGTCCAACGCAGTGTGGGCGAGGTCTCCGGCAAGGAGACACGGGGCCACAGGTTGAGCTGATGCGTAGCGTATCGGACCGCAAACGGCCACAGAAAATGGGGGGCAGCCGCATGGACCATGGAGGTACGAGCTACCTCCATGACTAAGCCAATGCGGCGCTCAGCAATCCCATTCTGCTGCGGTGAGGCCGAGATCGTGAACGTCTGGCAAATGCCCTCCCCACGACAAAAGTCCCGCAGAAAGTCCGAGGCAAACTCCCCACCTCTGTCAGAGTGCAGACGCAGGACGGGAAAGTCCGTCTCGAACCGCTCGCGGAGCTGGAGACGGGCAGCGTGGATCCAAGGGATCAAAACATTAGGGACTTCACCCTTGGTACGCAAGGGGAAGACCGTGGTGTAACGAGTGTAGTCGTCCACGACCAGCAAAAAGTACCGCTCGCGGTCCTGTCCACGGACGCGGGCTGGGCCCCACACGTCCATGTGGAGAGTCTGCAGGGGAGCGGTCGTCGGGGGAAATGAGGAGGAGTGAGGAGCGGCGTGAGGAGTACAAGTAGGAAACCCTAAAGTGTTGTACCCCAGATGAACTGCCCCACTACAGCCTACACAGACTATAGCATATAAGTTTGACAAAGCGAATGCTGACCAATGCTTCGGTACTAGTATTGCCAGATCCGACGAAGCCCAATAAGGTCGTCACTAACGCTTCATTGATAGGGATCGGGGCTGTCCACTTGCACGAAGGATGGTCACTGGCATTTGAGAGTCGAAAGATCTTCCTAACAGAGGATCACTGTACAATGTCTGAACAATAACCGTTGCAGTCGTTCATGCGCTACAAACATGTCGCTCTTTGGAAGGTGTGTACTTTGTGGTTACGACCAACCACTGTCCAAACACCTACTTCAACACCCAAGCCACACTTACTTGATATCAAGCTTGATGAGCGAACTCCTTAGTGGGGTTACCTTCGATACTCGATATCAAGAAGGTTCAACGAACCCGACTGACCTCCTGATCAGATAGCCGATAGGAGCAGCAACATGGCTAGACGACAATGGACATGTGGCTTTTATTTCTACTTGCTTCAGTATCCTAGCAGCGGCTCGAGTGAGTGAGATCACATTCTGTGGTTTTTTTAAATGCATCCGCACAGGGTACCATAATGACTACTTGTTTCAAAACCAACATAACATGAAGGGACTCAAATGGGAGCATGAGCTCTGGTGGCATGGGCAAGAGATAGTTGCACCCCACATGGGTAACCTGCTGAATGACATTATGGACGAAGTGCATGCCACTAAGTACGAAGGACACCTAGGTATCACGAAGACCAGGTGGGCCTTAAGTGATATATATTGGTGGCTGGGATTGGGCACTGAGGTCCAGCAATTCGTGGCGCAATACGATGCATGTGCATGAAACCAAACGGATACAAAGAAGCATGGTGGTTTGCTTCAATCACTTGAGTTCCCGAATGAACCTTGGGAGAGTGCATCCTGAACTTTTATCACAGATCTCCCCAAGACATGCGATGGCCATACAATGATCTTGATATTTGTGGACCATCTGACAAAAATGGTGCATTTCGTGGCTACAACAACTGACGTCTCTGCGGAAGATACGGCCAAATTGTTTGTGGTGCACGTGTTCCACTTGCATGGGTTTCCTCGTGTGTTGGTGCCCAGCCGAGATCCACGCTTCACAAGCCGGTTCTAGCAAGACATTGGGAACAAAGCTCAAGATGGATCTCGACGTTCCACCCACAAACGGATGGGCAGACAAAACGCACGAACCAGATACTTGAGCATATTCTTCATTCAATTTTTGGCCCAACTTAGGATGATTGGGACGAGTTGTGAACAATTCACTTCATGAAGGCATTCATTGTGGTCAGCATCCCAGAACATCTGCTACGCATGGGATTGGCGGATTGAAGATTCCAGCAGCTAAAGACTTTGTTGGCAAGCAGCAACAAGCACTTAGGTCTGCTCATCATTGGCTGCAACTCTCTCAGCAGCGACAAAAGTTTTATGCCAACATGAAACACGAGGAAGGTCTCAAAATCCCTAGAGCACGAAAGATGTTCCCTTGATAGATTCGGCCATTCAATGTGATGAAGCACAAATCTGACAGGTCTGGCCCAACAAGCTGCGTTACAACCAGTGGCTGGTGTTGACCCTGGTTGTAATGTGACACGACATGCTAGAAGCGCTCGTCCTCAGAAGCACTCTGTAGCAATGGGGACGTTGCTACCTGGAGGGGGAGGATTGTAACCTAGGAACTATGCTAGCCACAGTTCCCTAAAGCGCTACATAAGCAAGGTAGCAAATTACAGGAAGAAAGGGTTGAAAGGATGAGGGGTGATTGGTCCACAATTGTGGGCAGCCATCCACGAAAGGACAAATCAGGTTGGGAACCAACCCAGCCTTCAAATTGATTGGAATCCCAACCGATAACATTTTAGCCCATATTCTTACAAGTAACCAAGCAATCTTATCTCAATTGAGTAACTCCTAACCAAAATGCCAAACCAACCAAAATGACACCTAAGCAAAGCCACTCCTAGGAGTTCCTCGCCCTTGTTGCCATGGAGGAGGTGGAGCTCCCCAAAGGAGTATTGTGGAAGGGGTTTGGAACTTCCAAGCTCATTCTCCTCTTCCCAGTTCCAAATCGCCAAATTGGAAAAGGGTCTTTGGTTCTTCTCACAAGCCTCCCTATACAAGTGCTGTGTTGTTTTGTTCAAATAAATATCTGCAAGAGAAATTCCTTTTACTAAAGCTTCATCAACAACCTCAAGCTTCTTTTCAAGATCATCAAGTGTGTTTAAGGCTTACAATCTCTTGTTTGGATTAGTTAGAACTTGAAAGCCTTGTATATTGATATTATATTGCTGACGATTTCCTAGATTCCCATTTACACTGGCTTCGCGAGTGTCGCATGGCCGGTCGCTCCGCACAAATTGCATTCACATGCCAGTCCCAAGCTAGACTGGTCTTTTCACCTAGCTTTCCACAGTTATACTACCTACGGGGGACTATATTAGGTAGAACGCCCCTGGTGGGAGTATAAGCAGCGCGGGTGGGACTTTGAAATTAAGAAGCACTGGTAGGAGTATTTGGAGCAGCGGGGCAATAAGCAGCGGCAGTAGCAGAAACGGAATAAGCAGCAAAGGCCGTGGCAGCGATAGTTTATCGCTGGCCGGGGTGAAGCACATCGTGGCTGTGGCGTCCGCGAAAGGCGGCATTGGGAATTCCACCACTTTCGGGGCGCCTCACCGCTCACCCCCTCCCCGCCTCAACGCCATGACCCACGTTGCTGCCTCTCCGCACATCACGTCCCACCCCCCCCTCCCCTCCCCCTCCCTCTCCCATTACCCCTCCGCATCCCCTCCCTATCCTCGTTCCCACCCCATTCCCCATCTTGTACCTTTCCCCTCACCATCCCCCCCCTCTCCACCTCCCCATCTCCCTTTCCCTCCCCTCCGCATCTCCGTCTCACCTTCCCACCCCAACCCCCATCACCCTACCCTTCACCCTCCCCGTCCCCGTCTCCTTGCCCGTCCCGCTCCCCGTCACTGCATGTCCACGGGCTTCCACACACGCCCTGCTCACCTCTGTCTCCGTCCATTCACATACCATTCACCCCATGCCTATCACCCGGTTCCCCTCTCCTAGAATTCCTCTCACGCCATGCTTCTCAATGCATGCCTCTGATTCCGTTCATCTCCCTGCATACATATCACCCCATGCATCCAGCCCCATGCCTATCTCCCCCTAATCCCTCATCCCCCCATCCCCACCTACCCCCGTTTCCTCTATCCTCCCCTCCTCCAATTCTCGCCCCCCCATTCCCCCAATCCCCCCATTCTCCCATCCTTATATCCCCCCCTCCCCCTCCCATTTCCCATCCCCCATCCCCCATGCCTCCATCCCCCCTCCGCCCATTCCTCTATCCCCTCTCCTTCCATTCCCCCATTTCAGTGTCCCCCATCTCTCGTGCTCTGCACAAAACCGTGCAATGCAGCTCTGCTCTCATCACCTGCACCTTCAACTTGTTGCTCAGGATCCGTCACTTTGAGAACATACTACAAATTCATTTCTCAACTAAACGCAAATCCGCTCGACAGGATTATGCGCCATAGACTTAAATACCATCTCCAATTTAAATCACTTAGAAATATGGTCTAGAGAGTGAGAACGACTTAGAAACGTCCAGCAGCTGCATGACTAAAATAGTGGAGGAAGGACAAGCATTTGAGGAATAAAAAGTTGGAGTTGGGGACTCCAAGAGAACTATGAGAGGGAAGGGGTTCTCCAAGAGCTAAGGAAGGGTGGTAAGAACCTTCCTAACATTAAGGATGCAACCCTCATCATGAGGTCCTTGAGGTGTCACATGCAAAATCCAATCTAGTTGGATTTTGCCTAGGTGTTGCAACATTTGCAACCCATGCTAGAAACTTCTAGCCACCCCAATCCAAAAGTCAAAGTTGCCTTCCTAACCACCCAACCAAAGATCCCTTTATAGACATGTCCAAGTAACCACCCAGAATAGACATAACCCCAAAAGGTGATATGAAATCCAAGTCTTGGAGACCTTGTAACCATGGCGATCTTGGTCGGAATAAGGCGATCGTGGTATCGTTGGAAATCTCTGGATTTCTCCTGCATGATCAAGCATTTAAACTTGGAGAAAAAACACAGAGATGATAATACCCAACAGCCATGCACAATAACATATGCTCATACCGTATAAACAATGCACGCATGAATAGCACGACCACTCGGCAGGACGTTAGGATGACATGCACTCAAACTGACGTGCATTCAACAAACTCTCCCTCGGACTAACGGACTGCATGCACACATACTCACACACATGCAAACATGCACACAATCACACATGCACTCATGATACTGCTGCCCACACAAGTGCAATGCCATGCCACACATCTTAGCACACTTCCAATTTTCGCTCTCGGGAAGTCTCTTTGTAAGAAAAGCTGCCGCCTGCTTGCTGGCCTTCACATGATAATGCTCAACAACCCCCTCCTGTTGTATGCACGTCAGTATGCGTGCATGTCATCCTAACGTCCTGCTGTGTGCTTGTGCAATTCATGCTTGCGTCATTTGCATGAGCATAAATCCTTATGCATGGCTGTTGGATTTTATCACCTCTGTGTTTTTCTCCATGTCTAAATGCTTTATCGCGCAGGAGAAATCCAGAGCTTTCCAACGACACCAAGATCGCCTTATTCCGACCAAGATCGCCCAAGTTACAAGACTTCCAAGATTTGGGAATTCTATCTTGATTTGGGATATTAACTAAATTGGGCGATTATTGAGACATGACTATAAAGGGATCTTTGGTTGGGTGGTTAGGAAGGCAACTTTGACTTTTGGATTGGGGTGGCTAGAAGTTTCTAGCATGGGTTGCAAATGTTGCAACACCTAGGCAAAATCCAATTGGATTGGATTTTGCATGTGACACCACAATGACCTCATCATGAGGGTTGCATCTTTGATGCTAGGAAGGTTCCTACCATCCTTCCCAAGCATTTGGAGAGCCTTCCCTCACAAGGTTCTCTTGAAACCCCCCAACTCCTCATTCTATGCCTAATGTTTGTTCTTCCTCCATCCTTTCTAGTGAAAGCAGTAGCTATACGTTTTTAGTTGGTTCTCACTCTCTAGACCATGCAATCAAGTGATTCAACTTGCTAATGGTAGCTAAGAGTAGAGCGCGCAATCGTACCAAGAGGATTTGCGTTTAGTTGAGAAATGAATTCGTCGTAAGTCTTCAAAGTGACCGGATCCTAAGCAACAAGTGGTATCGGAGCTGGTGGTCGACTTTGAAGCAACGAATCGTCATCGATTCTCAACAAAGTTTGACTAGTGAGACCATGTTATTGTATCTCTGCTCACGATCTTTCGATTGGTGGTCGAATCGCGTCCTAATGCAAAGTGTGCTAACCGCGACGGCGTTTTTCGTAAGAGTGAAATTTCTGGCAGAATTCTGTCCAAGCGTTTTCTTCAAGATTCCACCGTGCCTAAGGCCTTGTGATGGCTGAGACGGACTCCAGAGGTGCTAATGATGAGATGGCTAGGAGTGGAGAGGCTGGAGAGCAAGGGAGAGTATTTGGTGGTGGAGTGGGTACTCACCAACCAACTACCCCTGTGCTACCCTCTTCCACTACACCATCTTCTATATCTGTGGATCCTATGAAAGTCTTCTCTATTGAGAAGTTCATAGGGGAGGATTATGAGCACTGGAGCTTCCGTGTGAGGCTCATGTTTACCCAATACAAGTTATTGTAAGTGGTGGAAGGAAAAGAAAAGATGACAGAGGCCATGGACTTGAAAGGAGCATGGATAAAGCGCTCATTTGATGCGTACATGCTCATGGTCCAAGCGGTTGGTGGACGCCAACTTGACCATATCAAAGGCCTATTGGGTGATCCCGATTGTGGACCCAAGGCATGGAGGAAACTCCTTGATGTACACTCACCAACACATACTACAGGCATTGTGCTACTCGCGCGGCGATTGCGCGACATCAAATTTGTTGATGGAGAGCCAATGCAGCCCGTGTTGGATGAGATGCGAGACATCTTCACGAAGCTCAAGAGTGGTGGCGTTGTCTACCCTGAGCTTGTTCAGTGCCTGGAGATAGTGATCCGACTTCCTGAGTCGTGGTCTGCCCTAGCCATCAACCTCAACTCCCAGCAACCCCAATGGAGTGTGGATTACATTCGTGCGCGAATCCTTGAAGAGGATTTGAGGCGCCGAAGTGTAGAGCACTTAGGGGGTGGTGCTGGTTATGGAGTTGGAGGTGGGAAGAGCGGCTTAAAAAAGAAGTGGAAGGGCAAAAAGAATGAGAACTCCCAAGAGGAGAGTAGCGGAGGTCAGGGGGAAGTGTGCTTCTATTGCAAGAAACGCGGCCATCGTTGGAGAAAATGCTACCCACGGCCCCAAGATTGGACCCCGCCTTCCTCAAGCAACCAGCATGGTGGCAAGAAGAGTGGGGGAGTCATGGGAGCTAGTGGAGAGGAGAAGGATGACGAGAAGGGTGGCAAACCTGAAGAGCGGAAGGCCGGGTTCTTCTTCTTTGTGAAAGAAGGAATGACCGACCCCGCTATGGCTGCCAAGGTTCTCCTTCATCCCCTCACCCATTGGGTGACCTGGCATATGACTCCTTGTGCGGATCTTCTTGATGAGATCCAGCCCGCACCAATCTCTACAGTCACATCCGCGGCTGGCGCCAAGGCCAAAGTCATAGGCATGGGATGCGCCAAGTTCATGGGAGCGGATGGTGAGCTTGTGGGATTGAAGAACGTGCTATTGGTGCCGGACTTGTGTGCGAACCTGATCTCAATTGGCCGATTGGGAGACGCAGGTGTGAATACCGAGACCATTGGCTCGGAGCGCTATCCAGCATACAACGATACGCGCCTTATTTAGAACCTGCAGCGCAAGGGAAATGTCCACAAGCGCATGTGGCAGATCCCGGTTCTCCCATGGCACAAATCGGGTAACACGGCTGCCGTGGCTTCAATGGAGGAGCAATATTGTGTGCAAAGTGAGGAGCTGATTGGCGCAAGCGCAGCCGTGAAGGCGTCAGCTACCTCGGGCCAAGCGGATTGGGAGACTTGGCACCGACGACTTGCACATGTGGCTCTCTCCCCTTTGGAGATGATGCACAAGGAGAAGTGCGTACACGGCCTGCAAGTGCATGGTGATGGCGCTGCCTTTGGCGGCTGCGAGGCATGCATGCAGAACAAGTTCGTGCGATTCCAATTCCCGCGTGCGAAGGGATCAGCAAAGGCACCATTGGAGGTGGTGCACATGGACCTTGTAGGTCCTATGAGGACAGAAGGGACTGGGGGAGCATTGTACTTCCTCACTATGGTGGACGAATGGAGTCGATTCACATGGGCTCGTCCCTTGTCCAAAAAGAGTGATGCCGCTGCAGCAATCAAAGAGGATTGGCTGCCGATGGTTGAGCGGCAGTCCATGAGACTGGTGAAGGTGCTGAGGAGTGACCGTGGTGGTGAGTTCCTTGGAACTGATTTCACCAAGTTTCTCAAAAGGAACGGCATCCGACACCAGCTGACCTGCCCTGGAACACCACAGCAAAACGGCATTGCCGAGCGTGCCAACCGGACCATTGGCGAGGCGGCCAAGTCCTTGTTGGGGGCTGCTGGAATGCCCTACAAGTTCTGGCCTGATGCTGTCCGCCATGTCATTACGGTCAAGAACAGAGTCTTGACGCATGTTGGCGAGAAGCACTGGGTGCCGTATGAGCGTTGGCTTGGCAAGAAGCCAACCATTGACATGCTGCGTGTGTGGGGCTGCATGGGTCTTGTGATGGTGCCTAAGGACCAGAGGCACAAGTTGGAAGTTGCTGCTGTGTGGGCTGTCCATCTTGGGATGGCGCCTGACTCGAAGGGGTGGCTGATGTGGGACCCCAAGAGCAAGAAGACCCTGGTCAGTCGTGACGTCAAATTTGTGGAGGACGTCATGTACAAGGACTGGCAGTAGCAGCAGCAAGTGCAGATTGGCCTGCGTCTGCAGGAGATTGAGCGGTCCGCAGTGGAGGAGGTTTAACTGCATCTCGATGATCTCCCAGGGTCAGAGCTGACCAGTGACCACAGTGGCGGTGGCGATCAGCAAGTTGCTGGTCCTGCTGCAGAGGATGGGTTGGAAGACAAGTCAGTGCGTGTGGACTCACCATCTCAGCCTGAGCCTGCTGTACAAGCCAAGGTCACAAAAGGGAGTGTGCAGAAAAGAGCTTCATTACTTGGGCAGCAAGCTGCTACCCGCGAGAAGAGAGTGGCAGCACCACCTTCAAGGCTGAAGTATAGCCGTTTGGGAGGACCCAAGCAGGGTGCCATGGCGGTTCATGCTGATGAGGGAGATGATGAAGAAATGGCCTTTTTGCTTCTTCACACCCTTGCCTGGAGAACCGGCCACATTGGAGGAGGCACTCAATGGACCCCAGAAGGAAGAGTGGAAGGCTGCCATGGATGCGGAGTTTAATAGTCTCATTGAGAATGGGACTTGGGAGCTTGTTGAGCTACCCGAAGGGCGACGGCCCATCAGCAGCAAGTGGGTCTTCAAAGTGAATACGGATGCTGATGGAGCACTGGAGCGGTTCAAGAGCCGCTTAGTACCCAAAGGGTTTCAGCAGAAAGAAAAGATCGACTTTGGTGCGATCTTTGCTCCTGTGGCTAAGCCAGTAACATTGAGGACTTTGCTGGCTGGCGTAGCTGTGAAGGGATGGCATGTGAAGCAGATGGATATCACCACTGCATTTCTCAATGGAATACGGTTGGAGGTTATCTACATGAAGCAGCCTGACGGCTATGATGATGGTACTGGCCGGGTGTGCAAGCTTAAGAAGGCTATCTATGGCCTTAAGCAAGCACCTAGGTGCTGGTACGAAAAGCTCGAGGAAGTGCTGCTGGCTGGAGGCTTCAAAACATCCCAAGTTGACCACAGCTTGTTCGTGCTCGGAGAAGGGGAGCAGCGGCTCGTGCTGCTGGTGTATGTCGATGACATGCTGCTGTTCTCACCTTCCATGGAGCAGATTGAAAGAGCTCAGAAGCTGTTGATGGACAATTTCAAGTGCAAGATGCTTGGGGATGTCCATTACTACGTGGGGCTGCAGATTGAGCGAGATGTTGAGAGGAAGTGGCTGAAAATGCATCAGTCACACTACATCTCTGGCGTGATGGAGCGTTATGGTGTGACTGGGGGTCGCACTGTGATGACGCCATTTCCTGCAGGCTACAAGCTACAGAAGGCAGCTGAGGATGATGATGTGCTCGAGGATGAGCTGCAGAATGAGTACCAATCACTCATTGGAAGTGTGATGTATGCAGCTGTGCATACGCGACCCGATGCTTCGTTCAGAGTGGGGCAGCTGGCAAGAGTTGTTAAGCAGCCCACAGAGGAGCATTTGGAGGTGGCAAAGCGCATGGTGCGCTACCTCGGATCTACTGCATCTGCTGGTGTTTAGTTTTCAGCTGGAGGGCAGCTGAAGCAACCTGGAGCAGATGGGATCATGCCTGGAACCTTGAAGCTGTCATGCTTCACCGATGCTACATGGGCCTCGAAGATGAGGATCAGTCATCTGTGGGTGGCTATGTTTGCATGGTCGGAGGAGGACCAGTGAGTTGGAGGTCCAAGAAGCAGAGTGAGATTGCTTAGTCTTTGGCAGAGGCAGAGTACATGGCGATGTACCACGCCATTAAGGAGATTGTGCTCCTGAGGAAGCTGCTAGAGGATATGGGAGCTGAACAAGAGAGACCTACACCACTTTTCTCTGACAGCGAGAGTGCTATTGCTATGGCCACTAATCCTATCCTGAATGGGCTGAACAAGCACATGAAGGTTATGTGGCACTGGGTGAGGCAGATGGTGAAGGAGGGGGCTGTTGAGCTTCATTGGGTAAAGGCCTGCAAGCAGGCAGCTGATTTTCTTACCAAGAGACTTCCCGAGAGCGCACATTGGATGTGTGCTAACATATGTGGCATGGCGTTGCACTAGCGTATCCAGCAATGTCATGGGGGCATGTGTGTTTGTCTGTGTGATGAGTTTGCATGCGTGTGAGTGTGTGTGCATGCAGTCCGTTAGTCTAAGGGGGAGTTTGTTGTATGCACGTCAGTATGCGTGCATGTCATCCTAACGTCCTGCTGTGTGCTTGTGCAATTCATGCTTGCGTCATTTGCATGAGCATAAATCCTTATGCATGGCTGTTGGATTTTATCACCTCTGTGTTTTTCTCCAAGTTTAAATGCTTGATCGCGCAGGAGAAATCCAGAGCTTTCCAGCGATACCAAGATCACCTTATTCCGACCAAGATCGCCCAAGTTACAAGCCTTCCAAGATTTGGGAATTCTATCTTGATTTGGGATATTAACTAAATTGGGCGATTATTGGGACATGACTATAAAGGGATCTTTGGTTGGGTGGTTAGGAAGGCAACTTTGACTTTTGGATTGGGGTGGCTAGAAGTTTCTAGCATGGGTTGCAAATGTTGCAACACCTAGGCAAAATCCAATTGGATTGGATTTTGCATGTGACACCACAATGACCTCATCATGAGGGTTGCATCTTTGATGCTAGGAAGGTTCCTACCATCCTTCCCAAGCATTTGGAGAGCCTTCCCTCACAAGGTTCTCTTGAAACCCCCCAACTCATTCTATGCCTAATGTTTGTTCTTCCTCCATCCTTTCTAGTGAAAGCAGCAGCTATACGTTTTTAGTTGTTTCTCACTCCCTAGACCATGAAATCAAGTGATTCAACTTGCTAATGGTAGCTAAGACCAGCGCGCGCAATCCTACAGAGCGGATTTGCGTTTAATTGAGAAATGAATTCGTCGTAAGTCTTCAAAGTGACCGGATCCTAAGCAACACCTCCTTCACCATCAGCCTCACCCAGTGCCACTTATTCTTCATGTGCTTGTTCAGCCCATTCAGTATAGGATTAGTCGCCATGCCAATCGCAGCCTTGCTGTCGGAGAAAAGTGGTGTAGGTCCCTCCTGTTCAGCTCCCATGTCCTCCAGCAGCTTCCTCAGGAGCTCAATCTCCTTGATGGCATGGTACATCGCCATGTACTCTGCCTCTGCCGAAGACTGAGCAATCTCACTCTGCTTCTTGTACCTCCAACTCACTGGTCCACCTCCGACCATGCAGAAAAAGTCACCAATAGATAATTGATCTTCCTCCTCTGAGGCCCACGTAACGTCGGTGAAGCACGACACCTTCAAGGTTCCAGTCTTGATCCCATCTGCTCCAAACTGTTTCAGCTGGCCGCCAGCTGAAAACTGAACACCAGCAGATGCCGTGGATCCGAGGTAGTGCACCATGCGCTTTGCCACCTCCAGCTACTCCTCGGTGGGCCCCTCTGACCAGCTGCCCCACTCCGAATGAAGCATTAGGCCGCGTATGCACAGCTGCACATATCACACTCCCAATGAGTGACTGGTACTCATTCTGCAGCTCATCCTCGAGCACATCATCATCCTCAGCTGCCTTCTTCAGCTTGAATCCTGCAGGAAATTGCGTCATCACAGTGCGACCTCCAGTCATACCATAGCGCTCCATGACACCAGAGATGTAGTGTGACTGATGCACCTTCAGCCACCTCCTCTCAACATCCCTCTCAATTTGCAGCCCCAAGTCGTAGTTGACATCCCATAGCATCTTGCACTTGAAGTTGTCCTTCAGCAGCTTCTATGTCCTCTCAATCTGCTCCATCGAAGGTGAGAACAATAATATGTCGTCGACATACACCAGCAGCAAAAGCTGTTGCTCCCCCTCTCCAAGCAGGAACAAGATGTGATCCGCTTGGGATGTCTTGAAGCCTCCATCTAGGAGCACCTTCTCCAGCTTCTCGTACCAGCACCTAGGTGCTTGCTTAAGGCCATAGATAGCCTTTTTGAGCGTGCACACTTGGCTGGTCCCATCCTCGTAGCCGTTCGGCTGCGCCATGTAAATATCCTCCCGCAACACTTCATTGAGGAATGCAGTGGTGATATCCATCTGCTTCACGTACCATCCCTTCACAGCTGCGCCAGCCAGCAAAGTCCTCAATATCACTGGCTTAGCAACGGGAGCGAAGATCTCCTTGAAGTCGACCTTCTCTTTCTGCTGAAACCCCTTAGCGACCACGCGGTTCTTGAACCGCTCTAGCACACCATCAGCTCCAGTCTTCACCTTGAAGACCCACTTGCTGCTGATCGGCCGTCGCCCATCGGGTAACCCAACAAGCTCCCAAGTCTCATTCTCAATGAGACTGTTGTACTCCACTTCCATAGCAGCATTCCACTCCTCCTTCTGGGGTCCACTCAGTGCCTCCTCCCATGTGGCTGGTTCTCCAAGCAGAGGTTTGAAGAAAGAGAAGGCCATCTCCTCATCATCTCCCTCATCCGCCTGAAACGCCATGGCACCTTGCTTGGGTCCTCCCAAGCGGCTATACTTCAGCCTTGAAGTTGCAGCCTGCTGCCCATGTGGTGAAGCTCCTTTCTGCACACTCCTCTTAGTGACCTTCACTGGTGCAGTAGGCTCGGGCTGAGATGGTGAGTCCACACGTGACGACTCATCCTCCAACCCCTCCTCTGCAGCAAGACCAGCAACTTGCTTCTCACCACCGCCACTGTGGCCACAGTTCAGCTCTGACCCCGAGAGGTCGTCAAAGTGCAGCTGAACCTCCTCCACTGCTGACCGCTCGATCTTCTGCAGACGCAAGCCAGTCTGCACCTGCTGCTGCCTCTGTTGCCAGTCCTTGTACATGACATCCTCCACAAATTTGACGTCACGGCTGACCAGGGTCTTCTTGCTCTTGGGGTCCCACATCAGCCACCCCTTCGAGTGAGGAGCCATCCCAAGATGGACAGCCCACACAACAGCAACTTCCAGCTTGTGCCTTTGCTCTTTAGGCACCATCACAAGCCCCATGCAGCCCCACACCCGCAGCATGTCAACTGTTGGCTTCTTTCCGAGCCAACGCCCGTAAGGCACCCAATGCTTGTCGCCAACATGTTCCAATACCCTGTTCTTCACCGTGATCACATGGCGAACAGCATCAGGCCAGAACTTGTAGGGCATCCCAGCAGCCCCCAACATGGTCTTAGCAGCCTCGCCAATGGTCCAGTTGGCACGTTCAGCTATGCCGTTTTGCTGCAGTGTTCCAGGGCAAGTAAGTTCATGTCGGATGCCGTTCATCTTGAGAAACTTGGTGAAATCAGCTCCAATGAACTCTCCACCTCGATCACTCCTCAGCACCTTCACCAACCGCATCGCCTGCCGCTCCACCATGGGCAACCAATCCTCCTTGATTGCCGCTGCAGCGTCGCTCTTCTTAGACAAGGGTCGGGCCCATGTGAATCTGATCCATTCGTCCACCATGGTGAGGAAGTACAGCACTCCCCCAGTCCCCTCAGTCCACATAGGACCCACCTCGTCCATGTGCACCACCTCCAATGGCGCCTTTGCCGATCCCTGTGCACGTGAAAACGGGAACCGCGCGAACTTGTTTTGCATGCACGCCTAGCAGCTGCCAAGAGGAGCACCATCTCCTTGCAGTTGCAGCCCATACACGCACTTCTCGTTGTGCATCACCTCCAATGTAGAAACAGCCACGTGCGCGAGTCGCCGATGCCCAGTCTCCCACGTCGCTTGGCCCGAGGTAGCCGACGCCTTCACCGCCGCACTTCCTCCAATCAACTCCTCTCCTTGCACACCGTGCTGCTCCTCGTCGGTGACGCTCTCCTCTATAGATGCCGCGGCTGCCGCCTTGCCCGATTTCCTCAAGGGAGGACCAGGATATGCCACATCCGCTTGTGGACATCTCCCTTGCGATGCAGATCCCAAATGAGCAGTTCTTCATTGTAGGTACGATAGCGCTCCGAGCCAATCGTCTCGAAGTTCACACCCGCATCTCCCAATCGGCCGGTAGAAATCAGGTGCGCGCACAAGTTCGGCACCCACGGCATGTTCTTCAGCCCCACGAGCTCTCCATCCACTCCCATGAAATTGGCGCATCCTATGCCCATGACCTTGGATTTGGCGCCCGTCGCGGATATGACTGTAGAGATGGGTGCGGGCTGAATCTTAGTGAGTATGTCCGCACGAGGAGTCATGTGCCAAGAGCTCCGGAGTCAATCACCCAATGGGTGAGGGGATGAAGAAGAACCTTGGCAGCCATCACGAGGTCAGATGCACCTTCGTTTACGAAGAAGAAGAACCCGGCCTTCCGCTCCTCAGATTTTCCACCTTTCCCATCATCCTGCTCCTCTCCACTAGCTCACATGACTCCCCCAATCCTCTTGCCACCTTGCTGGTTGTTTGATGAAAGCGGAGTCCAATCCTTAGGCGGCAGGTAGCACTTCCTCAAACGATGACCGCACTTCTTCCAATAGAAACCCACCTCCCCTTGGCCCCCGCCGATCTCCTCTATAGGGTTGTCATTGTTCTTGCCCTTCCACTTCTTCTTGAAGCCACTCTTTCCACCTCCAACTCCATAGCCAGCCCCTTCCTCCGAGCGCTCCACACTCTGGCGCCTCAAATCCTCTTCAAGGATACGTGCCCGGATGTAATCCATGCTCCATTGGGGATGTTGGGAGTTGAGGTTGATGGCAAAGGCAGACCACGACCCCAGCAGCTGTATCACAATCTCCACACATTGCTCGAGCTCCGGGTACACCACACAGCCGCCTTGGAGCTTCGTTACATCGCGAAAGCCAAAGTAAAAAAAATAAACACTAAAAAACACACCAGGGTAGTAAAAAAAAATACACTTTGACCCTAGGGTTTTTTTTCTAGATCAAGGAAAACCCTGACGGTTACAAGTAATGGCGACGAGTCAGACTGATATTAAGGGTTTACAAAAGACACTAATAATAAGAGAACCTAAAAATGAAAAATTAGCCCTGGTCCCCACACACCCATCAAGCACTGGAAGACCCCTGTGTGACTCCACGAAGAAAGGAAACTTCACAATACATGCACAACAGATTTAGACAAGGCCTCACTGTGCTCAGGGCAAGTCTCAACTAGCAGGTCACAATGTTGGAATTAAGGTTAATTCGGGTTGCTCCAATAAATATATGTAGTGATACATCTACACTATAGTAGTGTAGAATACATTGGTTGGGTTGGGGGAACTTGTGGTGTACACTCTATAGAGTGGACCACCTCCCAAACCCTATAGATTAGGGTTCTCTCTTGTTGGAACTTCACTTCTTGGAAACCACTTTGGTTCTAGCATGGTTCATGCCCAAGTGGGCTCCTAAGATTCCTAGGCTTTAGGAGGAGGTTCTAAGACTACTAATGCTTCCGCTAGTAGCTTAGTCCATTCTAATATGGTATCAGAGCTAGGAAGGCTTAGCGATCTGTTGGAATAGGAGCTATTCAAGGAATTGGACCATAATACCTTGGTGGAAGCTAAATTGCTTCCATCCCTCCCGAAGGGCTGCCGAAATTGCACCGTGGCGGACTCTGGACGTGGGAGGGGAGGAGGAGAGAAGAAACCCGCTGGAAATCGTGTGGATCCGTTTGGGAGGACGAGAGGAGCGACATCCATTCACGGACAAGCTCAGTCAACGTTGGCCGATCAAGGCGTGCAGCATATCGTTGGAAAGCCCTCGACACGATCTACAACTGTTCCCTCAGAGTCGTCGCAAATCGACGAGCAGATCGGACGCAATTCGCGAAATACAGTCCGCGGACGAATTGGAAGATCGCAAATCGGGGACGATTTAAAGCGCGGAAAAGGGATTGGAGCGCGGAAGCCAAGAGAGGAGGCCAGGGCGCATCCAGCAAGCCAAAAATCGGGAGAAACGGTTGAGTCTTCGTCGACGGAAAATTGGCCAACTTCGACGAGTTTAAACGAACAGCTCGGACGCGGGATCCAGGAGCGGGATACACCATTGGAACGGTCTCGGAGCGAGGATTCGTCTGAGTCAAACGGCTCATCATTCGGAGGTTCGAGCACAGAGTTACGCTCCAAAAACCAAGAGGGGGCAAATCTGTCCACATCGTCTCCACCGCCGCCGCCGTTGCCTCCACCACCACCTCAACGTCAATCTCCAGTGTGTCTGCCGCAAATGGATCATGACTCAAGCGAAGGGAAGCTGGAGAGTGCAGCAAAGTTCGACGGGAGAAACTATTGGACTTGGAGCTTCCGATTCGAACAATGGGCAGAGGCGCACGATCTATCGGGGTACTTTGATGGTTCGGAGGAGCGGCCTGCATCAGGTGACGCACGGCTGAAGTGGGAGAGAAAAGATCAGAAGGCATCTCAACAGCTTTCACACCGCCCCCACAACATTGCAACAGATGGCTCGGGGGAACAGTGTACTGGGCTTGGAGATCGGGGGGGTAAGCACTGATTGCTCCCCATGTGAGCCTTGCTTATTGGGAAAGTCGGCTCGGAAGCCGTTTCCCCACGAGGCGTCTCGGGCACTTGGGCCTTTGGATGAGGTCCACACGGATTTGTGGGGGCCAGTGCGCACACCGTCACTGGGAGGAGCGGTGTATGTCCTCAGTCTCATTGACGACTTCACCATACGAGTTTGGTCGTTCCCACTCCCCAACAAGGAATCGGCCACAGTCGCAAAAGTCCTTCGCCAGTGGCATAAGGACGTGGAGTTGGAGTGTGGGCGGAAGCTGAAGGCTGTTCGCTCCGACAGGGGTGGCGAGTTCTTGCGGGACGCTGTGAAAGCATGGAAAGCGGAGTTTGGCATCAAAACCCAATTGAGTGTCGCAGATACACCGCAGCAGAATGGGGTCGTGGAGAGGTGGCACAGGACGATGGCAGAGGGGATTCGCACATTGTTGGTCGACAGTGGTCTCCCTGCTCGCTTGTGGGGTGAAGCATTGATGTGGGTCGTGTGGGTTAAGAACAGGGTTATCCACCAATGGAGGCGTGGTCCGGCCAGAAGCCGCATGTGGGCATGGCTCGGATTTGGGGTTGCATGGGAAGTGTCATGCTGCATGGGCATGAGAAGGGTGGCAAGCTTGATGCACGGGCTGTCATGTGTGTCTGTGTTGGGGTGGACATGGAGAGCAAGGGTTGGCGCATGCTGGACCCTTCTCTCATGCGCATTCGCATTGCTCGGGATGTTGATTTTCTTGAGAATGTGATGTGGAAGGATTGGGACAAGGCAAAGGGATTTGGGGAGCTTCTGCAGGATGCAGCTGCGATTTCCCAACTCCTCCCTCTTCCACTCTCGCCACCCTCAGCAACGGCTGACGACGTTGAGATGCCACTTTCATCACTGCCACCGGCACCGCTGAGTGTGTCGGTGCAGCAGCAGCCCACCCCTCTGCAGCAGCTCAGTGGCCCCTCGGTCATTCAGCGGAGATCCGCTACACAGTCTACTTCCTCTTCCTCCTCCTCTGGTCAGCGCTCTGTCCCTCTCTCTACGGGTGCCCCTCCGTCACCAGCGACTACCTCCCCACCACCGGTTACGGGTTTGCAGGTGCTTGGTATCCAGTCTGGTACAGGTGGTGAGGAGGTAGGGGGGGATGCTGGTGTGGTTGAGGGCATGCTGTGTTTGGCCAGGGAGGTGGAAGGTGTTGCACTGGCAGGTGTGAGCACCGGTGATGTCCCACGCACACTCGCTGAGGCCCTGCGTGGCCCTGAGGGCCCTGCGTGGAAGGCAGGCGCAGAGAAGGAGGTAAATGCAATGCGTACTATGGGTGTATGGGATCTAGAGCCGGTCGACTTACCTTCAGGTAAGAAGGCCATTGGGGTCCGGTACGTTTTCCGCAGGAAAACTGACAAGGAGGATAAGGTGGTACAGCACAAGGTTCGCCTTGTTGCTAAGGGGTACACTCAGGAGCCCGAGAAGGTTTGTCCGTGGTCTCCAGGGAAGGTTTGGTGATCTGCTGAAGGAGACCCATAGGGTGCATACTCCAATGTCACCCAATGATCTCTCTAAGATCAGGAATGGTACTTGGTCGACTGAGGAAGGTGTTGCAGCTGATGTCAAGGTGTACCAGAGTCTCATTGGCAGCTTGATGTATGCTGCTGTGACCACCCGTCCTGACATGTCTTTCACTGTCAACACCCTTGCACAGTCCTGCGTGGCACCAAGACGCATTCACATGCGTGCTGCACTGAGAGCACTCAGGTACTTGGTCGACACAGCTGATCGTGTCATCAGGTATGAGCGCCAAGGTGGTGAGCAGGTTGTTGGGTACACAGACTCGGATTGGGGTGGTGAGACTGATGGCAAGAGTCGCTCTGCCTACATCTTTAAGCTGGGAGGAGGAGCAATCAGCTGGTACAGCAAAAAGCAAGACAGTGTTGCAGCAAGCGTTTCTGAAGCTGAGTACAAAGCTCTATCGGAGGGGGCCAAGGAGGCCATTTGGTTGAGGAGTTTGTTGGCAGAGATGCATGTGGGAGATGGGGGGGCTATTCCATTGCTCTGTGATAATGAGGCTGCTGTCTCCCTTGCCCACAATCCCGTTCTCCATCAGCGCACCAAGCACATTAAGGTGGCATGGCACTTTGTACGGGATGCGGTGCGCCAGCAGGAGGACGAGGTGCACTCAGTACGCTCCCACCTCCAGGATGCCAACATGCTCACCAAAGCTCTTCCAAGCTTGCAGCTGCATGAGAACCTGGAGCGCATCGGCATGCGAGTGATGGCTGCGAAGGCCAAGGCTTCATTCGCTGGAGGGGTTGTGTTTTGATTTATGGGTGAACTTTAATGCTTATTGGAGCAAGGGGGGGTGTTGGAATTAAGGTTAATTCGGGTTGCTCCAATAAACATATGTAGTGATACATCTACACTATAGTAGTGTAGAATACATTGGTTGGGTTGGGAGAACTTGTGGTGTACACTCTATAGAGTGGACCACCTCCCAAACCCTATAGATTATGGTTCTCTCTTGTTGGAACTTCATTTCTTGGAAACCACTTTGGTTCTAACATGGTTCATGCCCAAGTGGGCTCGTAAGATTCCTAGGCTTTAGAAGGAGGTTCTAAGACTACTAAAGCTTCCGCTAGTAGCTTAGTCCATTCTAATACACAGCACCTCGTCAGCGATATCTCACGGAGAGGCCAGTAATGTGCTCCAGGGAATCCGCCCAAGAAGGCGCTCTTTCACCACATCACACCATCTCCATTCCATGGTTGAGGCACTTATGACTCACATCCAATGCAGTGTCTCTACTCTGCAGTCATGACTCACATCCGGATGTGCCTATATCCGAGGATCACAGTGCATCTCACCGGGCGGCCAGTGCTGTGAAGGCATCTCTAGAGAATGATACGGTAACAAAGCAGGTGCTCGCTCACCACACCACGCCATCCTCATCGCGTGGCTGAGGCGCTTACATCCGCTGCAGTCTCTCTACTATGGAAACTGTGCGTTGAGCAGCTCCAGATCCTCGTCTATGGTCCTCTCAAGCTTGTCACTCTCAATCATCGAATCCACTATCTCTGCACCCGAGGCACTCGCAACACCTCCTCCCAGCTCTGCCCTCATTGCCTCCAGGTGTTGGGCTACTTGGGACATGGAGGGGCGTGAGGCGGTGGGCATGGCAGTGCAGCTGATGGCGAGCTGGGCGATGTGTGTGATGATGGCCTCTGGTGCTGCCATGCGCGCATCCCCCACACTCCATGCCTTCTCTGCTGCCAGCAGCTCGCTCGCCTATAGCAGAGGGCGTTGGGGGGGGAGAGGGAGAAAGGTGTGGGGGGAAAGAGTGTCGAAGGGGATTGGATGGGTGGAGGAGAAGTTGGAGGGGAAGCATGGAGGATGTTGGGAGAAGGGCATAGAATAAGTAGCAAACGAGCATAAGGGGGAGAGTATAATGTCCGAAGGGCGACGTGTGAAGCTGCCACAGGTAGAGCTTGGAAGAAAGAGAGGATGGGAACGATGGGACGACAGGGGCACACAAAGGCACCCATTGGAAAATGATGGTGGGTCGTGGCTTGCCTCAAATCGGGGCAAATGTAGAGGTCCACACACACAGAAAGCGCACAAGCGAGTGCACAGAAGCACGCACCCATTGAATAATGGTGGTGGGCTCGCGGTCCTCATGCACGTGCCCGGGGCCATCGCCCTCCTTCGCCTCCGTGATGACGGCTGCTCTCCCCGACAGCACTGTCAGCATCAACACACCGAAGCTGCACACACACGAGGTACAGAAACGCAACGACGGGGGAGTGTCAAATCACAGGGATTGTGGGAAGGAGACGTGGCAGGGAATAATGCAAGGGAGGCATGGAGGTAGAGCGACATTGAACACACTGAGACTGGAATCCGGGTCAGAGGACAGAAAGGCGGTACTGACACACACGAACATGCACAGTCCGAAGAAACGTGGAAGCACATGCACAAGCTCATGCACATGCACATGCATATCCATATGCAGGCACCTGTAGAGGTCGGTGGCGGTGGTGGTGGTGTGCGTCCTGGTGTAAGCGGGGTCCACATAGCCCACCGTGCCCATCACCCTCGTCGACCCCATGGTTGTGCCCTCCCCCCCTCGCACGAGCCCAAAGTCAGCGACCTTGGGCTGATGGCCGAGAGAGCAGAAGAGGAGAGGGGAGGAGGGAAATTCTCAAAGCCACAATGGCCATGTGTGGTAAGTGAAGGTCATGTGTGGTAAGTGATGGTTATGTGTGGTAAGTGAAGGTCATGTGTGGTAAGTGATGGTCATGTGTGGTAAGTGATGGTCATGTGTGGTAAGTGAAGGTCATGTGTGGTAAGTGAAGGTCATGTGTGGTAAGTGATGGTCATGTGTGGAAAGCGATGGTTATGTGTGGTAAGTGATGGTCATGCGTGGTAAGTGATGGTCATGTGTGGTAAGTGAAGGTCATGTGTGGTAAGTGATGGTCATGTGTGGAAAGCGATGGTTATGTGTGGCACTGACCTGCATGGCGCACTGACCTGCACGGCGCACTGACCTGCATGTGGGCATCGAGGAGGATATTGGCGGGCTTGATGTCGCGATGCACGATGCCAAACGAGTGCAGATACTCCACCCCACGCGCCGCCCCCACCAGAATGTCCAGCCTCTGCTGCAGGGTCAGCGGTGTGGGCGCGTCTGAGGGACCGGGCCGACGGTGGACAGGAGGGGGGCACATGAGGAAAGCCAGTAGCTGTAAGCATCGTGCGGACGCCATTAGAAGACAATTCCGGGGCACAGCGGGGAGGCAGGAGAGAAGAGAAGTGCAAGACGGGGGTGTGCAGGGTCCACTCACACGTGTACAAACCAAGTCACTGGAATATACAACACGGATGCTACTGCCCTTGCTGGGACTGCTGCTGTATGTGCTGCACCTGAGCCCATCCAGTGCTCGAGGTCCCCTTTGGCAACGAACTCGTAGACCAACACGTTCTCCACTCGCGTGTGCACGTCGCCTCCCACTGCGAACCCCAGCAGCCGCACCAAGTTGGGGTGGTGCTTCGTGGCCATCTGGGCCACCTGCACAGCAGAGGGTCATAGTGGTCACGGCACTGCACCACAACATCACTCACTGCACTGTGCTTATTATGTACCCTGTAATTCAAAATGTTGTATCCATTAATTTCTTTCATTTTCTTCTCTTCTCATTTATTCAATCATAGTCTTTTTTCCGTTTCTTTTGCTAAACATAGCGCCTACAACTTGCAGAAAAAAATACCGGCGAGACTCTTCCACCCACCCAGTCCCCTTCCCCCATCTCTTCACACCTCTGAACAGCCTCTCGCCCAGACACCACTCACCACTACTCCAAGCACACACGCACCTCCCTCTTGAAATCACTGGTGATGACTTTGGCGCGCTTCACGGCACACAGCGTGCGGCCATCGAGGGGCGACACCCCCTTGTACACGTCGCCGAAGCTGCCCGCGCCCAGCAGGTTGGCCGTGGCCCAATCACTGGTGGCGCGCGTGACTGCGTCGAGGGGGAACTGCTGGCATGCTGTGGTGCTGCTGGGCGCGCCCTCGGCCCGTGGGGATGCAGCTGCACAAGGGTGACGGCACGGAGAGTGGGCGGGAGGGCGAGAGGCAGGGAGATGAGAATGGGAGGGGGGGAGGGAGGGAGGGAGGGAGGGAGAGAAGTGAGGGAGGGAGGGAGGGAGGGAGGTGAGGGAGGGAGGGAGGGAGGGAGGGAGGTGAGGGAGGGAGGGAGGGAGGGAGGGAGGGAGGGAGGGAGGGAGGGAGGGAGGGAGGGAGGGAGGGAGGGAGGGAGGGAGGGAGGTGAGGAGGGAGGGGCACTTCTGTGAACACTTCATTCATTCTGCACAGCAAACGACCGCTCGAGAGATGCAGCAGTATGAGGTGAGAAGAGAGAGACCTGTGGCGGGCTTGGTGCGGCGAGAGCGAGTGAGGGACCACCAAGCTGCGGCGAGGAGCAGCAAGAGCAGGAGGAGTGCCGCGGCCACGATGCCAATGATTGCTGCTGTGGCCAGGCCGGACTGGTCCGCTGTGGAGCTGGCCGTGGGGGGGGGTGGTGCAGCTGCTTGTGCATGCATGCCATTCCATACCGACCACATTCAGCCTCGTGGGGGCACACACACACATGCAGACACGCACGTCCGTACACACACACATTCACAGACACCCAAATGCTCACATGCACACACGTGGATGTGCATATGTGCATGGACAAAGGAAGACACTGACATGCAGAGTGATGCCGCACTGCACGAGTGGTTACTCCGTTCACTTGCATGCAGGGGATGTTGAGGACTCTCAGAACGGGGCTGTAGCCAAGTGCTCGCTTTGTTCGCATTGCACAGTACAGTACACGGCACGTGCATGCGTTGGCCTTGTAATGGAACAGCAGGGATGCTGATCAGATCAGGCATCGTCATGCATTGACTGCCATTGACCTGCATTGACTGCCATTGACCTGCATTGACTGCCATTGACCTGCATTGACTGCCATTGACCTGCATTGACTGCCATTGACCTGCCGTGACCCACCTGCAGCAGCACCACCAGCAGGATTGGAGCACGTGGAGCAGAAGGAGGGGCAGAGGCGACAGAAGGAGGAGTTGGGTGACTGAGAGACCACACAGGTGGAGGCGTCAGCAGGGCATATGAGTGATGTGCTGGACACATCGCTGCTCGGTGGGGCGTGTGGAAAGGGGCAGTAGAAAGCAGGGGGTTGAAAGAGTGCGGGAAGGGTGGGGAATGAGGTGAGTGAGAGGGTGCCTGGATGTGTGTGAGCAGAGGTTGCAACGAGAAGATAGAGGTGCAGTGAGGCGGAGAGCACAGCAGCACAGCTCATGGAGTCTGATCAGGTCACAGCGGCTCATGGATTTTGTTAAGGCACAGAGGCTCATCACGCAACACAAGGGAGCACTCACAGGAAGGTGAGCTGCTGCAGGCCGCCGAGACCAGCAGGCAGCAACCCGGTGAACTTGTTGTGACTCACGTCGCTGCATGGCAGGCGAGATGATGCAGATGCCGACAATAGTGAGGATGGTGATGGTGATGGTGATGGTGATGGTGATGGTGATGGTCATGGTCATGGTCATGGTCATGGTCATGGTGATGGTGGTGGTGATGGTGATGGTGATGATGATGGTGATGGTGATGGTGGTGATGATGGTGATGATGGTGATGATGGTGATGGTGATGGTGATGATGATGGTGATGATGGTGATGGTGATGATGATGGTGATGATGGTGATGATGGTGATGGTGATGGTGATGATGTTGGCAGCAGCAGACAAGCAACGGGAACACCTGAGGGAACAAACATGTGGAAGGCATGATCTGAGGCTGCAAGTAGCCCTTGCCATGAAGTGGTGCCACAACAACACAGCTTAAAGTCCAAGACCTGAATTACTCAACGCAAGTCAACGCGGGGCAAAACTGTGGGCTGCGGCAGGCAAACTGTGCACAGTTTGCCTTCTTTTTTTTGTGATTCGGGTCTTGGGCTTTAAATTGCACACATTAATTCACAGGAAGCCTCAACGGAATACGAGAGCACGCCACCTATGCTGAGTGAGAGGCAAAGAGGGAACTTGGAGCTCTTTGAGAAGGGCCATCCGTGTGATCTCTGAGAGCATGGGTTCTTGACAAGTTACAATGACGTTAAGGGCAAGGAGGGAACGCACAGGTGTGTGAGATTGGGCATGCCTGTGATCCATGAGGGCAGCGATCCTTCCAATCTGTTGTACCCTAAATCCCTGTGAGCCGTGCAGGCGAGAACGCAGATGCGCGAGCCCGCAGGCAAGAACACAAGCACAAAATTTAAGCAGGCAAAATATGCATAGGGGAGTGGGGGTGAGCACCGGTGCACTCTATTTTGGACTTCGGCTGCCAACCTTTTGTTTACTCTATTTTATATTGAGTAGGTTATTTGTTGTTTAGGTATAGAATTGTTATCCCAATCTTATCCAGGTTAGGATTCCCTCAGGAACCAACTAATCCACCAGCTCATCATTGGAGATTTGGTCGGATTCCCAACCCATCGGTTCCCTTCTCTTCTTCTACCCCTTCCTGTTTGTACTTAAGACCGAGTGCCTTTAATCATCAATCAATCTAATCAAGCTCCTTTTCTGACACCATCACCATAAATGGACACAACCAGGCATCCAGACATCCAGGCAAGCAGTGCGCAAGAAGCAGGTGACGTCAACCCCCGGGGTGGTGCACCTGTGGAGTCAACTTGCTGCAAGTGATTCACACAACAGCCGTGCTTGCTGCAAGTGATTCACACAACCGCCGTGCTTGCTGCAAGTGATTCACACAACAGCCGTGCTTGCTGCAAGTGATTCACACAACAGCCGTGCTTGCTGCAAGTGATTCACACAACAGCCGTGCTTGCTGCAAGTGATTCACACAACAGCCGTGCTTGCTGCAAGTGATTCACACAACAGCCGTGCTTGCTGCAAGTGATTCACACAACAGCCGTGCTTGCTGCAAGTGATTCACACAACAGCCGTGCTTGCTGCAAGTGATTCACACAACAGCCGTGCTTGCTGCAAGTGATTCACACAACAGCCGTGCTTGCTGCAAGTGATTCACACAACAGCCGTGCTTGCTGCAAGTGATTCACACAACAGCCGTGCTTGCTGCAAGTGATTCACACAACAGCCGTGCTTGCTGCAAGTGATTCACACAACAGCCGTGCTTGCTGCAAGTGATTCACACAACAGCCGTGCTTGCTGCAAGTGATTCACACAACAGCCGTGCTTGCTGCAAGTGATTCACACAACAGCCGTGCTTGCTGCAAGTGATTCACACAACAGCCGTGCTTGCTGCAAGTGATTCACACAACAGCCGTGCTTGCTGCAAGTGATTCACACAACAGCCGTGCTTGCTGCAAGTGATTCACACAACAGCCGTGCTTGCTGCAAGTGATTCACACAACAGCCGTGCTTGCTGCAAGTGATTCACACAACAGCCGTGCTTGCTGCAAGTGATTCACACAACAGCCGTGCTTGCTGCAAGTGATTCACACAACAGCCGTGCTTGCTGCAAGTGATTCACGCAACAGCCGTGCTTGCTGCAAGTGATTCACACAACAGCCGTGCTTGCTGCAAGTGATTCACACAACAGCCGTGCTTGCTGCAAGTGATTCACACAACAGCCGTGCTTGCTGCAAGTGATTCACACAACAGCCGTGCTTGCTGCAAGTGATTCACACAACAGCCGTGCTTGCTGCAAGTGATTCACACAACAGCCGTGCTTGCTGCAAGTGATTCACACAACAGCCGTGCTTGCTGCAAGTGATTCACACAACAGCCGTGCTTGCTGAAAGTGATTCACACAACAGCCGTGCTTGCTGCAAGTGATTCACACAACAGCCGTGCTTGCTGCAAGTGATTCACACAACAGCCGTGCTTGCTGCAAGTGATTCACACAACAGCCGTGCTTGCTGCAAGTGATTCACACAACAGCCGTGCTTGCTGCAAGTGATTCACACAACAGCCGTGCTTGCTGCAAGTGATTCACACAACAGCCGTGCTTGCTGCAAGTGATTCACACAACAGCCGTGCTTGCTGCAAGTGATTCACACAACAGCCGTGCTTGCTGCAAGTGATTCACACAACAGCCGTGCTTGCTGCAAGTGATTCACACAACAGCCGTGCTTGCTGCAAGTGATTCACACAACAGCCGTGCTTGCTGCAAGTGATTCACACAACAGCCGTGCTTGCTGCAAGTGATTCACACAACAGCCGTGCTTGCTGCAAGTGATTCACACAACAGCCGTGCTTGCTGCAAGTGATTCACACAACAGCCGTGCTTGCTGCAAGTGATTCACACAACAGCCGTGCTTGCTGCAAGTGATTCACACAACAGCCGTGCTTGCTGCAAGTGATTCACACAACAGCCGTGCTTGCTGCAAGTGATTCACACAACAGCCGTGCTTGCTGCAGGTGATTCACACAACAGCCGTGCTTGCTGCAAGTGATTCACACAACAGCCGTGCTTGCTGCAAGTGATTCACACAACAGCCGTGCTTGCTGCAAGTGATTCACACAACAGCCGTGCTTGCTGCAAGTGATTCACACAACAGCCGTGCTTGCTGCAAGTGATTCACACAACAGCCGTGCTTGCTGCAAGTGATTCACACAACAGCCGTGCTTGCTGCAAGTGATTCACACAACAGCCGTGCTTGCTGCAAGTGATTCACACAACAGCCGTGCTTGCTGCAAGTGATTCACACAACAGCCGTGCTTGCTGCAAGTGATTCACACAACAGCCGTGCTTGCTGCAAGTGATTCACACAACAGCCGTGCTTGCTGCAAGTGATTCACACAACAGCCGTGCTTGCTGCAAGTGATTCACACAACAGCCGTGCTTGCTGCAAGTGATTCACACAACAGCCGTGCTTGCTGCAAGTGATTCACACAACAGCCGTGCTTGCTGCAAGTGATTCACACAACAGCCGTGCTTGCTGCAAGTGATTCACACAACAGCCGTGCTTGCTGCAAGTGATTCACACAACAGCCGTGCTTGCTGCAAGTGATTCACACAACAGCCGTGCTTGCTGCAAGTGATTCACACAACAGCCGTGCTTGCTGCAAGTGATTCACACAACAGCCGTGCTTGCTGCAAGTGATTCACACAACAGCCGTGCTTGCTGCAAGTGATTCACACAACAGCCGTGCTTGCTGCAAGTGATTCACACAACAGCCGTGCTTGCTGCAAGTGATTCACACAACAGCCGTGCTTGCTGCAAGTGATTCACACAACAGCCGTGCTTGCTGCAAGTGATTCACACAACAGCCGTGCTTGCTGCAAGTGATTCACACAACAGCCGTGCTTGCTGCAAGTGATTCACACAACAGCCGTGCTTGCTGCAAGTGATTCACACAACAGCCGTGCTTGCTGCAAGTGATTCACACAACAGCCGTGCTTGCTGCAAGTGATTCACACAACAGCCGTGCTTGCTGCAAGTGATTCACACAACAGCCGTGCTTGCTGCAAGTGATTCACACAACAGCCGTGCTTGCTGCAAGTGATTCACACAACAGCCGTGCTTGCTGCAAGTGATTCACACAACAGCCGTGCTTGCTGCAAGTGATTCACACAACAGCCGTGCTTGCTGCAAGTGATTCACACAACAGCCGTGCTTGCTGCAAGTGATTCACACAACAGCCGTGCTTGCTGCAAGTGATTCACACAACAGCCGTGCTTGCTGCAAGTGATTCACACAACAGCCGTGCTTGCTGCAAGTGATTCACACAACAGCCGTGCTTGCTGCAAGTGATTCACACAACAGCCGTGCTTGCTGCAAGTGATTCACACAACAGCCGTGCTTGCTGCAAGTGATTCACACAACAGCCGTGCTTGCTGCAAGTGATTCACACAACAGCCGTGCTTGCTGCAAGTGATTCACACAACAGCCGTGCTTGCTGCAAGTGATTCACACAACAGCCGTGCTTGCTGCAAGTGATTCACACAACAGCCGTGCTTGCTGCAAGTGATTCACACAACAGCCGTGCTTGCTGCAAGTGATTCACACAACAGCCGTGCTTGCTGCAAGTGATTCACACAACAGCCGTGCTTGCTGCAAGTGATTCACGCAACAGCCGTGCTTGCTGCAAGTGATTCACACAACAGCCGTGCTTGCTGCAAGTGATTCACACAACAGCCGTGCTTGCTGCAAGTGATTCACACAACAGCCGTGCTTGCTGCAAGTGATTCACACAACAGCCGTGCTTGCTGCAAGTGATTCACACAACAGCCGTGCTTGCTGCAAGTGATTCACACAACAGCCGTGCTTGCTGCAAGTGATTCACACAACAGCCGTGCTTGCTGCAAGTGATTCACACAACAGCCGTGCTTGCTGCAAGTGATTCACACAACAGCCGTGCTTGCTGCAAGTGATTCACACAACAGCCGTGCTTGCTGCAAGTGATTCACACAACAGCCGTGCTTGCTGCAAGTGATTCACACAACAGCCGTGCTTGCTGCAAGTGATTCACACAACAGCCGTGCTTGCTGCAAGTGATTCACACAACAGCCGTGCTTGCTGCAAGTGATTCACACAACAGCCGTGCTTGCTGCAAGTGATTCACACAACAGCCGTGCTTGCTGCAAGTGATTCACACAACAGCCGTGCTTGCTGCAAGTGATTCACACAACAGCCGTGCTTGCTGCAAGTGATTCACACAACAGCCGTGCTTGCTGCAAGTGATTCACACAACAGCCGTGCTTGCTGCAAGTGATTCACACAACAGCCGTGCTTGCTGCAAGTGATTCACACAACAGCCGTGCTTGCTGCAAGTGATTCACACAACAGCCGTGCTTGCTGCAAGTGATTCACACAACAGCCGTGCTTGCTGCAAGTGATTCACACAACAGCCGTGCTTGCTGCAAGTGATTCACACAACAGCCGTGCTTGCTGCAAGTGATTCACACAACAGCCGTGCTTGCTGCAAGTGATTCACACAACAGCCGTGCTTGCTGCAAGTGATTCACACAACAGCCGTGCTTGCTGCAAGTGATTCACACAACAGCCGTGCTTGCTGCAAGTGATTCACACAACAGCCGTGCTTGCTGCAGTGACAGCACGAGCAGGCGAGCTTGAAAGAGGGCCACGTGGCGCGGATATAGAAGCCAGACGCCCATGCGGTCTAGTCTCGTGTGACAGGAGGCACGCACGGCTGCACTGCAGGCGAGCACAGAGTCACAGTCGTATGCTGCTGGCCCATGCTCTTCCATGCTACTCCATGCTTGAAGGCGATGCTGCATGGCACCCCATTTTACTAATTTTGCTTGCTGCACCATCCTCCCAAGCACCCAGACACACAGTGGCTGGTAGACCTGTGGCCCACAGAGATAACTTCTAAGTCGACTAATAAGTTCCTTCCAAAACTCCATGCACGCTTTGGCTGTTATGGCTTCCGCTCACAGAATTTGCAGGCGGGAGAGGCGGGAGAGGGTGGTGGCGATGTGGCCGGTCAAGGAGTTGTTGGCCACGTTGCTGCCGCGCCATGCATGACATGGGGCGTGGGGAATGGGGCATGTGGCATGGGGCGTGGGGAATGGGGCATGTGGCATGGGGCGTGGGGAATGGGGCATGTGGCATGGGGCGTGGGGAATGGGGCATGTGGCATGGGGCGTGGGGAATGGGGCATGTGGCATGGGGCGTGGGGAATGGGGCATGTGGCATGGGGCGTGGGGAATGGGGCATGTGGCATGGGGCGTGGGGAATGGGGCATGTGGCATGGGGCATGGGGCACGTGGCATGGGGCGTGGGGAATGGGGCATGTGGCATGGGGCGTGGGGAACGCGGCACGGGTGATCTGACATGGGTAATGAGGCACGGGAATGTGGTCACTGGCTCATAACTTGAATCCACGCTCGCACGGTGGGCTCACTCACAGCGACGTGATGCCCTCCATGTTGCCGATGCCTTGGGGAATGCTGCCTGTGAACCGGTTGCTGAATAAATCCCTGCACCACAGACCAACGAGCAACACATGAGAACACATGAACCAACTTGCACTCTGTGTGTGTGTGTGTGTGTGTGTGTGTGTGTGTGCGTGCGTGCGTGCGTGCGTGCGTGCGTGCGTGTGTGTGTGTGTGTGTGTGTCGCACCACACTATGCAGCCTAGCCTGTCCAGCAAAATGGGGGAAAGCAGCAGAAGGTGGTTAAGATGATCTCCCAGTCATCCTCCTTCCCTGAATGTGGCAAATCAAGATTTGAATCTGAAGACTTTCAGACCCCATCACAGTGAACCTCCTTCCCTGGACGAGAGACTCTAAGAATATTTAGAAGTAACGAGCATGAAGCGCGTGGACAATAATGGAGTTGGCAGAAGTACTCGTTGGTGAGGCGCCTCTGCACTCGGCTGCTGAGCCATGAGGGGCTCGCGACCAGTTGTAGTTGACTCGGAAATCGTCTTAGAAATCAGCTCGTGGACAATGATGAGAGCATTCGCATCACATGATCACCACGCACTGTGTTGTGAGGAGCACTGTGTTGTGAGGAGCACTGTGTTGTGAGGAGCACTGTGTTGTGAGGAGCACTGTGTTGTGAGGAGCACTGTGTTGTGAGGAGCACCGTGTTTTGAGGAGCACCGTGTTGTGAGGAGCACCGTGTTGTGAGGAGCACTGTGTTGTGAGGAGCACCGTGTTATGAGGAGCACTGTGTTGTGAGGAGCACCGTGTTGTGAGGAGCACCGTGTTGTGAGGAGCACCGTGTTGTGAGGATCACCGTGTTGTGAGGAGCACCGTGTTGTGAGGAGCACTGTGTTGTGAGGAGCACCGTGTTGTGAGGAGCACCGTGTTGTGAGGAGCACTGTGTTGTGAGGAGCACCGTGTTGTGAGGAGCACCGTGTTGTGCGGAGCACTGTGTTGTGAGGAGCACTGTGTTGTGAGGAGCACTGTGTTGTGAGGAGCACTGTGTTGTGAGGAGCACTGTGTTGTGAGGAGCACTGTGTTGTGAGGAGCACTGTGTTGTGAGGAGCACCGTGTTGTGAGGAGCACCGTGTTGTGAGGAGCACTGTGTTGTGAGGAGCACTGTGTTGTGAGGAGCACCGTGTTGTGAGGAGCACTGTGTTGTGAGGAGCACCGTGTTGTGAGGAGCACTGTGTTGTGAGGAGCACTGTGTTGTGAGGAGCACTGTGTTGTGAGGAGCACTGTGTTGTGAGGAGCACCGTGTAGTGAGGAGCACTGTGTTGTGAGGAGCACTGTGTTGTGAGGAGCACTGTGTTGTGAGGAGCACTGTGTTGTGAGGAGCACTGTGTTGTGAGGAGCACTGTGTTGTGAGGAGCACTGTGTTGTGAGGAGCACCGTGTTGTGAGGAGCACTGTGTTGTGAGGAGCACCGTGTTGTGAGGAGCACTGTGTTGTGAGGAGCACTGTGTTGTGAGGAGCACTGTGTTGTGAGGAGTACTGTGTTGTGAGGAGCACTGTGTTGTGAGGAGCACTGTGTTGTGAGGAGCACTGTGTTGTGAGGAGCACCGTGTTGTGAGGAGCACTGTGTTGTGAGGAGCACCGTGTTGTGAGGAGCACTGTGTTGTGAGGAGCACCGTGTTGTGAGGAGCACTGTGTTGTGAGGAGCACTGTGTTGTGAGGAGCACCGTGTTGTGAGGAGCACTGTGTTGTGAGGAGCACCGTGTTGTGAGGAGCACTGTGTTGTGAGGAGCACCGTGTTGTGAGGAGCACTGTGTTGTGAGGAGCACTGTGTTGTGAGGAGCACCGTGTTGTGAGGAGCACTGTGTTGTGAGGAGCACTGTGTTGTGAGGAGCACTGTGTTGTGAGGAGCACTGTGTTGTGAGGAGCACTGTGTTGTGAGGAGCACTGTGTTGTGAGGAGCACCGTGTTGTGAGGAGCACTGTGTTGTGAGGAGCACCGTGTTGTGAGGAGCACTGTGTTGTGAGGAGCACTGTGTTGTGAGGAGCACTGTGTTGTGAGGAGCACTGTGTTGTGAGGAGCACTGTGTTGTGAGGAGCACTGTGTTGTGAGGAGCACCGTGTTGTGAGGAGCACTGTGTTGTGAGGAGCACTGTGTTGTGAGGAGCACTGTGTTGTGAGGAGCACTGTGTTGTGAGGAGCACTGTGTGTTAAAATATATATTGTGTAGCATGCCAACACATGTGACTGTACACCAATTGTGGTGTACAGTTGGGTTGGGACTACACCCAACTTTGGGTGTAGTCTTGCACTTTGGGGTGCCAATCCACCCAATTGTGGTGGAGCCCCCATATGCAACCCTCTTGACTTGTGGGTACCTCACTTCCCACAATTGAGGTTACCCCAAGCCAAGTGGGCCTAGGGTTGCCTCACTTCTACAAAGTGTGGGCAACCCAACCCACTTGACCTATGGTTCCCTCACTTCCCCAAGTGAGGTCAACCCAACCTATGGTCACTTTCATCCTTCCCTTCCAACCTTCCCTTCCAACTATGTATGCTAGGTTGTTCCTCTAATCTATTTACTTGTTCAATTCACAATCTTCACATGGTATAGAGCTAGTTGTTCCTAAGCCTTTTCTCTCCCTCCCTCAAAGTTTTTTCTTCCCCATGGGCCCACCCCACAGCCACAAACCCCCTACGTGTGGCTCAACCTAGCATCTCCTTGGCACGACCTACGTCGTCGCCGCCCTCCCCTCCCTCCGCCGTGATTGCGCCCTCCTCGCCTGCGGATCCCACCGCCGCGAGTGCATCACCGCCCCCCGTCGCCGCGACACACCGTCGCTGCCCCCCCCCCCCCCCTCCCCCTTTTTTCCGCCGCCGCGCCTTCTCTGGCGCCGCCTGCACATCCCGCCGCGACGCCTCGTCGCCGCCTCCTCCTCCCCCTGCCGCGACCCCCCGTCGCCGTCTCCCTCCCGCCGCCGCGCCTACTTCGGCGTCGCCCGCGCATCCCTCCGCCGCGACGCCCCGTCGTCGCCTGCCCCTCCCGCTGCCGCGACGTCGCGTCGCCGCCTCCCCCCACCGCCGCCGCACCTTCCTCGGCGCCGCCTGCGCATCCCGCCGCCGCGACGCCCCGTCGTCGCCTCCTGTCCCGCCGCCGCGACTTCGCGTCGCCGCCTGCACTCCCCATCGCCGCAACCCCCCGTCGCCGCCTACGCATCCCGCCGCCGCGACCCGCTCGTCGCCGCCTGCACGATCCGCCGCCGCGACTTCGCGTCGCCGCCTGCACGACCCGCCGCCGCGACTTCGCGTCGCCGCCTGCACGACCCGCCGCCGCGACTTCGCGTCGCCGCCTGCGCATCCCGCCGCCGCGACCTTCTCGTCGCCGCCTGCACCCCTTGCCGCCGCGACCTTCTCGTCGCCGCCTGCACCCCTTGCCGCCGCGACCTAAAGTCGCCGCCCGCGCGACCTCCTGCCGCGACCTGCTCGTCGCCGCCCGCACATCCCGTCGCCGCGACCTAACAATCGCCGCCCCCGCATCCTACCGCCGCGACCTGCTCGTCGCCGCCCGCGCATCCCGCCGCCGCGCCTTCCTCGTCGCCGCCCGCGCATCCCACCGCTGCGCCTTCCCCGTCGCCGCCCGCGCATCCCTCCGCCGCGCCCTCCTCGTCGCCGCTCGCTCATTCCGCCGCCACGATTCCCTCGTCGCCACCCGCGCATCCCGCCGCCGCACGTTCCTCGTAGCAGCCGCCTCATCCCGCAGCAGCAGCGTCATTGGCAGCAACAGCTTCGCCCACAGCTACACCTGCGTTCTCCCTCCCCCTCCCCCTTTCCTCCTCCTCTCCTCCCACGCAGCAGCAGCCGGGACAGCTCAGCAGCCACAGCAGCAACAGCGGCAGCAGCGGCAGCATCAGGAGCAGCGACAGCAGCGGCAGCAGCTGCATCCACCATCTTCCTCCCCCTCCTCCCCTCCCCCCCCCCCTCCTCCCTCTCAGCAGCAGCAGCGGCAGCAGCGGCAGCAGCGGCAGCAGCGGCAGCAGCGGCAGCAGCGGCAGCAGCAGCAGCAGCCGGAGAAGAACTCCACTCCCCGCAGCAGCACCCCCCCCCCCCCTCCCCCCCCCCCCCCCCCCCCCCTCCTCCCTCTCGGCTGCCGCGGGTCCACCCGCCGTCGCCCTCCCACTTGACCGCCGCGGGTCCACCCGCCGCCGTCCACCTCGAGGCCGCCGCGGGTCCACCCGCCGTCGCCCCTCATGGCTACCACTCCTCCCCCTCTCCCCCCTCCCATTGACGCCTCCTCCGTCGACAAGCTTCAGCTTGCCGCGGACCGCTCGGCGATCAACTGGCATTCCTTCGTCGGGAGCATCCGCCGTGTTCTCCAAGATGCATTCGTCGGACCCTACTGCGTCCTTGACGTCCTCCTCCGCCGCCCGCAAGCCCTCCAGCCCACGGCACCCAATCACCCCGGCGAACCCCCTCCACCCCCCATTCCTCCTGGTCCTCCTCCTCCTGAACCCACCTTGGAGATCGCCACTACCCCAGCGCTCCAAGATGCCGCCGATGCCGCATTTCTCCACGATCGCCGCGAATACCTCATCCGCAAGGCGGAGCATGAGGTTGCGGTACATAACCACGACTTCGCGGTAGCGGAACGCGCCAATCGCCTGGCGCTCCTTGATGAGTACAATACGGCCATGGCGGACTACCTCCCTCGGAGCATCGCATGGGCCACTGCTGACAACCGCGCCTGCACCATCCTCCTCGGCGCACTCCCTGATACCCTCATGCGCCGTTTCCAAGCTCGCGAGATGCGCGCCTCCCTCATCTGGGCCGAGCTCCAGGCCATGTTCGAGCGTCGCGACATCAGCTCTGTCGGCGCCCTGTTCCAGGAGTACTTCTCCATCACCCTCGCCACTTGTGATGGCGCAGTTGACTACGTGGGGCGCATGCAGGAGGTCGCTGATCGCCTTGCGGCACGCCAAGCTGCCCTCCCCGAGCCCCTGCAAATCCACCGCCTCCTCTACAACCTCACCCCGGACTACGAGTCCCGCCTCCATACCTTCACTGAGGCCAACCCCATGGCCGGCCTCGACGACGTGGTCCAGTGGATCATTGACACGGAGGTCAAGCTCCGCACCCCCGTTGTCAACCTTACCACCCCTCAGTCCTCCTCCTCCACCTCCCTCAACGCTACGCAGCCGCGCAACCAGGGTGGTCGCAGCGGCGGCGGCGGAGGCCGTGGAGCGGGTGGCGGTGGTGGTGGTGGTGGAGGCCGTGGTGGTGGCGGTGGTGGTAGTGGTGGCCGTGGTGGCCGTGGTGGCGGTGGTGGTGGTGCTGGCAGCGCCCCTGCTGGAGGTGCTGTGACTCGAGGCGGACGCCTTGGCACTCTCCCCCCATGCACATATGTGCGTCGCCATGGTCCCCATGCAGGTACCCCTTGCGGCCAGACCAACCATCCTCCCACCACGTGCTTTAAGGCACTCGACGACGCCTGGTTTGATCGCGGCAACACTGGCACCCCTCCTCGCTGGAACTCGGTCACACCTCGCCCCTCCTTAGTGGATATTCAAACCCTCCCCTCTTTCCTTCCTGCTCACCTCCGCATGGTTACCCCCTCCCCACCCTCACAGCTGCAGCAGTTTCAGCAGCACCAGCAGCAGCAGCACCTGTACTTCCACCAGCAGCAGCAGCAGCCGCAGTTTCTCCAGCCCCAGCAGCCGCCGCCGCCGCAGTTCTTCCAGCCACCGCCGCAGCAGCAGCAGCAGTTCCTTCCCCCACCCTGGCAGCAGCAGCCACTCACCTTCGGCACAGCGGCCATGGCCGCTCATACCTCCCTTCCTCCTCCTCCCCCCTGGGTTTCCCTCTCCTCTGCCCCCCCCAGTGTTCCCGACACTTCTGGTAGTTTCCTTGGTAATATCAGTGTTGCACCGTCCGTCGCTGCCATGTATCCCTCTGCTATCAATGAGACTTCGTTTCACTACCCCGTCCCACCCCCTCCTCCCTCTTCTCCCACCCTGGACTTTGTCCTTGACAGTGGAGCCACTGAAACCGCACTGAAAGACGCTGGCACTCTCACCCCACTACCACTTCCCACTCAGGTTCATGGGGCTGATTCCAGCTTTTCCATTCCATGCACTCACCTCTCCACCCTCCCTTGCACTGCCTTCCCCTCCGGTAAGGTCACAGGTCTCCACATCCCCACTCTCCGCAACAACCTCCTCTCCCACCGTGAGCTCCAAGGTGTTGGTATCACTGCCATTTACCCCGGTTATGCCAATTACTGTGATCTCTACCAAACCTCCTCCGGTCGCTTCCTTCTCCGCATTCCGCTTTGCCCCCGCACTCGCCTCTACACACTCCGCACGCCTCGCCCATCCTTCTGCCACGTCACCACTCGTTCCGGTGCTTCCACCGGTCCACCTCCTCCTCCTTTACTTCCCCCTTCCCCTCCCCCTCAAGTATCCTCTTCTCCCTCCCCACCATCCTCCTCCTCCCCTCCCGTTCCTTCCATCACCCCATCTCCCTCCTCCTCCACTACCCTCTCCCACCCTGCTGTCCTCTTACACCACAGACTCGGCCATCCCAACTTCACCGCCCTTCGCACCACAGTCACCTCTCGCCTCCTCCGCAGCCTTCCTCCTGTTCTACCTCCCCTCCCCTCCTCCCCCTCTCCCCCATGCCCTTCATGCATTCACGGCAAGCTCAAACAGTCCCCCCACCACAGTCATCCCACCTTCGCCGCCGCCCCCATTGACCTTGTGCACATGGACCTCTGGGGCCCCTATCCCATCCGCTCCCGCCAGGGGCATCGGTACATGCTCGTCCTCGTTGACGACCACAGCCGGTACTCCACCACCTTCTTCCTTCACACGAAAGACCAGGTGCCGGCAGTGGTCATCAACTGGGCCGAACAGTGCCGCAATCACTTCAAACGCCCCATCGGCCGCCTTCACTCTGACGGTGGGGGTGAGTTCATCAATAACACCCTTGCCACATACTGCAACACCTACGGCATCCAACAGACCTCCACCCTTCCCCACTCCCCTCAGCAGAACGGCATTGCTGAGAGCCGCATTCGTGAGATCACCAAGATAGCTCGCTGTCTCATTGCTCATGCCTCCACCCCTCCTTCCCTCTGGAGCTATGCCCTCCTCCACGCCGCTCTTCTCCTTAATCTCCGCTCCCACCCTCAGCATCCTTCCTCCTCCCCTACAGAGCTTTGGTCCAACGCCAAACCCGACGCTGCCGGCCTTCGCGTTTGGGGCTGCAAGGCCTTCGTTCTCATCCCACCCGCCGACCGCTCCCGCGCCGCTGGCAAGCTTGCTCCTCGCGCCCTGGAATGCGTTTACCTTGGGCACAATCGCGACTCCCCAGGCTACCTCTTCCTCCACCCTCCCACCAATCGCCTCATCCGCAGCGGCGACGTCATCTTCGACGAATCCGTCCCCTATTACTCCACTCCTCCCCCTGATCCTCTCCCTCCTCCCACTCGTCCCCTTGCTTGGACCGACACCGTCCTCCCGCCCCTTCTCCCTCCAGCCCCTCTCCTCCCACCCGTCGCAGCTCCGCTCCCGCCCTCCTCCTCCGCCGATGTCTACGACCCTGCCGCACCCGCTTCCCCCGCTCACTCGGCCGCACCCCCTCCCCCCCCTCCCTCCTCCTCTCCCTCTCCCTCCTTCCAGCAGCCGGATCAGCAGCAGCAGCAGCAGCAGCAGCAGCCGCAGCAGCAACAGCAGCAGCAGCAGCAGCCGGGACAGCAGCCGGGGCAGCAGCAGCAGCAGCAGCCGGGCCAGCAGCAGCAGCAGCAGCCGGGCCAGCAGCAGCAGCAGCAGCCGGGCCAGCAGCAGCAGCAGCAGCCGGGCCAGCAGCAGCAGCAGCAGCGGCAGCCGGGACAGCAGCAGCAGCAGCAGCAGCAGCAGCAGCAGCAGCAGCAGCAGCAGCAGCAGCCTCAGCAGCCTCAGCAGCCGCAGCACCAGCACGGTCAGCCGCAGCCGCAGCAACAAGGGCAGCAGCTTCCGCAGCACCAGCAGCAGCAGCGGCGTCGTGCCACTTCCCGTTCCTCCCCCTTCCTCCTCCTTTACATCCATACCCGCTCTGTGGACAAAATCCTTGGGGCTCCTCCTCCTGCCTCCATTCAGCTCCTTGAGGACTCCCATGAGGAGTTTCTTAACATTCGGGAGCACACTCCATTCCTTGCCGCCCTCTACCTTGACTTCCTGGGCTTTCCTGTCCTTGGCGCCACTACTACCCCCACCATCTTCACTCCCTCCACCTTCCAGGAAGCCATCACCTGCCCTGATGCGGATAAATGGATAGCAGCGATCTTCCTGGAGTGTGAGGCTTTCATTCGCAACGACTCCTTTGTCGATGTCCCCCTCCCTGCTGGCGCTAATCTCGTTGACGGCAAATGGGTCTTTCGGGTGAAGCAGCTGCCGGGCGAGGAACCAGTGTACAAGGCCCGCTACTGCGCCAAGGGGTTCACGCAGACTTGGGCTGAGGACTACTGGTTCACCTACGCCCCCACCGCCAAACCACCCACCCTTCGCGCCGCCATGGACATTGGTGCACGTGACGACATGGAAATCGACTCCATGGACGTCTCCAATGCGTTCCTGCAGGGCGACTTGCATGAGCGCATTTTCCTCCGGCGACCCCCCGGGTTCCACGCAGCCTTTCCTGAGAACACTGTCTGGCAGCTGCGTCGCCCCGTATACGGCTTGAAGCAGGCACCGCGTGAGTGGCATGCGAAGCTGGCTGCCACCTTGGGGTCCCTCGGCTTCTCTGCTTCCCACTCCGACGCCAGCCTCTTCATCCGCTCCTCCCCCCGCCGCTTCTTCATTCTGGTATATGTCGACGACATGATCCTGCTCTCTAACACCAAGGCCGACATGGGGCAGGTGAAGCTGTCCCTGCAGCAGCGGCTCAAGTGCAAAGACCTTGGCGCCCTCACTCACTACCTCGGCATGACCATCACGCGCAACCGCCCTGCTCGCACAATCACCCTCTCCCAGTCCCATTACATCGGCCAGGTCTTGGAGAAGTTCGACATGGCGCAAGCCAAGCCTGTTTCCACCCCGCTCCCCTTCGGTCACCAACTCGCTCCACCCACCTCCCCCACCTCCTCCCCCCACCCCTATGCCGAGCTCGTTGGGTCCTTGATGTACGCAATGATGTGCACCCGCCCCGACCTCGCCTACCCCATCAGCGTGCTCGCTCGCTTTGTCGGCACCGGTCGTCACTCTGAGGAGCACTGGAAAGCTGCCAAGCGGGTCCTCCGCTACCTTCGCGGGACCAGGGACCTTGCCCTCACCCTCGGCGGCCCTTCCCGTCCCCTTCTCTCGGGCTTCAGTGACTCCTCATGGGCTGACACGCAGCCGGACCGCCGCTCCTCCCAGGGCTACGGCTTCACCCTTGACAGCGGCCTCATCAGCTGGCGCTCCACCCGCTCCTCCGCCATCTCTCTCTCTACCTGCGAAGCCGAGCTCTACGCTGGCACCATGGCCGCCCAGGAGTCGCGCTGGCTCTGCTTCCTTCTTGCGGAGCTTGGCGCCCCCCAGACGTGCCCCACTCTCTGGTGCGACAACGCCAGCACCATCCATCTCACTCAGGACCCCGTCTATCACGCCCGCTCCAAGCACATCGAACTCCGCTACTTCTTCGTTCGCGAGCTCGTCCAGAAGGGCCTCATTGCCGTTCGCAAGATTGCAACCGAGGCCAACTTGGCCGACATCTTCACTAAGGCCCTCCTTCGCCCCGCGCACTCTGCCTTCCTCCGCCTCATTGGCCTTGCTCGCCCGGGCGCCCCTTGATTCAGGGGTTGTTCTCTTCTTGTGTTAGCATGCTAAGGGGTTGTGTTAAAATATATATTGTGTAGCATGCCAACACATGTAACTGTACACCAATTGTGGTGTACAGTTGGGTTGGGACTACACCCAACTTTGGGTGTAGTCTTGCACTTTGGGGTGCCAATCCACCCAATTGTGGTGGAGCCCCCAAATGCACCCCTCTTGACTTGTGGGTACCTCACTTCCCACAATTGAGGTTACCCCAAGCCAAGTGGGCCTCGGGTTGCCTCACTTCTACAAAGTGTGGGCAACCCAACCCACTTGACCTATGGTTCCCTCACTTCCCCAAGTGAGGTCAACCCAACCTATGGTCACTTTCATCCTTCCCTTCCAACCTTCCCTTCCAACTATGTATGCTAGGTTGTTCCTCTAATCTATTTACTTGTTCAATTCACAATCTTCACACTATGTTGTGAGGAGCACCGTGTTGTGAGGAGCACCGTGTTGTGAGGAGCACTGTGTTGTGAGGAGCACCATGTTGTGAGGAGCACTGTGTTGTGAGGAGCAACGTGTTATGAGGAGCACTGTGTTGTGAGGAGCACCGTGTTGTGAGGAGCACTGTGTTGTGAGGAGCACCGTGTTGTGAGGAGCACCGTGTTGTGAGGAGCACCGTGTTGTGAGGAGCACTGTGTTGTGAGGAGCACCGTGTTGTGAGGAGCACTGTGTTGTGAGGAGCACCGTGTTGTGAGGAGCACTGTGTTGTGAGGAGCACTGTGTTGTGAGGAGCACTGTGTTGTGAGGAGCACTGTGTTGTGAGGAGCACTGTGTTGTGAGGAGCACTGTGTTGTGAGGAGCACCGTGTTGTGAGGAGCACTGTGTTGTGAGGAGCACCATGTTGTGAGGAGCACTGTGTTGTGAGGAGCACTGTGTTGTGAGGAGCACCGTGTTGTGAGGAGCGCTGTGTTGTGAGGAGCACTGTGTTGTGAGGAGCACTGTGTTGTGAGGAGCACGGCGTTGTGAGGAGCACTGTGTTGTGAGGAGCACTGTGTTGTGAGGAGCACCGTGTTGTGAGGAGCACTGTGTTGTGAGGAGCACTGTGTTGTGAGGAGCACCGTGTTGTGAGGAGAACTGTGCTGTGAGGAGCACTGTGTTGTGAGGAGCACCGTGTTGTGAGGAGCACTGTGTTGTGAGGAGCACTGTGTTGTGAGGAGCACTGTGTTGTGAGGAGCACCGTGTTGTGAGGAGCACTGTGTTGTGAGGAGCACCGTGTTGTGAGGAGCACTGTGTTGTGAGGAGCACCGTGTTGTGAGAAGCACTGTGTTGTGAGGAGCACTGTGTTGTGAGGAGCACTGTGTTGTGAGGAGCACTGTGTTGTGAGAAGCACTGTGTTGTGAGGAGCACTGTGTTGTGAGGAGCACTGTGTTGTGAGGAGCACTGTGTTGTGAGGAGCACTGTGTTGTGAGGAGCACTGTGTTGTGAGGAGCACTGTGTTGTGAGGAGCACCGTGTTGTGAGGAGCACTGTGTTGTGGGGAGCACTGTGTTGTGAGGAGCACTGTGTTGTGAGGAGCACCGTGTTGTGAGGAGCACTGTGTTGTGAGGAGCACCGTGGTGTGAGGAGCACTGTGCTGTGAGGAGCACTGTGTTGTGAGGAGCACCGTGTTGTGAGGAGCACCGTGTTGTGAGGAGCACTGTGTTTTGAGGTTGCCTAGGGTTGCCTCACTTCTACAAAGTGTGGGCAACCCAACCCACTTGACCTATGGTTCCCTCACTTCCCCAAGTGAGGTCAACCCAACCTATGGTCACTTTCATCCTTCCCTTCCAACCTTCCCTTCCAACTATGTATGCTAGGTTGTTCCTCTAATCTATTTACTTGTTCAATTCACAATCTTCACACTGTGTTGTGAGGAGCACCGTGTTGTGAGGAGCACCGTGTTGTGAGGAGCACTGTGTTGTGAGGAGCACCATGTTGTGAGGAGCACTGTGTTGTGAGGAGCAACGTGTTATGAGGAGCACTGTGTTGTGAGGAGCACCGTGTTGTGAGGAGCACTGTGTTGTGAGGAGCACCGTGTTGTGAGGAGCACCGTGTTGTGAGGAGCACTGTGTTGTGAGGAGCACCGTGTTGTGAGGAGCACTGTGTTGTGAGGAGCACTGTGTTGTGAGGAGCACCGTGTTGTGAGGAGCACTGTGTTGTGAGAAGCACTGTGTTGTGAGGAGCACTGTGTTGTGAGGAGCACTGTGTTGTGAGGAGCACTGTGTTGTGAGGAGCACCGTGTTGTGAGGAGCACTGTGTTGTGAGGAGCACCGTGTTGTGAGGAGCACTGTGTTGTGAGGAGCACTGTGTTGTGAGGAGCACTGTGTTGTGAGGAGCACTGTGTTGTGAGGAGCACCGTGTTGTGAGGAGCACTGTGTTGTGAGGAGCACTGTGTTGTTAGGAGCACCGTGTTGTGAGGAGCACTGTGTTGTGAGGAGCACCGTGTTGTGAGGAGCACCGTGTTGTGAGGAGCACTGTGTTGTGAGGAGCACTGTGTTGTGAGGAGCACTGTGTTGTGAGGAGCACTGTGTTGTGAGGAGCACCGTGTTGTGAGGAGCACTGTGTTGTGAGGAGCACCGTGTTGTGAGGAGCACTGTGTTGTGAGGAGCACTGTGTTGTGAGGAGCACTGTGTTGTGAGGAGCACCGTGTTGTGAGGAGCACTGTGTTGTGAGGAGCACCGTGTTGTGAGGAGCACTGTGTTGTGAGGAGCACCGTGTTATGAGGAGCACTGTGTTGTGAGGAGCACCGTGTTGTGAGGAGCACTGTGTTGTGAGGAGCACCGTGTTGTGAGGAGCACTGTGTTGTGAGGAGCACCGTGTTGTGAGGAGCACTGTGTTGTGAGGAGCACCGTGTTGTGAGGAGCACTGTGTTGTGAGGAGCACTGTGTTGTGAGGAGCACCGTGTTGTGAGGAGCACTGTGTTGTGAGGAGCACTGTGTTGTGAGGAGCACTGTGTTGTGAGGAGCACTGTGTTGTGAGGAGCACTGTGTTGTGAGGAGCACTGTGTTGTGAGGAGCATTGTGTTGTGAGGAGCACTGTGTTGTGAGGAGCACCGTGTTGTGAGGAGCACTGTGTTGTGAGGAGCACTGTGTTGTGAGGAGCACTGTGTTGTGAGGAGCACTGTGTTGTGAGGAGCACTGTGTTGTGAGGAGCACCGTGTTGTGAGGAGCACTGTGTTGTGAGGAGCACTGTGTTGTTAGGAGCACCGTGTTGTGAGGAGCACTGTGTTGTGAGGAGCACCGTGTTGTGAGGAGCACCGTGTTGTGAGGAGCACTGTGTTGTGAGGAGCACTGTGTTGTGAGGAGCACTGTGTTGTGAGGAGCACTGTGTTGTGAGGAGCACCGTGTTGTGAGGAGCATTGTGTTGTGAGGAGCACCGTGTTGTGAGGGCCTGTGTTGTGAGGAGCACTGTGTTGTGAGGAGCACTGTGTTGTGAGGAGCACCGTGTTGTGAGGAGCACTGTGCTGTGAGGAGCACCGTGTTGTGAGAAGCACTGTGTTGTGAGGAGCACTGTGTTGTGAGGAGCACTGTGTTGTGAGGAGCACTGTGTTGTGAGGAGCACCGTGTTGTGAGGAGCACTGTGTTGTGAGGAGCACTGTGTTGTGAGGAGCACTGTGTTGTGAGGAGCACTGTGTTGTGAGGAGCACTGTGTTGTGAGGAGCACCGTGTTGTGAGGAGCACCGTGTTGTGAGGAGCACTGTGTTGTGAGGAGCACTGTGTTGTGAGGAGCACCGTGTTGTGAGGAGCACTGTGTTGTGAGGAGCACCGTGTTGTGAGGAGCACTGTGTTGTGAGGAGCACTGTGTTGTGAGGAGCACCGTGTTGTGAGGAGCACTGTGTTGTGAGGAGCACTGTGTTGTGAGGAGCACCGTGTTGTGAGGAGCACTGTGTTGTGAGGAGCACTGTGTTGTGAGGAGCACCGTGTTGTGAGGAGCACTGTGTTGTGAGGAGCACCGTGTTGTGAGGAGCACTGTGTTGTGAGGAGCACTGTGTTGTGAGGAGCACTGTGTTGTGAGGAGCACTGTGTTGTGAGGAGCACTGTGTTGTGAGGAGCACTGTGTTGTGAGGAGCACCGTGTTGTGAGGAGCACTGTGTTGGGAGGAGCACCGTGTTGTGAGGAGCACTGTGTTGTGAGGAGCACCGTGTTGTGAGGAGCACTGTGTTGTGAGGAGCACTGTGTTGTGAGGAGCACCGTGTTGTGAGGAGCACTGTGTTGTGAGGAGCACTGTGTTGTGAGGAGCACTGTGTTGTGAGGAGCACTGTGTTGTGAGGAGCACCGTGTTGTGAGGAGCACTGTGTTGTGAGGAGCACTGTGTTGTGAGGAGCACTGTGTTGTGAGGAGCACTGTGTTGTGAGGAGCACTGTGTTGTGGGGAGCACTGTGTTGTGAGGAGCACTGTGTTGTGAGGAGCACCGTGTTGTGAGGAGCAATGTGTTATGAGGAGCACCGTGTTGTGAGGAGCACTGTGCTGTGAGGAGCAACGTGTTATGAGGAGCACTGTGTTGTGAGGAGCACCGTGTTGTGAGGAGCACTGTGTTGTGAGGAGCATCGTGTTGTGAGGAGCACTGTGTTGTGAGGAGCACCGTGTTGTGAGGAGCACTGTGTTGTGAGGAGCACCGTGTTGTGAGGAGCACTGTGTTGTGAGGAGCACTGTGTTGTGAGGAGCACCGTGTTGTGAGGAGCACTGTGTTGTGAGGAGCACTGTGTTGTGAGGAGCACTGTGTTGTGAGGAGCACTGTGTTGTGAGGAGCACTGTGTTGTGAGGAGCACCATGTTGTGAGGAGCACTGTCTTGTGAGGAGCACTGTGTTGTGAGGAGCACTGTGTTGTGAGGAGCACTGTGTTGTGAGGAGCACTGTGTTGTGAGGAGCACTGTGTTGTGAGGAGCACCGTGTTGTGAGGAGCACTGTGTTGTGAGGAGCACCGTGTTGTGAGGAGCACTGTGTTGTGAGGAGCACCGTGTTGTGAGGAGCACTGTGTTGTGAGGAGCACTGTGTTGTGAGGAGCACCGTGTTGTGAGGAGCACTGTGTTGTGAGGAGCACTGTGTTGTGAGGAGCACTGTGTTGTGAGGAGCACTGTGTTGTGAGGAGCACTGTGTTGTGAGGAGCACCATGTTGTGAGGAGCACTGTGTTGTGAGGAGCACTGTGTTGTGAGGAGCACCGTGTTGTGAGGAGCACTGTGTTGTGAGGAGCACTGTGTTGTGAGGAGCAATGTGTTGTGAGGAGCACGGTGTTGTGAGGAGCACTGTGTTGTGAGGAGCACTGTGTTGTGAGGAGCACCGTGTTGTGAGGAGCACTGTGTTGTGAGGAGCACTGTGTTGTGAGGAGCACCGTGTTGTGAGGAGCACTGTGTTGTGAGGAGCACTGTGTTGTGAGGAGCACTGTGTTGTGAGGAGCACCGTGTTGTGAGGAGCACTGTGTTGTGAGGAGCACCGTGTTGTGAGGAGCACTGTGTTGTGAGGAGCACCGTGTTGTGAGAAGCACTGTGTTGTGAGGAGCACTGTGTTGTGAGGAGCACTGTGTTGTGAGGAGCACTGTGTTGTGAGGAGCACTGTGTTGTGAGGAGCACCGTGTTGTGAGGAGCACTGTGTTGTGAGGAGCACTGTGTTGTGAGGAGCACTGTGTTGTGAGGAGCACTGTGTTGTGAGGAGCACTGTGTTGTGAGGAGCACCGTGTTGTGAGGAGCACTGTGTTGTGAGGAGCACTGTGTTGTGAGGAGAACCGTGTTGTGAGGAGCACTGTGCTGTGAGGAGCACCGTGTTGTGAGGAGCACTGTGTTGTGAGGAGCACTGTGTTGTGAGGAGCACCGTGTTGTGAGGAGCACTGTGTTGTGAGGAGCACTGTGTTGTGAGGAGCACCGTGTTGTGAGGAGCAATGTGTTATGAGGAGCACCGTGTTGTGAGGAGCACTGTGTTGTGAGGAGCACTGTGTTGTGAGGAGCACTGTGTTGTGAGGAGCACTGTGTTGTGGGGAGCACTGTGTTGTGAGGAGCACTGTGTTGTGAGGAGCACCGTGTTGTGAGGAGCAATGTGTTATGAGGAGCACCGTGTTGTGAGGAGCAATGTGTTATGAGGAGCACTGTGTTGTGAGGAGCACTGTGTTGTGAGGAGCACTGTGTTGTGAGGAGCACTGTGTTGTGAGGAGCACTGTGTTGTGGGGAGCACTGTGTTGTGAGGAGCACTGTGTTGTGAGGAGCACCGTGTTGTGAGGAGCAATGTGTTGTGAGGAGCACCGTGTTGTGAGGAGCACTGTGTTGTGAGGAGCACCGTGTTGTGAGGAGCACTGTGTTGTGAGGAGCACTGTGTTGTGAGGAGCACTGTGTTGTGAGGAGCACCGTGTTGTGAGGAGCACTGTGTTGTGAGGAGCACCGTGTTGTGAGGAGCACTGTGTTGTGAGGAGCACTGTGTTGTGAGGAGCACTGTGTTGTGAGGAGCACCGTGTTGTGAGGAGCACTGTGTTGTGAGGAGCACCGTGTTGTGAGGAGCACTGTGTTGTGAGGAGCACTGTGTTGTGAGGAGCACTGTGTTGTGAGGAGCACTGTGTTGTGAGGAGCACTGTGTTGTGAGGAGCACTGTGTTGTGAGGAGCACTGTGTTGTGAGGAGCACCGTGTTGTGAGGAGCACTGTGTTGTGAGGAGCACCGTGTTGTGAGGAGCACTGTGTTGTGAGGAGCACCGTGTTGTGAGGAGCACTGTGTTGTGAGGAGCACCGTGTTGTGAGGAGCACTGTGTTGTGAGGAGCACTGTGTTGTGAGGAGCACTGTGTTGTGAGGAGCACTGTGTTGTGAGGAGCACTGTGTTGTGAGGAGCACCGTGTTGTGAGGAGCACTGTGTTGTGAGGAGCACTGTGTTGTGAGGAGCACTGTGTTGTGAGGAGCACTGTGTTGTGAGGAGCACCGTGTTGTGAGGAGCTCTGTGTTGTGAGGAGCACCGTGTTGTGAGGAGCACTGTGTTGTGAGGAGCACCGTGTTGAGAGGAGCACTGTGTTGTGAGGAGCACTGTGTTGTGAGGAGCACCGTGTTGTGAGAAGCACTGTGTTGTGAGGAGCACTGTGTTGTGAGGAGCACTGTGTTGTGAGGAGCACTGTGTTGTGAGGAGCACTGTGTTGTGAGGAGCACCGTGTTGTGAGGAGCACTGTGTTGTGAGGAGCACCGTGTTGTGAGGAGCACTGTGTTGTGAGGAGCACTGTGTTGTGAGGAGCACTGTGTTGTGACGAGCACCGTGTCGTGAGGAGCACTGTGTTGTGAGGAGCACTGTGTTGTGAGGAGCACCGTGTTGTGAGGAGCACTGTGTTGTGAGGAGCACTGTGTTGTGAGGAGCACTGTGTTGTGAGGAGCACCGTGTTGTGAGGAGCACTGTGTTGTGAGGAGCACTGTGTTGTGAGGAGCACTGTGTTGTGAGGAGCACTGTGTTGTGAGGAGCACCGTGTTGTGAGGAGCACCGTGTTGTGAGGAGCACTGTGTTGTGAGGAGCACCGTGTTGTGAGAAGCACTGTGTTGTGAGGAGCACTGTGTTGTGAGGAGCACTGTGTTGTGAGGAGCACCGTGTTGTGAGGAGCACCGTGTTGTGAGGAGCACTGTGTTGTGAGGAGCACAGTGTTGTTAGGAGCACCGTGTTGTGAGGAGCACTGTGTTGTGAGGAGCACCGTGTTGTGAGGAGCACTGTGTTGTGAGGAGCACTGTGTTGTGAGGAGCACTGTGTTGTGAGGAGCACTGTGTTGTGAGGAGCTCTGTGTTGTGAGGAGCACCGTGTTGTGAGGAGCACTGTGTTGTGAGGAGCACCGTGTTGAGAGGAGCACTGTGTTGTGAGGAGCACTGTGTTGTGAGGAGCACCGTGTTGTGAGGAGCACTGTGTTGTGAGGAGCACTGTGTTGTGAGGAGCACCGTGTTGTGAGGAGCACTGTGTTGTGAGGAGCACTGTGTTGTGAGGAGCACTGTGTTGTGAGGAGCACCGTGTTGTGAGGAGCACTGTGTTGTGAGGAGCACTGTGTTGTGAGGAGCACTGTGTTGTGAGGAGCACTGTGTTGTGAGGAGCACTGTGTTGTGAGGAGCACTGTGTTGTGAGGAGCACTGTGTTGTGAGGAGCACTGTGTTGTGAGGAGCACCGTGTTGTGAGGAGCACTGTGTTGTGAGGAGCACCTTGTTGTGAGGAGCACTGTGTTGTGAGGAGCACCGTGTTGTGAGGAGCACTGTGTTGTGAGGAGCACTGTGTTGTGAGGAGCACTGTGTTGTGAGGAGCACCGTGTTATGAGGAGCACCGTGTTGTGAGGAGCACCGTGTTGTGAGGAGCACCGTGTTGTGAGGAGCACCGTGTTGTGAGGAGCACTGTGTTGTGAGGAGCACCGTGTTGTGAGGAGCACTGTGTTGTGAGGAGCACCGTGTTGTGAGGAGCACCGTGTTGTGAGGAGCACCGTGTTGTGAGGAGCACTGTGTTGTGAGGAGCACCGTGTTGTGAGAAGCACTGTGTTGTGAGGAGCACTGTGTTGTGAGGAGCACTGTGTTGTGAGGAGCACTGTGTTGTGAGGAGCACCGTGTTGTGAGGAGCACTGTGTTGTGAGGAGCACTGTATTGTGAGGAGCACCGTGTTGTGAGGAGCACTGTGTTGTGAGGAGCACCGTGTTATGAGGAGCACTGTGATGTGATGAGCACCGTGTTGTGAGGAGCACTGTGTTGTGAGGAGCACTGTGTTGTGAGGAGCACTGTGTTGTGATGAGCACTGTGTTGTGAGGAGCACTGTGTTGTGAGGAGCACTGTGTTGTGAGGAGCACCGTGTTGTGAGGAGCACTGTGTTGTGAGGAGCACCGTGTTGTGAGGAGCACTGTGTTGTGAGGAGCACTGTGTTGTGAGGAGCACTGTGTTGTGAGGAGCACTGTGTTGTGAGGAGCACTGTGTTGTGAGGAGCACAGTGTTGTTAGGAGCACCGTGTTGTGAGGAGCAATGTGTTGTGAGGAGCACCGTGTTGTGAGGAGCACTGTGTTGTGAGGAGCACCGTGTTGTGAGGAGCACTGTGTTGTGAGGAGCACTGTGTTGTGAGGAGCACTGTGTTGTGAGGAGCACCGTGTTGTGAGGAGCACTGTGTTGTGAGGAGCACCGTGTTGTGAGGAGCACTGTGTTGTGAGGAGCACTGTGTTGTGAGGAGCACTGTGTTGTGAGGAGCACCGTGTTGTGAGGAGCACTGTGTTGTGAGGAGCACCGTGTTGTGAGGAGCACTGTGTTGTGAGGAGCACTGTGTTGTGAGGAGCACTGTGTTGTGAGGAGCACTGTGTTGTGAGGAGCACTGTGTTGTGAGGAGCACTGTGTTGTGAGGAGCACTGTGTTGTGAGGAGCACCGTGTTGTGAGGAGCACTGTGTTGTGAGGAGCACCGTGTTGTGAGGAGCACTGTGTTGTGAGGAGCACCGTGTTGTGAGGAGCACTGTGTTGTGAGGAGCACCGTGTTGTGAGGAGCACTGTGTTGTGAGGAGCACTGTGTTGTGAGGAGCACTGTGTTGTGAGGAGCACTGTGTTGTGAGGAGCACTGTGTTGTGAGGAGCACCGTGTTGTGAGGAGCACTGTGTTGTGAGGAGCACTGTGTTGTGAGGAGCACTGTGTTGTGAGGAGCACTGTGTTGTGAGGAGCACCGTGTTGTGAGGAGCACTGTGTTGTGAGGAGCACCGTGTTGTGAGGAGCACTGTGTTGTGAGGAGCACTGTGTTGTGAGGAGCACTGTGTTGTGAGAAGCACTGTGTTGTGAGGAGCACTGTGTTGTGAGGAGCACTGTGTTGTGAGGAGCACTGTGTTGTGAGGAGCACTGTGTTGTGAGGAGCACCGTGTTGTGAGGAGCACTGTGTTGTGAGGAGCACCGTGTTGTGAGGAGCACTGTGTTGTGAGGAGCACTGTGTTGTGAGGAGCACTGTGTTGTGAGAGCACCGTGTCGTGAGGAGCACTGTGTTGTGAGGAGCACTGTGTTGTGAGGAGCACCGTGTTGTGAGGAGCACTGTGTTGTGAGGAGCACTGTGTTGTGAGGAGCACTGTGTTGTGAGGAGCACTGTGTTGTGAGGAGCACTGTGTTGTGAGGAGCACTGTGTTGTGAGGAGCACTGTGTTGTGAGGAGCACTGTGTTGTGAGGAGCACCGTGTTGTGAGGAGCACCGTGTTGTGAGGAGCACTGTGTTGTGAGGAGCACCGTGTTGTGAGAAGCACTGTGTTGTGAGGAGCACTGTGTTGTGAGGAGCACTGTGTTGTGAGGAGCACCGTGTTGTGAGGAGCACCGTGTTGTGAGGAGCACTGTGTTGTGAGGAGCACAGTGTTGTTAGGAGCACCGTGTTGTGAGGAGCACTGTGTTGTGAGGAGCACCGTGTTGTGAGGAGCACTGTGTTGTGAGGAGCACTGTGTTGTGAGGAGCACTGTGTTGTGAGGAGCACTGTGTTGTGAGGAGCTCTGTGTTGTGAGGAGCACTGTGTTGTGAGGAGCACTGTGTTGTGAGGAGCACCGTGTTGTGAGGAGCACTGTGTTGTGAGGAGCACTGTGTTGTGAGGAGCACCGTGTTGTGAGGAGCACTGTGTTGTGAGGAGCACTGTGTTGTGAGGAGCACCGTGTTGTGAGGAGCACTGTGTTGTGAGGAGCACTGTGTTGTGAGGAGCACTGTGTTGTGAGGAGCACTGTGTTGTGAGGAGCACTGTGTTGTGAGGAGCACTGTGTTGTGAGGAGCACTGTGTTGTGAGGAGCACTGTGTTGTGAGGAGCACTGTGTTGTGAGGAGCACTGTGTTGTGAGGAGCACTGTGTTGTGAGGAGCACTGTGTTGTGAGGAGCACTGTGTTGTGAGGAGCACTGTGTTGTGAGGAGCACTGTGTTGTGAGGAGCACCTGTGTTGTGAGGAGCACCGTGTTGTGAGGAGCACCGTGTTGTGAGGAGCACTGTGTTGTGAGGAGCACCGTGTTGTGAGGAGCACCTGTGTTGTGAGGAGCACTGTGTTGTGAGGAGCACCGTGTTGTGAGGAGCACCGTGTTGTGAGGAGCACCGTGTTGTGAGGAGCACTGTGTTGTGAGGAGCACCGTGTTGTGAGGAGCACTGTGTTGTGAGGAGCACCGTGTTGTGAGGAGCACTGTGTTGTGAGGAGCACTGTGTTGTGAGGAGCACTGTGTTGTGAGGAGCACTGTGTTGTGAGGAGCACTGTGTTGTGAGGAGCACTGTGTTGTGAGGAGCACTGTGTTGTGAGGAGCACTGTGTTGTGAGGAGCACTGTGTTGTGAGGAGCACTGTGTTGTGAGGAGCACTGTGTTGTGAGGAGCACTGTGTTGTGAGGAGCACTGTGTTGTGAGGAGCACTGTGTTGTGAGGAGCACTGTGTTGTGAGGAGCACTGTGTTGTGAGGAGCACTGTGTTGTGAGGAGCACTGTGTTGTGAGGAGCACTGTGTTGTGAGGAGCACTGTGTTGTGAGGAGCACTGTGTTGTGAGGAGCACTGTGTTGTGAGGAGCACTGTGTTGTGAGGAGCACTGTGTTGTGAGGAGCACTGTGTTGTGAGGAGCACTGTGTTGTGAGGAGCACTGTGTTGTGAGGAGCACTGTGTTGTGAGGAGCACTGTGTTGTGAGGAGCACTGTGTTGTGAGGAGCACTGTGTTGTGAGGAGCACTGTGTTGTGAGGAGCACTGTGTTGTGAGGAGCACCGTGTTGTGAGGAGCACTGTGTTGTGAGGAGCACCGTGTTATGAGGAGCACTGTGTTGTGAGGAGCACCGTGTTGTGAGGAGCACTGTGTTGTGAGGAGCACTGTGTTGTGAGGAGCACTGTGTTGTGAGGAGCACCGTGTTATGAGGAGCACCGTGTTGTGAGGAGCACCGTGTTGTGAGGAGCACCGTGTTGTGAGGAGCACCGTGTTGTGAGGAGCACTGTGTTGTGAGGAGCACCGTGTTGTGAGGAGCACTGTGTTGTGAGGAGCACCGTGTTGTGAGGAGCACCGTGTTGTGAGGAGCACCGTGTTGTGAGGAGCACTGTGTTGTGAGGAGCACCGTGTTGTGAGAAGCACTGTGTTGTGAGGAGCACTGTGTTGTGAGGAGCACTGTGTTGTGAGGAGCACTGTGTTGTGAGGAGCACTGTGTTGTGAGGAGCACCGTGTTGTGAGGAGCACTGTGTTGTGAGAAGCACTGTGTTGTGAGGAGCACTGTGTTGTGAGGAGCACTGTGTTGTGAGGAGCACTGTGTTGTGAGGAGCACTGTGTTGTGAGGAGCACTGTGTTGTGAGGAGCACTGTGTTGTGAGGAGCACAGTGTTGTGAGGAGCACTGTGTTGTGAGGAGCACTGTGTTGTGAGGAGCACTGTGTTGTGAGGAGCACTGTGTTGTGAGGAGCACTGTGTTGTGAGGAGCACTGTGTTGTGAGGAGCACTGTGTTGTGAGGAGCACCGTGTTGTGAGGAGCACCGTGTTGTGAGGAGCACTGTGTTGTGAGGAGCACTGTGTTGTGAGGAGCACTGTGTTGTGAGGAGCACTGTGTTGTGAGGAGCACTGTGTTGTGAGGAGCACTGTGTTGTGAGGAGCACTGTGTTGTGAGGAGCACCGTGTTGTGAGGAGCACTGTGTTGTGAGGAGCACTGTGTTGTGAGGAGCACTGTGTTGTGAGGAGCACTGTGTTGTGAGGAGCACTGTGTTGTGAGGAGCACTGTGTTGTGAGGAGCACTGTGTTGTGAGGAGCACTGTGTTGTGAGGAGCACCGTGTTGTGAGGAGCACTGTGTTGTGAGGAGCACCGTGTTATGAGGAGCACTGTGTTGTGAGGAGCACCGTGTTGTGAGGAGCACTGTGTTGTGAGGAGCACTGTGTTGTGAGGAGCACTGTGTTGTGAGGAGCACCGTGTTATGAGGAGCACCGTGTTGTGAGGAGCACCGTGTTGTGAGGAGCACCGTGTTGTGAGGAGCACCGTGTTGTGAGGAGCACTGTGTTGTGAGGAGCACCGTGTTGTGAGGAGCACTGTGTTGTGAGGAGCACCGTGTTGTGAGGAGCACCGTGTTGTGAGGAGCACCGTGTTGTGAGGAGCACTGTGTTGTGAGGAGCACCGTGTTGTGAGAAGCACTGTGTTGTGAGGAGCACTGTGTTGTGAGGAGCACTGTGTTGTGAGGAGCACTGTGTTGTGAGGAGCACTGTGTTGTGAGGAGCACCGTGTTGTGAGGAGCACTGTGTTGTGAGAAGCACTGTGTTGTGAAGAGCACTGTGTTGTGAGGAGCACTGTGTTGTGAGGAGCACTGTGTTGTGAGGAGCACTGTGTTGTGAGGAGCACTGTGTTGTGAGGAGCACTGTGTTGTGAGGAGCACAGTGTTGTGAGGAGCACTGTGTTGTGAGGAGCACTGTGTTGTGAGGAGCACTGTGTTGTGAGGAGCACTGTGTTGTGAGGAGCACTGTGTTGTGAGGAGCACTGTGTTGTGAGGAGCACTGTGTTGTGAGGAGCACCGTGTTGTGAGGAGCACCGTGTTGTGAGGAGCACTGTGTTGTGAGGAGCACTGTGTTGTGAGGAGCACTGTGTTGTGAGGAGCACTGTGTTGTGAGGAGCACTGTGTTGTGAGGAGCACCGTGTTGTGAGGAGCACTGTGTTGTGAGGAGCACTGTGTTGTGAGGAGCACTGTGTTGTGAGGAGCACCGTGTTGTGAGAAGCACTGTGTTGTGAGGAGCACTGTGTTGTGAGGAGCACTGTGTTGTGAGGAGCACTGTGTTGTGAGGAGCACTGTGTTGTGAGGAGCACCGTGTTGTGAGGAGCACTGTGTTGTGAGGAGCACTGTGTTGTGAGGAGCACTGTGTTGTGAGGAGCACTGTGTTGTGAGGAGCACTGTGTTGTGAGGAGCACCGTGTTGTGAGGAGCACTGTGTTGTGAGGAGCACCGTGTTGTGAGGAGCACTGTGTTGTGAGGAGCACTGTGTTGTGAGGAGCACTGTGTTGTGAGGAGCACCGTGTTGTGAGGAGCACTGTGTTGTGAGGAGCACTGTATTGTGAGGAGCACCGTGTTGTGAGGAGCACTGTGTTGTGAGGAGCACCGTGTTATGAGGAGCACTGTGTTGTGATGAGCACCGTGTTGTGAGGAGCACTGTGTTGTGAGGAGCACTGTGTTGTGAGGAGCACTGTGTTGTGATGAGCACTGTGTTGTGAGGAGCACTGTGTTGTGAGGAGCACTGTGTTGTGAGGAGCACCGTGTTGTGAGGAGCACTGTGTTGTGAGGAGCACCGTGTTGTGAGGAGCACTGTGTTGTGAGGAGCACTGTGTTGTGAGGAGCACTGTGTTGTGAGGAGCACTGTGTTGTGAGGAGCACTGTGTTGTGAGGAGCACTGCGTTGTGAGGAGCACTGCGTTGTTAGGAGCACCGAGTTGTGAGGAGCACTGTGTTGTGAGGAGCACCGTGTTGTGAGGAGCACTGTGTTGTGAGGAGCACTGTGTTGTGAGGAGCACTGTGTTGTGAGGAGCACTGTGTTGTGAGGAGCACTGTGTTGTGAGGAGCACTGTGTTGTGAGGAGCACTGTGTTGTGAGGAGCATTGTGTTGTGAGGAGCACTGTGCTGTGAGGAGCACTGTGTTGTGAGGAGCACTGTGTTGTGAGGAGCACTGTGTTGTGAGGAGCACTGTGTTGTGAGGAGCACTGTGTTGTGAGGAGCACCGTGTTGTGAGGAGCACTGTGTTGTGAGGAGCACTGTGTTGTGAGGAGCACTGTGTTGTGAGGAGCACTGTGTTGTGAGGAGCACTGTGTTGTGAGGAGCACCGTGTTGTGAGGAGCACTGTGTTGTGAGGAGCACCGTGTTGTGAGGAGCACTGTGTTGTGAGGAGCACTGTGTTGTGAGGAGCACTGTGTTGTGAGGAGCACTGTGTTGTGAGGAGCACTGTGTTGTGAGGAGCACCGTGTTGTGAGGAGCACTGTGTTGTGAGGAGCACCGTGTTGTGAGGAGCACTGTGTTGTGAGGAGCACTGTGTTGTGAGGAGCACTGTGTTGTGAGGAGCACTGTGTTGTGAGGAGCACTGTGTTGTGAGGAGCACTGTGTTGTGAGGAGCACTGTGTTGTGAGGAGCACCGTGTTGTGAGGAGCACTGTGTTGTGAGGAGCACCGTGTTGTGAGGAGCACTGTGTTGTGAGGAGCACTGTGTTGTGAGGAGCACTGTGTTGTGAGGAGCACTGTGTTGTGAGGAGCACTGTGTTGTGAGGAGCACTGTGTTGTGAGGAGCACTGTGTTGTGAGGAGCACTGTGTTGTGAGGAGCACCGTGTTGTGAGGAGCACTGTGTTGTGAGGAGCACTGTGTTGTGAGGAGCACCGTGTTGTGAGGAGCACTGTGTTGTGAGGAGCACTGTGTTGTGAGGAGCACCGTGTTGTGAGGAGCACTGTGTTGTGAGGAGCACTGTGTTGTGAGGAGCACTGTGTTGTGAGGAGCATTGTGTTGTGAGGAGCACTGTGTTGTGAGGAGCACTGTGTTGTGAGGAGCACCGTGTTGTGAGGAGCACTGTGTTGTGAGGAGCACTGTGTTGTGAGGAGCACCGTGTTGTGAGGAGCACCGTGTTGTGAGGAGCACTGTGTTGTGAGGAGCACTGTGTTGTGAGGAGCACCGTGTTGTGAGGAGCACTGTGTTGTGAGGAGCACTGTGTTGTGAGGAGCACTGTGTTGTGAGGAGCACCGTGTTGTGAGGAGCACTGTGTTGTGAGGAGCACTGTGTTGTGAGGAGCACTGTGTTGTGAGGAGCACCGTGTTGTGAGGAGCACTGTGTTGTGAGGAGCACTGTGTTGTGAGGAGCACTGTGTTGTGAGGAGCACTGTGTTGTGAGGAGCACTGTGTTGTGAGGAGCACTGTGTTGTGAGGAACACTGTGTTGTGAGGAGCACCGTGTTGTGAGGAGCACTGTGTTGTGAGGAGCACTGTGCTGTGAGGAGCACTGTGTTGTGAGGAGCACTGTGTTGTGAGGAGCACTGTGTTGTGAGGAGCACCGTGTTGTGAGGAGCACTGTGTTGTGAGGAGCACTGTGTTGTGAGGAGCACTGTGTTGTGAGGAGCACTGTGTTGTGAGGAGCACTGTGTTGTGAGGAGCACTGTGTTGTGAGGAGCACCGTGTTGTGAGGAGCACTGTGTTGTGAGGAGCACCGTGTTGTGAGGAGCACTGTGTTGTGAGGAGCACCGTGTTGTGAGGAGCACTGTGTTGTGAGGAGCACTGTGTTGTGAGGAGCACCGTGTTATGAGGAGCACCGTGTTGTGAGGAGCACCGTGTTGTGAGGAGCACCGTGTTGTGAGGAGCACTGTGTTGTGAGGAGCACTGTGTTGTGAGGAGCACCGTGTTGTGAGGAGCACTGTGTTGTGAGGAGCACCGTGTTGTGAGGAGCACCGTGTTGTGAGGAGCACCGTGTTGTGAGGAGCACTGTGTTGTGAGGAGCACCGTGTTGTGAGAAGCACTGTGTTGTGAGGAGCAGTGTGTTGTGAGGAGCACTGTGTTGTGAGGAGCACTGTCTTGTGAGGAGCACTGTGTTGTGAGGAGCACAGTGTTGTGAGGAGCACTGTGTTGTGAGAAGCACTGTGTTGTGAGGAGCACTGTGTTGTGAGGAGCACTGTGTTGTGAGGAGCACTGTGTTGTGAGGAGCACTGTGTTGTGAGGAGCACTGTGTTGTGAGGAGCACTGTGTTGTGAGGAGCACAGTGTTGTGAGGAGCACTGTGTTGTGAGGAGCACTGTGTTGTGAGGAGCACTGTGTTGTGAGGAGCACTGTGTTGTGAGGAGCACTGTGTTGTGAGGAGCACTGTGTTGTGAGGAGCACCGTGTTGTGAGGAGCACTGTGTTGTGAGGAGCACCGTGTTGTGAGGAGCACTGTGTTGTGAGGAGCACTGTGTTGTGAGGAGCACCGTGTTGTGAGGAGCACTGTGTTGTGAGGAGCACTGTGTTGTGAGGAGCACCGTGTTGTGAGGAGCACTGTGTTGTGAGGAGCACTGTGTTGTGAGGAGCACTGTGTTGTGAGGAGCACTGTGTTGTGAGGAGCACTGTGTTGTGAGGAGCACCGTGTTGTGAGGAGCACTGTGTTGTGAGGAGCACCGTGTTGTGAGGAGCACTGTGTTGTGAGGAGCACTGTGTTGTGAGGAGCACTGTGTTGTGAGGAGCACTGCGTTGTGAGGAGCACTGTGTTGTGAGGAGCACTGTGTTGTGAGGAACACTGTGTTGTGAGGAGCACGGTGTTGTGAGGAGCACTGTGTTGTGAGGAGCACCGTGTTGTGAGGAGCACTGTGTTGTGAGGAGCACTGTGTTGTGAGGAGCACTGTGTTGTGAGGAGCACCGTGTTGTGAGGAGCACTGTGTTGTGAGGAGCACTGTGTTGTGAGGAGCACTGTGTTGTGAGGAGCACTGTGTTGTGAGGAGCACTGTGTTGTGAGGAGCACTGTGTTGTGAGGAGCACTGTGTTGTGAGGAGCACTGTGTTGTGAGGAGCACCGTGTTGTGAGGAGCACTGTGTTGTGAGGAGCACCGTGTTGTGAGGAGCACTGTGTTGTGAGGAGCACCGTGTTGTGAGGAGCACTGTGTTGTGAGGAGCACTGTGTTGTGAGGAGCACTGTGTTGTGAGGAGCACCGTGTTATGAGGAGCACCGTGTTGTGAGGAGCACCGTGTTGTGAGGAGCACCGTGTTGTGAGGAGCACTGTGTTGTGAGGAGCACGGTGTTGTGAGGAGCACTTTGTTGTGAGGAGCACCGTGTTGTGAGGAGCACTGTGTTGTGAGGAGCACCGTGTTGTGAGGAGCACCGTGTTGTGAGGAGCACCGTGTTGTGAGGAGCACTGTGTTGTGAGGAGCACCGTGTTGTGAGAAGCACTGTGTTGTGAGGAGCAGTGTGTTGTGAGGAGCACTGTGTTGTGAGGAGCACTGTCTTGTGAGGAGCACTGTGTTGTGAGGAGCACCGTGTTGTGAGGAGCACTGTGTTGTGAGAAGCACTGTGTTGTGAGGAGCACTGTGTTGTGAGGAGCACTGTGTTGTGAGGAGCACTGTGTTGTGAGGAGCACTGTGTTGTGAGGAGCACTGTGTTGTGAGGAGCACTGTGTTGTGAGGAGCACAGTGTTGTGAGGAGCACTGTGTTGTGAGGAGCACTGTGTTGTGAGGAGCACTGTGTTGTGAGGAGCACTGTGTTGTGAGGAGCACTGTGTTGTGAGGAGCACTGTGTTGTGAGGAGCACTGTGTTGTGAGGAGCACCGTGTTGTGAGGAGCACTGTGTTGTGAGGAGCACTGTGTTGTGAGGAGCACCGTGTTGTGAGGAGCACTGTGTTGTGAGGAGCACTGTGTTGTGAGGAGCACCGTGTTGTGAGGAGCACTGTGTTGTGAGGAGCACTGTGTTGTGAGGAGCACCGTGTTGTGAGGAGCACTGTGTTGTGAGGAGCACCGTGTTGTGAGGAGCACTGTGTTGTGAGGAGCACCGTGTTGTGAGAAGCACTGTGTTGTGAGGAGCACTGTGTTGTGAGGAGCACTGTGTTGTGAGGAGCACTGTGTTGTGAGGAGCACTGTGTTGTGAGGAGCACCGTGTTGTGAGGAGCACTGTGTTGTGAGGAGCACTGTGTTGTGAGGAGCACTGTGTTGTGAGGAGCACTGTGTTGTGAGGAGCACTGTGTTGTGAGGAGCACCGTGTTGTGAGGAGCACTGTGTTGTGAGGAGCACCGTGTTGTGAGGAGCACTGTGTTGTGAGGAGCACTGTGTTGTGAGGAGCACTGTGTTGTGAGGAGCACTGTGTTGTGAGGAGCACTGTGTTGTGAGGAGCACTGTGTTGTGAGGAGCACTGTGTTGTGAGGAGCACTGTGTTGTGAGGAGCACTGTGTTGTGAGGAGCACTGTGTTGTGAGGAGCACCGTGTTGTGAGGAGCACTGTGTTGTGAGGAGCACCGTGTTGTGAGGAGCACTGTGTTGTGAGGAGCACTGTGTTGTGAGGAGCACCGTGTTGTGAGGAGCACTGTGTTGTGAGGAGCACTGTGTTGTGAGGAGCACTGTGTTGTGAGGAGCACTGTGTTGTGAGGAGCACTGTGTTGTGAGGAACACTGTGTTGTGAGGAGCACCGTGTTGTGAGGAGCACTGTGTTGTGAGGAGCACCGTGTTGTGAGGAGCACTGTGTTGTGAGGAGCACTGTGTTGTGAGGAGCACTGTGTTGTGAGGAGCACCGTGTTGTGAGGAGCACTGTGTTGTGAGGAGCACTGTGTTGTGAGGAGCACTGTGTTGTGAGGAGCACCGTGTTGTGAGGAGCACTGTGTTGTGAGGAGCACTGTGTTGTGAGGAGCACCGTGTTGTGAGGAGCACTGTGTTGTGAGGAGCACTGTGTTGTGAGGAGCACCGTGTTGTGAGGAGCACTGTGTTGTGAGGAGCACTGTGTTGTGAGGAGCACCGTGTTGTGAGGAGCACTGTGTTGTGAGGAGCACCGTGTTGTGAGGAGCACTGTGTTGTGAGGAGCACCGTGTTGTGAGAAGCACTGTGTTGTGAGGAGCACTGTGTTGTGAGGAGCACTGTGTTGTGAGGAGCACTGTGTTGTGAGGAGCACTGTGTTGTGAGGAGCACCGTGTTGTGAGGAGCACTGTGTTGTGAGGAGCACTGTGTTGTGAGGAGCACTGTGTTGTGAGGAGCACTGTGTTGTGAGGAGCACTGTGTTGTGAGGAGCACCGTGTTGTGAGGAGCACTGTGTTGTGAGGAGCACCGTGTTGTGAGGAGCACTGTGTTGTGAGGAGCACTGTGTTGTGAGGAGCACTGTGTTGTGAGGAGCACCGTGTTGTGAAGAGCACTGTGTTGTGAGGAGCACTGTGTTGTGAGGAGCACCGTGTTGTGAGGAGCACTGTGTTGTGAGGAGCACCGTGTTATGAGGAGCACTGTGTTGTGAGGAGCACCGTGTTGTGAGGAGCACTGTGTTGTGAGGAGCACCGTGTTGTGAGGAGCACTGTGTTGTGAGGAGCACCGTGTTGTGAGGAGCACTGTGTTGTGAGGAGCACCGTGTTGTGAGGAGCACAGTGTTGTGAGGAGCACTGTGTTGTGAGGAGCACTGTGTTGTGAGGAGCACTGTGTTGTGAGGAGCACTGTGTTGTGAGGAGCACTGTGTTGTGAGGAACACTGTGTTGTGAGGAGCACCGTGTTGTGAGGAGCACTGTGTTGTGAGGAGCACTGTGCTGTGAGGAGCACTGTGTTGTGAGGAGCACTGTGTTGTGAGGAGCACTGTGTTGTGAGGAGCACCGTGTTGTGAGGAGCACTGTGTTGTGAGGAGCACTGTGTTGTGAGGAGCACTGTGTTGTGAGGAGCACTGTGTTGTGAGGAGCACTGTGTTGTGAGGAGCACTGTGTTGTGAGGAGCACTGTGTTGTGAGGAGCACTGTGTTGTGAGGAGCACCGTGTTGTGAGGAGCACTGTGTTGTGAGGAGCACCGTGTTGTGAGGAGCACTGTGTTGTGAGGAGCACCGTGTTGTGAGGAGCACTGTGTTGTGAGGAGCACTGTGTTGTGAGGAGCACCGTGTTATGAGGAGCACCGTGTTGTGAGGAGCACCGTGTTGTGAGGAGCACCGTGTTGTGAGGAGCACTGTGTTGTGAGGAGCACTGTGTTGTGAGGAGCACCGTGTTGTGAGGAGCACTGTGTTGTGAGGAGCACCGTGTTGTGAGGAGCACCGTGTTGTGAGGAGCACCGTGTTGTGAGGAGCACTGTGTTGTGAGGAGCACCGTGTTGTGAGAAGCACTGTGTTGTGAGGAGCAGTGTGTTGTGAGGAGCACTGTGTTGTGAGGAGCACTGTGTTGTGAGGAGCACTGTGTTGTGAGGAGCACAGTGTTGTGAGGAGCACTGTGTTGTGAGAAGCACTGTGTTGTGAGGAGCACTGTGTTGTGAGGAGCACTGTGTTGTGAGGAGCACTGTGTTGTGAGGAGCACTGTGTTGTGAGGAGCACTGTGTTGTGAGGAGCACAGTGTTGTGAGGAGCACTGTGTTGTGAGGAGCACTGTGTTGTGAGGAGCACTGTGTTGTGAGGAGCACTGTGTTGTGAGGAGCACTGTGTTGTGAGGAGCACTGTGTTGTGAGGAGCACCGTGTTGTGAGGAGCACTGTGTTGTGAGGAGCACCGTGTTGTGAGGAGCACTGTGTTGTGAGGAGCACTGTGTTGTGAGGAGCACCGTGTTGTGAGGAGCACTGTGTTGTGAGGAGCACTGTGTTGTGAGGAGCACCGTGTTGTGAGGAGCACTGTGTTGTGAGGAGCACTGTGTTGTGAGGAGCACTGTGTTGTGAGGAGCACTGTGTTGTGAGGAGCACTGTGTTGTGAGGAGCACCGTGTTGTGAGGAGCACTGTGTTGTGAGGAGCACCGTGTTGTGAGGAGCACTGTGTTGTGAGGAGCACTGTGTTGTGAGGAGCACTGTGTTGTGAGGAGCACTGTGTTGTGAGGAGCACTGTGTTGTGAGGAGCACTGTGTTGTGAGGAACACTGTGTTGTGAGGAGCACGGTGTTGTGAGGAGCACTGTGTTGTGAGGAGCACCGTGTTGTGAGGAGCACTGTGTTGTGAGGAGCACTGTGTTGTGAGGAGCACTGTGTTGTGAGGAGCACCGTGTTGTGAGGAGCACTGTGTTGTGAGGAGCACTGTGTTGTGAGGAGCACTGTGTTGTGAGGAGCACTGTGTTGTGAGGAGCACTGTGTTGTGAGGAGCACTGTGTTGTGAGGAGCACTGTGTTGTGAGGAGCACTGTGTTGTGAGGAGCACCGTGTTGTGAGGAGCACTGTGTTGTGAGGAGCACCGTGTTGTGAGGAGCACTGTGTTGTGAGGAGCACCGTGTTGTGAGGAGCACTGTGTTGTGAGGAGCACTGTGTTGTGAGGAGCACTGTGTTGTGAGGAGCACCGTGTTATGAGGAGCACCGTGTTGTGAGGAGCACCGTGTTGTGAGGAGCACCGTGTTGTGAGGAGCACTGTGTTGTGAGGAGCACGGTGTTGTGAGGAGCACTGTGTTGTGAGGAGCACCGTGTTGTGAGGAGCACTGTGTTGTGAGGAGCACCGTGTTGTGAGGAGCACCGTGTTGTGAGGAGCACCGTGTTGTGAGGAGCACTGTGTTGTGAGGAGCACCGTGTTGTGAGAAGCACTGTGTTGTGAGGAGCAGTGTGTTGTGAGGAGCACTGTGTTGTGAGGAGCACTGTCTTGTGAGGAGCACTGTGTTGTGAGGAGCACCGTGTTGTGAGGAGCACTGTGTTGTGAGAAGCACTGTGTTGTGAGGAGCACTGTGTTGTGAGGAGCACTGTGTTGTGAGGAGCACTGTGTTGTGAGGAGCACTGTGTTGTGAGGAGCACTGTGTTGTGAGGAGCACTGTGTTGTGAGGAGCACAGTGTTGTGAGGAGCACTGTGTTGTGAGGAGCACTGTGTTGTGAGGAGCACTGTGTTGTGAGGAGCACTGTGTTGTGAGGAGCACTGTGTTGTGAGGAGCACTGTGTTGTGAGGAGCACTGTGTTGTGAGGAGCACTGTGTTGTGAGGAGCACTGTGTTGTGAGGAGCACTGTGTTGTGAGGAGCACTGTGTTGTGAGGAGCACTGTGTTGTGAGGAGCACTGTGTTGTGAGGAGCACTGTGTTGTGAGGAGCACTGTGTTGTGAGGAGCACTGTGTTGTGAGGAGCACTGTGTTGTGAGGAGCACTGTGTTGTGAGGAGCACTGTGTTGTGAGGAGCACTGTGTTGTGAGGAGCACCGTGTTGTGAGGAGCACTGTGTTGTGAGGAGCACCGTGTTGTGAGGAGCACTGTGTTGTGAGGAGCACTGTGTTGTGAGGAGCACCGTGTTGTGAGGAGCACTGTGTTGTGAGGAGCACTGTGTTGTGAGGAGCACCGTGTTGTGAGGAGCACTGTGTTGTGAGGAGCACTGTGTTGTGAGGAGCACTGTGTTGTGAGGAGCACTGTGTTGTGAGGAGCACTGTGTTGTGAGGAGCACCGTGTTGTGAGGAGCACTGTGTTGTGAGGAGCACCGTGTTGTGAGGAGCACTGTGTTGTGAGGAGCACTGTGTTGTGAGGAGCACTGTGTTGTGAGGAGCACTGTGTTGTGAGGAGCACTGTGTTGTGAGGAGCACTGTGTTGTGAGGAACACTGTGTTGTGAGGAGCACGGTGTTGTGAGGAGCACTGTGTTGTGAGGAGCACCGTGTTGTGAGGAGCACTGTGTTGTGAGGAGCACTGTGTTGTGAGGAGCACCGTGTTGTGAGGAGCACTGTGTTGTGAGGAGCACTGTGTTGTGAGGAGCACTGTGTTGTGAGGAGCACCGTGTTGTGAGGAGCACTGTGTTGTGAGGAGCACTGTGTTGTGAGGAGCACTGTGTTGTGAGGAGCACTGTGTTGTGAGGAGCACTGTGTTGTGAGGAGCACTGTGTTGTGAGGAGCACTGTGTTGTGAGGAGCACTGTGTTGTGAGGAGCACCGTGTTGTGAGGAGCACTGTGTTGTGAGGAGCACCGTGTTGTGAGGAGCACTGTGTTGTGAGGAGCACCGTGTTGTGAGGAGCACTGTGTTGTGAGGAGCACTGTGTTGTGAGGAGCACTGTGTTGTGAGGAGCACCGTGTTATGAGGAGCACCGTGTTGTGAGGAGCACCGTGTTGTGAGGAGCACCGTGTTGTGAGGAGCACTGTGTTGTGAGGAGCACGGTGTTGTGAGGAGCACTGTGTTGTGAGGAGCACCGTGTTGTGAGGAGCACTGTGTTGTGAGGAGCACCGTGTTGTGAGGAGCACCGTGTTGTGAGGAGCACCGTGTTGTGAGGAGCACTGTGTTGTGAGGAGCACCGTGTTGTGAGAAGCACTGTGTTGTGAGGAGCAGTGTGTTGTGAGGAGCACTGTGTTGTGAGGAGCACTGTCTTGTGAGGAGCACTGTGTTGTGAGGAGCACCGTGTTGTGAGGAGCACTGTGTTGTGAGAAGCACTGTGTTGTGAGGAGCACTGTGTTGTGAGGAGCACTGTGTTGTGAGGAGCACTGTGTTGTGAGGAGCACTGTGTTGTGAGGAGCACTGTGTTGTGAGGAGCACTGTGTTGTGAGGAGCACAGTGTTGTGAGGAGCACTGTGTTGTGAGGAGCACTGTGTTGTGAGGAGCACTGTGTTGTGAGGAGCACTGTGTTGTGAGGAGCACTGTGTTGTGAGGAGCACTGTGTTGTGAGGAGCACTGTGTTGTGAGGAGCACCGTGTTGTGAGGAGCACTGTGTTGTGAGGAGCACTGTGTTGTGAGGAGCACCGTGTTGTGAGGAGCACTGTGTTGTGAGGAGCACTGTGTTGTGAGGAGCACCGTGTTGTGAGGAGCACTGTGTTGTGAGGAGCACTGTGTTGTGAGGAGCACCGTGTTGTGAGGAGCACCGTGTTGTGAGGAGCACCGTGTTGTGAGAAGCACCGTGTTGTGAGGAGCACCGTGTTGTGAGAAGCACTGTGTTGTGAGGAGCACTGTGTTGTGAGGAGCACTGTGTTGTGAGGAGCACTGTGTTGTGAGGAGCACTGTGTTGTGAGGAGCACTGTGTTGTGAGGAGCACTGTGTTGTGAGGAGCACTGTGTTGTGAGGAGCACCGTGCTGTGAGGAGCACTGTGTTGTGAGGAGCACCGTGTTGTGAGGACCACTGTGTTGTGAGGAGCACTGTGTTGTGAGGAGCACTGTGTTGTGAGGAGCACCGTGTTGTGAAGAGCACTGTGTTGTGAGGAGCACTGTGTTGTGAGGAGCACCGTGTTGTGAGGAGCACTGTGTTGTGAGGAGCACCGTGTTATGAGGAGCACTGTGTTGTGAGGAGCACCGTGTTGTGAGGAGCACTGTGTTGTGAGGAGCACCGTGTTGTGAGGAGCACTGTGTTGTGAGGAGCACCGTGTTGTGAGGAGCACTGTGTTGTGAGGAGCACCGTGTTGTGAGGAGCACTGTGTTGTGAGGAGCACTGTGTTGTGAGGAGCACCGTGTTGTGAGGAGCACTGTGTTGTGAGGAGCACTGTGTTGTGAGGAGCACTGTGTTGTGAGGAGCACTGTGTTGTGAGGAGCACTGTGTTGTGAGGAGCACTGTGTTGTGAGGAGCACCGTGTTGTGAGGAGCACTGTGTTGTGAGGAGCACTGTGTTGTGAGGAGCACCGTGTTGTGAGGAGCACTGTGTTGTGAGGAGCACTGTGTTGTGAGGAGCACTGTGTTGTGAGGAGCACTGTGTTGTGAGGAGCACTGTGTTGTGAGGAGCACCGTGTTATGAGGAGCACCGTGTTGTGAGGAGCACCGTGTTGTGAGGAGCACCGTGTTGTGAGGAGCACTGTGTTGTGAGGAGCACTGTGTTGTGAGGAGCACCGTGTTGTGAGGAGCACTGTGTTGTGAGGAGCACCGTGTTGTGAGGAGCACCGTGTTGTGAGGAGCACCGTGTTGTGAGGAGCACTGTGTTGTGAGGAGCACCGTGTTGTGAGAAGCACTGTGTTGTGAGGAGCAGTGTGTTGTGAGGAGCACTGTGTTGTGAGGAGCACTGTCTTGTGAGGAGCACTGTGTTGTGAGGAGCACCGTGTTGTGAGGAGCACTGTGTTGTGAGAAGCACTGTGTTGTGAGGAGCACTGTGTTGTGAGGAGCACTGTGTTGTGAGGAGCACTGTGTTGTGAGGACCACTGTGTTGTGAGGAGCACTGTGTTGTGAGGAGCACTGTGTTGTGAGGAGCACAGTGTTGTGAGGAGCACTGTGTTGTGAGGAGCACTGTGTTGTGAGGAGCACTGTGTTGTGAGGAGCACTGTGTTGTGAGGAGCACTGTGTTGTGAGGAGCACTGTGTTGTGAGGAGCACTGTGTTGTGAGGAGCACCGTGTTGTGAGGAGCACTGTGTTGTGAGGAGCACTGTGTTGTGAGGAGCACCGTGTTGTGAGGAGCACTGTGTTGTGAGGAGCACTGTGTTGTGAGGAGCACCGTGTTGTGAGGAGCACTGTGTTGTGAGGAGCACTGTGTTGTGAGGAGCACTGTGTTGTGAGGAGCACCGTGTTGTGAGGAGCACTGTGTTGTGAGGAGCACCGTGTTGTGAGGAGCACTGTGTTGTGAGGAGCACCGTGTTGTGAGAAGCACTGTGTTGTGAGGAGCACTGTGTTGTGAGGAGCACTGTGTTGTGAGGAGCACTGTGTTGTGAGGAGCACTGTGTTGTGAGGAGCACCGTGTTGTGAGGAGCACTGTGTTGTGAGGAGCACTGTGTTGTGAGGAGCACTGTGTTGTGAGGAGCACTGTGTTGTGAGGAGCACTGTGTTGTGAGGAGCACCGTGTTGTGAGGAGCACTGTGTTGTGAGGAGCACCGTGTTGTGAGGAGCACTGTGTTGTGAGGAGCACTGTGTTGTGAGGAGCACTGTGTTGTGAGGAGCACCGTGTTGTGAAGAGCACTGTGTTGTGAGGAGCACTGTGTTGTGAGGAGCACCGTGTTGTGAGGAGCACTGTGTTGTGAGGAGCACCGTGTTATGAGGAGCACTGTGTTGTGAGGAGCACCGTGTTGTGAGGAGCACTGTGTTGTGAGGAGCACCGTGTTGTGAGGAGCACTGTGTTGTGAGGAGCACCGTGTTGTGAGGAGCACTGTGTTGTGAGGAGCACCGTGTTGTGAGGAGCACTGTGTTGTGAGGAGCACTGTGTTGTGAGGAGCACCGTGTTGTGAGGAGCACTGTGTTGTGAGGAGCACTGTGTTGTGAGGAGCACTGTGTTGTGAGGAGCACTGTGTTGTGAGGAGCACTGTGTTGTGAGGAGCACCGTGTTGTGAGGAGCACTGTGTTGTGAGGAGCACCGTGTTGAAAGGAGCACTGTGTTGTGAGGAGCACTGTGTTGTGAGGAGCACTGTGTTGTGAGGAGCACTGTGTTGTGAGGAGCACTGTGTTGTGAGGAGCACTGTGTTGTGAGGAGAACTGTGTTGTGAGGAGCACCGTGTTGTGAGGAGCACTGTGTTGTGAGGAGCACTGTGTTGTGAGGAGCACTGTGTTGTGGGGAGCACTGTGTTGTGAGGAGCACTGTGTTGTGAGGAGCACCGTGTTGTGAGGAGCAATGTGTTATGAGGAGCACCGTGTTGTGAGGAGCACTGTGTTGTGAGGAGCAACGTGTTATGAGGAGCACTGTGTTGTGAGGAGCACCGTGTTGTGAGGAGCACTGTGTTGTGAGGAGCACCGTGTTGTGAGGAGCACTGTGTTGTGAGGAGCACTGTGTTGTGAGGAGCACTGTGTTGTGAGGAGCACTGTGTTGTGAGGAGCACTGTGTTGTGAGGAGCACTGTGTTGTGAGGAGCACTGTGTTGTGAGGAGCACTGTGTTGTGAGGAGCACTGTGTTGTGAGGAGCACTGTGTTGTGAGGAGCACTGTGTTGTGAGGAGCACTGTGTTGTGAGGAGCACTGTGTTGTGAGGAGCACTGTGTTGTGAGGAGCACTGTGTTGTGAGGAGCACTGTGTTGTGAGGAGCACTGTGTTGTGAGGAGCACTGTGTTGTGAGGAGCACTGTGTTGTGAGGAGCACCGTGTTGTGAGGAGCACTGTGTTGTGAGGAGCACCGTGTTGAAAGGAGCACTGTGTTGTGAGGAGCACTGTGTTGTGAGGAGCACTGTGTTGTGAGGAGCACTGTGTTGTGAGGAGCACTGTGTTGTGAGGAGCACTGTGTTGTGAGGAGCACTGTGTTGTGAGGAGCACCGTGTTGTGAGGAGCACTGTGTTGTGAGGAGCACCGTGTTGTGAGGAGCACTGTGTTGTGAGGAGCACTGTGTTGTGAGGAGCACTGTGTTGTGAGGAGCACTGTGTTGTGAGGAGCACTGTGTTGTGAGGAGCACCGTGTTGTGAGGAGCACTGTGTTGTGAGGAGCACTGTGTTGTGAGGAGCACTGTGTTGTGGGGAGCACTGTGTTGTGAGGAGCACTGTGTTGTGAGGAGCACCGTGTTGTGAGGAGCAATGTGTTATGAGGAGCACCGTGTTGTGAGGAGCACTGTGTTGTGAGGAGCAACGTGTTATGAGGAGCACTGTGTTGTGAGGAGCACTGTGTTGTGAGGAGCACTGTGTTGTGAGGAGCACCGTGTTGTGAGGAGCACTGTGTTGTGAGGAGCACCGTGTTGAAAGGAGCACTGTGTTGTGAGGAGCACTGTGTTGTGAGGAGCACTGTGTTGTGAGGAGCACTGTGTTGTGAGGAGCACTGTGTTGTGAGGAGCACTGTGTTGTGAGGAGCACTGTGTTGTGAGGAGCACCGTGTTGTGAGGAGCACTGTGTTGTGAGGAGCACCGTGTTGTGAGGAGCACTGTGTTGTGAGGAGCACTGTGTTGTGAGGAGCACTGTGTTGTGAGGAGCACTGTGTTGTGAGGAGCACTGTGTTGTGAGGAGCACCGTGTTGTGAGGAGCACTGTGTTGTGAGGAGCACTGTGTTGTGAGGAGCACTGTGTTGTGGGGAGCACTGTGTTGTGAGGAGCACTGTGTTGTGAGGAGCACCGTGTTGTGAGGAGCAATGTGTTATGAGGAGCACCGTGTTGTGAGGAGCACTGTGTTGTGAGGAGCAACGTGTTATGAGGAGCACTGTGTTGTGAGGAGCACCGTGTTGTGAGGAGCACTGTGTTGTGAGGAGCACCGTGTTGTGAGGAGCACTGTGTTGTGAGGAGCACCGTGTTGTGAGGAGCACTGTGTTGTGAGGAGCACCGTGTTGTGAGGAGCACTGTGTTGTGAGGAGCACTGTGTTGTGAGGAGCACCGTGTTGTGAGGAGCACTGTGTTGTGAGGAGCACTGTGTTGTGAGGAGCACTGTGTTGTGAGGAGCACTGTGTTGTGAGGAGCACTGTGTTGTGAGGAGCACCATCTTGTGAGGAGCACTGTGTTGTGAGGAGCACTGTGTTGTGAGGAGCACTGTGTTGTGAGGAGCACTGTGTTGTGAGGAGCACTGTGTTGTGAGGAGCACTGTGTTGTGAGGAGCACTGTGTTGTGAGGAGCACTGTGTTGTGAGGAGCACCGTGTTGTGAGGAGCACTGTGTTGTGAGGAGCACCGTGTTGAAAGGAGCACTGTGTTGTGAGGAGCACTGTGTTGTGAGGAGCACTGTGTTGTGAGGAGCACTGTGTTGTGAGGAGCACTGTGTTGTGAGGAGCACTGTGTTGTGAGGAGCACTGTGTTGTGAGGAGCACCGTGTTGTGAGGAGCACTGTGTTGTGAGGAGCACCGTGTTGTGAGGAGCACGGTGTTGTGAGGAGCACTGTGTTGTGAGGAGCACTGTGTTGTGAGGAGCACTGTGTTGTGAGGAGCACTGTGTTGTGAGGAGCACCGTGTTGTGAGGAGCACTGTGTTGTGAGGAGCACTGTGTTGTGAGGAGCACTGTGTTGTGGGGAGCACTGTGTTGTGAGGAGCACCGTGTTGTGAGGAGCAATGTGTTATGAGGAGCACCGTGTTGTGAGGAGCACTGTGTTGTGAGGAGCAACGTGTTATGAGGAGCACTGTGTTGTGAGGAGCACCGTGTTGTGAGGAGCACTGTGTTGTGAGGAGCACCGTGTTGTGAGGAGCACTGTGTTGTGAGGAGCACCGTGTTGTGAGGAGCACTGTGTTGTGAGGAGCACCGTGTTGTGAGGAGCACTGTGTTGTGAGGAGCACTGTGTTGTGAGGAGCACCGTGTTGTGAGGAGCACTGTGTTGTGAGGAGCACTGTGTTGTGAGGAGCACTGTGTTGTGAGGAGCACTGTGTTGTGAGGAGCACTGTGTTGTGAGGAGCACCATCTTGTGAGGAGCACTGTGTTGTGAGGAGCACTGTGTTGTGAGGAGCACTGTGTTGTGAGGAGCACTGTGTTGTGAGGAGCACTGTGTTGTGAGGAGCACTGTGTTGTGAGGAGCACCATGTTGTGAGGAGCACTGTGTTGTGAGGAGCACTGTGTTGTGAGGAGCACTGTGTTGTGAGGAGCACTGTGTTGTGAGGAGCACTGTGTTGTGAGGAGCACTGTGTTGTGAGGAGCACTGTGTTGTGAGGAGCACTGTGTTGTGAGGAGCACTGTGTTGTGAGGAGCACTGTGTTGTGAGGAGCACTGTGTTGTGAGGAGCACTGTGTTGTGAGGAGCACTGTGTTGTGAGGAGCACTGTGTTGTGAGGAGCACTGTGTTGTGAGGAGCACTGTGTTGTGAGGAGCACTGTGTTGTGAGGAGCACTGTGTTGTGAGGAGCACTGTGTTGTGAGGAGCACTGTGTTGTGAGGAGCACTGTGTTGTGAGGAGCACTGTGTTGTGAGGAGCACTGTGTTGTGAGGAGCACTGTGTTGTGAGGAGCACTGTGTTGTGAGGAGCACTGTGTTGTGAGGAGCACTGTGTTGTGAGGAGCACTGTGTTGTGAGGAGCACTGTGTTGTGAGGAGCACTGTGTTGTGAGGAGCACTGTGTTGTGAGGAGCACTGTGTTGTGAGGAGCACTGTGTTGTGAGGAGCACTGTGTTGTGAGGAGCACTGTGTTGTGAGGAGCACTGTGTTGTGAGGAGCACTGTGTTGTGAGGAGCACTGTGTTGTGAGGAGCACTGTGTTGTGAGGAGCACTGTGTTGTGAGGAGCACTGTGTTGTGAGGAGCACTGTGTTGTGGGGAGCACTCACATACTGGTTAGCTTGGTGAGGCTCCCAATGGACTCAGGGATCGACCCACTGAATTGGTTCTGCCACACTGAACTGCGTGCGGGGGGCGTGGGTGTTTAGGGTTTAGGGTGTGCCGTGAGGGCGTGGTGCGTGTGCGCGGTGTGTAGGCGTAGTGCACGGTGCATGAATGAATGAGACAGAGAAAACCGGGGGGGGAGGGGGGGGGGGGTGGGGTGGGGGTTTGGCGGGTTATAGCGAGTGTGTCATGGAGATGGGGTACGGACAAGTGCATGGTTACAAATTTTGCAGGAAAAGGTTACAAGCTCAATGCAGCTGGGACAGGCGTCATGGAGATGTGGAGTTGTGTGAAAGGAATAGACAAATGAAGGCAGAGAGAAGGCAGAGAGAAGGCAGAGAGAAGGCAGAGAGAAGGCAGAGAGAAGGCAGAGAGAAGGCAGAGAGAAGGCAGAGAGAAGGCAGAGAGAAGGCAGAGAGAAGGCAGAGAGAAGGCAGAGAGAAGGCAGAGAGAAGGCAGAGAGAAGGCAGAGAGAAGGCAGAGAGAAGGCAGAGAGAAGGCAGAGAGAAGGCAGAGAGAAGGCAGAGAGAAGGCAGAGAGAAGGCAGAGAGAAGGCAGAGAGAAGGCAGAGAGAAGGCAGAGAGAAGGCAGAGAGAAGGCAGAGAGAAGGCAGAGAGAAGGCAGAGAGAAGGAGGGTACAAGATGTTGAGGCTGATGGCACTGCCAAGTGATTCCGGGATGGCTCCGCTCAGCCGATTGCCCACCAGGCTTCTGCAGCACACAGGGCACAGGGCCGCACACACACACGCGCGCAGGGCAGCACACGCACACATGCAGGGCAGGCCGATGGACATGGGAGGTTGTTCGGCCAAGTCCACCTTACAAGGAGCATGGGAAAGTGTGTCTGTGCTGGCATCTCTGTCTGTGTGCATGCGTGTGGGTCCGTGTGTGTATGTGTATGTGTTTGTGTGCATGTGTGCGTGCGCGTGCGTGTGCGTGCTTGCATGTAGAGCATGCACATGGATCCCAACCACGGGCTTGGGAAGCAAGGTGGCACCACAGCTACACGGGGATAAGTAGGGTGAACGGGGATGAATGGGGATGAGTCGGGGTGAATAAGGATGCAGGAAGAGAGCGCACATGTAGTCTAATGTGGTGTGACCGGACACCCATGATGGAAAGGACCCTGTTAGATCCATGTAGCTGAGCCCCCTGCATGCATGCACACACACGCACACGCACATGCATACGCACACACACACACTCGCACACACACGCACACAAACGCACACAAAGGCACACACACACGCGCGCGCGCACACACACACACACACACAAACACACACACACACACACGCACACACACACACACACTCACACACACACACACACACACACACACACACACATTGTTGCTCAACAAGCAAGCATGCACACGTCATGCCCTTTGCAGGCACTGAAGTCGCACACGAAGCATACTCAGAAAATCATAGGCCTGCCATCACCGTCGTGTGTTCATGCCCACACACACCAGCATACATCCTCCTCTGCGCTGTCCTGCTCAATGCTCCCTATCACGTTACACCGCTCAATCTCTTTACGCAAGGCATGCCATGGACAAGTGTGGCATGGGGCACAATGCAGGTGAAGGCACAATCTGATGGGATGCCAAGCGAGGTGCATCGCAACACAGGAGTGGCATGTATGCACGCAAGTGGGATTAGGTATCGCTTCTAGATGTACCGAAGCGTACTGTGCTGTGGAGAGGTGCTGCTATGAGAAGAGAATGCGCAGCAGTGAGAATGAGGTGCAATGAGAATGTGCGGGATTGCAGATGCGAATCAAAGACAAGGAGCGCACAGGGCGTTGAGATTGGTGAGGCTTGAGAGTGCGTCGGGAATGGAGCCTGTGATTCCCCTGTTGTAGCTCAGATCCCTGTCAGCACCCACGAGGCAATAGACAAGTGGCAACAGCCACAATTCAAACAGGCCGCAGTCAACAGCACGGCAAGGCGACACAGTGCATGTGTGTGATCGGCGGCACAGTGCATGTGTGTGATCGGCGGCACAGTGCATGTGTGTGATCGGCGGCACAGTGCATGTGTGTGATCGGCGGCACAGTGCATGTGTGTGATCGGCGGCACAGTGCATGTGTGTGATCGGCGGCACAGTGCATGTGTGTGATCGGCGGCACAGTGCATGTGTGTGATCGGCGGCACAGTGCATGTGTGTGATCGGCGGCACAGTGCATGTGTGTGATCGGCGGCACAGTGCATGTGTGTGATCGGCGGCACAGTGCATGTGTGTGATCGGCGGCACAGTGCATGTGTGTGATCGGCGGCACACGAAACAGCTCGGCCGGCACAAGAAGCACAGCAGCAGTGCAGTAATGAGAAATCGCAGGGACAATTACTGAGCTACGTAGTGTGTGTGATTTGGCAGCATGATTCATGAGAATGACGGAAGAAAGCAGCACATTTCACTCCAACATTTCCTGTCATCACTGTGTGTGTCATGTCACCATCACCATCATACCATCTCATGTCCTTCCACCATCACCATTTCGTGCCATCGCACTCACAGCAGGTCCAAGAGCACTCACAGCAGGTTCAAGAGCACTCACAGCAGGTTCAAGAGCACTCACAGCAGGTTCAAGAGCACTCACAGCAGGTTCAAGAGCACTCACAGCAGGTGGAGGAGCGCGAGGCGAGAAAAGGAGGGTGGGATGGACCCCGCGAGGTTGGTGGTTGCGAGACGGCTGAGAGGCGTGCACGGCGGGTGGGGGGAGGGAGTAGAGGTCACGTGAAGGGGAGTTGGAATGCACTGTGCGACTGACTCTGACAAACATGTGATGGCATGGCATAGCATGGCATGACATGGAACGACATGGAGCAGCACAGCAGCAAGTGGAGCAGAGCAGCATGGCACGGCATACAGGTATGTGAGCGCTGTGAGGTTGCCGATAACATCCGGTAGGGGGCCGTCCAGAGACTGCTCTGCCACGTGCCTGCGGGTGGCATGGGTTGGACACGAGCGTGGGGCACAAGTTAACGGTCATGAGGCAACGTTCATGAGCCATGCGACATGGATGGGTCATGTGACATGGATGGGTCATGCGCCATGGATGGGTCATGCGCCATGGACGGGTCATGCGACATGGATGGGTCATGCGACATGGATGGGTCATGCGACATGGATGGGTCATGCGACATGGATGGGTCATGCGCCATGGATGGGTCATGCGACATGGATGGGTCATGGGCCGCACATAGTGGAGAAGGGCGCGTGCCGCGCGTGGGGGATGGGGCATGGGCAACGAGGCGTCATGGCGCATGCAGCAAGAACCAGATGGCAGGCGAACAGCAACCTCATTTTCTCGCCTTTGCACGCCCACCCGCTCATTCCTCCCTTCCCACCCTCCCACCAGCTCCACACCCCACTCACTCCCTCCCCTCCCCCCTTTAAATGATCAAGTCCATACGCTCCTCACCCCACCTTCCCCCCCCCTTCATTTTTGTCGTTGTGACGCACATATAAGTAATCATGCCGGCAGCGTCGCACTCCACGCCGTACACGGCAGCGCAGTCGCCCCCCGCGGCCCACCCCTGCAGCGCCGCCGCCCACTGCTCCTGGCACGCCGCCAGCACCGCCGCTGCGAAGGGCAGCCATGGGGGGAGGGCGGAAGGTGGCGAATGGGCGGGAGCATGTGAGCGGGCGCAAGGGAACATCTTGTGGTAATTCTCGAGTCAATACAAGGGGCCTAGGATGGAGAGTGGAGGCCGGGGGGTGAAGGGCGAGCATGTGAGCGGGCACAGGGAACGGACGGGAGTGTGGGCACCAGGCGGGGGGATGGAGCATGGTGAGAAGAGGGGGGGGGGAGGTGTGAGTACGGGTGGAGAGGCAGGAAAGAAGGGAAGAGGGAGGAACGGAGAGAGGTGGAAGACAACGAGGGTTGGATGGGGGAGAGTGGTGCCGGGCGTGAGAAAGGGCTCGACAGTAACGGCGAGCATAGAGTGGAGACGGTGGGTAGGAGGGTTCTGGGAAGGGATACGGGTGCAAGCGGAGAGGCAAGCACGGATAGACGAGGGGCCCGAGCGCGGTTAAGGGGGGCGGAGGGAGGGGGAGATGGAGAGGGGAGGGGGACGACGAGGTATGGAAGGAAAAGAGCTGGTGAGGTATTGTGCCACGTGTAATACCGGCGGAACTCTACGTCTAAATACCAAACGATACGTCTCTACCATGACCATACACGGCGTGCTAGGCTGCGGATAGTGCCAGGCGGATATGAGTGCGAGGCTATTGAAAGCTAGAGAGAGCGACCTTGCGACGGGTGGAGATCCACAGCGGCCGTGGTCGTCAGACTGCTCGCCATTGCGAGGCCGAGCATTGCGACGAGGACCACGGCGACGCCATGCGACTCTTCCATTTGAATCAGTCGCTGAACGAGGCGGATGTGTCGCGCGTTTTCGGAACGTTCTATGTACACTGCGCGCACAGTGCAAGGAACAGGTGGAATAGTGGGAACTTGCTGCAAATAAGGACGCGTTACATGGGGCGATCGATTATCAATATCGATCCGACACCGTTCTGTAATAACGCGTTTTCCATCCGAAACTTACAGTACCGTTTTTTGATCCCGAAAAACGAACCTGAGAAGATGGATCATACAAACTGACATCCTACGGTCGCGGTACATTTGCTTTCAAGTCAGCCTTTCTGAACAAGCCGTTCAAGAACGCACAACAACCGTAAGAAAAAATTTGTTACTAGGACTAGTAAGAATGAACCAAAATAGTGCGCCAAATAAACTTATAACCAGACTATGATTAATCAGACTATGATTAATCAGAAAAAATTTGTTACTAGGACTAGTAAGAATGAACCAAAATAGTGCGCCAAATAAACTTATAACCAGACTATGATACAATGAAAGTGGGGGAATCTTAGGACGCGTCACATATGTTGAATCCTCAGCACCAATCCTAACCAGGATCGTTTTTTGGCGGGGTAAAAAAAGGTCATAAAAAGGTCCAGTGCAGCACCAATCCTAAGCAGGATCGTTTTTTGGCGGGGTAAAAAAAGGTAATAAAAAGGTCAAGTGCAGAGTCAAAGTAAATTGTATGTGTGTTAGTTATCTTATGCTACAGTGATGTATATTACATACAGTACAAGACTTTCCAGGTTAGACAAAATGTATCGCCTGTCCCCTAGTTTCAGGGCCCAAAATTGGTTTTGGGCCACCCTGTCTACTCTGACTGCTAGGGTAAAATTTTTGTACACTAACAAAAACTGTTACAATCCTAAAATGGACTTAGCCAGGGATCGGCTTAGGGTTGATCGCCAGTGTTGCAGCGGAGTGTTGACCTCAGGTCAAAGTGAATGTAAATGACTAAGATGATAAAAGCATGCATACATCGTGTTTATATAGGAATACAAAGGGAAAACGAAACGTCCTAGCTAGCCATGTATTCTAAGGGGTACATTCCCTTATTACAGCAATTTCAAACTGTGTGGCGAGGGAACCCGTTTCAAACCTGTTTCCGCTCTTTTCACTTCAAATGTTTCTGCCTGCATCGGTCTCGATATGACGATTGCTGGTGTCGCTTTGACTCTTCTGACTCCTCGACTTCGTACTCGGTAAAGTCGGCTCCTGCAGCGTATAGGAATGCCTTCTCATAAAGTTTCATATCTCAACACCCCCCTTCATTCCTGGACGTGTCGAAGGCTGACTCGCTTGACTACTCCAGTCAGGTTGGAGTAGTGCTGGTACTGCTGACGTGGCAGTCGCTTGGTGAGGAAGTCAGCTGCCATCTCGGTCGTGGGGCAGTACGTCAGGTCAACCTTCCCCTGGTCAACTTCGTCCTTGACGAAAAAAGTACCGAAGTGTAATGTGCTTCGTGCTGTTGACAAACCCCGGCTTGTTCGCGATCCTGATGGCGCTCTGGTTGTCGCAGTGGAGGCGAAAAGTGGCGAAGTTGAGATTTTTGCCTCCTGTAGAAGTTCTTGCAGGTTCGCGAACTGCAGCAGACGCAGCGATGTACTCTGCTTCGGCTGATGACAGGGCAACCAGCTCCTGCTTCTGCGAGTTCCAGGAGATTGGACGCGTTGGCTCCAGGTGGAAGACGAAGCCTGTTCGTGACCGTCGATTGGCTGGGTCAGCGGCGTGATCTGCGTCCACGTAGCCGTTGAGGTTGAAGGATGTTGTTGTCAGCATGGAGTAGGAGAGCCTGATGTCTTGCGTAGAAATGAAGTACTGTACGTCGCGCTCCAAGTCCAGCTAGCTGGTTCTCTGCTACTGGCTTGCGAGAGTTTTGTGCCAGTTGGCTGGCGATGTACGAAAGGTCGGGTCAGCAGGTGACAGAAGCAAACAATAGGCACCCCAGTTGCTGCTGATAAAGTTGGAGTCCTGCGGGCGACAGAGGTTTGTTGTCCAGTTTGTAGTTGGCGCTGGGCGTACAGTAGGGAGTCGAGAGTGGTGCGGGTGGAATGTTGAAGCGTTCGCCCAGCTGCTCTGCGTACTTAGAAGCTGGCAGATGGATTGAGTCTGGCGCGTAGGTGATGTTCAGACCCAGGAAATGTGTAACTTTGTGGTTGATGGTGATGTCTACGCGCTGCGCGAGGTTCTGCTCGAACTGGTTAAGGAACGTGTTGCAGGTGCCGGTATACAGTATGTCATCCACGTAAACTGTCAGCATGGTGTAGTCACCGTTGAAGTGGAGGCGATACATTCCCGGGTCGTGCGGCATCTGCTTGAATCCGATATCGAGAAGTATCTTGTGCAGGTGCTACTGCCAGAGTCGAGGCGCCTGTTTGATCCCGTAGATCAATTTCTTCAGCTGGCAGACTCTAAAGTCTCTAGATTCTCTCTTCAGATGTATTGCGTATGGCGCGTAGGTGATGTCCAGACCAAGGAACTATGTAAATTTGTGGTTGATGGTGATGTCGACGCGCTGGGCGAGGTTTTGCTCGAACTGGTTAAGGAGCGTGTAGCAGGTGCCGGTAAACAATAGGTCATCCACGTAAACTGTCAGCAGGATGTAGTCACCGTTGAAATGGAGGCAATACATTCCCAAGTCGTGCGGCAGCTGCTTGAATCCCGGTGCTGGGCCTGGCGGTCCTTCGGGTGCTTCATCCCGTCGGGAGCCACTCTCTTCACAGGAGCTGCGCGAGTGGTTTGCTCGGCGCTGGAGCCGTGCTGCAGGAGCTGGTGGTGCTATGGGCGCTGGAGGTCCTACTCCTGCTGGAGGTCTTGCTGCTGGTGGAGCTGCTGGGGGTTCTGGAGCCACGGGTCCCGGAGGTGCTCGTATTGGAGGTACTGGAGCTGCTGGGCCTGGTGGTGCTGCTGATACTACTGCTACTGCTGCTCCTGGCGGTGGCTGGATGCAGCTCCAGCGACGTCCGCGTGAGTCCCTCACGCCCCAGCAACTTCGTGAGTGGTACGCTAGTTGGGGTTGTAGGGTTGGCCGTGGTGGGAGTCGCCCTGGAGCGGGTCGTTCGGGAGCTTCTTGTAGTGACCAGGTGCAGCTGCAGCAGCGTCCGCGCACGGTCCTTTCGCCCCAGCAGCTTCGTGAGTGGTACGCTCAGAGTAGAGGGTCACGGAGTACTGCTCGCTGCCCGTACGTCATTCGCACTGGTGCTCGGGCTGGTCAGCCTTGCGGGACGGTTGGTCACACAATGTCCCGCTGCTTCGCCAGTTTGAGCGACGCCTGGCGTACAGAGTTTGGCGACGACGCTGAGCTCCCCTCGTGGGGGCACCACCGCCTTGGTCACCCCTCCCTGCCTCGTCTCCGAGGCATTGCCTCCCGTGTCCTTGTCACTGGTCTTCCCCGGTCTCTCCCTCCCCTTCCCCCGGGGCCTGCCCCTACCTGCGTTCTTTGCGTTGAAGGGCGGCAGCGCGCCGCTCCTCACTCCTCCGAGTTCCCTCCGACGGAGGCTCCCTTGCAGACGCTTCACATGGACGTGTGGGGCCCAGCCCGCTTCCGTGGCCAGGGTCACGAGCGCTACTTTCTGCTGGTCGTTGACGACTACTCGCGTTACACCACAGTCTTCCCCTTGCGCCGCAAGGGTGAGGTCACTGAGGTGCTGATCGACTGGATCCGCGCTGCCCGTCGTCAGCTCAGCGAGAGTTTCGGCTGGTCAGCCTTGCGGGACGGTTGGTCACACAGAGTCCCGCTGCTTCGCCAGTCTGAGCGACGCCTAGCATACAGAGTTTGGCGACGACGCTGAGCTCCCCTCCTGGCTGGAGCTGCTTAGGCAGAGGGTAGATATCTTTGCTCTTGACTATGATGCTATCCTCACTGCCATGTATGCATTGCCTACTAGTGCTGAGGGTGCCGGTTACCTGTGTGTGCTGCCTGACCCAGGTATAGAGTCTGCTGCTCTAGGTGCTGGTGAGGTTGCTGCTCTGGGTGCTAGTGCGTCTCCTGCTCCAGGTGCCGGTGAGGCGGCTGCTCTAGGCGCTAGTGAGTCCATTGCTCCAGGTGCTGGTGAGTCTGCTCTCTCTGGTACTGCGCCTGCTGCAGCCTTGCACACTTTCACCCTTGACTCGGGTGCTTCCCGCTCCTTCTTTCGCGACTGCACCGCACTCTCGCCGCTCAGTCGGCCGGTGGCAGTCTCTCTGGCTGACCCCTCTGGGGGTCCGGTCCTTGCACACTCCTCCACGGTTCTGCCGTGTCCGGCGGTCCCGTCTGGCTCTCTGTCTGGCCTCCACCTCCCCTCGTTCTCCACAAACTTGGTGAGTGGAGCTGACCTTCAGGACGCGTGGGTTGACCAGTTCACTCCTGGAGGTCAGCGGGTGACCCACTGTTCGTGTACTCGGACGGGCCGGCACCTGGCCACGTTCACGTGTCAGCTTGGGTCGAGCCTGTACACCCTGACTACCGTGTCTCCTCCGGTTGCTGAGTCTGGTCAGGTGGCTGCGTCGGGTCAGGTGTTTGCTGCAGCGTCCCGGTCTGGTCCTGAGTCTGCCCCCTGCTCGTGTCGCCTCCTGTCTCACCAGACTCTCCTCTGGCACCACCGCCTTGGTCACCCCTCCCTGCCTCGTCTCCGAGGCATGGCCTCCCGTGTCCTTGTCACTGGTCTTCCCTGGTCTCTCCCTCCCCTTCCCCCGGGGCCTGCCCCTACCTGCGTTCCTTGCGTCGAGGGGCGGCAGCGTGCCGCTCCTCACTCCTCCGAGTTCCCTCCGAGGAGGCTCCCCTGCAGACGCTTCACATGGACGTGTGGGCCCCAGTCCGCGTCCGTGGCCAGGGTCACGAGCGCTACTTTCTGCTGGTCGTTGACGACTACTCGCGTTACACCACAGTCTTCCCCTTGCGCCGCAAGGGTGAGGTCACTGAGGTGCTGATCGACTGGATCCGCGCTGCCCGTCGTCAGCTCAGCGAGAGTTTCGGCTCGGACCTTCCTGTTCTGCGTCTGCACTCCGACAGAGGTGGAGAGTTTTCCTCCGACCTTCTGCGAGCCTTCTGTCGTGCGGAGGGCATCCGCCAGACGTTCACGCTTCCGGCCTCTCCGCAGCAAAATGGGATTGCTGAGCGCCGCATTGGCATGGTCGTGGATGTCGCTCGTACGTCCATGATCCATGCGGCTGCTCCCCATTTTCTGTGGCCGTTCGCGGTTCAGTACGCGGCGCATCAGCTCAACCTCCAGCCCCGGGTCTCCATGCCGGAGACCACACATACTCTGCGGTGGACGGGGAAGGTTGGCGATGCGTCTGCGTTCCGTGTCTGGGGATCTCGAGCTTTCGTCCGCGACTTGTCTACAGACAAGCTGTCCTCCCATGCTGTTCCCTGCGTCTTCCTTGGCTTCCCCCCTGACGCGCCTGGTTGGCAGTTTTACCACCCCACCTCGCGCCGTGTTCTGTCCTCTCAGGACGTCATGTTTGACGAGTCGGTTCCTTACTACCGTCTCTTCCCCTACCGCACTGCCCCCCTCCCCCCCCCGCCGCTCTTCCTTGCGCCAGGTCCCCCCCCGGTAGACCCCCTCCCCCCTCAGGGTCATGCCCCCTCAGGTGTGTCCCAGGTAGACGCAGTCGAGCCTGTCGAGGTAGCTGTTGACCTTGGTGCTGCTAGGGGTGCTGAGCCTGCGGGTGTCGGGTCTGGGGGTGCTGAGCCTAGGGGTGCGGAGCCTGCAAGTGCTGAGCCTGGGGTTGCTGAGTCTGGGGGTGCTGGGACTGGGGGTGCTGAGCCTGGGGTTGCTGAGTCTGGGGGTGCGGAGCCTGCGGGTGCTGAGCCTGCGCGTGTGGAGTCTGGAGGTGCTGGGCCTGGCGGTCCTTCGGGTGCTTCGTCCCGTCGGGAGCCACTCTCTCCACAGCAGCTGCGCGAGTGGTTTGCTCGGCGCTGGAGCCTTGCTGCTGGAGCTACTGGTGCTATGGGCGCTGGAGGTCCTGCTGCTGCTGGAGGTCCTGCTGCTGCTGGAGCTGCTGGGGGTTCTGGAGCCACGGGTCCCGGAGGTGCTCGTACAGGAGGTACTGGAGCTGCTGGGCCTGGTGGTGCCGCTGGAGCTGAAGCTGCTGGCGGTACCGGAGCTGGCGGTGCTGCTGGAGCAGGTACTGCTGAAGGTACTGGAGCTGGAGCTGCTGGAGCTGCTGGGTCTTCTGGTGGTCCTGCTGGAGCTGGAGCTGCTGGAGGTGCTGGAGCTGGAGGTGCTGCTGGAGCCGGTGCTCCTGTGGGTGCTGGAGTTGGCGCTACTGGAGCAGCTGGAGGTGCTGCTGGAGCTGGTGGTGCTGCTGGAGTTGGAGCTCCCGCTGGGGGTGCTGGTGCTGTCCCTGCTGGTTCTGGAGGCGCTGCGCGGCCGCAGGCGTACTACGTTCCGCTCCTTCAGCAGGTTCTTGGTCTTCCGCCTTCTACTGGTCCTGCTCCTTCCGTAGAGTGTCCACCGCCTGTCCAGTCGCAGTCACAGTTGCAGCCCGCCTCCCCGCTGCCTGCTCCTTCTCCTTATACTTGTCCGACTGGAGGTCTTGCTGAGCGTCGTGAGCCTGCGTCTCGTCCTGCATTGCCTGTTCGTGCTACTAGCACTAGTCGTCGTGGTTCGCGTCAGCCTCCTTCTCCTGCCCCTGGCACGCACCGGATGGCTCTGCGCCCTTCCACTGCTCCGCAGCGTGTCCCTCTGCCGTCTCCTCTTGCGTCCTCTCTTCCTGCCCTTTCTGACCCGGAGTCTGACTCCCTTCGTGCTGCTAGTCCTACTGTCATGCGTCTCCTGGCCACTGTTGTCACTGACCCTTCCTTTGAGTCCACTGCTGCGTCTGCCTTAGTTCCTGAGCTTGTCGACTTTGCTGCTCACTGTCGTCTAGACTACGCCGCGAGTCTTGTTGCTGAGTCTGTCTGTCCTCCGTCCGTCGAGGGTGAGTGTGCTCTTGGCACGGACGTCCTTGAGGACAGGCAGGAGGACTTTGACTGCTTTGCAGCCGCTGTACCTCATCTCGTGTCCATGCTGATTGCACCTGAGGGAGACCCGGATGCACCAGACATCCCGACCCCGCGCTCTTACGCAGAGGCGATAGAGGGTCCCTACTCCTCTCAGTGGTAGTCAGCCATGAACGCAGAGATGGCATCATGGAAGTCCACAGGCACCTACGTCGACGAGGTTCCCCCTCCTAGGGCGAACATCGTCAGTGGCATGTGGATTTTCAGGGTGAAGCGGCCGCCGGGTTCTCCGCCTGTCTTCAAGGTGCGCTACGTTGCTCGAGGCTTCAGTCAGCGACAGGGAGTTGACTTCTTCCAGACCTTCTCCCCGACCCCGAAGATGACCACTCTTCGGGTTCTGCTGCACGTCGCTGCTCAGCGTGACTACGAGCTTCACTCTCTTGACTTCAGCACTTCTTTCCTACAGGGCAGCCTGCACGAGGAGATCTGGCTGCGCCGCCCACCTGGCTTCACTGGGTCGTTTCCTCCTGGTACCCAGTGGAGCCTCCGGCGGCCAGTCTACGGTCTCCGCCAGGCGCCCCGCGAGTGGCACAACACACTGAGGACTACGCTTGCGGCTCTTGGGTTTGCTCCTTCTACTGCTGACCCGTGGCTGTTTCTCCGCACCGACACTACTCTGCCGCCGTTCTACATCCTCGTGTACGTCGACGACTTGGTTTTTGCTACTGCTGACACTGCCGGACTGGCCCACGTGAAGTCGGAGCTGCAGAAGAGACACACGTGCACAGACCTGGGTGAGCTGCGCAGCTATCTTGGCTTGCAGATCACCCGGGACAGAGCACGGCGCACCATTACCTTGACTCAGTCACACATTGTGCAGCAGGTCCTTCAGCGCTTCAACTTCACGTACTCCTCGCCTCAGGCCACTCCTCTGTCTACTCGCCACTCGCTCTCAGCTCTGCCTTCGGATGAGTCCGTAGAGCCGAGCGGCCTGTACCCAGAGCTTGTTGGCTGCCTCATGTACCTGATGACCTGCACTCGACCTGACTTGGCATACCTTCTTAGCATCTTGGCTCGCTATGTTGCTCCTGGGAGACACCGACCAGAGCACATGGCTGCAGCTAAGAGGGTGTTGCACTTCCTGTGCAGTACATCGGGCATGGGGCTCGTGCTTGGAGGACGGGCTCGAGTTGTCCTCACTGGTCACGCTGACGCTTCTTGGGTTGACGACTTGGCTACGCAGCGGTCGTCACAGGGTTACACCTTCAGCCTTGGTTCCGGCTCTGTTTCGTGGCGGTCTACCCGCTCGTCTTCTGTTCTCAGCTCCAGTTGTGAGGCTGAGATCTACGCTGGGGCCATGGCTGCACAGGAGTTACGCTGGCTCACCTACCTGCTGACCGACTTGGGAGAGGCGCCTCGTTCTCCTCCAGTTCTGTACGTCGACAACAAGGCCATGCTGGCCTTGTGTCAGGAGCACAGACTGGAGAACAGAACGAAGCACATTGCTCTGCGCTACTTCCTTGCTCGAGAGTTGCAGCAGCGTGGTCAGCTTCGTCTTTCTTACGTGGCCTCTCGGGCCAACACTGCTGATATCTTTGCCAAGGCACTTCAGCCTTGTGATCATCAGCGTTTCTGTACTATGCTAGGTCTTGTGCCTACCGGGCCTCACTTGCTTACCTTTTGACTTTGCTTGTACTGAGATCTATATATACCTGCACTTGCATGCTTACCCTTGTTAGGTTGAGATCACTGTCTTGCTTGTTCACCTTGATTTATAATCCTGCATGTGAACTGGCATTGTGGCCTTGAACTTGTGCTCAGAATGTGTGGTGACGTTGTGATCCACCCTGAGCTTGACCTTGCCTTGTTCTCTTGCTTGTCCCCCACTTTGCCTATGGGGGTGTGTCAGAACTATATTGTAGGCTGTAGTGGGGCACTCCTTATGGGGTACAGTGGTGTTAGGGTTTACTACTTGTACTCCTCATGCTGCTCAATGCATTCATTCCTCGTTCTTATTCTCACAGTAGTCACCGTTGAAATGGAGGCGATACATTCCCGGGTCGTGCGGCAGCTGCTTGAATCCGAAATCGAGAAGTAACTTGTGCAGGTGCTGCTGCCAGAGTCGAGGCGCCTGTTTGATCCCGTAGAGCGATTTCTTCAGCTGGCAGACTCTAGAGTCTCCTTCCCCGTAGGTGTGTGGCTGCTCCACGAAGATGGTCGCGTCGACCAACGCGTACAAGAACGCGTTCTTCACGTCGATCTGCCGCAGTGGTAGGTGCTTAGCGGCGGCGATGGCGAGTAGAATTCGCACCAAGGTGTGACGGCTCACGGGGGCGAAGGTCTAGTCGAAATCAATGTCGTGACGCTGATCGTACCCCCGTACGACCCACCTTGCTTTGAAGCGCTCAATAGTTCCGTCGGCCTTAGTCACCCATTTTCCAGATAGCACCCTCCTCCCCTTCACTGCTGCACGGTCGACGAGAACCCAAGTGTCACGTGATTCCAGCGCCTGTAATTCCGCATCCATGGCTGCACGCCACTCCTTGGCGTGTGGGCCGGTTAGGGCCTGTCGTGGGTTCTTAGGTTCGACGGCGCGTGGAGTGGTTGTGGTGGTGGTGTGCAGCCCGAGTAGTTGTAGACATGTCACGTTCGCAGCACCGTGAACCTATGCATGGTTACTTCAACCACGTCGTCGTCATCGCTTTCGTGTGCAAGCGAGGAACTGCTTGGAGGGTCTTGGGGCCGTGAAGGTCCTTGCGCCGGAGTGTCGTCGCCGTCATCATCGTCGTCGTCGCGCGGACGAGGAGGTACGCCGGGATGTTCGTCGGCGGGGACGCGGTCGAGGGCTACTGCGGCTGCCTCATCTTCTGGGGAGGCGAAGCTTCGGCCGTTGTTGGTGTAAGCTTGCGTGACACCTCTCTGCTGATCCGCAATCCACTGGTCGAGAGTGAGCCTATGTACTCATAGCGGAGCCTTAGATGAACTCCCCAGCGCGTGCGGTCAGTGAACTTGCCGATGGTAGCAGATGTCGGCCTGTATTGTACTATGCACCCCCAAACCCTCAGCATAGAGGTATCCCCCCCTGTACTGGTCCACTTCATGTGAGATGAGAGGTGCCCCCTGTTGGCCGTGGTGGACAGGAGGTTGTGAAGCTGGACAGCATGGTTCATGGCGTACGACCAATACTTGATGGGAAGACCGGACTGCTTCATGAGGGCGCTAACTTTTGTCATGAGAGTGCGGTTGACCCGCTCAGCGACGCCTTGCTGCTGGTGATGGGAGTGAGATGTGATGCTTGATCCCCTTCTCCATGAGGAAGGTCTGCAGTTCGTTGCTACGAAAATCCATGCCACCGTCTGTCAGCCAAATTTTCAGCTTCTTTCCCGATTCCCCTTGTGCGTGAGCCAGCCAAATGCGAAAAACTTCAGGTGCCTTTGAGCAAAGGTCGACGTTTGCAACCCAAACGTGGCGCGAGTTGGCGTCGATGAAGGTGAGAGTGTAGTTTTCATCAATGACTCCCCCGTGGTTTATTACGATGAAGTCGCTATAAACCTTCCCCAGATTTTTGTAGCGGTTGGTGCTTGGCTCCAGTGAGGGGTATGCATGGTGCGCGAGGGCGGCTGTGGGGCAGACGGTGCAGGTATGTGGCTGTGAGGTGCTTCGTGGTTCCGTGCCGTCAGGGCGCAGCAATGCTCCTGGCAGGAAGACATTAGCGGTGAGACAGTTGTTGAATGTCTGGCGCGAGGGGTGGTCGAGCCGCTGGTGCCAAAGGTCATCTTCTGCGCGCACTCCTGAGGTGCGCAGTTATTGTGCGTGGTGTGCTGCTGCTTCTTCTTCTGTCTCGTGGGGGATGCTAAGCACGGGTCCCTCTTCTTCTCCTGGTTCTGCTTCTGGTTCTGCTTCTGCTGCTCCTTCTGCAGGTGTTGTTGTCAGATAGAGAGCGAGGAAGTTGCGGTTGGGGATGATGTTGAGCGGAGTAGTGGTGCCTTCGATGAAGCGGGCGAATGGATCTGGCCGTGTGAGAAGTCCGTAGGCGTAGGGCGCTGGTGTTGAGGGTATCTTTCCGCACTCGAGCCCGGACCATGTAGAGTGCCAGATTAGTGGTGAGCGGGGAGGTGAAGGCAAGTTGCGCGGAGATCGCCCGAGGGGAACTCCAACTCTTGGTGGGGTCCGCTCGGCGGCCATTCCTCTCTCTGCCTCCTCTAGTTCTTCTCGGGTGATTTCGCCTTCAATAACTCCCCAAGCTCCAACGCTTTCCCAACCGCCAGAGCCTCCTCCGCTGGTTCCCCAGCCACCTGTAGTGCCAGAGGCACCAGTAGCTGATGCCCATGTTGCTCCTGGTTCATCTTCTGTGTTGCCCCAGCCCCATCCTCTGTCAGTGGGGGCGGCTCTTGCTGCTTTCTCGTCTCAACTTGCCGCAATTCTCTCCCGAATGATCTGCTCCCTTTCCTCTTGTTTTGCCTTTTTCTCTTCTTCATTGACGCTGAGCTCCTCCGGTGCGGCAGGGTTTTTCCACTCCTTGTTCACTTGGCGATGAACTTCGCGGGTGTAAGGGAGTGGACGATTCTCCTTCTCGTGTGTTCCTATTGCTGCTCCTTCCAGGATCCAGCGAAGAGGTTCAGCTGCAGGGGCAGGCCGTTCTTGTTCTGGCACGCCGAGTTCTTCATGTTCAGCGCCGAAGATGCGATAAGAAGCTGCCGCAAGCTTTGTTTCTGTCATGCCTTTTGTCGATGCCGCGGCGCTTTCCGCTTCCTCGATTTCCACAAGGTCTCTCTCAACTTCTTCAGTATGGCTTGCTGTGGGCGTGAAGCAGCTGGTGCAGCGACCATCGGGCCCAGGTTGGTGCAGATTTATCTAGCGAGGATGAGGACCGCGTCTGACCCACGGCCTCCCATCAGGGTGCTTCCACGAATTTTCTGTTTTGTAGGCGAATTCCAGAGGAATAAGATTGACGAGCTCGTCCGAGGTAGCTCTGCAGTCGGGAAGATCGAAGTCGAGCACGTAGACTCCGTTGATGGAACGAGCTCGCACGAGGTATTTCCAGTCTTTGTCAGGTGTGTCGGGAGGAGCGAAGTGGATTTCGAGGTCGCGTGTGTAAGGGTCGGTGGTGAACGTGACTCTGCAGTCGGAGAATTGTCCCGCGGATAGTAAGTTGAAGCGCAGGTCCGGCACGTAGAGCACATCATTAAAGGTGATGTGCATGTTGCTGTCACGTGCTTGCAGTACGACAATGCCCTGAGCATTTGCTCGCAGCTGGTTGTTGTTGGCGACGGTGACATAAGTTGCGGTGGGGGTGGCGCTGACGTTGGAGATGTAGCACAGCGATCCCACCATACGCTATCCGCAGCAGCTGTCTAGATACCAGTTGTTGTGAGCGGGGTTGTTGCTGCGTAGAAGCAGCGCGAGTCACGGCGCAACGATAGTCGCAGCATCGACTGTGAGGAATTCTTCTTGCACGTTCCAGTTGCCTCGCGGATAAGGTCGTGTGTCGAGGCGATGGGGCGGGCTTTCCCGCAGCTGGATTGGTAAGTGCCAATATTGGTCATCCTCGTCTTCGAAATAATAGTGTCTGTCGGTGAAGGGATTATTGTAGTCCACTTCGGGTTGAATTAGTTCGCTGGCATGTTCCTCATCTCTATCAGGCGTAGTAGCTCTTGCGCGTAGGTGCGTCGCCATGCTGGCGATACTGTTCCTTGTTCCTCCTGTCGAAGGTGCTTGTTGTTGCTACAGTTGTTGCTGTGCAGGTGGTCGGAAAGCTTGAGGTAGCTGAAATCGAAGAGCATCTTGTCGGCCGACCCAGTTGTTTTGGTGAGTGAACTGGTGGCGATTGTTGGACCGGAATTGGCATCGGTCCGTTGAGTGTCCAAAGATTTTGCAGATTTTACCCGTGGTTGTCGTCGCTCTTCACGATTGTCGGCGTAGAAGGCGAGATGGTTCCGTCGCGGCGCGGAGCTTGCCTTGCTCAAATCCGTGTCTTGTTGTGATGTTAGGAGAGCGGCGCAGAAGGCAGCTTTTGAGATTGTCCACCTTTGGCGGAGTAGTGCCCTGCAGGGTTTCCACCCAGGCCCTAGTCCGGCGAGTACGATGTTGACGAATATCACCTCCGAAATCGTGCTCCCGTGCTTCGTAATTTGATCACGGATATTTCGGCAACGATTAATGTACGTATTCGCTTTCTCCCCGTGCCCCATCTTGGTCTCCATGAGTTGCTGCAGGAGCCTGCTGGAGGTGACTGAGTCCTTCGGCTGATATACTTCGATGAGGTGCTTCCAGGCTTCTAACGCTGGAGCGGCGCTCTCTTTGTAGGAGCGGATGCCGAGTTGCTCCGTGGGCGTCATATTTCTTAGCAGCACACTATACGTCATCAGTGACACGCTATGATGTCAGAATGTTATGATTGTCTAGCCTGCAGTGGGGTACTCCATAGTGAGTACAGCCCAATTAGGGTTTGCTATATGTATGCAACTGCTTGCTAGTGAAACCCCTTTCCTTTCTTCATTCCTTGTTTCTACTGCTAGTTCTGACATGGTATCAGAGCAGGTCGACCCCCTTGGGTCGATCCTGTGGGTGGGCCCACCACCTAATGCTTCCGCTGCTTTACTTCCTGTCGTGCGCCTCGGGCGCGCGACGACTTCTTCCTGCCGTGCGCTCGGGGCGCGCGGCGGTTTTCTGCCTGCCGAGTGCCCCGTGGCGCGCGGCGGTTTTCTACATGGCGCGCTCCCCGTCGGCCCTCGCGTCGCCTCAGGGGATCCGCGCGCGCCCCCCGTCGGCTCTCGCGCTGCCCCGCTGGACCCGCGCGCGGCACCCCGTCGACCCTCGCGTCGCCTCCGGGGACCCGCGCGCGCCCCTTGTCGGCTCTCGCGCTGCCCCGCTGGACCTGCGCGCGGCACTCCGTCGACCCTCGCGTCGCCTCCGGGGACCCGCACGCGACCCCCGTCGACCCTCGCGTCGCCTCCGGGGACCCGCGAGCCGCCCCTGGAGCCGTGCGCGACCCCCCCGCTGCCCCGTCGCGGCGCCCTGGGGGGCCGCGCGCGGCCCCTCGCTGCCCCATGGTGGCGCCCTGGGGGCCGCGCGCCTTCCCCCTCGCCATCCCCCGCGCTCCTTCCCCGTGCCACCCGTTTTAGGGTTTGGGGGTGGGGAGTGTGGGGGTGGCGGTTGTGGGGGTGGCGGTTGTGTGCACCGTCCCCTACTCCTCCTCCTTCTCCGTCTCCCGCTGCTGCAGCTGCCGCTCAGGGGGGTGGGTGTGTGGGGAGCCGAAGGCATGGTGCTAGGGGGGTGACGGGGGAGTGGAGCTAGGGGTGCAGCAGGGGGTGTGTGTAAGGGGGCGTGGGACTGTTGGGGGAGGTTGCGCGGAGGTAGCCGTCGTGTCGCCAGCAGCGCCAGTAGTCCGGAGCCCTTGCTCTCGGTAGCCCAGCGAGCCTGCTGCGCCAGTCGCCCGTGGGTCCGTAGCTCCTGCCGCTCGTCATAGCCGCGGAGTCTGTTACTCCAGTATTCCGGGGCCCTTGCTCCGGTAGCCACTGTGCCAGCCGCTCCTGTCGCCCGTGTGTCTGCAGCTTCAGCCGTCGCCTCCAATCTCCTCTCCTCTCACAGTCACTCCTCCTCCTCACTTGCCCTTTGTGAATGCCTCTAGTTTTGCTTGCACTTGTGAACCTGCTCTATGCCTGCTTATTGTGCTGATTACACCCCACTTTGGCTATGGGGGTGTGTCAGAATGTTATAATTGTCGAGCCTGCAGCGGGGTACTCCATAGTGAGTACAGCCCAATTAGGGTTTGCTATATGTATCCAACTGCTTGCTAGTGAAACCCCTCCTTTCTTCATTCCTTGTTTCTACTGCTAGTTCTGACATATGATATTGAGCCCGGGCGTCGTCGGTGTTGTTCACCAGTTTAGAGTAGGAGCCGTTGAAGTAATGGTAGATCTGCGCCGTTTGTAGGAGGAGCTCTAGCTCCAAACTCTATGTATAAAAACCCTTGCCGTCAAACGCGGTACTTATCTCGATCTTTGAAATGTTAAGAAAACGAGCTTGCGTGGAGTTGATTGCTTAATCGCTTGGACGGGGGTGCCGTTGGTGTTGAGTTGTTGGTGTCGAGGGAGAAGGTGTGCGGGGCGGTTTCTCGGCCATTTGCGGCCGGTTGAGCAGCTTGTGCTGGTTGAGAAGAGGTTCCCGCGTCGCCATTCCTCAATGCGTAGAGATCTTTCTCCATCGTTGACAGTCGCTCAAACAGTTGCTCGAGTGCGACGGTGCTGATGGTAGTTGTCGCCTCAGTTGTCGCAGCCGGGTTGGTTTGGCCTTCAGCCGTCAGATTGGCTTGGCCTCCGGATCCTCCGGCCAGCAAGCGTGTGCCGCTCGCCAGTTTCGTTCTTGCGAATTGTACAGTAGCGATGTGAATACTCCCTGAGTAGCTCTCATACCATGTTACAATCCTAAAAGGGACTTAGCCAGGGATCGGCTGAGGGTTGATCGCAAGTAGTTTTGTTGCAGCGGAATTGTTGACCTCAGGTCAGAGTGAATGTACATGACTAAGATGATAAAAGAATGCATACATCGTGTTTATACAGGAGTACAAAGGGAAAACGAAACGTCCTAGCTAGCCATGTACTCTAAGGGGTACATTCCCTTATTAGAGCGATTTCAAACCGTACGGCGCGGGAACCCGTTTCAAACCAGTTCCCACTCTTTTCACTTCAAATGTTTCTGCCTGCATCGGTCTCGATCTGACGGTTGCTGGTGTCGCTTCGACTCTTCCGACTCCTCGACTTCGTACTCGGTAGAGTCGGCTCCTGCAGGGTACAGGAATGCCTTCTCATAAAGTTTCATATCTCAACAAAAACTGACTACGAAAAAAAACAAGAAGCGACTAAACCGTCTTAGGGTTGCGGAGCTTTTGCATAAATGCATTATGTGTAAGCTTTTATGTTTTTGTTTTTCTCTATATTCGTCAACTTTCATGTGATATCGTAGTCTGATCCTTTGAAATGTAGTGGAACAAAACAAACAAAGAGAATAACCCAAACAATGTGTTGAAAGTGAAGAATATATAGAATAATGTGCTTTAGACAAAACATGGAAAAATTCAAATCAAATACACATAGGTTGACTAACTGATGAATTTGCAATTGGTGAGAATTCGAGACCACTGTGCTAAAGAAGCTGTCACCATGAATGTTCGTGCAAAATACTTCAGTTTGCCACAAAACAGAACCATGCTTAGGGTCTTGTCAATCTCTCCCTTTTAATGCTGGATCTTCTCCTCCAACCAGTCCCGTCACTCACGCTACTCCAACTACTTGTGTCACCCTGGTTACGCCAGCAACTTAGGCAAGTTTTGTAAGCTATATTCTTAAGATCATTAGAATTAGGAGGAGATTTTGTGGAGACTTCGCGGCCGATGTTAAAAGAATGTTGTATGGTACCTCTCTGTTTTATTATCCTTTGCGTATTCGTTTTATCTGCCTACCGTATTTGTTGCCTTTTCATTTTGTTGATGCCTTCTTTCTTGGACTTCTATGAACATCGGTTATGCGTATCTCTCTTTCGATTATCCCTCCCTCATCCATCTCTCTCCTTAAATTCTTCTCCTTTATCCTCTAGCTGGCGTTGTTCTGCTGGCAAGTCGCGCTGGTGTCTTGTTGCTGGTGCTAGGCGTGCTAGAGGTAGGGCGATAGCGCCGCTATTTACGGCGGCAGCAGCAATGAAGGGCTCGAGCATGTCGGCAGAAATCGGTGAGATTAAATTGTGAGAGTGAGTGAGAGAGTGCGAAAATAGTACGGGAGAAAGAATATGGTAGAGAGACAGAATGAAAGAGGGAGTGGAAGAGTTTGAGGAGAGATTGGGAAAGAATGGGGAGGAGAATATGAATGTGCAACATAGGGAGAGTGTACAATATTACTTTCATGCCGATTCCTTTCCTTGCTTCTTTTGCAATTATCTTCGCTTTGTTATCTCCTTAGCCCTCCTTGCCTCTTCTTTCCTCTCCTTTCCTTTCTAACCTTGCCTCTCCTTTCCCTATCAACCTTGTTTTGAAAGAGCGAGCAAGGGAAAGTTAGAGAGTCTCTCAACTCTTTCTTTCCATCCTACGCTTTAGTTTCATATTTTCTTCTAGTCCTTGTTCTTTTTGTTTCCAACATTGTCTAGTCGTTTCTTCCTTCTTTTGATTGCGTTTTGTGTCCTCCCTTTCTCTTCGTTCGATTGTACCTTTCCTTTCGAGTCATCTTGTTCCTAGTCCAAGTTTCTGCTTCTCTTTCTGTCTTTGCCGCCTCCATGACTCTTTTTATTCTTCTTTCATACCATCAACTCTTCCTCTCTTTTGTTTCTTTATCTCTCCACTCTTTTTTTTCTTCCAGTCATTCCCGTCCACTTCTGTTGGCAATTGAACAATTAACTTTAGAGGAGTCTTTCATGCATTGGCCCTTTAATCTGCATCTCCCTTTCTGTTTTTTTTTTTTTCCTTGCTTTCCTTGGTTTCCCTTTCACAGTTCACTCCTTTGTATTCCCTTTTTCCATGCTTCGTTGATCTTGTTTGGTGCCTTCCTTTTTTCATTTCTTTCCCTTACTGGTTTTCCACCTTCCTTCTATTCTTTCATTTATATCCCTCTTCATGCTAGCTATGTATGTTCAAGAAGCCAGCTTGTTGAGTTGCTTTTATAATTCACCATTTCAAGGCCCTTTAGCTCCCTGGTCTTGCATATTATTCCCTTCGATTACTGATTTCCGCTGTATCTTCGTCGTTCCTTCTTCACTTCGTTCTTTTCCCCTATGTATTTTCCCCATTTTTTTTTTTTTTTTTTTTTTTTTTTCAGCTTGTCCATTCCTTCCTTCCCTTCTCTTGTTGCATTATTGTGTCTCACCTTTCAACCAGTTCAGTCCTACCTTAGCTTTCTGGACATTTAAATATTTGTTTCATTTCTGACTTCTTGCATCCGGTTCTTTGTCTCTTCCTGTCGTCAATTCTTCTATCTTTCTCTCATTTACATCCTTTTTCTAAGCCCCTTTTATTCTTTCTCACCTGACAATGTGTTTCTGTTGTACTTGTCTCATTCCTACCTCTCATTGCTTGACGTGTTGAAACTGGCATATTATTTCTCTCAAGCAGTCATGTATTGATAATGATGCAGAAGGTACAGACATGGCAGGAGTTGATAGCTAGTCTGTTTGTCTAGGCATGCCAGCAAACAGGTAACTAACATAACAAGCAGACGAATAGACAACACAAACAAACTAAACAAGCAAGCCGAGCAAGCAAGGCAAGCAGAGCAAGCGTGCCATGTGTGCGCGCCCCCTGGTCACCCAGTGCTTAGCCTAGGCCGCCAGCAGCAGCAACTCCAGCCCCTCCTACCTCCCATACTCCCGCTTGTCCCCTGGCACCCCTGGCAGTTGCCTACCATCTTCCTGTCCCTACCCCTCTCACCCTCCAGCCCCTCTAAGCCGCCCTCGCAGGTGCTACCCTCTCCTCGTACTCGTCTTCAGTCATCTGCCAGAGGTCCCCCAGCCGAGGGGCCCAAGGGTCTGCCGCTGCCTGCGGGTACGCCGCCTCCGCTGCCCGGTTGGACTTGGAGAGGAGTGAGATGGCCTGGCTGCGCTGTAATGGTCCGTGTATTGACAAAGCAGGAAGGTACAAGCATGCAAGGTAAGGCAAGCATTCACTATCATGCAAATCCTAAACTAACACACCAACACTGTTCTCTAGAGCTCATCAAGCGGCTCAATCACCGCAATGCAATCTCCCAGGTGGAACTCTGGCCCTATCCCCCCAACAGGCGGGTTCTCAGCCGTCGCCGCTTCACACGACTTGATAAGGTAACCAACGGATTGCGCCCTCTGCAGGGCAACCGACCACCTTTGTCGGAACTGGTGCAGGAACTTAGCAGTCTGGAAGGACCTTGAGTCGGCGTTGAAGTGTCGCCGAGCTGCTGTATCCGCTAGTAGTTTCAGAAAAACCGGCACCTCGGCGCATGGGCAGCCGTATGTCTCGACCGCCAAGGGGAAAAACCCCACTGTGTCTGGTCTGTTCGCATAGTGCTTGATATTTTTGTCAGATTTATATGACTTAGCCTGTGTAGGCTATAGTGGGGTAGCACATATGGGGTACAATATTTCTAGGGTTTGTACTTGTACCCAACCTCACACTAGTCAAATCATTCCTCGTTTCTTCACATGGTATCGAGCAGGTTCCCTAGTGGGAACGCTTCCTAGGGCCCACCACGCAATTTTTTTTTCCTGCCCGGAGCGCGCTTCGCTCCTGCTCGAGTCGCGCCCCATGTGCCCACCCTACCGTCGCGCCCTCTCACGGCCCCTTACGGCCCCTTCGCGTCGCCCTTAGCGGCCCCTCTCACGGCCCCTCGCGCCGCCCTTACGGCCCCTCGCGCCACCCTTACGGCCCCTCGCGCCGCCCTTACGGCCCCTTACGGCCCCTCGCGCCACCCGTCGGCCCCTCGCGCCGCCCTTAGCGGCCCCTTACGGCCCCTCGCGCCGTCCCTAACGGCCCCTCGTGCGGCCCATTACGCCCCTTACGGCCCCTCCCGCGGCCCCTTACGGCCCCTTAAGGCCCCCTCGCGCCGCCCTTAGCGGCCCCTTACGGCCCCTTACGGCCCGTCGCCGCCCTCCGCGGCCCCTCGTGCCGCCCTTCACGGCCCGTCGCCGCCCTCCGTGGCCCCTCGCGCCGCCCTTCCCGGCCTGTCGCCGCCCTCCGCGGCCCCTCGCGCCGCCCTTCACGGCCCCCCCTTCGCCGCCCTTTGCGGCCTCTCGCGGCCCTGTCGCCGCCCTTCCGGCCCGCCGTCGCCGCCCCTGCAGTAGCAGCCGCCGCAGTCCCTACAGCAGCGGCCGCCGCCGTCCCTGCAGCAGCAGCCGCCGCCGTTCCTGCAGCAGCAGCCGCCGCCGTCCCTGCAGCGGCAGCCGCCGCCGTCCCTGCAGCAGCAGCCGCAGCCGTCGCCAGCAGCAGCCGCCACCACCTCCCTCGGGGCCGCAGCTGCTGCCGCCGCTGACTGTACTCGCCGGTGCGCCTCGGCCCTACCGCGCGCCTCGGCCCTCCTCTGCTGGTGCACCTCGGCCCTACCTGCGCGCCTCGGCCCGTCCCTGCCGGTGCGCCTCGGCCCTGCCCCAACACTTGCGGCTCTCTGCCCTGGTAAGAGTATCGCCGCACTGCTGCCACTGCTGCTACTGCCCCTAGCGTGCTACTACTGCTGTCATGGCTACCCCCAGCGTTCTTGTCTTTGATGCTGAGGGTCGGGCTGTTGACTTTGAGGTCTGGGTCGATGATCTGCTGCTTTTCCTACAGTGCGATAGGAAAGATGGCCTCTCACTGTTCGATCTCACGTCTGGCGCCTCTCCTGCCCCTGCTGCCGATGCTGACAGCGCTGTTCGCTCCCAGTGGGCCACACGAGATGCTGCTGCCCGTCTTGCTGTGCGTAGTCACTTGCCGTCCTCTGAGCGTGCGCACTTTAGTCAGTACAAGAGTGCTAAGACCTTGTACGACGCTGTCATTGCACGCTACTCTTCCCCTGCCACTGCTGCTCTTAGCCGCCTCATGCTGCCGTACCTGTTCCCTGACCTAGCCGCCTTTCCCACAGTCGCTGACCTCATTACGCACCTTCGCACTAGTGACGCCCGCTACCGCGCTGCGCTTCCTGCTGAGTTCTGCGCCAAGAACCCCCCCCCCATGTACATCACCCTCTACTACCTAGTCACCCGGCTCCCTGACTCCCTTCTCTCAGTCAGGGACCACTTCCTCTCGGTCTGCCCCACCACACTCACCGTTGACCTCCTCGAGGAGCGCCTCCTGGCAGCAGAGAAGAGTATAGTCGCTGTAGGAGCCTCTCGTGGTGACCCTCGTGCCCCCTTCTTTGAGGGGTGCTCCCCCTCCCCCCTTTTGCCCTCTGTTGCCTCTGCTGCTGCCGTCGACTTAGTTGGCACCGAGTCGGTCGGCGCTGCGTCTGCCCCTAGTGGGAGACGCCGCACCGGCAAGGGCAAGGGGGGCAAGGGCGCTGGAGGGGCTGGCGGGGGTGGTTGAGGTGGCGGTGGAGGCGGCGGAGGGAGTGGGGGTGGCGGTGGGGGTGGTAGCTGGGGTGGGGGCTTCGGTGGCGGCGGTGGAGGTGGAGGCGGCGGCGGCGGTGGCGGTGGCGGTGGGAGCGGAGGCGGTGGCGGTGGCGGCGGTGGCGGAGGTGGCGGCGGTGGAGGTGGAGCTGGTCGGGGTGGCTCTGCGCAGCGGGGCGGCTTCGGTGGTGGTCAGCGCCAGCAGCAGCAGCGCACTCGTGAGACCCCGCCCCCCCAGCAGCTTCGTGAGTGGTACGCTGCGCGTCAGCGGGGTGGGGGTACTGGTCCTTGTGCCTACGTCCTGCGTACCGGCGACCGCACTGGTGAGCCGTGCGGTGGCCCGCACACCACCCAGCGCTGCTTTGGCCGCCTGACGGACGCTTGGCGTCTCCAGTTCCCTGACGCCACTGAGATCCCCCGCTGGGGCGAGCTGCTTAGGTCGGGGGTTGCTATCTTTGATCTAGACTATGATGCTATTCTTGCTGCCATGTATGTTGTGTCTACTAGTGATGAGGGTGACTGTTACCTGTGTGTTCCGCCTGACCCGGGCATTGAGGCTGCTGCTCTAGGTGCTGGTGAGGCTGCTGCTCTAGGTGCTAGTGCGTCTGCTGCCCCAGGTGCTGGTGAGTCTGCTCTCTCAGGTACCACCTCGGCTCAGGCCTTGCACACTTTCACCCTTGACTCGGGTGCTTCCCGCTCTTTCTTCCGAGACCGCACCACACTTACGCCACTTAGTCGGCCGGTTGCGGTCTCCCTGGCGGACCCCTCTGGGGGTCCTGTCCTTGCACACTTCTCCACCGTCTTACCGTGTCCGGCGGCCCCCTCTGGCACCCTGTCAGGTCTCTACCTCCCCTCGTTCTCCACGAACTTGGTGAGTGGTGCTGACCTACAGGATGGGGGGTTTGACCAGTTCACTCCTGCGAGTCAGCGGGTGACCCACTGTACTTGTGCTCGGACGGGCCGACACTTGGCCACGTTTACCCGTGAGCCGGGGTCGAGCCTGTCCACACTGACTACTGAGTCTCCTCCGGTCGCTGAGTCTGGTCAGGTAGCTGCGTCGGGTCAGGTGTTTGCTGCGGCGTCCAGGACTGGTCCTGAGTCTGCTCCCTGCTCGTGTCGTCTCCTGTCCCACCGGACTCTCCTCTGGCACCACCGCCTTGGTCACCCCTCCTTGCCTCGTCTCCGAGGCATGGCCTCCCGTTACCTCGTCTCTGGTCTTCCCCGGTCCCTCCCTCCCCTCCCTCCGGGGCCTGCCCCCACCTGCGTTCCCTGCGTCGAGGGGCGGCAGCGCGCCGCTCCTCACTCCTCCGAGTTTCCTCCGACAGAGGCTCCACTGCAGACTCTTCACATGGACGTGTGGGGCCCCGCCCGCGTCCGTGGACAGGGTCACGAGCGTTACTTCCTGTTGGTGGTTGACGACTACTCGCGTTACACCACGGTGTTCCCCTTGCGCAGCAAGGGTGACGTCACTGAGGTGTTGATCGACTGGATCCGCGCAGCTCGTCTCCAGCTCAGAGAGAGTTTCGGCTCGGACTTTCCTGTTCTGCGTCTGCACTCTGACAGAGGCGGGGAGTTTTCCTCTGGCCTTCTGGGAGCCTTCTGTCGTGCACAGGGCATCCGCCAGACGTTCACGCTTCCGGCCTCTCCACTGCAAAATGGGATTGCTGAGCGCCGCATTGGCATGGTCATGGATGTCGCTCGTACGTCCATGATCCATGCGGCTGCTCCCCATTTTCTGTGGCCGTTCGCGGTTCAGTACGCGGCGCATCAGATCAACCTTCAGCCCCGAGTCTCCTTGCCGGAGACCTCTCCCACCTTGCGGTGGACAGGGAAGGTTGGCGATGCGTCTGCGTTTCGTGTCTGGGGATCTCGGGCGTTTGTCCGCGACTTGTCTGCGGACAAACTGTCCCCCCGTGCTGTTCCCTGCGTCTTCCTTGGCTTCCCCCCTGACACGCCAGGGTGGCAGTTCTACCACCCCACCTCGCGCCGTGTTCTGTCCTCCCAGGACGTCACGTTTGACGAGTCGGTTCCCTACTACCGTCTCTTCCCCTACCGCACTGCACCCCTTCCCCCGCCGCCGCTCTTCCTCGCGCCAGGTCCCCCTCCGGTAGACCCTCTCCCCCCTCAGGGTCCTGCCCCGTCAGGTGTGTCCCAGGTAGACGCTGTCGAGCCTGTTGAGGTAGCTGTTGACTCTGGTGCTGCTAGGGGTGCTGAGCCTGCGGGTGCGGGGTCTGGGGGTGCTGAGCCTGGGGGTGCTGAGTCTGGGGGTGCGGAGCCTGGGGGAGCGGAGCCTGGGGGTGCTGAGCCTGGGGGGGCGGAGCCTCGGGGTGCGGAGCCTGGGGGTGGTGGGTCTGGGGGTCCTTCGGGTACTTCGTCTCGGCGGGAGCTACCCTCTCCACAGGAGCTGCGCGAGTGGTTTGCCAGGCGCTGGAGTCGTGCTGCTGGAGCTGGAGGTGCTGCTGTTGCTGCCGACCCTACGGTCGACGCTGGAGGTGCTGGAGCCACTGGTCCTGGAGGTGCTCGTACTGGCGGTACTGGAGCTGCTGGAACTGGGGGTGCTGCTAGGACTACTGGAGTTGGTCCTCCTGGAGGTGCTGTTGGTGCTGCTGGGGGTACTGGAGCTGCTGGTGCTGCTGGGGGTACTGGAGCTGCTGGGGGTGCTCGTGCTGGAGGTACTGCTGGGGCTGGTGCTTCTGAGGGTGCTGGCGTTGGCGCTGCTGGAGCTGGAGGTGCTGCTGGCGCTGGTGCTCCCGCTGGGGGTACTGGTGCTGTCCTTGCTGGTTCTGGAGGCGCTGCTCGGCCGCGGCCGTACTTCGTTCCGCTCCATGAGCAGGTTCTTGGTCTCCCGCCTTCTACTGGTCCTCCTCCCTTAGAGTGTCCACAGCCTGTCCAGTCGCGGTCACAGTTAGAGCCTGCCTCCCCACTGCCTGCTCCTTCTCCCTACGCTGGTCCTACTGGAGGTCTTGCTGAGCGTCATGCGCCTGCGTCTCGTCCTGCGTCGCCTGTTCGTGCTGTTCGCGCTAGTCGTCGTGCTCCGCGCCAGCGTCCTCCTGCGGTCCCAGGCACGCACCAGATGGCACTGCGACCTTCCACTACTCCGCAGCGTGTCCCTTTGCCGTCTCCTCCAGAGTCCTCTCTTCCTGCTCTTGCTGACCCGGAGTCTGACTCTCTTCTTGCTGCCAGTCCTACTGTCAAGCGTCTCCTGGCTACTGTTGTCACTGACCCTTCCTTTGAGTCCACTGCTGCGTCTGCCTTAGTTGCTGAGCTTGTCGACTTTGCTGCTCACTGTCGTCTAGACTACGCTGCTAGTCTTGTTGCTGAGTCTGAGTCTGTCTGTCCTCCGTCCGTCGGGGGTGAGTGTGCTCTTAGCACGGACGTCCTTGAGGACAGGCAGGAGGAGTTCCAGTGTTTTGCTGCTGCTTTGCCTCATCTCGTGTCCATGCAGATTGCCCCTGAGGGAGACCCGGATGCACCAGACATCCCGACTCCTCGATCGTACGCTGAGGCGATCGAGGGTCCCTACTCCTCACAGTGGTAGTCAGCCATGGACGCAGAGATGGCTTCCTGGAAGTCCACAGGCACCTACGTCGACGAGGTTCCCCCACCTGGGGCAAACATCGTCAGTGGCATGTGGATTTTCAGGGTGAAGCGGCCGCCGGGTTCTCCGCCTGTCTTCAAGGCGCGTTACGTGGCTCGAGGCTTCAGTCAGCGGCATGGAGTTGACTACTTTCAGACCTTCTCTCCCACCCCGAAGATGACCACTCTTCGGGTGCTGCTACACATAGCCGCTCAGCGTGACTACGAGCTTCACTCTCTTGACTTTAGCACAGCTTTCTTGCAGGGCAGCCTGCACAAGGAGATCTGGCTGCGCCGCCCACCTGGCTTCACTGGGTCGTTTCCTCCTGGTACCCAGTGGAGCCTCCGGCGGCCAGTCTACGGTCTCCGCCAGGCGCCTCATGAGTGGCACGACACACTGAGGACTACACTTGCGGCTCTTGGGTTTGCTCCTGCTACTGCCGACCCGTCGCTGTTTCTGCGCACTGACACCTCCTTGCCGCCGTTCTACATCCTCGTGTACGTCGACGACTTGGTCTTTGCCACTGCTGACACTGCTGGACTCGCCCACGTGAAGTCCGAGCTGCAGAAGAGACACACGTGCACAGACCTGGGTGAACTGCGCAGCTACCTTGGCTTGCAGATCACTCGGGACAGAGCACAGTGCACCATCACCCTGACTCAATCACACATGGTGCAGCAGGTCCTTCAGCGCTTCGACTTCACGTACTCCTCGCCTCAGGCCACTCCTCTGTCTACTCGCCACTCGCTCTCAGCTCTGCCTTCGGATGAGTCCGTAGAGCCGAGTGGCCCGTACCCAGAGCTTGTTGGCTGCCTCATGTACCTGATGACCTGCACACGACCTGACCTTGCATACCCTCTTAGCATCTTGGCACGCTATGTTGCTCCTGGGAGACACCGACCAGAGCACATGGCTGCTGCGAAGAGGGTGTTGCGCTACTTGTGCAGTACGTCGGGCATGGGGCTAGTGCTTGGAGGGCGGCGTTCAGTGGTCCTCACAGGTCACGCAGACGCTTCTTGGGCTGACGACCAGGCTACGCAGCGGTCGTCACAGGGTTACACCTTCAGCCTTGGTTCTGGCTCTGTTTCGTGGCGGTCTACCCGTTCGTCTTCTGTTCTCGGCTCCAGCTGTGAGGCTGAGATCTACGCAGGGGCCATGGCTGCACAGGAGTTACGCTGGCTCACCTACCTGCTGACCGACCTGGGAGAGCCGCCTCGTTCTCCTCCAGTTCTGTACGTAGACAACAAGGCCATGCTGGCCTTGTGTCGGGAGCACAGACTGGAGCACAGAACGAAGCACATTGCTCTTCGCTACTTCCTTGCTCGTGAGCTGCAGCAGCGTGGTCAGCTGCGCCTTGCTTACATGGCCTCTCAGGCCAACACTGCTGATATCTTTACCAAGGCACTTCAACCTTGTGATCTTCAGCGCTTTTGTACGATGCTAGGTCTTGTGCCTACTTGGCCTCACTTGCTCACTTCTTGACCTTGCTTGTACTGTGATCTGTCTATACCTGCACTTGCTTGTTTACTCTTATATATGATCTTGCATGTAAACTGGCCTGTTGGCCTTGAACTTGTGCTCAGAATGTGTGGTGACGTTGTGATCCACCCTGAGCTTGCTTTGCTTTGCTTGACTGGTCTTGTGACCCCTTGTTCTCCCCCACTTTGCCTATGGGGGTGTGTCAGATTTATATGACTTAGCCTGTGTAGGCTATAGTGGGGTAGCACATATGGGGTACAATATTTCTAGGGTTTGTACTTGTACCCAACCTCACACTAGTCAAATCATTCCTCGTTTCTTCACAATTTTTGTCGACCTGCTCTCGTTCCGCCCATCCCCTGCCTTTCTTCGCCTCGGGATCCCTGGTGCTGATGGGGTCAGTGATTGTGACGTCACACACCCACACCGCCCCACTGCTCCTGTCCCGCATGGTGAAATCTGCGGTCTGTTTCTTGACGGGGCAGTACTCAGCCGATTCTCCATGTACTATGAAGCCTGCGTCTTCGGCCATGCTGATGCTGGTGTCACGGAGTTCGTTGTGGGTGTTGATGCGATGCTTGCCCGTACCGCAGCGAAAAAGGTGATTTGGTAGGCGTGGATCCATTATGGCGACATGCTCCGTGCAGACACAGTTCACCGGTGTTGAGAAGGGTAAGCCGAGCCTGAAGTGAACTGCGTTTGCAAAGTGGGTGGGGCCAATGCGACGGGTTGATGCGATCGGAATTGCCGTTAACCAGTCTCCGGTCCCGTAACCTGTCAGGGAGAACATCCGTTGCGTATGCCCTGAGAGTGGATTCAGCCGCATATGCCTTGTTTCCTGCACCTGGACTGCAAATCTACTCCCCTGGACCTATAGTGCTAATGCATGCTGTAGTTAATACCCTTCGGCTCCAGTCTCTCCTTCTCCAGCACTTCGTGGGCATCTAATGGCAACGTCGCTTCGCATTCGGATAGCCATGTGTGTAACGGCGTGTTGATGTTGCCCGGCAGCAGCATGTGATTCCTGACGGACGATAGGATATCATCATCTTCCAGCGGCAATGAGTCAATGAAGAGTGCCGCCTGGCAGAAGCTTGCAAGGAATCCGTGGACTCCTTCGACGGTCGGATGTGTGAGGTCGATCCCTCCGAGCGAGGGCGGAAGCGACGCCTGAGCCCACACCCGCGTCTGCTCCGTCAGGCTAGTGGGGACTCGGATGCCACATGCCGTTAGCAAGGTGACCAAGAGGTCCTAGCCCCACTGGGACCACTTGTCGCGCGCTAGTAGTATTAGGTACGCTACGCGGCGGGAGATGCAGGGGGTCAAAAGTAACGAGGCCACCTGGGGTTCTGTCCTTTCCAGCAGTGGTAGCAGCTTCGTCATCCCGTCGAGTTGTGCAGCCAGAAATTTGGCTGTGCTGGCAGGGGGTCCCAAATAGCTTTCGAAGAGACGGACCCCTTCCATGCAGAATGGCACTCCTGGAGGTAACATTGGCGTGCATGTATCGTCGATGCACCACGCTGCGCATTTACCCGAGTTATGCGTGAGCCCAAGCAGCATGAGCTTGTCGGTGAAGTGGGTGAAGAAGGCTACAGCTGCGTCAGAGTCCCCCAGAAATGTGACGTCATCCGCGTAGGCAAGGCAGAGCACCCCGAGGTGTGCAGCGGCTATCTCTCGAAGTGCAGGGTGTATTCCGGCGGCAAAAAGCAGCGGGCCGAGTGGGTCCCTTGGCGAACACCACGTTCGCTTTTCAGTGGTTCGCTCCTGAAATTGGCATCCAGGTATAGTTGCGACGGGTTACCGTAGGTTAGCTGGATGAGCGGGAGTAGAGGCGAGAGGTTGGGTTCTTGTAACGCCTCAACGATCGCTTGCCGCGAAATGCTGTTGAAAGCATTCGCGATGTCCGTTTGCAGTACCAGGCTGTTCGGACGCGCGTCTAGAAAGGCTTGGGCAGTGTGGATGATTGCCTCCGCTCCACCTGGCACCGCCACTCCATACTGCAGAGGGAGGAAATATTCACGGGTAGCTTCGCCCATGACAGTCAGCGCTGCCTTTGCTGTCAGTCGAGTCAGGCATTCCCCTATTTCTATTGGTCGGGCACCCCCTCCAGGTTTGGCCAGGGCTATGAGGCGCGAAGTTGTCAATAGTTCTGCTACGGGCGGTGGCAGTTTTCCTCTGAGCATTGTGTTCACCAAGGCGTGTAGGTGGGTACAGACCGATGCGTTGGTTATCGCCGCGTCGCGCAGGTGCTCGAATGTCGTCCCTGACGGTCCGGCGCCTACGCCATTTTCACACCTACCCAGGATTTTGACGAACTCAGCGTGAGCGATGGTCAGGTTCGTGGCTTACGTGGCTGGCCAGGTCAGCGTCTCGGTTCCGGCTGGCGGGTGTTTCTGGCGAAAGCTCGTTCAGAATATCTGGACTTGGCGTGCAGACGGGCGTTGACTCCAGGGCCAAGATGGCTCGGCGCAGACTGCCACGTTTTGCGAGACCCTCGGCTCGGTTGATGACTCCTGTCTCTTTTGGCTGGTGACGTGGCGGGGGTGGAGAGTCGTCCGCTTCCACGGCCTCGGTGTATAACTGTTCCCATTCGCCGTGCTGGAACAAGCGAAGCCGAGCCTTGACTTGTGGCCAGTTAGGTCATTTGGGCGAGGTTTGGCGAAGTGTGAGACGCGGGAGAAAAAGCATCAGTCGCCAGCCTGCTTCCGAATCAGGGTTTTGCGACAGGTGGAGAAGCGGGGTGAGAAGTGCCAGCGAAAAGAGCTGACACAGGTTTGGCGGTAAACGCCGTGACAGAGGTGGCTGATGACTGTCGTAGAGCGCCGAGATGTCCCAGTTCGCAATGCCGACGAACTTGTCTGTTCGCCTCACCAGTTCTTCTGGCGAAAAATAGCGGGGGTTTTGTGGATTATACCGCAACGTGGATTCGTCCCGAGTGGCTCGATTTCCGCGAGGGCGGTTCGATCTCGTCGCCTGAGAAATGGTTGGAATTGAGGCCGTCCGATCGCCAACGGACGGTCCTCCTTCAGCCCCCGGCCTGGTCGAGGCACCTTGGCCTGCATCTGCTCCGTTCTCCTCGGCAGCCTCCTGGTTCCTTTCGCCTCATCCGAGCTATAACTTTCACTGGCGGGGAGTGGCTCTTCCCTATAAGTAGGGTCGGCTCTTTCATATGCATCATTAGCTACCCCTTCGTCGATTAAAGCCCTACGCGCTGCTGCCTGGTACCCGTTCTCCGGCCCTCCGCCAACTCCGCTAGCCTCCTGTCTCCCGACCCCTCGGTCTCCTCTCCCCCGCGATGGTGATCGCCGGTGCGTCTGAGCTGTCGCCAGTGCTCGCTGCCGCGCCGTAGGCTGTCATCGGCAGGCCCCGGTCGGAGCGCGAAAAGGTGACCATCCCGACGAAGCCCCCTATACCACCAGATTCGAGGCCCGCGCCAACAGCCGCTGAAATCCCTCGTCCCCTCGCACCCGAGGATCCTGTTGCGCCGTTCGGTGCTCATGAGGGCTCTCAGGCGGTGGACGCTCCGGCGGCTCCCCTCGTTGCTCCGCCTGCCCCTGTGTGCCCGGGGCCTGACCCCCCTGCTCCGGTGGCTGTTCTGGACCCCCCATGTTCCTGTTGGTGCCCCGTCTGTCCCCACTGTCCCTGCTCTGCCGCCTGCCGCCGTTGCCCCTGCTGCGTCGAACCCTGCCGTTGGTTCGTCGCCGCAGGCGGTGTCAGCCACCACTGGCGGCCCAGGCCCTGGGGAGTCAGGGGGCGCCACCGCGCCGATGGTTCCTGCATCGTCTGCTGCTGTTCCGCCGACTCAGCGCCCCTCGTCTCCAGGCCGCCGACAGCATCGGCCTCACTCCTCTGCGCCACGTGACGAGCGAGAGAGGTCGAGGCGGCGACACGACTCTCCTCAGCGCCGTGGTTCCCAGGAAAACTGGGCTGCATCACGTGGTGGTCGCGGTGGCTGGTGGGGAGGGCGTGGTCGTGGTGGCGGCTGGGAATATGATCAGTCGGTGTCGATGGCCGATTTGCCACGTGTTGTTTCTGCTGCGGTGCGCGAGGAGCGGAACGGGTAGGCGAGCCAGAGCAACTTGCCGCACGTCGCTCCAACTCATGCGTCTCCTCCTCCTGCTGCGGCCCATGCGTCTGCAACTCCTCTTCCCCGGTCAGATGTTCCTCCTCCCCTTGTTCCCGCTGCGTCTGCTGCCGCTCCTGGGAATTGCATGCGGCTGCTGTGGATTCCTCCTGTGGCGGGAATTGAATTCGTGACCGTGGAAGAAGGACCCGTGATGGTGCAATATCCGTCTCTCCTGCCCGTAGGTCGTGCTCCTCCGGCTGCTGCGCTGCCGGTACAGACGTTGGTGGGGCCCCGTCCTTCAGCAGAGGTGCCGGAGGCGTCTCAGGGGCAACTGTGGCGCCTCTCTGAGGGTCTGCAGGCTGTTCACCTGATTCAGGTGTATGGTCACGCGGCTCTTTCCCAGGGTGTTTCTTTGGATGGCGGCCCTCGGGACGAGTGCCTAAATGCCGCTGATCGACTTGCCGAGCTCCTGGCGCCCATGTTGGCTGCGCCCGCGAGGGGTGGAGTTGCGGGCGTTGGACAGCTTGGGACTGCTCTCCGTGGTATGCGGCGGTTTTTGCGCGCAGGGACTGCAGTCGACTTGATCGGCGCAACCACAGTGGCGGTGCGCAAGCTTCATCGCTCGTTGACGGGCCTTCTTGCCGTTCTTGATGCGGATCAGATGTAGGATCCGCATGCCCTTGATCCATGGCTTTGCTAGTAGGTAGATGGATCCGGCGCGAGCCAAAAAAATTAGCCAACAATCTGAAGAATGAAGAGAGAGAGGCCAAGAGAGGCCTCTTATATCTAGGGAACTAGAGGGCAGAGGGCTAAGGGAGAGGGCAGAGGCTATGTCCCTCTCAAGCTGTCCTTCATTGATAGGTTCATAGAGTTACAGGCATGGCAAGAACAGGTGCAAAACATACCTAGTCCTATGAACAACCGGTTATGCAAGGCAGGGCAAGGCAGGCACATCGAGCAGCCAGAGGAAGGCCAGGCTAGCAAACCAACGGTACCGGCAGGTCAGGACCTTGGGAGGCAGGGGAGGGAAGGCACGGTATACCAGGCAAGGAAGGCAAGGCAAGGCAAGGCAGAGCGAACAAGGCAAGGCAAAACACAGCAAGGGAAACAAGGCAAGGAAGGCAAGGCAAGGGAAAACCGGCAATGCAGGTGGCTAACCTGCAGCTAGACCCCTATCCCACGGCTATCCCGCTTACTGACCCATCACCCCTTCCATCTCATCCTCGAGGACTTGCCAGAGGTCCCCTAGGCCAGGTTCCCAGGGGTCCCTAGCCGACTGTGAGAAGGTTGCCACGTCCCCTATGTTGGACTTGTTCAGGAAGGACGTGGCCTATGAGCGCTGGAGCATGAAACTGAAGCGCTGTTTATAGTGAGCGGTGAGCCGAGCAGTGGTAGTGGTGAGATTCCCCTGGCGGAACCTCCTCTTTGCCTCCGAGGTTTCTAGCAGGCGGATGAACTGCTGTGTATCCGTAGCTAGGGCACCGCACGTCTCCACTGCCAACCCAAAGAAGCCTACATAATCAGGCCGCCCCTCATAGATCCTGCTTTTCTTCTCTGAAGCCTCCCTTGCTGCCCATCCAGGTGGTTTCCGGGCGCGTTTGTCGCGGCACTGCAGCACTGGGTCAGTCACTGTCACATCCGTGACCCAGGTTTCATTCGACTCCTTGTCTCGTATGGCAATATCTCCTCTCTTCCTTATCACCGGTGGGAAGAAGGTTGTGGTTTCGTGGAAAACAGTGAAGTCGGCCTCCTTTGCCATCCGGAGCAAGGCGTACACCAGAGCGTTCTGTGTGCGGATGACATCTCCCCCGTACCCACACCGTAAGAGGTGGTTCGCTAGGCTCGTGTCTGTGATAGCTATGTTGTCGCGCTTGCACGGGCAGGTCACTGTGACTGGAAGGGACATACCGAGGCGGAAGCCAAGTGCCAACGAGTACTGACCAGGGGCGAATGTAAGGTCAGATCTCGTTGGGATGGCATGGAGCCAGTCCCCCACCCCCACCCCTTGCAGACTGATGAGCCGTACAACGTGCCCACGGTCCTTCACGGGGCGGTCCTCTATCATGTCCCTCTTTCTCTCTCTCTCTCTCTCTCTCTCTCTCTCTCTCTCTCTCTCTCTCTCTCTCTCTCTCTCTCTCTCTCTCTCTCTAACGGTCCTTGTATTGATAGGGTTGCAAAGTACATGCATGCAGGTTTTTGAGATTCTAGAACAAAACAGCAACCGCAACATAACGCTACCTACACACTTCCTCCTCTAAAGCTCTAGATAGGGCTCAACCACCGCAAAATAGTCCCCCGGGTGAAGCTCCTGACCGATACCTCCTACGGGCGGGTTCTCTGCTGTCGCCGCCTCGCCCAACCTGAGAAGAAGACCAACCGATTGGGCCCTCTGAAGGGCCACAGACCAGCGCTGCCGAAATAGGTGCAGAAACTTGGTGGCGTAAAAGGATTTTGAGTCGGCGTTGAAATGCCGCCGAGCCGTAGTATCCGCAAGTAGTTTTAGGAAGACAGGTACCTCCGCGCATGGACAGCCATAGGTGTCTACCGCCAGTGGGAAAAAACCCACTGTCTCTGGCCGGTTGGCATAGTGCTTGATTTTCTTATCAGCCTGTTCCCGAGCCGCCCAGCCCCTGCCTTTCTCTGCCTCCCGGTCCCTCGTGCTGATAGGGTCGGTGACGGTGACTTCACAAACGTAAACCGCCCCACTGCTTCTATCCGTCATGGTGAAATCTGCGGTTTGTTCCTCGATGGGGCAGAAAACAGCCGACTCGCTGTGAACGATGAAACCTGCGTGCTGCGCCATGCTAATGCACGCATCCCGCAGCTCATTGTGGGTATTAATGCGATGCTTGCCCGTGCCGCAGCGGAGGAGATGGTTCGGGAGGCGGGGATCTGTGATAGCTGTCTATTCTGCGCAGTCACAGTTCTTAGGCGTGGAAAAGGGGAGGCCCAGCCGAAATCGCACGGCGTTCGCGAAGTGCACAGGGCCTATTTGTCTAGTGGCCTCGATTGGGATCGCAGTCAGCCAGTCTCCGGTGCCGTATCCAGTCAGCGAGAACATCCGCTGCGTATGGCCCAAGAGAGGGTTCGGTTGCATGTGCCTAGTTGCTTGGACCTGCGCTGCGTATCTGCTTCCGTGCACCTTCAAGCCGAGCACGTGCTGAAGCTTAACGTCCGATCGCACTAACCGCTCCTTCTCCAGGATCTCCCGCGCGTCGAGAGGCAGGGCTGCTTCGCACTCCGTGAGCCACGAGTGTAGGGGGGTGCTGTCATCCCGGGGCGCCACCATGTGGTTTTTGGCCAACGTCAACGCACTTTCTGGTTCTAGCGCGAGGGAGGAAAGAAAAAGCGCCGCTTGGGTGAAGCTCGCTGTGAAACCGTAGATCCCTTCTACGAGCGGGTCCGTTATGCCTATACCGCCCAGCGACGTCGGCAATGACGCCTGTTCCCTGACACGCTTTTGCTCGGCGCCACACGTTGGCGCGCGGATGTCGCATGAGGTGAGTAAGGTAATGAGTAAGTCCCTTCCCCACTGGCTCCAGGTGGCGCGAGGGAGTAGGTGGAGGGGAGTCGTCCTAATGAGGTAAGCTACACGCCTGGAAATACACCGCGTGAGGAGCAGTGCTGCCACCTGGGGGTCTGCTCGCTCTATCAGCGGTAATGGATTAGCCATCCCTTCTAGCTGGCCCGAAAGAAACCCGGCTGCTCCAGCGTCAGTCCCAACGTAGCTACCTAGAAGCCGTACTCCGTCCTTGGAAAACGGCACCCCGGGCGGAAGTTGAGTCTGTGTGACTGTGGTTGAACTCCACGCCGTGCATTTCTGCGGATTATGCGTCAGGCTCAGCTGCGCTAATTTAGCTGTGAAATGCGTGAAGGCTGCTACAGTGCGGGATGGGTCACCCAGGAAGGTGACGTCATCCGCATACGCCAAGCAGAGCACGTCGGGGTGTGCTTCTGCAGTGTCGCGGAGCGTGGGGTGTATCCCTGCTGCAAACAGTAGCGGGCCGAGTGGGTCCCCCTGCCGCACGCCCCGTTCACTAAGCAAGGGTTCGCAGTTGAATTTCGCATCCAGGAGCAGTGGCGACGGGTTACCGTAGGTCAGTTTCACGAACGGTTGCAGTGGCGAGAGTTTGGGGTCGTGTAACGCTGTGGCGATGGCTTGTCGCGAGATACTGTTGAAAGCGTTTGAAATATCCGCTTGCAGGGCCAGGCAGTTGGGGCGGGCATCCAGGAATGCCCTGGCTGTGTGGATTACCGTCTCTGCTCCACCTGGAACTGCCATGCCGTACTGGAGTGGCAGGAAATATTCCCGGGCGGCTTCCCCCATGGCTGTCAGGGCTGCCTTGGCTGTCAGCCTTGTCAAACACTCGCCTATCGCGATTGGCCGGGCCCCTCCCCCAGGTTTGGCCAGGGCTATCAGCCGCGACGCCGTCAGGAGGTTCGCGACCGGGCCTGGCAAATTCCCCCCCAGCAGGGTGTTGACCAAGGCGTGTAGATGGGTGCTGATTATTGCGTTAGTGGTGGCCGCGTTGCGCATGTGCTCAAATGTTGTGCCAGAAGGTCCGGCCCCCACTCCGTTCTCGCATCTTCCCAGAATCTTAGCAAACTCGGCATGGGTGATGGACAGTTTTGACTCGGGTGGCACAGGCCAGGTCAACGCCTCGTGTATAGCAGATGGGTGCTTCCGACGAAGCTCCTCCAAAATTTCCGGGCTGGGGGTGCAGACCGGCGTTGACTCCAGGGCCAGCACGGCTCGGCGTAGACTGCCACGTTTCGCGAGCCCCTCAGCTCGGCTGATGACTCGGTCGCGTCAGGCTGGTGTCGTGGCGGTGGGGGTGTATTGACCGCATCCACCGTGTCCAGGTACAGCTGCTCCCATCCCCACGCTGGAAGGCTCGGAGCCGGGCCTTGACCCCCGGCCAGTCTGGTCGCTGTGGCGAGGTTTGGCGAAGTGTTAGGCGAGGGAAAAACTGCAGCAGGCGCCAACCCGTTTCGGATTCGGAGTTTCGTGAGAGGTGGAGTAACGGTGTCAGAAGCGCCTGCGAAAATAGCTGGCATAGATTGGGCGGTAAACGCCGTGACATCGAAGGCTGACGACTGACGCAGAGTGCTGCAATGTCCCAGCCGGCGATGGCCACGAACAAGTCCTCACGCCTCGCCAGCTCGTCAGGCGAAAAGTAACGGGGGTTCAGAATGGTTTGGCGCGTCGCGGTATTGGCAGCGGCGGTTCGATTTCGTCGACCGCGGCTCGTCCGTGCTGGTGTATCAGGGGTTGGATTGCCACCCGTTCGATCAGCATCTGACGGTCGCTGATCCGCCTGCGGTATTTGCATGGACGAGCGGCCCACCTCGCCTGCTCTTCTCCCTTCTGCCTCTCTCACCTTCGTTCCCAATCTCTCTCTCTCTCTCTCTCTCTCTCTCTCTCTCTCTCTCTCTCTCTCTCTCTCTCTCTAATGGTCCGTGTATTGATATAGCAGCAAAGTACAGTCATGCAGGTCACGGAGGTATTGGTAATCTAACAAGCAAGGCACACGTATCACAACATCTCTCTACAACTCCACCAGGGGCTCAATGACTGCAAAGCAGTCCCCAAGGTGCAACTCGTCCCCTATCCCCCCCACAAGTAGGTTCTCTGCTGCTGCAGCCTCCCCTAGTTTGAGCAGGAGACCCACTGATTGGGCCCGTTGAAGGGCCACCGACCAACGTTGCCTGAACTGGTGTAGGAACTTTGCAGCATAGAATGATTTGGTGTCGGCGTTGAAGTGGCGCCGAGCTGCAGTATCCGCCAAGAGTTTCAGGAAAAATGGCACCTCCGCGCAAGGGCAGCCGTACGTGTCTACCGCGAGAGGGAAAAAATTCACAGTCTCCGGCCGGGCAGCGTAGTGCTTGATTTTCTTGTCCGCCTGCTCCCGCGCTGCCCAGCCCCTGCCCTTCTGCGCCTCGGGGTCTCTGGTGCTAATGGGATCCGTAATGGTGACATCACACACATAGACAGCACCACTGCTTCTGTCGGTCATTGTAAAGTCTGCTGTTTGTTCCTCGATAGGGCACTACGATGTTGACTCGCTATGGACGATGAATCCCGCCACCTGGGCCATACTAATACATGCGTCTCGCAGCTCGTTATGGGTGTTGATGCGGTGCTTGCCCGTGCCGCAGCGGAGAAGGTGGTTAGGAAGGCAGGGGTCCGTGATGGCCGTGTGGTCTGCGCAGTCGCAGTTTTTCGGTGTGGAGAAAGGGAGGGCCAGCTGGAAGCGTACGGCATTGGAAAAGTGAGTGGGCCCTATCCTCCTGTTTGCCGCAACGGGGATAGCCGTTAGCCAATCCCCGGTCCCGTAACCAGTCAGGGAGTACATCCTTTGCGTGTGGCCGTACAAAGGGTTCGGGGTCATCTGCCGTGCCTCCTCAACCTGCACGACATATCTGCTCCCATGTACCTTCAGCGCCAAGGCATGCTGGAGTCTGATGTCGGAACGCTCCAGCCGCTCTTTCTCCAGAATCTCCCGTGCGTCAACGGGTAACGCCGCTTCGCACTCGGAAAGCCACGCATGGAGAGGTGTGGTGACGTTTGTAGGCAGCAGCATGTGGTCCCGGGCCTGCGTCAGCGCACCATCAGAGACATCCTTTAGTGATGCCGGGAAAAGCGCGGCCTGAGTGAAACTTGCAGCGTATCCGTACACTCCTTCGATTAAAGGGTCCGTAATGCCTATCCCCCCCAGCGATGACGGCAGTGACGCCTGCGCCCAGACGCGTGCTTGTTCAGTGCGGCAGGTGGGAACGTGGATGCTGCATGTAGTCAGTAGCGCTGTTAGCAAATCCATCCCCCACTGACTCCAAGTGTCGTGAGGCAGTAGGTGGAGCGGTGTCGTCCTGGTAAGGTATGCCACCCGCCTTGAGATACAGCGGGTGAGCAACAGTGATGCTACCTGGGGGTCGGCTTCCTCAAGAAAAGGTAAAGGTTTTGCCATTTCCTGCAGCTGACCCGACAGGAACTGCGATGCCCCGCGGTCCGGGCCCACGAAGCTTCCAAGCAAACGCATGCCGTTCTGGGAAAAAGGCACTCCCTGTGGAAGCTGGTCCTTCGCTGCTGCTTCTCTGCTCCAGGCTGCACATTTTTGCGGGTTGTGCGTCAGCCCCAGTTGCGCCAGACCCTCGGTGAAATGATTGAATGCCGCTACAGTGTCCGTCACATTTCCAAGAAATGTGACATCGTCTGCGTAGGCCAGGCAGAGCACGTGGGGGAATGCCTTGGCGGTGTCACGAAGCGTTGGGTGTATTCCCGCCGCAAACAGTAAAGGGCCAAGTGGGTCACCTTGGCGCACGCCCCGTTCGCTGGTCAGTGGTTCGCATTCGAAATTGGCGTCGAGATGCAACTTGGACGGGTTACCGTAAGTCAGTTTCACCAGCGGCACTAGTGGCGATAGACTGGGCTCATGTAACGCCGTTGCGATGGCTTGCCGAGATATACTGTTGAATGCGTTTGAGATGTCGGTCTGCAGTACTAGGCTACTGGGCTCTTTGTCCAGGTACGCCTGTGCCACGTGGATGACTGCCTCGGCCCCCCCTGGCACAGCCACCCCGTACTGTAGGGGCAGGAAGTAGTCACGGGCAGCGTCACCCATAGCTGTGAGGGCTGCCTTGGCTGTCAGCCGGGTGATGCATTCGCCAATGGCAATTGGTCGAGCACCCCCCCCAGGTTTGGCCAGGGCTATGAGACGTGAGGCTGTCAATAGGTCCGCCACCGGGCCTGGAAGGCTGCCCCCCAAAATGGTGTTTATCAATGCGTGCAGATGGGTGCTGACCCGTCCATTCGTGATTGCCGCGTCGCGCATGTGTTCAAAAGTTGTCCCCGAAGGCCCGGCACCGACCCCGTTCTCGCATCTCCCCAGAAGTTTTGCGAAATCCGCGTGGTTGATTGACAGCTTTGACTCTTGTGTGGGTGGCCACGTTGTCGTCCCTGGTTCGGCTGGTGGGTGTTTCCGACGAAGCTCGGCCAGGATTTCTGGGGTCGGTGTGCAGACTGGCGTTGACTCCAACGCCAGTACAGCTCGGCGCAGGCTGCCCCGCTTCGCCAGGCTCTCGGCTTGGCTAATGACCCCAGTAGCATCTGGCTTATGACACGGCGGCGCTGGTGTGTTGACTGCGTCAATCGCGTCTTTGTACAGTTGAACCCACTCGTCACGTTGGAAGGCTCGGAGTCGGGCCTTGATCTGGGGCCAGTTCGGTCGTTGTGGCAATTTTTGGCGAAGCGTCAGACGCGGGAGAAAGAGGAGGAGGCGCCAACCAGCCTCGGACTCCGGGTTTCGTGACAGGTGAAGTAACGGGGTCAGTAACGCCAGCGAAAACAACTGATACAAATTTGGCGGTAACCGTCGTGCCAGAAGAGGCTGCCGACTGTCGCAAAGGGCAGGGATATCCCAGTTCGCGATGTCAGCGAACCGGTCTGCCTGTATCGCCAGCTCTTCTGGCGTGAAGTAGCGGGGAGGTTGGAGATTTTCTCGCGCAGCAGCTGTGTCTGTCGCGGTCCGATTTCGTCCAGTGCGGTTCGTCCTTGCATGTGGTGGTGTGGTTGGAAGCTCGCCCGTACGATCAGCATCGGACGGTCCGCGTGCAGGATCCCCTCGCACTGCACGGGGTTGCCTTGTCCCTGCTCCCATCCTCCCAGCAGTCTCCCTTAGTCCTTCCTCTCCTTCCGTCCCTTCATCCTCGCTTGCTGGCATGGGCTCCTCCCTATAAGAGGGGTCAATATTTTCGTCATCGTCATTATCCAGTTTGGTTAAAGCCCTTCGTGCCTCCGCCTGATAGCCATTCTCCGGCCCTCCTCCTTGTCCGCTAGTCGCTTCTCGCCCTCCGCCTCGCGCTCCCCGGCCTCGCGATGGTGATTGCTGGAGTGACCGATTACTCGCCAATGCGCGTTGGCGCTGCGTCGGTTGCGTTCGGAAGACCATCGTATGCCTCAGGAATGGGGACCATGGTAACGGGGTCCCCGCCGCCGTCTGCTCCGAAGCCCGTGACAACAGACGCTGAAAATACTCTTCCCCCCGTATCCGCGAATCCCCTTGGCGTGAGTGAGGCTGGCCCGTCTGCCCCTGTTGTTGCTCCACCTGCTCCGCCTGCTCCCCCCGCTGCTCCCGGTCCTCCTGCTCCCGCCGTTGCGCCAGCGGCGTCCGCCCCTGTTGGGAAGGTTGCTGTTCCCTCTGCTCCTGCCCCTGGCGCCCCCGTTGCACAGACCGCTTCTGTCCCCGCCGTGCCTGCGCCGGCGTCTGCTTCGTCCCCGAAGGCGGCGTTCGCCACCACTGGCGGCCCAGCTCCGTTGGTTGCGCGTCCGGTCGTGGACCCGCCTGCCCCCGCTACGCTGCCGGCGGCACAAGTGCTACAGCCGTCTCGTCCCCAGTCGCCAGACCGCCGACCATCCCGCCCCCATTCTCCTGCGCCCCAGCAGGAGCGCGAGTCGACGCGGCGCCGGCGCAACTCTCCCCGGCGCTACCAGCAGCAGGCCCAGTGGCCTGCCCTCCATGGTGGCCATGGGGGCTGGAGGGGTCCCCGCGGGCGCGGTGGTGGTGGGGCATTCCGCCCGCGTGTGACGATGGCGGATCTTCAAAGGGAGGTGTCGAGGGCCGTGCGCGAGGAGAGGGCGGCGCAGAGCTAGAGTAGTTCGCTGCGGGCGGCGCCGGCGCATGTGGCTCCTCAGCAGGCCGTACCTCCCGTGGACCTTCCACCCGCGGCTGTATTTCCTCCCCCCGTTCTTGCCCCATCGCCTTGTGCCCCCACTGCTTCGCTTGCAGCTTCTGGATCTCGTCTCCGCCTGCCCCCCGTTCCGCCGGTGGCTGGTGTTGAGTTCGTTGCTGCTGGCGGGGGAGCGGCGGGGGCGCAGCACACTCCCTACCCTGCTGATGATGAGCCGCTTCCATTCCTGGCGGTGGCACTTCAGCCCCCGCAGACCCGAGTACCTGAAACGACACTCGGACAGTTGCACTGTCTTGCGGAGAGCCTTCACGCTCTACTGCTGATTCAGGTGCTGGCTTACGCGTCTCTCCCTGTGATCCCTGCTGACTCGTTTCGTGACAGGCCGCGCGAGACTTGCCTGGACGCGGCAGACCAGCTCGTGCAGCTGCTGGCGCCCGCGTTGGCTGCGCCCGCAGAGGGTGGCACTGCGGCTGTGGGACAACTTGACGAAGCTGTCCGGGGTTTGAGGCGACACTTGCGCGCAGGATCTGGAGCCGCGGCGATCGGCGCAAGTACGCTGGTGGTCCGTGAGCTGTGGCGGACGTTGACGGGCATTCTCCATGCCCTCGGAGCTCACCGGACGTAGATCCGGGCTCCGCCTGCCCCGCTGTTGCCATGGTTGCCTAGGATATTGTTGATGATGCCATTGCGTGTATGCCGCTCCCTTTAGTCACTCGTGTGTATGTTTCCTTGCCGCCCCCTCGCGCGCGGCCGAAGGCCGCGCTGTCGAGTGTCGGCCGCCGAAGGCGGCCGGCGCGAGCCGCTCGGTTAGGAGAATCAGAAACCGAACAATGAGGAACTAGCTGGCTGCCAGAGCCTTTATACTAAGGAACTAAGGCTGAGAGGCTGAGGGAAGAGGCCTAGATGCCTCTCTCTCTCTCTCTCTCTCTCTCTCTCTCTCTCTCTCTCTCTCTCTCTCTCTCTCTCTCTCTCTCTCTCCCTCTCCTCTCTCTGCCGCTCGGTTAGGAGAATCAGAAACCGAACAATGAGGAACTAGCTGGCTGCCAGAGCCTTTATACTAAGGAACTAAGGCTGAGAGGCTGAGGGAAGAGGCCTAGATGCCTCTCTCTCTCTCTCTCTCTCTCTCTCTCTCTCTCTCTCTCTCTCTCTCTCTCTCTCTCTCTCTCTCTCTCTCTCTCTCTCTCTCTCTCTCTCTCCTCTCTCTGCCGCTCGGTTAGGAGAATCAGAAACCGAACAATGAGGAACTAGCTGGCTGCCAGAGCCTTTATACTAAGGAACTAAGGCTGAGAGGCTGAGGGAAGAGGCCTAGATGCCTCTTTCTCTCTCTCTCTCTCTCTCTCTCTCTCTCTCTCTCTCTCTCTCTCTCTCTCTCTCTCCCTCTCCTCTCTCTGCCGCTCGGTTAGGAGAATCAGAAACCGAACAATGAGGAACTAGCTGGCTGCCAGAGCCTTTATACTAAGGAACTAAGGCTGAGAGGCTGAGGGAAGAGGCCTAGATGCCTCTTTCTCTCTCTCTCTCTCTCTCTCTCTCTCTCTCTCTCTCTCTCTCTCTCTCTCTCTCTCTCTCTCTAATGGTCCTTTGCATTGATAACAGGGGCTGGTACAGACGTGCAGATCCTAAGGGAGATTTCAGCTAGCATAAGGACGAGCAAACAAAACCTATGGAGCAACCAAACACGCAAGCAAGCAACCCCACACCCCTACCCACCCACCCCCCCCCCCCCCCCCCCCCCCTATGTCTAAGGTGCCTCGAGTGTTGAGAAGCAGTCCCCGGGGTTCATCTCCCCCTCTGGTCCCCCCAATGGGGGGTTCTCTGCTCGGGCTGCCAGATTCAGCTTTGTGAGGAAGCTCACTGCTTGGGCTCTCTGGAGGGCAATGGACCAGCGTTGGCGGAACTGGTGGAGCATCTTCGCGGCCTGATAGGTAGATGGGTCCGCATTGAAGATTCTCCGTGCAGCTTTGTCCGCCAGCAGCTTCATGAAGGTAGGTACCTCGTCGCAGGGGCAGCCGTAGGTCTCAACTGCCAAGGGGACAAACCCTGCAAACTCTGCCCTGCCGAGGTAGAGGCCTATCTTCTTGTCTGCTACCTCCCGTGCTGCCCAGCCCCTCCCCTTCCTTGCAGTCTCGTCCCGTTTGCTGATGGGGTCTGTTATTGTAACGTCAGCCAGCCACACCGCTCCCGAGCTCCCGTCCCTAATTGCCAGGTCAGCCTTCTTGTTATCCACCGGGCTGAAGGCAGTGCACTCCTTGTGCACGGAAAACCCCGCGTCCTGCGCCATGCGGATGCATTCATCCCGCAGCTCGTCGTGGGTGTTGGTCCGGCCATGCCCAGTGCCACACCGGAGCAAGTGGTTCGGCAACCTTTTGTCCAGGATGGGGACTCGTTTGTTGCAGTCACAGCAATCTGGTACAGAGAGTGGCATGCCTAGCCTGAACTGGAGGGCGAATGTGAAGTGGCAGGGGTATAGGCGCAGTGAAGGCATGTAGGGGATTGCCATGAGCCAGTCCCCCGCCCCATAGCCCGTGAGGGACATGAGGCGCTGGGTGTGGCCCAGCAGGGTTCAGCTCCATCTGCCTGGATGCTGTGATCTGGGCGGCACTCCGGCCCCCTTGGACTAGGAGTGCCAAGCGGTGTTGCAGCTGGCCCTTGGGTTTTGTCTGCTCTGCCGAGATAAGATCCCTCGCCTCCTGCGAGAGGCTGTCCCTGCAGTCCCTGATCCACTGCTGCAGTTCAATGGGGCTGCGATCAGCTGCTGCGGGGGTGTCGAGTGCTGCTGTCAGTGTGGCCCCTGCCTGTCCCCCCAACTGGCTGAGGAGTGAGTGTGCCTGCACGAGACTCGCCAGAAAACTGTATCGGCCCTCCACTGTAGGGTCGGCAAGCCCCAGGCCGCCTAGGCTTGGAGGGAGTGAGGCTTGGTCCCAGATCCGTCCGTCCTCTGCCTCGCCCCTCGGGTGGCGCACTCCGCAAGCATCTAGAAGCGTGTACAGCAGTGCCCGCCCCCACCTTGACCACTCAGCTTCGGGTAGCAGGTAAAGAGGTGTGGTGCATGCTAGGTACGAGATGCGCCTGGAGATACACCGCGTTAGAAGCAGCGCCACTACTTGTGGGTCCATGGTGGCTATGTGGGGCAGTGGGGACGACATTGTCTCTAGCTGTGACCGTAGAAAGGCCGCTGCACCGTCTGTTGAGCCTATGAAGCTCCCAAGCACCCGCAATCCCTCCGCGTGGAGCGGGACACCCTCGGGCAGCTGCTGGGGATCTGTGGCTGCTGCACTCCATGCGGCGCACTTCTCTGGGTTGTGGGTCAGTCCCACATCGCGCAATCCCGTCGTGAAGTGACGGAAGGCGTCAGAACAATCCGCAACCGGGCCCAGAAATGTGACGTCGTCGGCGAATGCGAGGCACAGGACGGATGGGTAGGCTGCTGCTGTCCTGGAAAGGATAGGGTGGATCCCCGCGGCAAACTGTAGTGGGCCTAGCGGATCGCCTTGTCGCACACCCGTCTCGCTAGCCAGGGCCTCACAACCGAATCCCGCGTTAAGGAACAACTGGGCTGGTCGGCTATAGGATATTTTGACGAGGGGAAGGAGGCCCTGGAGGTCTGTGTCGCGAAGTGCGCCGACTATTGCTGCGCGGCTAATGGAGTTAAACGCATTAGCCAGGTCCGCTTGCAGGATAAGCGCGTCCGGGTTTGCGCTAGTGAAGGCTCTCGCAGCGTGGATTATCGCCTCGCTGCCGCCTTGGACGGACACGCAGTATTGTAGCGGGAGGAAGTGCGTGCGGCATTTGTGAGAGAGGGCTGAGAGGGCGGACTTAGCTGCTAACCGTAGGATACATTCGCCTACCGCGATGGGTCTAGTGCCTCCGTCTGGCTTTGCTAGAGCTATGAGGCGGCTAGCAGTTAGTAACGAGCAAATCTCTTCAGGCAGCTTGCCTTGCAGGATAGTGTTGACGAGGGCGTGGAGGTGTGTGGTAACCCCAGCATTGGCGAGTGATGCGTCGCGGAGGTGTTCAAATGTCATACCCGATGGTCCTCCTCCCACCCCGTTCTCACAGCGACACAACATTTTAATGAAGTCCCCCTTTTCTGTCGAAGCAGCCTGTACAGAATCGGGGATGCTCCAATCGATGGTTCCAGGTGGCGCGGGGGGGTGTTTTGCCTTGAGAGCGGCGAGGATGGTTGCAGATGGGTCAGCGACCGGCGTTGACTCAAGGGCGAGGATCGCCCTGCGAAGGCTGCCTTTTCGTGCAAGGCCTTCTGCCCTGGCTCGTTTGCCTATGGCATCTGGCGTATGACGAGGCGGGTGGGGTCCGGTAATTGCGGTAACCGCCGCGGCGTACAGCTGCTGCCATTCGCCCTTGTTGAATTGGCGAAGTCGTTGCTTGACTGCCGGCCAATCGGGCTTCTCGGTTGACGGGAGGCGAAGGGTGAGACGCGGGATAAAAAGTAACAGGCGCCAGCCTGCGACTGACTCTGGGTTTCGCGCGAGGTGGAGGAGTGGTGTTTGGAGAGCAGTTGCGAAAAGTGGGCGAATGTCAGCGGGGAGTTTACGCGACAATGGGGGCTGACGACTGTCGCGTAGGGGGGATAGGTCCCAATTTTCCACTTCACCGAACCGCACCAAGTCCTTGGCCAATTGTTCAGGCGAGAATTGGCGGAAGAATAATGAAGAGAAGAGGCCCTGAAAGGCCCCTTATATAGCTCAGAAGGGAGAGGGCAGAGGGCAAAGGGAGAGGGCAGAGGCTAGGATCCTCTCTCTCTCTCTCTCGCTCTCTCGAACGAAGCTGCAAAATTTTCTGCCACCAAACAGAATAATGAAGAGAAGAGGCCCTGAAAGGCCCCTTATATAGCTCAGAAGGGAGAGGGTAGAGGGCAAAGGGAGAGGGCAGAGGGCAAAGGGAGAGAGCAGAGGCTAGGATCCTCTCTCTCTCTCTCTCTCTCTCTCTCTCTCTCTCTCTCTCTCTCTCTCTCTCTCTCTCTCTCTCTCTCTCGCTCTCTCGAACGAAGCTGCAAAATTTTCTGCCACCAAACAGAATAATGAAGAGAAGAGGCCCTGAAAGGCTCCTTATATAGCTCAGAAGGGAGAGGGCAGAGGGCAAAGGGAGAGGGCAGAGGCTAGGATCCTCTCTCTCTCTCTCAAGCGGTCCGTGTATTAGGATCCTCTCTCTCTCTCTCTCTCTCTCTCTCTCTCTCTCTCTCTCTCTCTCTCTCTAATGGTCCTTGTATTGATATAACCGCGGAATACAAGCATGCAGGTCATAGAAACAAAAGCAACTAACAAACACAGCAACAGATCCTACGAACTATCACTCTAGAGCTCTAGGAAGGGCTCGACCACTGCAAAACAGTCCCCAAGGTTCAACTCCGCCCACGGGCGGGTTCTCTGCTATCGCTGCCTCGCCCAGCTTGAGTCAGGCCCACAGATTGGGCTCTCTGCAGGGCCACGGACCATCTCTGTCTGAACTGGTGCAGAAACATGGCGGCATGAATGATTTGGAGTCGGCGTTGAAGTGGCGCCGAGCCGCAGTGTCTGCTAAGAGTTTCAGGAAGACCGGTACCTCGGCGCAAGGACAGCCATAGGTTTCCACGGCCAGAGGGAAGAAACCAACTGTCTCCGGCCGGTTGGCGTAATGCTTTAACTTTTTGTCAGCTTGCTCCCGTGCCGCCCATCCCCTTCCTTTCAGTGCCTCGGGATCCCTTGTGCTGATGGGGTCAGTGATGGTGACGTCACACACATAGACCGCGCCGCTGCTCCTATCAGTCATAGTGAAGTCGGCCGTCTGTTCCTCGATGGGGCAGTGGGCGGCCGACTCGCTGTGCACGATAAACCCCGCGTCCTGCGCCATGCTAACGCATGCGTCCCGCAGCTCGTTGTGGGTGTTGATGCGGTGCTTTCCCGTGCCGCAGCGGAGGAGGTGGTTTGGGAGGCGGGGGTCTGTGATAGCCGTGCGGTCAGAGCAGTCGCACTTCTTTGGCGTTGAAAACGGGAGGCCAAGCCGAAACCGAACGGCATTGGCGAAGTGCACGGGCCCTACACGTCTGTTTGGGGCTATAGGGATAGCGGTCAGCCAGTCACCGGTCCCGTACCCTGTCAGCGAGAACATACGCAGCGTATGGCCTGAGAGGGGGTTCGGCTTCATGGTCCTCGTGCCCTGGACCTGCACAGCGTATCTGCTGCCGTGGACCTTCAAACCGAGCACATGCTGGAGCCTTATGTCCGAAGGTGACAGCCGCTCCTTCTCCAGAATCTCCCTCGCATCTCCTGGCAACGCCGCTTTGCACTCGGTAAGCCATGTGTGCAGTGGCGTTTTGTCGTCCTGTGGTAAGAGCATGTGGTTCCTCGCCTGGGTCAATGCGTTTTCTGGGTCTAGCTCAAGAGAGGAGAGGAAGAGTGCAGCTTGGAGGAAACTAGCCGTGAAGCCGTATACACCCTCTACTACGGGGTCCGTGATGCCGATGCCACCTAGTGACGGTGGCAGGGAAGCCTGCGCCCAGACACGCGCTTGTTCGGCTCTGCCCGTAGGAACACGGATATCACATGACACCAGCAGTGCTGTTAGCAGGTCTTGTCCCCACTGGCTCCAGCTATCTCGGGGGAGTAGATGGAGCGGCGTCGTTCTGGTGAGGTAAGCCACGCGCCTGGAGATGCAGCGCGTGACTAGCAGCGAGGCTACCTGGGGGTCAGCTCGTTCCAGCAGGGGCAGTGGCTTCGCCATCTCTTCCAGCTGCCCCGATAATTTTTTTGCCGCCCCAGAGTCGGGCCCCAGGTAGCTGCCCAGGAGTCGCACCCCGTCTGCCGAGTACGGCACTCCTGGCGGAAGTTCCATCTGATCAACCGTGCATGAGCTCCAGGCCGCGCACTTTTGTGGGCTGTGCTTCAGTCCCAGGCGTGCCAGTTTGTCTGTGAAGAACGTAAATGCTGCAACTGTTCGAGGCCTTTCCCCCAGGAAAGTGACGTCATCCGCGTAGGCGAGGCAGAGTACGTCCGGATGTGCCTCTGCTGTTTCTTGAAGTGTGGGGTGTATTCCCGCCGCGAACAGTAGAGGTCCGAGTGGGTCGCCCTGGCGAACCCCGCGTTCGCTTTTGAAAGGTTCGCTGTTGAAATTTGCGTCCAGGTACAGCCGCGACGGGTTACCATAGGTCAGTTTGACTAACGGGAGCAGTGGCGAAAGGCTGGGGTCGTGTAACGCCGTGGTAATGGCTTGTCGTGAAACACTGTTGAATGCGTTGGAAATGTCCGCTTGCAGTACCAGGCTGTCGGGACGGGCATCTAAAAAAGCACGGGCAGCGTGGATGACCGCCTCCGCTCCCCCAGGCACCGCCACCCCGTATTGAAGTGGTAGAAAGTACTCGCGGGCAGATTCTCCCATGACTGTCAGGGCAGCCTTGGCCGCAAGCCTGGTCAGGCATTCGCCTATTGCGATTGGCCGGGCGCCGCCTCCTGGTTTGGCCAGAGCGATGAGCCGCGACGCCGTCAGCAGGTCTGCCACCGCGCCTGGTAAATTTCCTCCCAACATTGTATTTACCAAGGCGTGCAGATGGGTGCTGACCAGTGCGTTGTTTATTGCCGCGTCGCGCAGGTGTTCGAATGTCGTGCCAGATGGCCCGGCCCCCACTCCGTTGACGCATCTTCCCAGCATTTTAGCGAATTCAGCGTGGGTGATGGTCAACTTTGACCCACATGTGTCAGGCCAAGTCGTCGTCGCGTGCACAGCTGGCGGGTGTTTTTGGCGAAGTTCGTCCAGTATTTCTGGACTAGGTGTGCATACTGGAGTTGACTCCAGCGCCAGCACGGCGCGTCGGAGGCTGCCGCGTTTCGCCAGGCCCTCGGCTCGGCTGATGACTCCAGTCGCGTCAGGCTGGTGTCGGGGCGGTGGAGGGGTGTTGACAGCCTCGACTGCGTCTTGGTACAGCTGCTCCCATTCGCCACGCTGGAAGGCTCGGAGCCGAGCCTTGATCTGGGGCCAGTTCGGGCGTCGCGGTGACGGTTGGCGCAATGTCAGGCGTGGGAAAAAAAGCAGCAGGCGCCATCCTGCCTCGGATTCCGGGTTCCGTGACAGATGGAGTAACGGGGTTAATATTGCCAGCGAGAACAGCTGGCACAGGTTGGGTGGTAAACGTCGTGCCAAGGTAGGTTGTCGACTGTCGCTTAGTGCTGAGATTTCCCAGTTCGCGATGTCAGCGAACAAGTCTGCTCGCTTCGCCAGTTCGTCAGCTGAAAACTAGCGGGGGTGTTGTGGGGTCTGCCGGGCCGCTGAATTTGCATTCGCGCTTCGATTTCGTTGTGCGCGGCTCGTCCCCCTGGACGGGGTGCCGGTTGGATTTACGTCCGTTCGATCGGCATCCGACGGTCCGTGGCCTGCTTCGTGGCATTGCACCGACTCCCCTCTCACTCCCCCCGCTGTCTCCCTCATCCTGTCTTCTCCCTCCCCATCGCTGTCTTCGCTAGATGGGAGAGTCTCTGCACTACATGTAGGGTCTGCATTCTCATCGACCTCATTAGCTCTCTCCAGCGCTATTAAAGCCATTCGTCCCGCTGCCTGGTACCCGTTCTCCGGACCGCCCGCCGTCCCACTAGCCGTCAATCTCCTCGCCCCGTGGTCTCCTTGCTCTCGCGATGGTGATTCCTGGCGCTGACGAGCCGTTGCCAGAGCGCGCTGCCTCCTGGTCGGTTGTGGTTGCCAAGCACCCGTCGGAACCTGAAGGGGCGACCATGGCGATGAAGCCCCCTCTCCCTCCTGCTCCGAAGCCCGCGTCAGCAGTCTCTGAAATGCCTCTTCCCCTCGCACCCGATGCTCCTGTTGCCGTGACTGCCCTTGTCCAGTCTGTGCCTGTTGCTGCTCCCTCCCTTCCAGCTGCTGCTCTTGCTCCACCGGCCGATTCTGTTGTACCGCCGGTACTTGCGCCTGCTGGGGCCGTTGCTGATCCCCCGGTTCCCGTCCCTGGCGCGCCCGTTGCGCCGTCCGTTTCTGCCCCCGCCGAGCCTGCTCCGGCGTCTGCTTTGCCGCCAAAGGCGGCGTCCGCCACCACTGGCGTCCCGGCTCCGTTGGTGTCGCCCGCTGTGGCGCCTGCTGGTGCCCCGGCGGCCCCGGCAGTTCAGCCGTCGCGTCCCCCGTCACCTGACCGTCGACTGTCTCGGCCCCATTCCCCCGCGCCCCAGCAGGAGCGTAAGTCGTCTCGCCACCGGCGTGACTCACCGCGGCGTTACCAGCAGCAGGCGCACTGGCCTGCACATCCTGGCGGTCAGGGCGACTGGAGGGGTCCCCGCGGGCGTGGCGGTGGTGGGGGGTATCGTCCGCCTGTGACGATGGCGGATCTTCAGCGGGAGGTGTCGAGGGCCGTTCGTGAGGAGAGGGCGGCGCAGAGCCAGAGCAGTTCGCTGCGTGCCTCGCCAGCCGTTGAGGCTCCTCGTCCGGCTGCGCTCCCCTTGAGTCCGCCGCCTGTCGCTGCACCCCCTCCACCGATTCTCGCCCCGCCGGCTCCTGCTCCTGCTGCATCGGCATCAGCCGCCGGCTCTCGTCTTCATCTGCCGCCAGTCCCGCCTGTTGCGGGAGTAGAGTTTGTTGCTGCGGGAGGTGGCTCGTCGGCGCAGTATTCCCACCACGTTGCTGCGGATGAGCCACTTCTTTTCCTGACGGAGGCACTTCAGCCTCCGCAGACGCGTGTTCCCGAGGCGACACTTGGCCAGCTCCACCGACTCGCGGAGAGCCTCCATGCGTTGCTCCTGATTCAAATTCTCGCTCACTCGTCACTCCCCGTGATTCCTCCGGAGACTTTCCGCAGCCGCCAGTGTGACACGTGCTTAGACGCAGCGGACCAGCTCGCGTCGCTGATGGCGCCAGTGTTGGCTGCGCCCGCGGAGGGTGGCCCTGCTGCTGCGGGACAGCTTGACGAGGCTGTCCGGGGCCTGAGGCGGCATTTGCGCGCAGGATCTGGAGCCGCGGCGATCGGCACAAGCACGCTTGTGGTCCGGGAGCTATGGCGTTCCCTGACGGGCGTTCTTCACGCCCTTGGAGCTCACCGCATGTAGATGCGGGCTCCGATTGCCCCATGGTCGCTTTGCTTGTCTAGGCTGACGTAGCGAATGCCATCGCTTGTATGCCGTTGCTTATAGTCACTCGTATGTGTGTTCCCTTGCCGTCCCCTCACGCGCGGCCGAAGGCCGCGCTGTCGAGCGCCGGCCGCCGAAGCGAAAAATTCTGAACCCACCGAACAATGAGGAGAAGAGGCCAAGAAGGCCTCTTAAGTAGCTCACAGAGGAGAGGGCAGAGGGCTAAGGGAGAGGGCAGTGGCTAGGTGCCTCTCTCTCTCTCGCTCTCTCGAACGAGCGAAAAATTCTGAACCCACCGAACAATGAGGAGAAGAGGTCAAGAAGGCCTCTTAAGTAGCTCACAGAGGAGAGGGCAGAGGGCTAAGGGAGAGGGCAGTGGCTAGGTGCCTCTCTCTCTCTCGCTCTCTCGAACCAGCGAAAAATTCTGAACCCACCGAACAATGAGGAGAAGAGGCCAAGAAGGCCTCTTAAGTAGCTCACAGCGGAGAGGGCAGAGGGCTAAGGGAGAGGGCAGTGGCTAGGTGCCTCTCTCTCTCTCTCGCTCTCTCGAACGAGCGAAAAATTCTGAACCCACCGAACAATGAGGAGAAGAGGCCAAGAAGGCCTCTTAAGTAGCTCACAGCGGAGAGGGCAGAGGGCTAAGGGAGAGGGCAGTGGCTACGTGCCTCTCTCTCTCTCGCTCTCTCGAACGAGCGAAAAATTCTGAACCCACCGAACAATGAGGAGAAGAGGCCAAGAAGGCCTCTTAAGTAGCTCACAGAGGAGAGGGCAGAGGGCTAAGGGAGAGGGCAGTGGCTAGGTGCCTCTCTCTCTCTCGCTCTCTCGAACGAGCGAAAAATTCTGAACCCACCGAACAATGAGGAGAAGAGGTCAAGAAGGCCTCTTAAGTAGCTCACAGAGGAGAGGGCAGAGGGCTAAGGGAGAGGGCAGTGGCTAGGTGCCTCTCTCTCTCTCGCTCTCTCGAACCAGCGAAAAATTCTGAACCCACCGAACAATGAGGAGAAGAGGCCAAGAAGGCCTCTTAAGTAGCTCACAGCGGAGAGGGCAGAGGGCTAAGGGAGAGGGCAGTGGCTAGGTGCCTCTCTCTCTCTCTCGCTCTCTCGAACGAGCGAAAAATTCTGAACCCACCGAACAATGAGGAGAAGAGGCCAAGAAGGCCTCTTAAGTAGCTCACAGCGGAGAGGGCAGAGGGCTAAGGGAGAGGGCAGTGGCTACGTGCCTCTCTCTCTCTCGCTCTCTCGAACGAGCGAAAAATTCTGAACCCACCGAACAATGAGGAGAAGAGGCCAAGAAGGCCTCTTAAGTAGCTCACAGAGGAGAGGGCAGAGGGCTAAGGGAGAGGGCAGTGGCTAGGTGCCTCTCTCTCTCTCGCTCTCTCGAACGAGCGAAAAATTCTGAACCCACCGAACAATGAGGAGAAGAGGCCAAGAAGGCCTCTTAAGTAGCTCACAGAGGAGAGGGCAGAGGGCTAAGGGAGAGGGCAGTGGCTAGGTGCCTCTCTCTCTCTCTTGCTCTCTCGAACGAGCGAAAAATTCTGAACCCACCGAACAATGAGGAGAAGAGGCCAAGAAGGCCTCTTAAGTAGCTCACAGAGGAGAGGGCAGAGGGCTAAGGGAGAGGGCAGTGGCTAGGTGCCTCTCTCTCTCTCTCTCGCTCTCTCGAACGAGCGAAAAATTCTGAACCCACCGAACAATGAGGAGAAGAGGCCAAGAAGGCCTCTTAAGTAGCTCACAGCGGAGAGGGCAGAGGGCTAAGGGAGAGGGCAGTGGCTAGGTGCCTCTCTCTCTCTCGCTCTCTCGAACGAGCGAAAAATTCTGAACCCACCGAACAATGAGGAGAAGAGGCCAAGAAGGCCTCTTAAGTAGCTCACAGAGGAGAGGGCAGAGGGCTAAGGGAGAGGGCAGTGGCTAGGTACCTCACTCTCTCTCGCTCTCTCGAACGAGCGAAAAATTCTGAACCCACCGAACAATGAGGAGAAGAGGCCAAGAAGGCCTCTTAAGTAGCTCACAGAGGAGAGGGCAGAGGGCTAAGGGAGAGGGCAGTGGATAAGTGCCTCTCTCTCTCTCTCTCTCTCTCTCTCTCTCTCTCTCTCTCTCTCTCTAATGGTCCGTATATTGATATGTCGGAAAGGTACACACATACAATACTGTTGCTTCTTCTAAACCATTCAAACCCAAGCCTATCCCCTCTAGAGCTCCACCAGAGGCTCTATAACAGCAAAGAAATCACCGAGATGTAGTTCATGGCCAATCCCCCCTACTGGCGGGTTTTCAGCTGCCGCCGCCTCACCCAACTTCATAAGTAGGCCCACAGACTGTGCCCTCTGCACAGCAACCGACCACCGCTGCCTGAACTGATGTAGAAACTTAGCGGCATGATAGGAGTTAGAGTCGGCGTTAAAGTAGCGCCGAGCCGCTGTGTCTGCCAGGAGTTTCAGGAAGACGGGGACCTCGGCACATGGGCAGCCATAGGTCTCCACCGCCAGCGGAAAGAAGCCAACGGTCTCAGGTCTGTTCGCGTAGTGTTTAATATTTTTGTCGGCCTGCTCCCTTGCTGCCCATCCCCTGCCTTTCAGTGCCTCTGGATCCCATGTGCTGATGGGGTCAGTCACACAGTCACAGTCACACCCAAACTGCTCCACTGCTCCTGTCCGTCATGGTGAAGTCGGCCGTCTGCTCCTCAATGGGACAATATGCAGCCGACTCACTGTGGACTATGAAACCCGCATCCTGAGCCATGCTAATGCATGCATGTCTGAGCTCATTGTGGGTGTTGATGCGATGCTTGCCTGTGCCGCAGCGAAGGAGGTGGTTTGGGAGGCGGGGATCTGTGATTGCTGTGTGGTCTGCGCAGTCACAGTTTAGGGGGGTAGAAAAGGGCAAGCCAAGGCGAAATCTGACGGCGTTGGCGAAATGTACTGGCCCTATGCGCCGTGTCGCTGCTATGGGTATTGCTGTCAACCAATCCCCTGTGCCGTATCCCGTTAAAGAGAACATCCGCTGCGTGTGGCCCGCTAGTGGATTCGGCTCCATGCCCCTTGTCTCCCGGACCTGTACCGCGTAACGACTGCCGTGGACTTGTAAGGCGAGCGCGTGCTGTAATTTGACGTCCGAACGGTGTAGTCTCTCTCGTTCCAGCAGCTCCCTCGCGTCGGTTGGCAGAACTGTTTCGCACTCAGCGAGCCAGGTGTTAAGCGGCGTGCTCTCCTCTCTAGGCAGTAGCATACGGCTGCGTGCGTGAGTCAGTGCAGAATCCGGGGCTAGCGCGAGCGCGGAGAAGAGTAGTGCCGCCTGTGTGAAGCTCGCGACGAAACAGTACACTCCCTCAATTAGAGGGTCTGTGATGCCAACTCCCCCAAGCGACGGAGGGAGAGACGCCTGGGCCCATACCCGTGACTGTTCTATTCTACCCGCAGGAACACGTATGTTGCACGAGGTGAGCAGAGCCGTCAGGAGGTCCCGGCCCCACTGGGTCCATGTATCCCGGGCGAGGAGATTGAGGGGAGTCGTCCGTGTAAGATACGCTACGCGCCGGGAGATGCAGCACGTGATCAGGAGTGAAGCTACTTGTGGATCGGCCCGCTCGATGAGAGGCAGTGGTTTCGCCATCTCCCCAAGTTGCCCAGCCAAGAACGCGGCTGCACCGTCAGCCGACCCGATGAAACTTCCAAGCAATCGAACGCCGTCCTTGCAGAACGGGACCCCCGGAGGCAGTTGTGTTGCGTCGCATGTCACACTGCTCCATGCCGTACACTTCTGCGGGTTGTGTCTCAGGCCCAGTAAATCCAGCTTGGTGGTGAAATGTGTGAAGGCAGCTACTGTTGCACGTGGGTCACCTACAAATGTCACGTCGTCCGCATATGCCAAACAAAGTACCTCGGGATTTGCTGCTGCAGTGTCGTGAAGTGTGGGATGAATCCCAGCCGCGAACAGGAGTGGGCCCAGCGGGTCGCCTTGTCGAATGCCACGTTCACTACTCAGTGGTTCACTCGCGAAGTTTGCGTCTAGGTGTAGTTGAGACAAGTTACCATAGGTCAGTTTGACCAGTGGTAGCAGTGGCGACAAGCTGGGGTCGTGTAACGCAGCCGCGATGGCATGTCGCGAAGTGCTATTGAAGGCATTCGCGATGTCAGTTTGCAGTATCAGGCTGTTCAGGTTGGCGTCCACGAATGCCCGGGCGGCATGGATTATTGCCTCTGCCCCGCCTGGTACAGCCACACCGTACTGTAAGGGCAGGAAATATACCCGAGCTGCATCGCCCATAACCAAAAGCGCAGCCTTGGCAGCCAGCCGCGTCAGCCATTCGCCAATAGCGATTGGCCGGGCCCCTCCCCCTGGCTTGGCCAAGGCTATAAGTCTGGATGCTGTCAGGAGCTCCGCTACCGAGGCAGGTAGGCTTCCCCCCAGAATAATGTTAACGAGGGCGTGCAGATGGGTGCTGACAGATGCATTGGTTACTGCCGCGTCGTGAAGATGCTCAAATGTTGTACCTGACGGTCCGGCCCCCACGCCATTCTCGCATCGCCCAAGAAGCTTCGCGAATTCACCGTGAGGAATGTATAGTTTTCGGGTGTCAGTCTCCTACCAGGTCAGCGGCCCATCCCCTGCTGGTGGGTGTTTCTGGCGAAGTTCGTCCAGGATTTCTGTACTGGGTTTGCAAACGGGCGTTGACTCAAGCGCCAGCACGGCTCGGCGCAGGCTGCCACGTTTCGCCAACCCCTCAGCCCGACGCAATACACCTGTCGCATCGGGTTGGTGTCGGGGTGGCGGAGGGGAGTTGACCGCGTTTACTGCGTCTTGGTACAGCTGGACCCATTCGCCATGCTGGAAAGCCCGGAGTCGGGCCTTGATTTGTGGCCAGTTTGGGTGCTTTGGCGAGGCTTGGCGAAGGGTCAGTCGCGGGAGAAAAAGCAGCAGTCGCCATCCTGCTTCGGAGTCCGGGTTTCGCGAAAGGTGGTGAAGCGGGGTCAGGAGTGCCAGCGAAAATAACAGGCATAGGTTTGGCGGTAAACGTCGTGACAGTGGCGGTTGTCGGCTGTCGCGAAGGGCAGAAACATCCCAGTTCGCGATGTCAGCGAACTTATCGTCCATCTCTGCCAGCTCCTCTGGCAAAAAATAGCGAGGGTGCTGAGGGGTGTTGCGAGCCGCGTGACGGAATGAGGCGGTCCGATTTCTTTGAGCGGGGCTCGGTCTCGCCGATTGAGGCAGGGTTGGAATCACGTCCCTTCAATCCGCATCGGACGGTCCTCCTTGCCTCCCCACCCCTGCCGTGGGTACGTGGTTTGCATCTGGACCTCTCCTCTCTGCCCTCGCCCTTGTGATCTCTGCTTCATCCAATGCTTCATTCTCACTTTCCAGCAGGTCCTCTTCCCTATATGTAGGATCTGTTACAATCACAGTAGGCTTCAATGTGCCTAACACGAAAGATAGAGTGCACAGTCGGATTTTTTCACAGCGGCTTTAAACATTCATAGCGTTCTGGTCACAGCTTTAAATGACCTGATTCAAATTGGATCTGGAGCGCCTTAACGTCGCCTACAATAGGCAATTTAGAACGCACGATTTCACCAAGTATTGACGACACAGCGTCGGTTTTAACGAACGGCACTATGGCAGCCACTATAGTCTTAGAACACACAATAGGAAGACTCCCAGCTCCTACAAACCCCAAGAGCCGAGGTACAGTGATGTGGAACAGTGCCACACTGTCCCCAACCAAGAAGGGTCTCGAAACTATCCTCCACAAGGGTCTACACCAACCGAAATGTTACACTACACATTGTAATGCAACTATCTTCAACATCTTGATGTGAACCCTTTTGGCGAGCTTCGAAATCACTTGAGGCTTGACACCAAGGCTCGGGTTCTTCATCACAAACTCATCCTTGAGTCATTGATGGGTCTGCTGCACACACCTGCAACACGCCGAACGTTCGACACACGACAAAATAAAAACTGCGCGACACACACAAACGACAAGGTAGACACGCGACTATCGATGACTCGCTATTGACTCGACACACACACACATTCAACATCAAGACTCATCATTCACACACTATTATAAGCATAAAGTTTATATTATCTCATGCCCCTCATACGATTCCATGCACACACGCATGCACGCACGCGGACAACAAGCCGAGTGCAAACAACGTAGGGTTGCACCAACAAATTCCCCCTCGGGTTGTTGGCCGTAGGATCTGTTGCTCTCAGTTCAGAGCCATCCCAGCCAGCTTGCAACACTTCCAATGCTGCTGCTCCACCAGCCTCTTGGTCGTCATATCAGCTGGCTGCCCCGTCGTCTTCACATAGTGCAACTCAACCTCACCCGCGGCTACCATGCTCCTCGTCCAATGCCACTTCACCCTCATGTGCTTGGTGAGGCCGTGCAACACAGGATTCTTAGCCAGTGCAATGGCACCCTGGCTGTGACAGTAGAGTGGGGTAGGTCTTGCTGCTCCTCCCCCAATTCAGCCAACAAACGCCGCTGCCACACAATCTCCCGTACGGCACGGAAGAGTGCCATGTACTCGGACTCCACCGAGTTAAAAGCTTGGTCCACCTGCTTCTTGCTCTCCCAAGCAGTTGGGCCTCCACCAACACAGCAAATGAAGCCTCCCACACTTGTCATGTCCTCTGGTTCCGATGCATATGAAGCATCCGAGTAGGCGGCGAGGAACAAACGCCCGGGTTCTACACCATTCGCGCCCTTTTGGCGCCTTTGCGCCGCCGCCGAGTATTGCAGCCCAACGGTCGGTGTTTGGCCAAGATACTTGGCCACCCTCATTCCAGCCGCTACCTGCTCCTCATTAGGGCATTGCACAACCCTAGCCAGCTGCCCGGTAGCAAAGGCCACGTCCGGCCGAGTGTTTACCGCCGCATACATGAGGCTGCCCACCAACGAGTGAAAACGGCGCCTCTCCTCTTCACCAACGCTCTCCTCCTCTGGTCCCTTCACACACTTGAACCCAGAGGGAAAGGGTGTAGCCACATGACCTTCACTCTGCCCAAAGTTGGCAGCCAACGCCTCCAGGTACTTCCGTTGGTGCACCCGCATGCACCACTTCTCCACGTCGCGTTCGATGTGGAGCCCGAGGTAGAAGTTCATGTCGCCAAGTGCCTTGCACTTGAACTTGTCCTGAAGCTTCAGCATCACCTCCTTCACAAGGTCAGAGGAGGGTGAGAAGATGAGGATGTCATCCACGTACACCACCATGAAGCTCCTCTGCTCCCCCTCGCCAAGCATGAACAAGGAGTGATCGGCCGTAGAGGGAGTGAAGCCGATCTCCTCCAACACTTCGCGCAGCTTCATGTACCATTGCCTAGGGGCCTGCTTCAGCCCATAGAGGGCCTTCTTCAGCTTCCACACTCTGCCAATACCATCATCAAACCCCTCTGGCTACGCCATGAAGATCTCTTCCTCTAGAACGCCGTTGAGGAATGCCGTTACAATGTCAATCTGCTTCACCACCCATCCTTTGATGGCGGCTCCCGCGAGTAGGGTCCGCAGCGTCGTTGGCTTCACCACAGGAGCAAACAGCTCCTTGAAGTCCACCTTCTCCTTCTGCTGGTACCCCTTGGCTATAAGCCAAGACTTGTAGCGCTCGATCTTGCCGTCGGCGTCCGACTTGATCTTGAAGAGCCACTTGGACGTTATCGCCTTACGTCCCTCCGGTAGCTCCACCAATTCAAACGTGTCATTCTCCTCAATACTCTTCAGCTCACTCTCCATTGCCTTCTTCCACTCCTCAGCATCACTACTCTCCAAGGCCTCCTTGAGAGTTGCTGGTTCTCCCGGCATCTCCACCGGAGAGAAGAACGCGAAGGCACACTCCTCGTAATCACTCTCCTCGTCGTCTCCGACCATCATTGCCACTCCGGCCAAGGCTGTCTTGCCTTGCTTTCCTGGTGCATCATAGGTCAGCCTGTTAGGGGCTTGGACTCTCCTCTTGCCCCTTCCTTCCTCCTCAGCTGCAGGGACTTGAAGGCCTTGGCATTGCTGCGGTGTGGCTCGGATCCGTGGAGCACTCGTAGTGCGAGAGGGAAGTTTAGGTGCACGCTCGCTCACTTGCTGCACCTCCTCCTCTTCTTCCTCTGCATCCTTGGCCTCCTCTCCCCCATTCACAAGGGAAGATTGCCTTGTGGTAGTGCTGCCACTGCTCAGCTCCAAAGGCAGCTCCACGTGCTCCAGGCCGGAACTCTTCACCTCTCCAATCCGCACGCCTATCTTCGCCTCGATCTCCGCCTTCCAATCCTTGTACATCAGGTTCTCCATGAACTTGCAATCCCTGCTCACCAAGAACTTCTTGGTGAATGGGTCCCACAGAAGCCACCCCTTTCTGTTTTGAGCCATGCCCAAGTGCACGGCCCATATCGCCTTGGCACCAAGCTTGTTGTGCCGAAGATGCTTAGGTACGAGCGCAACGCACATGCACCCGAACACCCGAAGCATATCCACCTTTGGCTTCCTTCCGATCCACTCCACATAGGGCACCCATTTGTCTGCTCCCACATGAGTCAGGGCTCTGTTCTTGGCCACACACGCACTCCGCACCGCATCAGGCCAGTAGTAATCGGGTAGCCCGGCTTCAATGAGCAACCCGCGTGCCGTCTCCGTGATTGTCCGGTTCGCTCGCTCGGCAATGCCGTCCATTGCAGGGGAGTATGGCATGGTAAGGGAGTGCCTTATCCCATTCTTCTTCAGCCACAAACCGAAATCCTTGCTCAGGAACTCTCCCCCACGATCGGTGCGGATCGACTTCACAAGCCGGTCTTGTTGCCGCTCCACCATCGGCAACCAATCGGTCTTCACCGTTTCAGCCACGTCGCTCTTCTTGGACAGCACATACACCCAAGTCATGCGGGTGTAGACATCCACAATGGTGAGGAAATATTCAGCTCCAGCAGCTCCAAGCTTCAGGGGGCCCACCACGTCCATCACCACCTCATCAAGTGATGCCTTTGCCGTTGCCTCCGAACTAGGGAACGGAAACCGGGTGAACTTGGCTTGAATGCACGTCGGGCAGCCAAGCACCTCATCGGGCTCCCCCTTCACACGTATGCCAGCAACCATCTCATTCTTCACTAGCTACTGCAAGATAGGCAGGGCCACATGCCCCATTCGCCGATGCAAGGTGAGCCAATCACACTCCCCCGTAGCCGAAGTCGGGTTGGAGAATGCCGCGCTTGCAATAGCGCCCCACATGCTCTCTCCGTACTCCTCCTCCGCTGCTGCCTCGGGGTTCTCCTCACCCTTTTTCTGCTCCTTGGCTGCTGCACCACTCTCCTTAGGTTCACACTGCTTGCTGGTCCCTCCAAGATTCCACTTGTTGGACTCATTCTCCTTAACACGACCGTTCGCGCCATCGCCGCTACCAACCGCTTCACCCTTGGTGCTGACGCTTGCTGCCACTTGCCTCTCCTTAGGCATGGGGACCACAGGGATCTGCCACATCTTGTTGTAGACGTCCCTATCCTCGTGAAGGTCCCAAAGGATCCGCTCGCCAATCCTCGCGGTGTAGGTCTTGGCTCCCTTCGAGTTCGTGTCCATGCCGGCCTTTGCCAACCGCCGCACGGAAATCAGGTTCGCAGCAAGGCTGTGCACCCAAAGCACGTTCTTGAGGCCCACCATCTTCCCATCAGCACCCTTGAACATGGCCTTGCCCATGCCTTTCACCTCTGCTCGCTGCCCCAAAGCCGATGTGACATGCTTCACCGGTGACGGTTCAAGTTCGGTGAGCAAGTCCGCGCGAGGTGTCATGGTATAGGTAGCACCGCTATCGATCACCCAATAGTCCAGGGGGTGTAGGGTGACCTTTCCCACAGCAGCAGGCTCCTCAAAGTCCACATCCTTCTCTGGTCCAGCCGGTGCTTGTGTCGACACGAAGTAGAATTGACCCGGGTACCGATCGCCGCTCGAGTCCTCGTCGTTATCTCCACTCTTCATGTTTGCAGCACTGCCTCCGCGACCGCCACGGCCTCCACGGCCTCTACCTCTCCCTCCTCCTGCTCCTCTACCCTCCTGGCCTTGAGCAGGGGTCCATCCATCTGGGAGTTTGTAGCAATCGCGCCACATATGTCCGCTCTTATGGCAAAAGTGGCAGTCGCCGTCGAATCGGCCGCGACCGCGTCCGTAGCTCTTGTCGTCGTTGCCGTAACCGCCACTCCCACGGCCTCCATTGAAGTTGATGCTGCCAAATCTGCCTCCCCCTCGTCCTCTGCCTCTTCCACGACCGTACCCCCGGCCGATGCTTGCTGCCCCGGCGCCATCCGCACTCGCCAACTCACGGCGGCGGAAATCCTCTTGAAGGATTGCTCGCTTCACATCTTCGAGCGAGAGGCGGGGCAGATCTCGGTTGAGGTTGATGATGAGCGAGGAACATGACTCTGGGAGTAAGGCCATCAACTTAGTCTTCTTCTGGAGCTCACTGTAGTTCAAATCAGCTCCTTCAAGCCGCGTCAACAAGTCGAAGAATTTCTGCACCCCTTCTTCAACCGCTTCGTCCTCTTCAATTCGTAGTGTCGCCATTTGCCGTTCCAACACCACAGCTACCGCCGCTGTTGCAGGAGCGTGTACACCCTTGAGAGCAGCCCATGCCTTTGGTCCATTCTCTGGTTCACGCTGGAATGGCTTGATGTGACGGATCTGGCTACTCCCCAATGCTTGCCCAAGTAGGAGGTAGCCTTGTGCGCTCTTCCACACCCACGGGCTGTTCTCCAGGTCGTTCTCGGGACGCTTCTCCGTTCCTTCCATCACCTCCAGCAGGTCATAGTGGTCAAATACGTTCTCCATTCTGAAGGACCACTCAGCAAAGTTGTCACCGTTGAACTTGTCAAGGCCAAACACTCTAGGCTCATCCCTAGATGGGCCAACACTTGGTTGCACGGGCGCCATGGCTGAGTCACGGGGTTGGCCTTGAGCTTGGGCTTCTCCACTGCCACCAGCACCTCTGCCACCCCTTTCCTCAGGTGCAGCCATTGTCGAAACCGCTCCAAGGGGCTCTGATACCACTTGTTATAATCACAGTAGGCTTCAATGTGCCTAAAACGAAAGATGGAGTGCACAATCGGAATTTTTCACAGCGGCTTTAAACATTCATAGCGTTCTGGTCACAGCTTCAAATGACCCGATTCAAATTGGATCTGGAGCCCCTTAACGTCGCCTACAATAGGCAATTTTGATCGCACGATTTCACCAAGTATTGACGACACAGCGTCGGTTTGAACGAACGGCACTATGGCAGCGACTATAGTCTTAGAACACACAATAGGAAGAGTTACGAGTTGGGGGTGACTACCAGCTCCTACAAACCCCAAGAGCCGAGGTACAGTGATGTGGAACAGTGCCACACTGTCCCCAACCAAGAAGGGTCTCGAAAATACCCTCCACAAGGGTCTACACCAACCGAAATGTTACACTACACATTGTAATGCACCTATCTTCAACATCTTGAAGTGTACCCTTTTGGCGAGCTTCGAAATCACTTGAGGCTTGACACCAAGGCTCGGGTTCTTCATCACAAACTCATCCTTGAGCTATTGATGGGTCTGCTGCACACACCTGCGACACGCCGAACGTTCGACACACGACAAAATAGAAACCGCGCGACACACTCAAACGACAAGGTAGACACGCGACTATCGATGACTCGCTATTGACTCGACACACACTCACATTCAACATCAAGACTCATCATTCACACACTATCATAAGCATGAAATTTATATTATCTCATGCCCCTCATACCATTCCATGCACACACGCATGCACGCACACGGACAACAAGCCGAGTGCAAACCGTAGGGTTGCACCAACAGGATATGCTCTCTCTTCGGCCACATTAGCTGCAACCAGCGCGATTAAAGCCCTTCGACCAGCTGCCTGATACCCATTCTCCGGCCCTCCGCCTGCTCCGCTAGCTGCTTGGCGCCCATCTCCGTGAGCTTCTCTCGCCTGCGATGGTGATTGCCGGTGCGTCTGAGCCGTCGCCAGAGCGCGTTGCCGCCTGGTCGGCTGTGGCCGCCAGGTCGGCTGTGGCCGCCAAGCCTCCGTCGGGGCCCGAAAGGGCGACCATGGCGACGAAGCCCCCTGTACCGCCGGCTCAGAAACCCGTGACAGAAGTCTCTGAAAAGACTCTTCCCCACGCACCCGCGGATCCCCTTGCCGTGCCAGATGCGGGCCCGTCTGCCCCTGTTGCTGTTCCGTCTGCTCTGGCTGCTGGTCCTGGTCCCCTGGCTCCTCTTGCCGAGCCGCCGGCGTCTGCTCCTGCTGTGGGTGTTACTGACCCCCCTGTTCCTGTCCCTGGCGCCCCCTTTGCACCGCCCGCTTCTATCCCCGATGTGCCTGCTCCGGCTTCTGCTTCGTCACCGAAGGCGGCATCTGCCACCACTGGCGGCTCGGCTCCGTCGGTTGCGCCCTCAGCGGCGGGTCAATCCGTGCCTGCTGTGACGCCGATGGCCCAGGCAGGTCAGCCGTCACGCCCCCCGTCACCTGACCGCCGCCTCTCACGCCCCCATTCCCCCGCGGCCCACTAGGAGCACAAGTCGTCTCGTCGCAGCAGCAGCAGTCTCACTGGCCTGCTCACCCCGGTGGTCAGGGGGACTGGAGGGGTCCCCGCGGGCACGGTGGTGGTGGGGGGTACCGCCCGCCCGTGACGATGGCAGATCTTCAGCGGGAAGTGTCGAGGGCGGTGCGCGAGGAGAGGGCGGTGCAGAGCCAGAGCAGTTCGCTGCGCCCCTCGCCGGCCCTTGAGGCTCCCCGCCAGCCTGTGCTCCCCGTGAGTCCACCGCCCCTCGCTGCACCCCCACCTCAGGTTCACCGCCCAACGGCTCCTGCTCCCGCTGCCTCGGCACCCGCTCCTGGATCGCGCCTCCATTTGCCGCCGGTTCCGCCTGTTGCTGGGGTGGAATTTGTGTCCGCAGGTGGTGGCGCGGCGGCGACTCAGTATTCTCATCACGCTGCTGCTAATGAGCCGCTCATGTTCCTGGCGGAGGCCCTTCAGCCTCCGCAGACGCGTGTTCCCGAGGCGACGCTCGGCCAGCTCCACCGCCTTGCGGAGATTCTCCACGCGTTGCTATTGATACAGGTTGTTGCTCACTCGTCTCTCCCCGTGATCCCACCTGAGACGTTCCGTGACCGCCCGTGTGAGACGTGCTTGGACGCGGCGGACCAGCTCGCCGTGCTACTGGCGCCCGTGCTGGCTGAGCCCGCGGAGGGTTGCGCTGCTGCTGCGGGACAGCTTGACGAGGCTGTCCGGGGCCTAAGGCGGCACTTGCGTGCATGATCTGGAGCTGCGGCGATCGGCGCAAGCACGCTTGTGGTCCGGGAGCAGTGGCGCACCCTGACGGGCGTTCTTCACGCCCTTGGAGCTCACCGCATGTAGGCGCGGGCTCCTCTTGCCCCGTTGTTACCATTGTTGCTTAGGCCGGTGTTGATGTCGGAAACTTCCCTCTTAGTTGCCTGCTGCCTCTTACTACCACTTCCTCTGCTTAGTACTGCTCTGCTCTCGTGCTACCCTCCTCGACTGCTCTGTGCGTTTGCCTCACTTCTCACCCCTCCACTCCCAGCGCGTCTCCCTCCTCTCCACCTCAGTTGCTCTCAGCCGACCACTCACCCCTTTGTGCCACTCCTTCCCTCCCCTTATTCTCCCTTGTTGTCTTTACCCCACTTTCTCCTTCCCTTTGCCTTTGTTCTCTCCCTCCTCGGACCCTCCTAAACTCCTCCCGTTCCTAACTCATTCTGACTGCTTGTTATGGCTTCGTTACACACTCCGTTGTTGAAGTTATTGCAGTAATTCACGAAAACAAACACGCAATGGCAGTCCCATGGCCCAGGACCATGCCTTAAGCTTCCCTACTCAAACCCTAGCAAGGCTAGCCTAACAATGAAACATTGGTGAGCTGCCTGCCTAGCTTGCCATCCATACTGTCTTCCTGCCTGCCTCCAGCTGGCGTCGCTGCCTTCCATCTCTGTCCTGGACTCGGTGTCTGCAAAAGAAACCCCAAGCATACACATGCATTCCACACATCATGCGTTCGCACCCCCGCGCCCATGTCATCTCATTGCCAATCCTGCCAACACACCTCCATCCGCTCTGCCGCCGCCCTGCTTGGGATCAAATCCTTCGGTGCCACCCACCCTACCAAGTGCCTCGTCCTGCCTCGCCGCTGCCGTTACTGTCCCCCGCCACAGACTGCTTCGCTACATCGTTATGTACAAATATACATGGTTTCCGCCTTACCCTTCGCTACACCCTCTGTCAGGATTTCTTAGGTGTCACCCTTAGAATTCTGACAGCTGTCGGAAACTTCTTTCTTAGTTGCCTGCTGCCTCTTACTGCCACTTCCTCTGCTTAGTACTGCCCTGCTCTCGTGCCACCCTCCTCGACTGCTCCGTGCGTTTGCCTCACTTCTCACCCCTCCACTCCCAGCGCGTCTCCCTCCTCTCCACCTCGGTTGCTCTCAGCCGACCACTCAACCCTTTGTGCCACTCCTTCCCTCCCCTTATTCTCCCTTGTTGTCTTTACCCCACTTTCTCCTTCCCTTTGCCTTTGTTCTCTCCCTCCTCGGACCCTCCTTGCCCCCTCCCATGACGCATGGCAGCCGTCCTCGCGCGTATCATGGGACCCTGCGGTCCGCCCTTGTCTTTCTCTGAGCGAATCCTGGCGACGTTGGTAACGTGGTCCGCCACCCTCTTTCCTTTCCCATCTTCCAGCACTATAACCCCCGATGGCCGCACCTCCTTCACCGTCCAACGCTGCTGCGAGAGTCCCACGTCTAGGGCGTGCTTCCGCTGCCGCCTAAGGTAGACTTCCTCCTCCTCTTGCACCCCTGCCAGAGCCCCTTTCCCGTTCGCCTCCTGCCTCTCCTTGTATCTCTCAATTTCCCGAAGCTGAGCGACGTGTAAGTTCTCCAGCGCTGCTGGCAGCAGCTGCCTCAGGTACGCCGCCCGGGCATCCGCCACTGCCACCCATTTTTCTGCCGAGCCCGTGGTCACCACATCCAGGAGCAGCCTCGGTGCCCCCACTGGCATCACTGGCTCCTTGCCGAACAAGAGGTAATAGGGTGAGACGTCCTTCAGCGCTGCTTGTTTGCTGAAGCGGCATCCCACCATGACCCAGCAGAGCTTCCTGTCCCAATCCCGCTTGTGCTCCTCCCCATAAGCCCTCAGTCCCCGCTTGACTGTCTGCACCAGCCGCTCGGTCAACCCATCACTCTGCGGATGGTATCGTGAGGTCGACCGGTGCGGTATGCCGCTGGCGTTCAGCAGTAGATCGAATGCCCCTTCGAACTCGGTGCCCTGGTCCGTCAGTACTTCCCCGCATGCCCCCAGCCTTGTGACCACCATCTCCTCAAATGCTTCCGTCACTGCCTCCGCCGTCTTGTGTACGAGTGGCTTTGCCTCCGCCCACTTGCTGACATGCTCCACCATCAGGAGTATATACCTCCTGCCCTTCGTGGTGACTGGCAGCTCCTCCGCTGTATCCAGGGACCACCGGTAGCCCAGACTCACTATGGGTAAAGGCTGCAGCTCTGCCTTCTCCCTTTCCAGCACTGCCCGCTTTCTGCAGCATGCCTCACACTTCCACACCCACTCTTTGACCTGCCGCCGCATGCCTGCCCACCACCACCCCGTCTGAACCAGCTGCTGCGTGCGCAGGGGTCCGTAGTGCCCTAGCTTCGTATGCACCTCCCTGATGATAGCTTCTCGTTCCGCCGGAGGTGGGACGTGCTTCCACTCTTCCCCTGTACGCAGCTGCACCTGCCCTTTGAACCAACGGTAATGCTCCCCCCTGGCTCGCACTCTCGCCGGCACCGCCCCTCCCTCTGTGATTGCCCCCTGTATCCATGCCAGGGCTTCCTGGTCTTCCCAGATCTCAGCCGGTCCCCCTTTGCTCTCCCCCCACGCCTGCCCCCTGTCTGCTTCCTTCGCCATTGCCATGAGGCAGGAAGATGGCTGCACCTCCGGCGGGTTCCTGGACAGGCCATCTACATGCTGCATGGTCTTGCCTGGTCGGTGTTTGATCTCGAAGTCGTATTCTTGCAGCTTCATTGCCCATCGGGCGTTCCGTCCCGTGAGATCAGGTGTCTGCATCAGCCAAAGCAGTGGCTGGTGGTCGGTCACTAGTGTGAACTTCCTCCCTTGCAGGTAAACTCTGATGTGCTTCACCGCCCACACCACTGCCAGCCCCTCCCCTTCATATGACGAGTAGTTAGCCTCCGCTGCGTTGCAGCCGCGGCTCGCGAAGGCCACCACCTTCTCCACGCCGCTCCCATGCCTGCGCTGCTCCAGTCGGTGTAGAGTGTGAAGGGCAAGTCCGCTCTGGGCAGCTCCAGCACTGCACCATTCTTAACTGCTCCCATCAGGTCCTGCACTGCCCTTTCTTGGTCTGGTCCCCATTCCCACTGCTTGTCCTCTCTGAGCAGCTGATTCAGCGCGGTGGCGCGGCTGCTGAAGTTCGGTACGAACTTGCGGTAGTAGTTTAGAAACCCCAACAGCGCCCGCAAGGTGGTTCGGTCCTTCGGTGTAGCCACACGGTCCAGCACTTCAACTTTTGCCTTCTGAATCCCGATTTTTCCTCCTTCCACCTCGAACCCAAGGTACTCCACCGACGTCTGCCCAAACTTGCACTTCGCCGGATGACATGTGAGCCCCGCTCCCTCTATGGCGCTCAGTGTGGCCTCCACGTCCTTCACGTGCGAGCTGCTATCCTTACTAAACACGATGACATCGTCGATGTAGCATGCGGCATTCTGCACCTCCCTCAGCACCTGATCCATGATGCGCTGGAACTCTGGCGAGGTAGAAAGTTCCACTCGTACTGTCCATCTGGCCCATGAAAGGCCGTCTTCTTCTTGTCTGCTTCTGCTATGGGGATCTGATTGAACCCCTGTCGCAGGTCGAGCGTGGAGAACACGAGCGCCTCCGCCAGCAGATCGAAGATTTCGTCTGGCATCGGAGTCTGATACCTCTTCATAATCGTGACTTTGTTTAGCCCCCTGTAATCCCCGCACATTCGCTTGGAGAGCACTCTTCTCGTCAGGTCCGTCCTCGCCGCCACCACCGTCGCTGCTGCATACTCAGAGTTGGACTTGCGTATGAATCCTGCTTCCAGTAGCTCCTGACACTTCTCCTTACAAATCTGTGTCTCTTCTGCTGTCATACGCCGCCGCCGCTGGTACACGGGGATGTCTGTCGTTAGCTCCAGGGTGACTTCCGCCATGTTGCATCTCCCCACTTCCATTAGCGAGTAGGCGAAGGCTGCCCGGTGCTTGGCCAAGACCTCCTTCAGCTTGCATGCATCTGCTTCGGAGATGCCTTCCCCTATTACCCACTCCTGTGCCCCTTCCTCTCGCCTAGCCGCGTCACGCTCCTTTTCGGCTGCTCTGCTCCTTCTGTTTCCCTTGCCGCCTGCTGTGCCGCTTCGGTGCCCGTAGTAGTTTGCTCGCCCGGTGCTTCCACTCTTTCGGGATCCTCCTCTTTCGTCGCGGCCATGAGCGCGAAGTCGCTAAACCCAAATTCCCACTCGTACCTCTCCCTGCTCCGCTGCCTTTCGATCGCCTCTTCCAACCAACTGAAGTCTTCCCGCTTCTTGTCCACTGCTTCCTCCTCCCGGTCTCCTGGTAGCCAGATTTCTTCCTGTTCTGCATACACTACTGGTCTCTCATCCTCCTCCTCCCAGGGGTAGACACACCTCCTCTCCAGCGGGTGCCCCCGCTCGTGCTGCCGCTCGTCCTATTCCTGAATCTCTCCTAACATTGCTCTCGCCATCGCCTCCTTCGAGCGTGACCTTTCCGTTGGCGGTTGGACTGCTGCCGCCTTATCCCGCTTCCTCTCCCATCGCAGTTGCGAATGATACATCCTGATGGTGGCTACCAGCCAATGCATCACGTTGAGATCCATGGCTCTTCCCAGCGCCCTCCTCCTCTCTTCCTCTGTCACTTCCGGGTGTGCCGTAGCATCCATCATGAACCCCATTGCTAGCTCCCTTTCCACCGCCGTCGGCTCCTGCCATTCTCGCGCCATGCAGTCGTAAATCATCCCTGGGCCTGGCACCCCATCGTGCATCCTGAAAGCTGAGGCTTCGTTGTGCGAGACGAATGTTGGCCAAGCCTGTCTTGGCTTACCCACTTCATTGCAGGGAAATTGTGTCGGGTAATCCGGCCGGTCCACAGGTGCCGGCATTCTCCCCGGCTCCATAATATCCTCTACTAGCAGGGGCACTGGCCGTTCCATCAGTGAGAGTCGGTACTGCAGCGCCGCCTCGCTCACACCGTTTGTCCAGTAGCGACGGACCCTGTGTGCCCTGCTCCCTGCTTGAGCCCCATCTGCTGCTACGCCCGGCCCCAGGGCTGCCGTCACCTCCTCGTGCGCCACCTGCACCTGTTCCCTAATGTCCCCTTCCATGTCCACGTTTTCGACTATGTAAAGCACGTCTCCTTGAATTCGCTTTATCAACTCCAGCACTCGCTTCAGCTCCCGAAACAAGCTGCTCCATTCATCCCTCATGCCTCTTCCAGCTCCCGCACGCGAGTAACCCTGGCATTCCCACCCCGCGATGACCACATCGATCCTTCCCCATCGCCGCAGTTGCTGCTCGTCTACGCTTTGTATGTTGCACGCTCCGCATAGCAGGCTTCGATCCAGTGTCGCTGCGCAGAACTGGTGTGGGTACCACTCATGCAGCTTGTGCGCGTGACACACTGCCATCTTCGCCGCTTCCATATCGCTTTCCACCAGGATCCATTTTTCCACACTTATCCCCGCCTTTAGTGCTGCCGCCAGCCCTGTCCCTATGCCCCCAAAGAGGTCCAGCACCACCGTGGGTCCCACCGTGGTACACAACGCCTTTAAGTCTGTCTCCCCTCCATTCTGCGCCTGCTGTTCCGTCGACGTCTGCGCGATCTGCTGCCAGCTAGGGATGCCTAACTCCTCGCGTATTTCGGCCTCCGAGCTCTGATAGGCTTCCCTAGGCTCTCTCCGCACGAAGCGCACCGGCAACGTGCCGATAGGCCCGTCATCTTCCCAGTAGCAGACCCGATACTGCACCTTCTCTTCCCACATGCAGATAGTGGCTCCGATGCCGAACAGGTATTCCACCCCTATGAGCAGGTCGAAGTCTTCTGACTCCGACACCCCGCAGTACACCCGCAGTGAGCACTCCTCCATTGTGCCCGGGTTCAACATTAAGGCCATTGACTGCCTGGTCTTCGGCATCCACTTCGCCTCCCCGTCGTCCGCCGTCATTAGCAAATATCCTTCCGCAATCAGTTGCCCCGGCTTGTTTAACTGCAGCTTTTCCGCCAGACGCCTGCCGATGAGCACATGTGCGGCTCCCGTGTCCACGATTGTCCGCTGCACCGTAAAGCCCCCGATCGTTATTGCCCCGGCTGCTATCGTCAGCACCGTGGCTTGGCATGTCATCCTCTTCCGCGGATGCAGGTAGGCTGCTCCAGGTGTTTCAGTGCTTTCACTCGCCCGTCGCCTTGGACCATCCTCTCGCCGTACGTCCTCGGGGAATTCTTGCCTCCGCGCAGCCCTTCGTAAACCCAGCTCGTCCCTGTTGCGCGCTGGCTGTGCCATTAGCATGAACTCTGGCTCATCTGCTTCCTCCTCTTCGTGCGCGGCCATAGCTGGCTGCTTCTGCTCGGCTGCCTCCTGTTCAGCCAGTTGCGCTCCCAGACGTGCCATGGTGGCTTGTCGGTCCTCTCCGCTTTCCGTCGCTCGACGGTCGTGCCGCCCTGTGTAGTAGTCTGCTTCTCGATGGCCTTTCCGACCGCAGCGCGCGCAGGTGGGCGCTCCTGGGCAATCCCTCCTCATGTGCTCCCGACTTCCACATAACGAGCACGCCGCCGGATTCCGACAGTCCCGCCGCAAGTGCCCTGTCAGGCCACAGTTCTGACAGCCTCGCGACTCCTCTCTACCTCGTTCCTCGGGTTCAGGGTAGGCTGATGTCGCCGCCCACGCCGGCCGTCTCCTCTCCGGTCCCCTTTCCACCATTCGCTCCACCTCGTATAGCCGTCGTCCGGTCTCTACGCGCTTCACGATCTCGTACGCTTCCTTTAACGTAGCCTCCGGCCCCATTTCGAACACTCGCACCTGCACGTCCTGTTGCAGGGGCTGGCTCAGCCCATTCACGAATTTCCCGATCAATCTTCCTTGATCCGTACAGTTCATGTCTTCCCCCAGCTCCACCAGCCTCCCATAGTAGGCCAGCAGGGATTCTCCCTCCCTTCGTCGAAAGCCTCGGAACTCCACGACTCTTTCCGCCGTCTGGAGGGGAAACTGCTCTCGGAGCATCGCCAGAAATCTCTAGGTGGGATCGCGTTCTCCTGGTGCCCTCCCGGCCGACCACTCGAATAGCTCCCTTCGCGAAATTCGGTAGTAGGTCTCCGCTTCTCCCGCCAAGGTATTCACCAGTCCTCGAAGGAACTCCTCCGGATCCAGTCGGTCCTTTGCCCAGCGCGCCTGCAGATTCTCCAATTGCATGATGCAGTTTTTCAGGCTCGGGCCCCACTTGCTATCTCCTGAAAATCTCTCGGGCACCTCGATCTTTGGCAGCTGCGTGTACTTCCAGCGCTGCACCGCCGCCTCATCTTCCGTACCCTGCCATGAGGCGCTCCGCTGATAGCCACTCGGCCCTCGCTCGTGCGAGCGTGTTGGTGGTTGCTCTCGCGGCCGCGCCCCTGATCCTCCAGATGCGTTATTCCCCCCCATCCCCTGGAGCTACTCCAGCGCCGCCGCGCGGTCCACTTACTCCCTCGCTGGGCCCACCTTGCCCTTCCGTCATCCCCGTTTCTTGCGACACCTTCGTCGCCAGATCCTTCTCCGTCTCGTCCGCCATCTGCTGGCTTTGCGTTCCGTGAACCGTCGGCACTTCTACGAGTCTACCCGAACGTAACTGCATGAACTTAGACTGCGTTTTTGTAAACTCCTCCCGTTCCTAACTCATTATGACTGCTTGTTATGGCTTTGTTACACACTGCGTTGTTGAAGTTATTGCAGTAATTCACAAAAACAAACACGCAGTGGCAGTCCCATGGCCCAGGACCCTGCCTTAAGCTTCCCTACTCAAACCCTAGCAAGGCTAGCCTAACAATGAAACATTGGTGAGCTGCCTAGCTTGCCATCCATACTGTCTTCCTGCCTGCCTCCAGCTGGCGTCGCTGCCTTCCAGCTCTGTCCTGGACTCGGTGTCTGCAAAAGAAACCCCAAGCATACACATGCATTCCACACATCATGCGTTCGCACCCCCACGCCCACGTCATCTCATTGCCAATCCTGCCAACACACCTCCATCCGCTCTGCCGCCGCCCTGCTTGGGATCAAATCCTTAAGTGCCACCCACCCTGCCAAGTGCCTCGTCCTGCCTCGCCGCTGCCGTTACTGTCCCCCGCCACAGACTGCTTCGCTACATCGTTATGTACAAATATACATGGTTTCCGCCTTACCCTTCGCTACACCCTCTGTCAAGATTTCTTAGGTGTCACCCTTAGAATTCTGACATTGATGCTGCCATTCCGTGTATGATGTTGCTTATAGTCTCTCTCTCTCTCTCTCTCTCTCTCTCTCTCTCTCTCTCTCTCTCTCATATCCTCCCTTTTTTTGTCTTCCCATTTCCTCTACATCAAAAACCATATTGTGCCTTTCAGGAAACCAAGTTCAGTCTGCAAAGTGGGAAGAGTAGTGGTGATTTGCATAATCCATAATTATTATACTTCTTGTATCTTGTTTCGCACCTTCTATTGTTATTGCTTTGACTTTGTTCTGGTCTGGTGTGAGTTGGGGTTTCTGTATGTGTGTATGTATTCATCTATACTCATTTATTCATTGCATAAGCATTGCATGTCTATGGGTCTTAATAATTTGGTCAGCCTATTATTTTCCAGAAGGTTCTTTGTGCCCTCAGTGAGTGTGTTCACTTGAACTGGATTGATCATTTTTTTAGAATACACATATTGTATTGTCTTCATGTGATAGTTGTACGACTTAAATGCTAGGCTATTGACTTCCCCCCCATGCTAGGCAGGGGATGCGGTAGCCTAGTTGTTTAGGCCTTATAACTATCACGCATTTTTATCATGTACTTGCATACATACAGCAGTAACATGTACCGTACTGGTCTGCATTCTACTATGCATCATATTCATGCATTACGCAATTAAATTCATCATACTAATATTCATACATGCAAGCAGAGTTCGAATATTCATAATATGATACCGTACATGCATTACAGGATCAACAGCCATGTAGTCGCGACATCTTAACACACAGAAGGAGCAGACAGCCACCTGCGTACCACAGAAGGTAGTCATTAAAGTAATTCTCATTTTTGTTTCATAGTTTTAATAAAAAAATATGAAAAATAACTGGCTAGATTGATTGTAATAGGTTGCTCCGCAACCCCAAAACAACAAACACCGACTTTGTTAATGTAACTTAGCCTATCCATTGTTTAATGTTAGCTGTCCATAACTTCTATTTAAATGATCCAAACATACTACATGTTGCGATCACAAGTTTGATCGTGCCTAGGATCACCTTAGGAAGGTTCGCAGATAGTGTATTGAAGCGGAAGAATTGACCTCAGGTCAGAGTGAATATAAAATGACAGAGATGATAAAAACATGCAAATACATTGGTCTTTATAAGAGTATTGGAGAAAACGAAACGACCTAGACTAGACATGTACTCTAACGGGTACATTCCCTTACTGCAGCGAAATCCAACCGTGCGACTCCATACGGTTACGAACCTGTTCCCGCCGTAACCCTCGCCACTGCAGCTGCCCGATGCTCCTGCTCCGACGGTCCAGATGCTCCCTAACCGTACGCGACTCTTCGCGTCACTCCGACTTTTCGCCTTAAAACTCTTCATTGTGTTCCTCGCTTGCTACTGATAGGAGTGCGCAGTTCTTTCACAATTTACTATTCGTAACACCCCCCTTCACTCCTGGCCATAGCAAGTCTTGACCCGCTTGTCTACCCCACTGAGTTCGTAGCAGTGCTGGTACTGCTGACGTGGCAGTCGCTTTGTGAGGAAGTCGGCTGCCATGTCACCCGTCGGGCAATAGGTCAGATCGACCTTGCCCTTGTCAACTTCGTCTTTGACAAAGAAGTAACCGCAACGCGATGTTCTTGGTACGGTTGACGAATCCCGGCTTGTTCGCGATCCTGATTGCGCTCTGGTTGTCGCAGTGCAGGCGAAAGGTTGGCGAAGTTGGAAAATTTGCCTCCTGCAGGAGATCCTGTAGATAAAGCCCCTCGCGAACTGCTGCTGTCGCGGCGATGAATTCAGCTTCCGCCGATGACAAGGCAACCAATTCCTGCTTCTGTAAATTCCAGGAGATGGGCCCTGTTGGCTCGAGCCGAAACAGGAACCCGATTCTGGACCGTCGATTGTCGGGGTCAGTAGCATGATCGGCGTCCACGTAGCCAATGAGGTTGAAGGAGGTGGTTGTGAATGTGGAGTAGCACAGCCCAATGTTGGGCGTGGAGATGAAGAATTGCAAGGCGCGCTCAAGATCTAGGAGATTTTCAGCCATTGGTTTGCGAGAGTACTGAGCTAGCTGGCTCGCGATGTACGAGAGGTCTGGCCTGCAGGTCACTGAAGCAAAGAGCAGGCACCCCAGCTGCTGCTGGTAAGTGTGAAGGCATGTGGCTAGGGCTTTGTTGTCATGTTTGTATTTCGGTCCTGGTGTGCAGTAGGGAGTGGAGAGAGTGTAGGGGAGATGTTGAACCGTTTCTCGAGTGTTTTAGCGTACTTAGCAGTTGAGAGATGAATGGCTTCTGGCGCGTAAGTGATGTTAAGACCCAGGAACTGCTGCACATTGTGATTAGTAGTGATGTCGACGCGCATCGCCAGGTTCTTCTCGAACTGGTCAAGCAGCGTGCTCCTTGTTCCTGTGTAGAGCAGATTGTTGACATACACGGTGAGCAGAATGTAGTCGCCGCAAAAGTGCAGGCGATACATGCCTGGATCGTGCGGCAGCTGCGTGAATCCTATCTCGAGTGGGATTTTGTCCCGGTGCTGCTGCCAGAGCCGTGGTGCTTGCTTGATCCCGTAAAGGGACTTCTTCAGCTGACAGACGAGTGGGTCCCCTTCGCCGTAAGTGTGCGGTTGCTCCACAAAAATCTTTGCACCCGCTAACGCATAGGAAAATACGTTCTTCATGTCAATCTAGCGGAGAGGAACGTGCCTTGCAGCAGCGATGGCGAGGAGGATTCTGACGGAGGTATGACGGCTGACCGGCGCGAAGGTCTGATCGAAGTCGATGCCGTGCCTCTAATCGTAACCGCGTACGACCCAACGCGCCTTGAAGTGCTGGATCGTGCCATCTACTGCAGTCTTCACGCGGAAGAACCACTCCCCTAAAAACACTCTCCTTCCCTTGATCGATGCGCGGTCGACGAGCACCCAGGTGTCGCGGAACTCTAGGGCCTTAATCTCAGCGTCCATTGGCTTCACGCCACTCCTTGCTGTGTGGTCCCGTCTGTGCTTGGCGCGGGTTCTTCGGCTCGATAACGCGCGGAGCTGTAGAGGTGGCGGTGTGTAGGGCCAACAGCTGTAGCCCAGAGACGGTGCTGTCGTGGCAATGCTGCGGGACGACCTCCTGTACGTCGTCGTCGTTGCTCTCTGGCTCAGGTGCAGAAGGCGGCGCGGGGTCCCTGCTGCTTCCTCCCGCAGGTCCTGGGGGCGAGTCGTTGCTGTCGTCGTCGTCATCGTCGCGGATATTGGGGAACTTGCTGGCGTTATCCTGCTCCATGATGACAGCGGCGGCTTCGTCTTCGGGAGTAGCGTAGCTGTGCCCGTCATTGGCGTAGACCCGATTTGCATTCGCCTGCTCGTCCGCGCGGGACTGAGCGAGGTTGACTTGCTTGTAGAAGATGACGTCGCGCACGTTCGTAACCTTGCTACTAAGTCGATCCAGGATTATACACACATTGTTTTCGTAAGTGATGCCCAGGTGAATGCCCCAGCGAGCGCGGCTTGGGAACTTGCCGATTGTTGAGGTAGGGGGCCGATACTGCACCATGCACCCCCATACGCGGAGCATGGAGGTGTCGTCCTTCTTGCCTGTCCACTTCACGTGCGGCGATAAGTTCCCTGTGATAGCTGTGGTAGAAAGGAGATTATGCACCTGTACGGCGTGGTGCATCGCGTACGGCCAGTACGTCGTGGGAATCTTTGATTGCTTTAGCAGCGCGCACCTTCGTCTTGAGGGTGCGATTGGTGCGCTCAGCGACACCCTGTTGCGGATGCACGTAGGGAAGAGAAACGTGGTGCGAAATTCCCTTCTGCGCCATGTAGACCTGCAGCTCCCTGCTGCGGAATTCTGCTGCGCCGTCTGTCTGCCAAATCTGCAGCTTCTTGCCAAATTGCCGTTGCGCGTGCGCCAACCAAAGGTGGGAGACTTCGTACGCCCTGCTGCGGAACTGTACGTTTGAGATCCACACGTAGCGGGTACCCTCGTCGACGAAGGTAAGCGTAAAACCCTCGTCGTTGATCCCGCAGTGGCCGACGACGAGAAAGTTACTATATACATTGTGCAGCTTGGGGTAGCGGTTGGTTCCAGGTTCCAGCAGCGAGAATGGATGATGACTCAGCGCGACTTCCGGGCAGACGGTGCAGTTGCGCGGCTGCGATGTTGTTCTGACTTCGGAACCTTCAGGGCCCAAGATTGCACCAGGCGCGAACATTCTTGCCTCGATGCAGTTGTTCAGCGTCACGCGCGAGGGGTGACCGAGGCGCTGATGCCACAGGTCGTCGGTTGCACGGAGTCCGTAGGTGCGCATGTAGTGCGCGCGCACCACTTTGGGGTCTTCTTTAGGTACTGGAGTGGGTTCTGCGGGTGCTTCTTCTTCTACCGCTTCTTCGCTCGCTGTCGTCAGCATTAGCGCGAGAAATTCTCTGTCGAGAATGACAGAGAGGGGGATGTTGGTTTCAGGGATTGTTCCGGGACGAGAGTGGGCTCGCGCGGCTCGGGATCAGGTCCGTAGACGGTGCGACGTGGGGTTGAGGGCTCATTGCCCCAGTCGATAGTGTCCCAAGGGTCGCGATGCGGCTGAACGTCGGCGGGGAGCGGTGCAGGTGCGGGGAGGCGCGGAGGGCTGCCGAGGGGAACAATAAGAGGTTCGGTTTCTTCTGTCTCTTCCATTCCCCCCCTTTGTTCTCTTCGCCAAGCGCTCTAGGCTTCACAAGTGGTGCCCCATCCGCCGCTGTTGCCGCTAGTATTGCCCCAGCCTCCGCCGGCATCCCCCCAGGTACCTCCCGTGTTGCCCCAGGTACCACCGCTGCTAGTTCCCCAGCCGTCTTTGCTGCCCCACCCCCCTTCATTGGAGGCGCCTTCCTCTTCTGCGCCCCATGCGCTGCACCTGAAAGTCCCCTGCGCTTAGGCGATGCTCGTCTGGCAAAAATCTTCCGCTTCGCGGCGCGCCAGTTTTTTCTCTTGTGCGATGGTGAGTTTCCTCTTGGGGTCGCGCCAGTGGGGGTAAACCTTTAGGAACTCCTCCTTTGTGTAGGGGCGCGCCACTCCGCGCGCATCGAAAGTTCCGTGTCCTATGCCACGCAAGATCCCTTGGAGGCGCTCTGATGCTGCTCCATGGAGGGGATCTTCCGGAGTGCCGAAGATGTTGCGTGTCGCGAAGTCAAGCTCCAGGGTTCACATTCCTTCGTCCGGCGGCGCGTAACGTTCGGCTTCTCTTATCGCGGCTAGCCATCGCCCTGCGATCGCGTTCGTTGATGCGGTAGGCGTATGGCAGTTTCTGCAGATGCCATCAGGGTCGGGATCATGCAGCGCGACTTCGCGCTTGTGTGGGTGGTGCGGCACTCAGGGCCTCCCGCCCGGATGCTTCCATTCGGAGCAGTGGATCTGCTCGAAACGGAGTGGGATGAGGTCGATTAACTCATCCGTGTCGGCGCTGCAGTCGGGAATGTCGAAGTCGAGTACGTACACGCCATTCTCGGAGTGTGCTCGTCCGACCTGCTTGCGCGGTTTGTCATGAACCGTATAGTGCACGAGGATATCTCGTGTTTGGAGATCGGTGCCGAGTTCAACTCCGCAGTCCATGAGTTGCGCCGCTGAGAGGAGGTTGAATCGCAGATTCTGCACGATCAGCACATCGTTCAGCATGATGTAGGCTTACTCCCATGCGCCTTGAGCACTACGATGCCTTGCGCGCAAGCGTGCAGGCGGTTGTTGTTCGCCACGGTGATGTAAGTAACCGTGGGAGTTGGGACGGGGTTGGATATGAAACGCTCGGAGCCCACCATGTGCTGCCCACAGCAGCTATCGATGTACCATGTGTTGTACCTCTTATTGTCTTCGCGCGCGAGTAGCGCCAATCGCGGCGTGACGATGAGCGTAGTGTCGAATTTCAGGAACGGTTCGCGCGGGATCCAGTCGATAGGTGCAGCCCGTGAATGAGGTACATGCGGGGGGCTTTCAAGCAGCGGGATTGGGAGGTTCCAATCCTGGTCATCGTCGTTGTTGAAATCATGTCGGGGGGTGAACGGATTATTATCCGTGAACGGCCCGATAGGATGTCGCGCTGGTTCTGGCGGCGGCGTGCACACGCGGCGACGACGAGTTCCGCGTGTATGAGTCATAGTCATGTTGCTGATGATGTTGCGCACGTTCCAGGTTGCGACGGCTGCTGTTGCTGGTGCTGAACCGTTGGGTTCAGGTTGCGCGATGGGGGATGATAGCCCTGGGCTTGACGCGTGTCCCGCCTTGCGTCTTGTCGGCCGGACCAAGTGTTCTGATTGGACTGGCGAGGGCCGGTGCGGAATTTAAATCGCTCGGCTAGATGCCCAAAAGTTCTGCAATTTTTGCAATAGAGGCGCCGTGGTCGTTGCACTTCTTTGTTGTCGGTGTAGAAGGCGATACGTTCCCATTCTCGTTGCGGCCCGGGTCGCTGCTGGTCCATATACCTTTGTTCGATGAGAAGGGCGGCGCATAGGGCGGCTTCCGAGATAGCCCCCTGTTGTCGTAGGAGCGCCTTGCAAGGTCGCCATTCTGGGCCGAATCCTGCGAGCAAGATATTCACGAAGATCCATTCTAGAATCGAGCTCCCGAGTTTCGCGATTTGATCGCATAAGCTCCGGCAACGATTGATGTAGTTGTTCGCCCTCTCCCCTGGTGCCGTCTATGTTTCAAGTGGAGTAGGCGGCTTGATGACACTGAGTCCTCGGGTTGATACACCCCGTTGAGATGTTGCAAGGCTTCAAGTGCTGGAGCAGGTGTTGTTTTGTAGGAACAAATTCCCAACTGCTCCGCCGGCGACATGTTGCGTAGCAGTACCCCGCACGCCATGAGTGACTCGCTGTAGTACTGCGCTCTGGCGTCGTCAGTGTCGACCGTGGGTCCCACGTAACTCCCATCGAAATAGTGAAAAATATGCCGTTATGCAGCAGCAATTCCAGCTCAAAGTTCTAGGTATAGAAATATTTGCCGTCAAGGTAGAAATATTCACCATTCCGGGGAGAACCACTAGAGAGCATGCATGCAATTAAGGGGTGGAATGCAGGCCGGGAAGGGAGAAACGGGAGGAGGGAGGGGGAGGAGGGGGAGGGAGGAAGCATGCAGCCAAGGTAAAAATAGGGAAGAAGGGAGGGGAGGCAGGTGGTGTATGGAAGAACAAGGATGCAGAGGGTTAAAACTAGATGGAAAGTGCTAAACTTCGATGGAAGGAGGGCAGGCTGGCAGGGAGTACCAGTGAGGCTGGGGAGAGAAATAACTGCGGGGAATGGAGAAGTGGCAAGGATGATGCTGAAGTTGGTAGGGAGCAGAGGAAGGGTGGTATTGTACAAACAAGAACTGTGGTGCACTTGATATTATTATTTATATGCTCAAAAACCTTGATTGAGCTGAGAGAATTGCGTCATCGCTGGGACGGGGGACCTTGGGTGTTGAACCATTTGTGTCGAGGGAGAAGGTTTGCGGGGCGGTATCGCGGCCATTCGTGGCCGGTTGAGAGGGTTGGGAAGAGTTTCCCGCGTCGCCATTCCGCAATGTCTGGAGCCCTTGCTCCAGAGTCGAAAGCCGCTGAAGTAGTTGTTCGAGTGCGACGGAACTGATCGTTGTCGTCTCCTCGTTTGTCGCAGCGGGGTTGGTCTGCGCTTCAGCGGTCAGATTTTTCTGACCTCCAGATCCTCCGGCCATCCGTACGAGTGAGCGTGTGCCGTACGCCACTTTAGTTCGTCGAAGATTTCGGGGGTGGCAATGTGAATGATTCCTAAGTCGCTCTCATACCATGTTGCGATCAGAAGTTTGATCATGTTTAGGATCACCTCCGGAAGGTAAAGTTCGCAGAGAGTGTGTTGTAGTGGAAGAATTGACCTCAGGCCAGAGTGAATATAAAATGACTGAGATGATAAAAACATGCAAATACATTCGTTTATATAAGAGTTCAGGGGAATACGAAACGACCTAGACTAGCCATGTACGCTAAGGGGTACATTCCTTTATTGCAGCAAAATCTGACCGTCGACTCCAGACGATTACGAACCTGTTCCTGCCGTAATCCTCGCCACTGCAGCTGCCCGATGCTTCTACTCTGACGGTCCAGATGCTCCCTAACTGTACGCGACTCTTCGCGTCACTCCGTCTTTTCGCCTTCGTATTATTTATTGTGTTCCTCGCTTGCTACTGATAGGAGTGCACAGTCCTTTCACAATTTACTACTTGTAACACAATAAAAAAACATAGTTCCTATGCAACAACAGTGAATATCTAACCACTAAAAGGCACACTTGCCTCTACAACATCTTCTACAACTAGAGTGTTACTCTCGTTGCTCCCGCTGAAATCCTTTGTTGAGCGTCTCAGCTTCTCTCCTCGGAAAATGGAGTCGACCTCATACCAATCCACATCATACTGCATTGGGTACTCCAGACTGCTGTCGGAGATGCTACCCGGTCCCCATGTCTTGATAAGATTCTGCTTGCTGAAACCCCGCTCATATTCGACTGTGCTCAAAGGCAGCATGGCGACAGCTTGCCATATCTTCATGATGTTAGGAAACGATTGCTGCCAGCCATCGTCACGAAGCATGTTCGCCAACGCCTGGTGGAAGTCTTCGTTGTTGTGCTGGGAGAACATGGTTGACCTGAACATCCATAGTTCATTGGCTGCCTTGTTGTAGTTGAATCCTGTTGTAAGGGGTGGGCAAAATGTAGGGCTATACTTGCAGCAACAAGGAGGAAGGGGGGGCATTATTCCGACAATACAACATCAGACGCGAATCCAGTCTCAACATGGCCCAAGGAGATAAACATGGAAACACCTAGTGCAGAAATATGTAAGAGCAGAAGTTTCAAAGCCTTCACACCTAGAAGATTCTCGTGGTACAACATATGCAGTTGTGAAAGCCACCGTTTGGCATCATATGGAATGTACAAAGCTGTGCGAAACAACTTCTTTCCTTCCAGGTCGTGCATCCGCCACTCAAGCTCCTTTTCGACTACCAGGATGAATTTCAGCAACAGCTCGTAGCACGTAGTGACATCCCCATCCGTGTCTTGACCATCGAGTTGCCTCTTGTGCAAGTTGAAGGCGAACGACCCGGAACTCCATTCAGTGTCCACGCCTTCTGCCCGCATATCCCCTTTGTCCATGGAGGCGTGGTTCTTGATAAACTAAGGCAGGTGCATCTTCTCCCCACTATCGAAATGGTGACCGGGGTGCGATTTGAAGTACCGAGCCTCCAAGCGCATCAAATTTTGCTGCACGATGTGCGCCACCAAGGTGATGTCAAACGAGTGCAAGTCAAAACGATGTCATTATGGTACATTACTGTACAGAAAAACCAGTGAACAATCACAAACCCCCTCACCTAGCGTTGGTGGAAGCACTGGTTGAGATGGTTCAATTCCCACAGCACGTCCGCAAGGAACCGGAGTAGGAAGTGAATGAGGCAACTATCTCGTACAAACCCCCTCGCCTAACGAGGCAACTATCTCGTACAATTCCTTGCGGTACTACTTCAGCAGGACGATAGCTGCTGGTAAGATCTCGAGGAGGCGTTGCACGGCCTCACCTCGAGAAAGCAAGTAGAGAGCGTGTATTCACTGCGCCTCCAGATTCGTATGACAGAAAACCTGTTGAATGTTGTGAAACTTTTGATACTGCACGCTGCTTTGCCCGATGAGCTCTGCGAATGCACGGACAACATTATCAACCATGCCCAACTCCGGGACTGCTGTCGCGGCTTCTCGGGCAGCTAGAGCCTCGCTGCCTCGACAAACACTTGAAAAATTACAGATTAGAAAACACAGTATGACATACTGGAAAACGAAATGGGAGTGAAACACACTAACCGATGTGCGATGCAGTGTGTTGAGGCGAGGTGTACAATCCTCATCCTCAGCCTTTCGACGACTGTCAAGATTAGGTTAGGAGCCTTGGGGGTTTAGGGAAAAGAAAGTTGGCCAAAAGAGGGCTTTCACTGTAGAGAGTGAAGTACAAATAGGGGACGAAAGGGGGTATGCCATCAAGCAGGAAATTGGGATAACTACACTACAGCTAGAACTACATGCAGTTATAACAATATAATTCTGACATCCCCCCTTAACCGCATGCAGGAATAGCCAAGTGCAAGACACAACCTGCAGGGGTACACCAAGCAGAAAAAAACAGCAGCACGCAAGAGCAGTGACAACCAGTGCAGTAGTGGCAGATACAGATGCAGTAAGCCCTGAGGCAAGAGAGAAACAGACAACAGTAGGTGCATGTGGCGCATGTAACCTGGAGAGCAGGTGCGTGCGGCGAGAAAGGGTGGCGACGGAAGGCCGCGGGGCGTCGAAACGGCGAGAGGTGACGAGGGCCGCGGGCGACGGTGTAGAGCGCCACGGACGGGACGGGGAAGGCGCACTGAGCACGACATGGCAGGGCGCAACGGGCGCGACGGGAAGACGAAAAACGGGCAGCGCGCAGTGCACGGCGGGGAGGGCGCAACGGGCGCGACGGATGGGCCCATGATCCTTAAAATAAAATAGGTCCTTAGACCGTAGTAGCTCTAGACACCATGTCAAGATTAGGTTAGGAGCCTTGGGGGTTTAGGGAAGAGAAAGTTGGCCAAAAGAGGGCTTTCACTATAGAGAGTGAGGTACAAATAGGGGAGGAAAGTGTTGACCACTATTGGGATCTATAAGCTCTAAGCACGCCTTTAATACACACTAGTTAGTCCCCACGGGGTCACCTCCAAGGGTCCTCGGGTGCTTGGCAAAGCCAGCCCCTAACCAAGGGTCCGTGTTTGTCAAGGGACGCACTAAGTGGAAATCCAATCACGTGCACTAGAACGCTCCCAAACTCGTTTGCGCAGCGTTGACGACGAATTGGCTCACATGCAGAAATAGCTCTTCACGTCAATACGGTGATAGAGAAATTCTTATTCACAAAAGGATTAATTGTCTCAAGCAAATACAAGCACACATATATAATAAGTCCTAGGCACACAAAGGAAACACACAAGGCAGTTGTCTAACTGTCGTCCAGGTCTTCGCCTTGCTGTCATTGAAAACGGTTGTTAAACTGCTCTTGAATTTGGATTGATCTGCCACTGTAGAATAACCGTCTTCCACTGCACTGCTGCCAAATTCTCCTGCTGACTCCCCTCATGAGCATTCATGATCGCGCGTATACAAATCATGAACACTCGTGTGGGTTTCCCGTTTTTTCAGTTACAAAACAGACTTTACCGTTTTGTACCACTGTTGTAATAATGACGCAAAGCAGCGCGACTTTCTGGCGAATTTTCCTGCACGCCAAGTCAACGCGAAGTCCCGTTAGTCAACCGCAATCTCGAGTGCCCCACGTGCCCCTCATCACGACCGAGATATTTCTCAGTCGTGCAGGACAAACAATCGCTGACGCGATCGTGCGTTGTCCTCCACGTGACGAGGCGATTATGTCGCTTCGTTCTGTAGCGATCGTGCGTACAGTGCACGATCGAAACAGTGGCGACACACGCGCATGTTCTGTCAGGCCACACGCGTGTGTCAGGACTCCACGCACGGGTCCTGACTTTCGCGCCCTTTCCATTGACCAGCGCGAAGTGGTCAAAGCAGCAAAAACACTCGCCACTCAAATAAACACTCAAGAAAAATCATGAACATGATCGTACATGATCGTACATGATCGTACATGAACGGTCATGAACGTAGACGAACAGCACGCGAACACCCCGCGAAGGACCATGAACACTAGGAACACTCGGAACTTCACGAAACACCACGAACACTCATGAAGATTCGAAACTCCTTGCACTCACACACGAAATGCACACGAACAATCATGAACACTCATGAATGCAACATCACAAAAACACACATAACTTATGAACCGCTAAGGCGATTCACAAACCGTAAATACCAAAATGAATAGCACAAAACTCCGCATTCCACACGACACAAATTACCTTAAAGCAAATACCTTCAATTTTCACCCTGCTCGTCGAATAGGCGACAGGTTGACGTGCAAATTACAATTTGCACCCAACAGAAAGGGGGTATGTCATCAAGCAGGAAATTAGGATAACTACAGTACAGCTAGAACTGTCAACGGGAGTTGTGTTTGGCCCCATCTTCGCTTGGGCGGAGCCGACCGCGGGAGGACCGCGGGGGCCGCGAAACCGCGGGAGGTCCGCGGGGGCCGCGAAACCGCGGGAGGACCGCGGGGGCCGCGAAACCGCGGGAGGACCGCGGGGGCCGCGAGACCGCGGGAGGACCGCGGGGGCCGCGAGACCGCGGGAGGACCGCGGGGGGCGCGAGACCGCGGGAGGACCGCGGGGGCCGCGAGACCGCGGGAGGACCGCGGGGGCCGCGAGACCGCGGGAGGACCGCGGGGGCCGTGAGACCGCGGGAGGACCGCGGGGGGCGCGAGACCGTGGGAGGACCGTGGGGGCCGCGAGACCGCTGGAGGACCGTGGGGGCCGCGAAACCGCGGGAGGACCGCGAAATACCCGGTCAACCAGGATACCCGGGCGACGTGCGCGAAAGTCGCCGGGGGTGTTGTCTGCGAGGACAACCTCGGGGGTGGTATCCCGAGGTCGACGTGGCTGGTGGGCGCCGTCACGGGTGGAGTGTCTGCGCTGGGCATGTGGCGGGGAGTTGGGCGCCAACCAGCTGCACGCACCTGCGAAGCTGGTGCACCGTTGTCCCGCGGATGCAACGCTGTGCAGCCGACTTACTGCAGCGTTGGCACACCGCGGACTGGCAACATTGGCAAGTCGCGACTCTGCTCTGCTAGAGCGCGGTCGACCAAGTCGTGCTGGCACGCGGTCGACCGTGCTGCGCTGGCAGTCGACCAGCAGCCTGGCTAGGTCTGATGTAGTCTGTGTTGCCAATGTGGATGTAATCATTCTGAACTTTTGTTGTCAGGTTTTCCTAGTGAAACTCTTGCCAATTTTCCCCGTGAACTAGCAAGCAGTGTTAGCACTTGGAAACGACTAAGGAACGAACGAACGCTACGATCACTCTTGCCCCGTGCCTAGCCCGTAGTCTAGCTCCCGTTGCACTAGTTATCTCCGCATAGTGCGGTGAGCGTGGACGACACCGCGAAGAAACCTTCGGTTTAGCTGACTTCTCACTCACCTAGCTTGTTCGTAGACCGGCGGCTGTGTTGGACGCCATGGTGGACCCCGTAGTAGAGTCGGGCGTCGTGGACACCTTGGAAGCACGGCTGGAGGACGCGAGGAGACGTCATGCGGCGAACGAGTACGGATCTCTCCCGCTGACGGTCGTCGAGGCTGGCATCCGCGCCTTGTGGGCAACGGAGCACCCTTCCCGACCGGCGTCTCCTCGACCAGTGAACAACGCAGGCGGCGTCGACGCGGGAGTCAACGCCGCGGATGACCAAGTCGGTAGCAGCGCGGGAGGCACGTCAAGGCAGCGAGGTGTGATTCACGCCGATGAAGTCGGCGGTATTCAGGCGCGAGGGATGCAGTCATCGGCAGCTGCAGGGGCCCCGCGAAACTACGTCGGAGGCAGACGAAGTGAATTGGCGCCGATGTCGGCGACACACATGACCGCGGGAGGAATTGCGCCGAGCTACGGCTACTTCAAGTTTACGCCGGACAGGATCTCGGTCACCCCTCTGCTGGTCGGTCGCCCCGACATCCTCACGTGGAAGGAAGCCATCGAGCCCCAGCTGGAGATGGCCGGGCTGATGGGCTTCGCCCGCGGAACCGTGGCGACGTCGGAGGAGCACTACCCCGACCTGCGAGCGGAATTTCGCGCCGTGCAGTTGTTAACCTTTACGGTCATTTCGCGGTGCTGTTCGCCGGGCGTACAGATCGCCCTGAAGTCGTGCAGGGAGTACCTCGACGCCGGCCACCGGGCGTGGCATTTCATCGAGTCAACTTACCAGGTCACCGACGACTTGTTCATCGCCCAGCTTGAGGGGCACTTGACGCAACTGCGTATGGGCGACGAGGAGACCGCGACTGACTACTGCAACCGAGCTCGGCGAATTCTCGCCACCATTCGGATGGCTGGCGCGGAGTACTCAACGCCGTCGTACGTCACACACGTCATGCAGGGACTCCCGAGCAGCTATAACCTGCTGAAGCGGCTGTCGATGGCGCCGAGCACGCGGGCGACGCTCAACGAGGACACATTGACCTCGTACATTTTGCAGGACGAGGCGATGCAGGAGGCTGAGCGGTCCCAGGAGCTCCTCGCGCAAGTGAACTACGTCGCCCCCGTGAAGCAAGGTGGTCGACCGGGACAGCGCGGGCAGTCTGGTGGCAGTCACCGCGGTGGCGGGAAGCCGGCGAAGGACGCTGACAAGCAGAAGTCGGCCAAGGATGGCGGTCGTGGAGGAGGAGGTCGACGTCGGGAATGCTGGCTGTGCGGCGATCCCGATCACCTCTCCTTCGAGTGTCCCGACCGCAGTGACTCGGATGACGACGAAACCAAGGGAGGCCGCGGGAGGTCTGGCAGCCGTCGTCCGCGTCGAGGAAAACAGCCGCGAAAGGAGAAGCAGTCGACGAAGTCGACCTCGGCGAAGGACGCCGACTCTTCCGCGGGTGGCAAAGGGCGAGGCGACAAGGAAGCGTCGTGCTCGCTGGTCGATATCGTAGAGCCGACCGTCTTGCTGGCGCCGGAAGCTGGCGAGGATTTCCAGGCGGTGGCGGCAGCTGTGCAAGCGAACCCCACGGTGGTCCTGCTCGACAGCGGCTGCTCGCACCACCTGATGGGGACGAAGGAGGCCTTCGTCGACTTGGGGCCCAGCGGCGACGTGAAGCACGTGCGCGGCTTCAATGGGGCGCTGCAGGACGTTTGCGGCCGTGGCACAATTGCTCTGCAAGGGAAGGCCGGAAAGCGGGTGCTCATCTCCGACGTTCTCTACGTCCCGGGCGTACAGGCGAATCTGCTTTCGGCTGGCCAGCTGAAGGAGAGCGGGGTGACGCTGAAGGACGACGGCGACCGGATGTTGCTCGTCTCCGCGGCGGGGGATGTGCTCGGTCGCGCGACGTACACCGGCCGGGTCCTCTGCACTGACCTGCGCCCATGCGCGGTAAAGTCGACGACGCCCGCAAAAGAGGAAGTGGCTCTGCGGGCGATAGTCTCGGCGACGAAGGCAACCCCGGACAGGCTGCATGCGAGGCTTGCGCATGTTGGCATGGACACCATACGGAGCTCGGCGAAGCACGAGGTCGCCACTGGGCTGGACCTCAAGTCGGCGTCTGGCGCCGACTCACCGTGTGTTTCGTGCGTTGGCGGGAAGCTGGCGCGGCACTCCTTCCCCGACCACGGCTCCGAAGCCGACGACGTCCTGGCCGTCGTGCACATCGACTTGTGCGGGCCATTTCGCGTGGCTGCCAAGGACGGCAGCCTGTACTTCTTGCTGCTGAAAGACCGCAAGACCCGCTACGTGTGGGTGAGGCCGGTCGCCAAGAAGTCGGCCGTGCTGTTGTAGTTCCAGAAGTGGCTGGTGCTGGTGGAGCGGCAGGCGAAGCATTCGGTGCTGCAACTGCGTTCTGACCGCGGAGGCGAGTTTCTCGGGAAGGACTTCACCGCCTTCGTGGACAGCAAGGGAATCGTCCACGACTTGACCTGCCCTTACACCCCGCAACAGAATGGCATGGCGGAGCGGGAGATGAGGACAGTGGTGGAGTCGGTGCGGACGATGCTGCTGCACATGGGCGTGCAGCACCACTGGTGGCATCTCGCTCTGCGGCAGGCCGTTTGGGTTCGCAACTATCTGGAGCGGTCATCGCTCCCCGTGGGGACGACGCCGTACCAGCTCCTCACCGGGCAGAAGCCCGACTTGTCGATGGCGCGGGTGTGGGGCTGCATGGCGCAATTCCTCGTCCCTGAGCAGCAGCGCGGAGGGAAGCTGAAGTCGAAGGCCCGGTGGGGCCTTCACCTCGGCGTGTCGGAGGAGAGCAAAGGCTGGGAGCTCCTCGAAATCGCCAACAACCGGGTGGTCACCACGTCGGACGTGGTGTTCTACGAAACTCTGTCGCTGGAGGTGTGGAAGTCGGAACTCGGGCCAGCGTCGGGGCGAACGCGGGCCACCCCGCCGACGGACACCTCGACGGCGACGCTTCCTCTGCTCGCCGAGGTCGGTGAGCAGGCTGATGAGGATGCCGCAGTCGCCCCTGCCTCGCCATCTCCTGCCCCGTCTTCCCGTCGAACTGCGTGGCCTGACTCCGGTGTCGGCCTCCGACGATGAGGGGAGCCGAGGGGCGTCGCCTGTGGCGCCGGCCAAGAGCATCGCCGGTGGCCGACGTGACGCCCAGCCAGTCGCGGAAAAGCGGGCCGCGGAGGAGACCGCAGAGGAGACCGCGAAGGAAATCGCGGAGGAGACCGCGGAGGAGACCACGGCTAGCAGGCAGCTGACAGGGGAACAGGCAGCAGCTAAGCCGACCGCGGAGCAGTTGGTTGGGGGGCTTTCGAACGGGAAACGCGTTTCAGAGAAGCCGTCGATAGGGGAGCTTTCGAACAGGAAGCGCGTTTCAGAGGAGCCGTCGACAGAGGAGATGTCGAACGAGGAGCTCGCTTCAGAGGAGCGGACGACAGGGGAGCAGCTCGATGATGGCACATCGAGCGACGTGGTGGAGGTGCAGCCTAGACCTCGGAAGTCGAGCCGAATTCGGAGGCCACCCGACTTCTTCGTCCCCGCTGCCTTCACCACGGTGTACGATGTGGACGATGACGACCTGGCGTATGAGGATGCCGAGGAGGATGAGGAGTTTGCGGAGCTCGACCTCGACATGCATGCTGACCCCGAGCACCGTTGGGACATTTCGACCATGATGGTGAAGGAGGCGTTGGCGAGCTGGAAGGGCCCGGCGGTGAAGGCCGCCATGGAGGAGGAGATTCGCAGCCTCATCAACATGGGCACTTGGGAGCTGGTCGAACGCCCGCCGGGGGTGAACATCATGAAAAACTGGTGGGTGCTGACGACGAAGTACCACATCGACGACACCGTCGATCGCGAGAAGGCGAGGCTGTTCGTGAAAGGCTTCACGCAGGTGTATGGCGCCGACTACGACGAGACGTACGCGCCGTTGAGCAGCTACGTCACGCTGCGGATTTTCCTCAGCATCGTCGCCATCCTCGACTTCAACCTGATGCAGCTGGACATGAAGAACACCTTTTTGCAGAGCAAGCTCGACCGCGTGCTGTACATGTATCAGCCGGACTACTTCAACGACGGGACCGGCCGAGTGTGCAAGCTGCTGAAGAGCCTCTATGGGCTAAAGCAGTCACCGCTGCTGTGGTACACGGCTCTCAACGGCGTGTTGGTTGGCGCCGGGTGGAAGAAGAGCCAAGTCGACGAGGCTCTGTACTTCAAGTTCGGCGACGACAACGTGATCTGCTGGGTGCTGGTCTACGTTGACGACCTACTCGCCGCGAGCAGCAGCACCGCGATGCTGAAGGAGCTGCTGGAGGCCGCCTTCGAGCTGCGCGAGATTTCGCCGGTGGAGAAGTATCTCGGCCTTGAGATCGTGCGCGACAGGTCGGCGCGAAAGCTGTGGTTGCACCAGCAGGGCTACGCCGACAAGCTGCGCAGGCGCTTCATCGACGAGGAGCAGACCGGGCGCACTCCGAAGACGCCGGTCTCCGTCGCCGCCTACGCGGAGCAGACATTCGACAACGAGGAGGCGCAGGAGCGCGAGGAGGAGGAGTACCGGCAGAAGGTTGGCTCGCTGCAGTTCGCGTCGACGATGACGAGGCCGGACATCGCATTCGCGTGCAGTAAGCTGGGGAGCAGCCTCACGGTGAGGAGTGACCAGCACTGGCGCGAGGTCGACCGCTGCCTCGCCTACCTAGCCAACACGCGAGACATCGCTCTGGAGTTCGGCGGTGGTCCGGAGTCACAGGAGTTGGTCGGCTACGTGGACGCCGACGACGCCGGCGACAAGCAGAACCGGATGAGCACGGGCGGCTACGTGTTCGTCTACGGAGGGGCCGCGGTCTCCTGGTCGAGCCAGCGCATCAAGTGCGCGACGCTGTCGTCGACCGAGTCGGAGTACGTGGCGGCCGTCGAAGCCGGCAAGGAGGGAGGTCGCCTTCGCTTCCTCCTCGCGGAGTTCCAGCGGCTGGACGCTGGAAAGCCGACTGTCCTCAGGGTGGACAACAAGTCAGCCATCACGGTCGCCGAGGGCATGGGGTTGACGGGCAACCTCAAGCACATGGAGCGGCGACAGGCCTGGCTGCAGCACATGGTGAAGCGCGGGAAGTTTTCGCTGATGTACATCCCGACCGCTGAGCAGCCGGCCGACTTCCTGACGAAGGCGCTGCACTACCCGGCCTTCAACCGGTGCTCCGTTGCAATCGGCCAAGTGCGCCTGGCCAATGTGGGCGACGGTGACAACGACGTGCAGCAGTAGGTGCCATGCCCTTTTGCATGGCTGGTGCGGTGACAGGCGTGCTGTGCATTGTGTGCACGCCGACGGGCTATTCTCCGAGCAGTACTGCTGTGTGGGCCGGGGGGGGCCCAAGCGTGAACGCGGCAGGGGAGTGTCAACGGGAGTTGTGTTTGGCCCCGTCCTCGCTTGGGCGGAGCCGACCGCGGGAGGACCGCAGGGGCCGCGAAACCGCGGGAGGACCGCGGGGGCCGCGAAACCGCGGGAGGACCACGGGGGCCGCGAAACCACGGGAGGACCGCGGGGGCCGCGAAACCGTGGGAGGACCGTGGGGGCTGCGAGACCGTGGGAGGACCGTGGGGGCCGCGAGACCGTGGGAGGACCGTGGGGGCCACGAAACCGCGGGAGGACCGCGAAATATCCGGTCAACCAGGATACCCGGGCGACGTGCGCGAAAGTCGCCAGTGGTGTTGTGTGCGAGGACGACCTCGGGGGTGGTATCCCGAGGTCGACGTGGCTGGTGGGCGCCGTCACGGGTGGAGTGTCTGCGCTGGGCATGTGGCGGGGAGTTGGGCGCCAACCAACTGCACGCACCTGCGAAGCTGGTGCACCGTTGTCCCGCGGATGCAACGCTGTGCAGCCGACTTACTGCAGCGTTGGCACACCGCGGACTGGCAACATTGGCAAGCCGCGACTCTGCTCTGCTGGAGCGCGGTCGACCAAGTCGTGCTGGCACGTGGTCGACCGTGCTGCGCTGGCAGTCGACCAGCAGCCTGGCTAGGTCTGATGTAGTCTGTGTTGCCAATGTTGATGTAATCATTCTGAACTTTTGTTGTCAGGTTTTCCTAGTGAAACTCTTGCCAATTTTCCCCGTGAACTAGCAAGCAGTGTTAGCACTTGGAAACGACTAAGGAACGAACGAACGCTACGATCACTCTTGCCCTGTGCCTAGCCCGTAGTCTAGCTCATGTTGCACTAGTTATCTCCGCAAGAACTACATGCAGTTATAACAATATAATTCTGACAACGACGCCGTTGTTCTTCCCCGCCATGACATTAGCTCCGTCGGTCAAAATTCCTGTTATTATCTGCATGTCCACCCCAATCACCATAAGATATTGCATGACTGCAGATGTGAGAGACGGAGCGCCAGCGCGGTCGATGGTAATCAACGTAAGGAACTCGTTTACTACAACGTTTCCTTTGAAAATACTTGCGTAGAGTATAAGGTGTTTCCCGTGAATGTGGTCTGTGCTCTCGTCGACTGAAATCCCCATCCATGGGGATTTCAACTGGTGCAGCGTTGAGATTATTGTACGTATGTTGAGATGGCACAAAGATTCTCCTTGAAGCCATAACTGCAAATCACATTGAAAAAAATCATAGTTAGTAACCTAAAAAAAAAAAAAAACGAAGACTTACTCGGTGTAATACGCGCCGTAGCCTCCTCCAGGGGGAAGGTTAAGAAGACTATCCTTAGCAAAGAATCAGCAAAGAGGGATGGACATCGCCATCGGGGCCCAGCGTGTGCACCAGCCTCTTTCTTCACGGCCTGCTTGTGTGCTCAGGTAGAGGAGTGAGCGCGGATGATTCCAATCTGCAGGTCTCGACCACCCTCACCTCGTACACCGTAGTTCGTATGAGCAATCGAATCTCCATGTTGCCTACCGTTAGTCATGCGATGAAGGCGCCACCACTGAAATCTAGCAGACCACCTATGCTTCATCAGATTGTACTCAGCTTCTGCAGTTGTGATAAGACGCCTTTCGTCGATAAGAGCAGAAGTGCGTTGCGGTAATGCCTCTTTTCGGGGTGGAGGGGCGCTCCATAGCCTCTACTGCGTGTACTTCACACCAACCCGGTGTTGTTTCCCGGGCGTGCTGTTCACTGTTGACGGTGACACCGTGCGTGGCATGGACAATCCGTCCCCACCGCCAGGAACAAGAAGGAGTGAGGGGTCTGGCTCAAACGCAGTCGATGAGTTTGGTGGCTTGAACGGGTAAACTATACCGACATGCTGCACAGGCGAGGCGTCACGTGGCAGTTGAGAGACGAGAACTCTATAGTTTTGAGATAGGCGGGGTACAACTCCCAAAACAAAGAGCCAGTTTTTGATGCCACCAGGCGGTTTTGACTCTTGCTCGGCAGGCATGATATTGTTTTCCCTCCAGAAAAGCACACAGGAAGAGAAGGATGAACGAGATGGGGTCTCCTTGAAAAATCAAGCACCACAAACAACCTCGAACAGATTGATGCCCTGGAAGCACGGCCGATTCATGCGCGCGCTTGACTGCCAAGTGCCGGTGGGACAGCACGATTCACGCTTCATGGCCCCATTCCTCTATTGGCGGGCTACCAGTCACGGTTGGCAGTGGGCATACCGTATTCTCCTGTATATAAGACCCGCGGGTAAGACAGTCCCCCGAGACTCTTATGCGGCAGAAGGACTCTTATTTTGGCAGGTTTTGTGAGGACCCCCCTTTTGCTTGTAAACATTTTACGACCCCCCTTCGCTGTATACAAATAATAATATTTGCTTCAAACCCAGCTTTAATAGAGGATTTGTGGATTTGTTATGCGAATTTTGTGTCAGGCTCGAAATTTGACACGCGCATCGCGTTACACCTTCGATCTGACGCGCGACTCTCTCGATTTTGGCACATAGAGGTGGTTTTCATTGTTCCGATCATACGACCCCCCACCCAAATCGAAGGCTACACCCCTAAATTGAATAAATGTAGTTGTAAATTAAGTGTACCCGAATGCTGCCGTTTAGATGTTCACAAAAGTTTTTTTTTATTTGTAGAAAGTCGCCCGGGTCTTATGTACGGGGGAATACGGTATGGTGCAGTAGCAGTTTCCTCAGGTGAGTTGGCAGAATGTTCCCAATACCATCACTGGAGGGAAGTTCCCGACAATTGTTTGTTTGTTTGTTTTTTTTTTTTTTTTTTTACCAAAGGTCGATAGCGACAATAGTATGTCGGACCGCATCACAACTTCGCTGCATGTTATTTCTGGGATGGTCCTCGCTACGGAGGATCCAGTATCAGTGTACTGTGGTTTTTCCCTGTACAGTCTGGGGAAATCAAATCGTAACCTGATTTTCAAAGAACCATTTACACTGTCTATGAAAGGGTATATCCCAAAAAGAGGCAGCTAGAAAGGGCAAAAGGGCATTTTACCCTGATATTTTGGGCCCTACCTTGTACCCATTGTTTTTCTGAATCCTCTTGACATGGTATTAGAGTATGTAATTTTTCCTCCCACGCTTCCACTCCCTCTAGTTACTTAGATTTTGCCGAGGCGCCTGTCCCCTAGGCCCACATTCTATGCCCTAGGGTAGGCCCCCCACGGGCTCACTGCGACTCGGTCAGGACGGCCCCGCTGGCCTCGTTTTTCGTCGCGATTAGGACCCCTCCCGCGGGCCCTTTCTCTCACTGCCGCCTCGCAGCCAATCACGCTTGTGTTGTTGCCAGCGCCTGCGCCCACTCCTAAGTTCGCTGTTGCTGCCACGGTAGCTCTCGCATGCGCGTTCGCAAAGCTGCTTGCACACGCGCTGCTGCTTGCTGTTGCGTATATGCTGACATGCTCGCGTTGCTGCCCTTGCTAGTGCACATGCGCCAGCTGGTTTGCGCACGCCCGCTACTGCACCAGCTACTCCCGGGCTCGCGACCGCCCCTAGCCGCCAGCAGCACTTAGCCGTCAGTTAGGCAGTGCCAGCAGCTAGACAGCCAGCCGCCAGCAGCTAGATTGCCAGCCGCAAGCAGCTAGACAGCCAGCTGTTATTTCTCCAACGCGCTTTAGGCAGCACGCTTTGCACAGCAACCCGTGTAGGCGGTGCGCGTCGCTGCAGCAGCTCGTGAGCACAGCTGCGAACCGCCAGCAGCTGCCCATAACCCCCCACAACCGCCCATAACCGCCAAGAATTATGATGAAGACCTAGAGCCCCCTTGCTTAAAGATAAAAATGATTTCAGAGCTCGCCATAGCGGTAAACATCAAGATAGCGAAAATTGTTACATTGCATTACGTAGTGTAACATAATTCTTGGTGTACTCCCTTGCGGTGGGCGGTTTCCACACATATCGAGGTTGGGGACTGCGTGGAATTCTTCCACCTCCTTGGAACTCGGCTCTTGGGGTTTGTAGAGGCCGGGAGTCATTCCCACCTCGAACTTCTTTATACATCGAACTATAAGAGTATAGTTGCAGCTACATGTCAAACATTATATGTTTATATTGTGTAGGCTATAGTGGGTTTAGCCTTAGGGGGTATAGCTTTGTTAGGGTTTCCTACTTGTATCCCCCTCCTACCTAGTTTCATCCATTCTCGTTCTATTCTAGATTCTAACATGGTATCACGAGCCTAGGTTGCTACCTAGGACCGCTTTCTACTATGGGCCCACTATTCCGCTAGAAGCGCCCTCGTGCGCCCTACCTTACGTGCGCCCTCGTGCGCCTTTCTCTGCTAGTGCGCCTTCGTGCGCCCTCGTGCGCCCTCGTGCGCCCTCGTGCGCCCTCGTGCGCCTTTCTCTGCTAGTGCGCCTTCGTGCGCCTTCGTGCGCCCTCGTGCGCCCTCGTGCGCCTTCGTGCGCCCTCGTGCGCCCTCGTGCGCCCTCGTGCGCCCTCGTGCGCCCTCGTGCGCCCTTGAGCGCCCTCGTGCGCCCTCGAGCCGCCCCTGCAGGTCCGTCAGGCCCCCGAGCCGCCTCTGCAGACCCGTCAGGCCCCCCCCGAGCCGCCTCTGCAGGCCCGTCAGGCCCGAGAGCCGCCCCTGCAGACTCGTCAGGCCCGCGCGCAGCCTCTGCCCGACCGCGCGCCGCCCCTGCAGGCTCTCGCCGCCCGCCGCGTCGCCCTGCCCGCGGCGTCGCCGCCTGCCCGTGGCGTCGTCACCTGCCCGCGACGTAGCCCCTGCCCGCGGCGTCGTCGCCTGCCCGCGGCGTCGTCGCCTGCCCGCGGCGTCGTCGCCTACCTGCGGCGTCGTCGCCTACCCGCGACGTAGCCCCTGCCCGCGACGTCGTCGCCTGCCCGCGGCGTCGTCGCCTGCCCGCGGCGTCGTCACCTGCTCGCCGCGTCGCCCTGCCCGCGGCGTCACCACCTGCTCGCGGCGTCGCCCTGCTCGCGGCGTCGTCACCTGCTCGCCGCGTCGCCCTGCCCGCCGCGTCGCCCTGCTCGCGGCGTCGTCACCTGCTCGCCGCGTCGCCCTGCCCGCGGCGTCGTCACCTGCCCGCCACGTCGCCCTGCCCGCGGCGTCGCCACCTGCCCGCCGCGTCGCCCTGCTCGCTGCGTCGCCCTGACCTAATCCGCGCCTGGCCTCTAGAGCAGCCGCCCCTGCAGCAGCCGCCCCTGGCCACTGGAGCAGCCGCCACTGCAGGAGCCGCCCCTCGCCCCTGGAGCAGCCGCCCCTGGCCCCTGGAGCAACCACCGCTGCAGCAGCCGCCCCTGGCCCCTGGAGCAGCCGCCACTGCAGCAGCCGCCCCTGGCACTTGGAGCAGCTGCCGTCGCGGCCCGGCCTCGCCCTGCAGCAGCTGCCGCGGAGCTCCCTGCTGCGGCCCGGCCCCGCCCTGCAGTTGTAGCGGCCTCGCTGTCGCCACCGTCTTGCGCCTGCCGCGCCGACCACTAGTGAGCATTGCCCTGCCAGCACTGCTACCGCTGCTACTGCTGCTACTGCCTTTTCTACTCCCACTGCTACTGCTCCTGCTGTTACTGCTGTTACTGCCGCTACTGCTGCTACTGCTGCTTCTGGCGTGGCCAGATGCAGCTCCAGGGCCGTGCGCGTGAGTCCCTCACGCCCCAGCAGCTTCGTGAGTGGTACGCTAGTTGGGGCTGTCGGGGTGGCCGTAGTGGTAGTCGCTCTGGAGTGGGTCGGTCGGGAGCTTCTGGTAGTGGACAGGTGCAGCTGCCGTGTCCTCTTTCGCCCCAGCAGCTTCGTGCGTGGTACGCTAGTTGGGGCTGTCGGGGTGGCCGTAGTGGTAGTCGCTCTGGAGTGGGTCGGTCGGGAGCTTCTGGTTGTGGACAGGTGCAGCTGCCGTGTCCTCTTTCGCCCCAGCAGCTTCGTGAGTGGTACGCCAGTTGGGGCTGTCGGGGTGGCCGTAGTGGTAGTCGCTCTGGAGTGCGTCCTTCGGGAGCTTCTGGTAGTGGACAGGTGCAGCTGCCGTGTCCTGTGAGTGAGGCTGCCGCTCTAGGTGCTAGTGCGTCTGTTGCCCTAGGTGCTGGTGAGGCTACCACTCCCGGTACTCGCGTGTCTGCTACCCCAGGTGCTGGTGAGGCTGCTGCTCTAGGTGCTAGTGAGTCTGCGCCCCCTGGTACTGAGTCGACTGAGGCACTGCACACCTTCACTCTGGACTCAGGTGCTTCTCGCTGTTTCTTTCGTGACCGCACTGCCCTTGAGCCGCTTGCTCGGCCAGTTGCTGTCTCCCTCGCTGACCCCTATGGGGGTCCGGTCATTGCGACCTCCTCCACTGTCCTTCCTTGTCCTGCGGTTACGTCGGGCACACTGTCAGGTCTCCACCTCCCCTCGTTCTCTACGAACTTGGTGGCGGGTTGTGCGCTCCAGGACGGGGGTGTTCACCAGTTCACCCCTGCCTACGAGCGCGTGACACACTGCACGTATGCTCGGACGGGCCGTCACCTGGCTACCTTCACTCGGCAGCCGGGGTCGGACCTGTACACACTGACCACTGAGTCCCCTCAGGTAGCTGCGTCTGCGTCTGCGTCAGGTCAGCTGTCGGCCCCCTGCTCGTATCGCTCTCTGGCGCACGAGACCGTCCTCTGGCACCACCGCCTTGGTCACCTGTCCGTGCAGCGCCTTCGTGCCATGCACAAACGGTACCTTGTCTCTGGTCTTCCCAGGGTTCTCCCTCCCCTCCCACCCTCGCCTGCTCCTCCCTGTCTTCCCTGTGTCGAGGGGCGGCAGCACGCCGCTCCTCACTCCTCCTCGTTTCCCCCGACGACTGCTCCCTTGCAGACGCTCCACATGGACGTGTGGGGCCCAGCCCGCGTCCGTGGTCAGGGTCAGGAGAGGTACTTCCTGATAGTTGTTGACGACTACTCGCGCTACACCACGGTCTTCCCCTTGCGCACCAAGGGTGAGGTCCCTGATGTTTTGATCCCTTGGATCAGCGCTTCTCGTCTCCAGCTCAGCGAGCGTTTCCACTCGGACTTTCCTGTCCTGCGCTTGCACTCTGACAGAGGTGGTGAGTTCTCCTCCGACCTCTTGGCAGCCTACTGTGCGGAGCACGGCATCCACCAGTCGTTCACGCTTCCGGCCTCTCCACAGCAGAATGGGGTTGCTGAGCGCCGCATTGGCTTGGTCATGGAGGTCACTCGTACCTCCTTGATCCATGCGGCTGCCCCCCACTTTCTGTGGCCGTTTGCAGTCCGATACGCTGCGCATCAGCTCAACCTCTGGCCCCGTGTCTCCGTTCCGGAGACTTCGCCGACACTGCGTTGGACAGGAGAGGTTGGCGATGCGTCACGCTTTCGGGTCTGGGGATCTCGAGCCTTTGTTCGCGATACGTCCGCGGACAAGCTCTCCTCCCGCGCTGTTCCTTGTGTCTTCCTTGGCTTTGTCCCGGACGCGTCTGGTTGGCAGTTTTACCACCCCACCTCGCGCCGTGTCCTGCCTTCTCAGGACGTCACTTTCGACGAGTCCGTCCCCTACTACCGCCTCTTCCCCTACCGCACTGCCCCGCTTCCCCCCCCGCCTCTCTTCCTCGCGCCAGGTGCTGCTGTGGTAGACCCCCTCCCCCCTCAGGGTGCCGCTCCCTCAGGTGTGTCCCAGGTAGACCCGGTTGAGCCTGTCGAGGTAGCTGTCGACTCTCGTCCTGCTAGGGGTGCTGAGCCTGAGGGTGCTGAGCCTGAGCGTGCGGAGCCTGGGGGTGCGGAGCCTGGGGGTGCGGAGCCTGGGGTTGCGGAGTCTGGGGGTGCTGAGCCTGGGTGTGCTGAGCCTGGGGGTGCGGAGCCTGCGGGTGCTGAGGCAGAGTACATGGCGATGTACCATGCCATCAAGGAGATTGTGCTCCTGAGGAAGCTGCTGGAGGACATGGGAGCTGAACAGGAGGGACCTATACCACTTTTCTCCGACAGCGAGGCTGCTATTGGCATGGCCAATAATCCTATCCTGAATGGGCTGAACAAGCACATGAAGATTAAATGGCACTGGATGAGGCAGATGGTGAAGGAGGGGATTTTTGAGCTTCACCATGTGAAGGCTAGCAAGCACGCGGCAGATTTTCTCACCAAGAGATATCCCGAGAGCGCACATTGGAAGTGTGCTAAGATGTGTGGCATGGCATTGCACTAGTGTGGGCAGCAGTGTCATGAGTGCATGTGTGATTGTGTGCATGAGAGTTTGCATGTATGTGAATGTGTATGCATGCAGTCCGTTAGTCTGAGGGGGAGTTTGTTGGATGCACGTCATTCGGAGTGCATGTCATCCTAACGTCCTGCCGAGTGCTCGTGCTATTCATGCGTGCATTGTTTGCATGAGCATATGTCATTGTGCATAGCTGTTGGATATTATCATCTCTGTGTTTTTCTCCAAGTTTAAATGCTTGATCATGCAGGAGAAATCCAGAGCTTTCCAACGATACCAAGATCGCCTTATTCCGACCAAGATCGCCCAAGTTACAAGATTTCCAAGTTTTGGGAATTCTATCTCATTTTGAGATATTAGCTACATTGGGTGATTATTGGGTCATGACTATAAAGGGATCTTTGGTTGGGTGGTTAGGGAGGCAACTTTGACTTTTGGAATGGGGTGGCTAGAAGTTTCTAGCATGGGTTGCAAATGTTGCAACACCTAGGCAAAATCCAACTAGATTGGATTTTGCATGTGACACCTCAAGGACCTCATGATGAGGGTTGCATCCTTGCTGCTAGGAAGGTTCCTACCATCCTTCCCTAGCTCTTGGAGAACCCCTTCCCTCTCATGGTTCTCTTGGAGTCCCCAACTCCAACCTTCTATGCCCTAATGTTTGTACTTCCTCCACCATACTAGTCATGCGGTTACTGGACGTTTTTACTTGGTTCTCACTCCATAGACCATCTTAACGACTGATTCAACTTGGAGAAAGTGACGGATCCTGAACAACAGACACAACATGGACAGGTCGCTGCGGGGGAGACTACTGCGGAGTGACGTGCGACACACCTGACGGGGCAGGACGCGAAAGCTGGGGGGCGAGGCTCAGGGGTGAGGAACAGCAGGGGGGAAAAGGCCTCAGAACCTCGGTGGGGGCGAATCCTATAGTAACTGATCGACTCGTTGAAAGTGACGTCCTGAGAGGCGAAGAGCTGGCGGGTGACCAGGTCGTAGAACATCCAGCCGAAGGAGTCGAGTGTGACGCCAAGAAAGACGGAGGCACGGGTGCGCACAGACAACTTGTTCACGCCAGGGGCGAGAACGTGAGCCAGGGAACCCTACACGCGGTAGTCAGCTGCTGCACCCGGGGAACCTGTCCAAAGGGAGACCGGCGTCATCTGTGGCCATGCATCACTAGGCCACATGTTCAGCTGCTGTGCGGCGTAGCGGACTGCCTGAGGCCACAGGAACTGGGGGGCACCGGCATGGCACATGGAGGTCCGAGCAACCTCCATGACCAAGCCGATACGTCGCTCGGCTACCCCATTCTGCTGCGACGACTCTGGTAGTGTATAAGACCGGATGATCCTCTGACCTTGAAAGAACATCGCCAGGCGAGTGGAAGAAAACTCACCATCACGGTCCAAGTGCAGGCGGAGCCCACAAAGGCCCTGGGCGCCACCCCTCGCTAGTAGCCACGGCTTGAGCCCGGCTCCCTGTGAAAAGTGGCCAGAGGCGCCCCAGTGGCACCGACTGTGCAGGAGGCAACATGCTCGTCCAAAGGGAAACTGAGGTCGTGGAGGTGACTAACACCCACCAGGTTCCTGAAGAACGAGGGGGTGTAGTAACCTGTGAGAAAACCAGTGGGAGCCATCAGACACGGGAGAGTGGTGGTGCTGTGCGCAACGACAGGCCCCACTAAGGGGTCAGCCAAGACGCCAGTGACTGGAGTGCGTGGTGGCGTGGGGTCTGTGCAGTCGCGAAAGAAACAGCTGGACGCCCCAGAGTCGAGGGTGAAGGAAAGCGTCACACTCGCTGAGGTCGTACCCGAACCAGCGACAAAGGCTGGGACTGGGCTAGCAGTAGCTGCAGCTCCCACACAAAGAACCTCTGAGGCACCTATGCTGGGAACTACACACGCACCAAGACTGGAAACACAAGGCCCTGCTCGTGCAATCGGAAAAGGTCCTAGGCGAGGTGGTTGCAACTGAACTGGTCGAGCAATACCCTGGCGAAGACGCAACGTCCAGTGCGGTGGAATCGCGTCAGTAACGCACTTACTCTTGGTACAAACTATTTGGGTAAGAAACGCACTTACTCGTGGTACTAACCATATGGGTAAATAACGCACTTACTCTTTGTACCAACCATATGGTAAGTGACGAACAAACTTATGAATCCAACCGTATGGGTAAGTTACGCTCTTACTATTGGTACCAATCATATGGGTAATTAACGCAATTACTATTGGTACCAACCACATGGCTAAGTAACGCACTTACTCTTGGTACTAACCATATGGGTAAGTAACGAACATACTCTTGGTACCAACCATATTGTAAGTGACGCACAAACTCTTAGTTCCAACCGAGTGGGTAAGTAACGCACTTACTCTTGGTACCAACCATATGGGTAAATAACGCACTTACCCTTAATATCAACCATATGGGTAGGTAACGCACTTACTCTTGGTTCCAACCATATGGATAAGTAACGCACCTACTCTTGGTACCAACCATATGGGTAAGTAACGTACTTATTCTTGGTACCAACCATATGGGTAAGTAACATACTTACTCTTGGTACCAACCATATGGGTAAGTAATGCACTTACTCTTGGTACCATCCATATGAGTAAGTAACGCACCTACTCTTGATACCAACCATATAGGTAAGTAACGCACTTTCTCTTGGTACCAACCATATGGTAAGTAACATACTCACTCTTGGCACCAACCATATAGGTGAGTACGTTACTTACTAACACACTTTCTCTTGGTTCCAACCATATGGGTAAGTAACGCACTTGCTCTTGGTACCAAGCCCATGGTAAGTGACGCACAAACTCTTATTTCAAACCGAATGGGTAAGTAACGCACTTACTCTTATTACCAACCATATGGGTGAGTAACTCACTTACCCTTGATACCAACCATATGGGTAGGTAACGCACTTACTCTTGGTTCCACCCATATGGATACGTAACGCACTTACTCTTGGAACCAACATATGGATAAGTAACGTTCTTACTCTTGGTACCAACCATATGTGTAAGTAACGCACTTATTCTTGGTACCATCCATATGGGTCACTAACGCACCCACTGTTGGCACCAACCACATGGGTAATAACTTACTTACTCTTGGTACCAACCATATGGGTAAGTAACGCACTTTCTCTTTGTACCAACCATATGGTAAATAACACACTTACTTTTTGCACCAACCATATGGGAAAGTACGTTACTTACTAACGCACTTTCTCTTGATACCAACGATATGGGCAAGTAACACACTTATTATTGGTACCAACCATATGGGTAAGTAACGCACTTAATCCTAGAACCAACCATATGGGTTACTAACGCACTTTCTATTGGTGCCAACCATATGGGAAGTAGTGGACTTACTCTTGATACCAACCATATGGGTAAGTAACGCACTCACTTTTGGCACCAACCATATGGGAAGTAACAGACTTACGCTTTGTACCAACCATATGGGTAACGCACTTACTCCTGGTACCAACCGTATAGCTAAGTAACGCACTTACTCTTGGTTCCAACTATTTGAATACGTAACACACTTACTCTTGATACCAACCATATGGGTCTGTAACGCACCCACTCTTGGCACCAACCATATGGGTAATAACGCACCTTCTCTTGGTACCAACCATATGGTAAGTAACACACTCACTCTTTGCACCAACCATATGGGTAAGTACGTTACATGCTAACCCACTTTCTCTTGATACCAACCATATGGGTAAGTAACACACTTATTATTGGTACCAACCATACGGGTAACTAACGCACTTACTCTTAGTGCCAACCATATGGGAAGTAACGGACTTCTTCTTGATACCAAGCATATGGGTAAGTAACGAACTCACTCTTGGCTCCAACCATATGGGTAAATAACACACTTACGCTTGGTACCAACCATTCGGGTAAGTAACGCACTTACTCTTGGTTCCAACAATATGGGTAAGTAATGCACATACTATTGTTACCAACCATATGGTATGTGACGCACAGCCTTGTCAGAATTCTGAGGTTTATGCCTAAAAAGTTCTGACAGAGGGTGCAGATGAGGGTGTACTGGAGGAACTTGTATATTTGTATATAACTGAGGCAGCTTGCACCAAGGACACGCGAGGGCCGAAGCGAGGTGGGGTGGGCAACTTGGCAGTGGGGGCAGCACCAGAGTGGGAAGTGGCAGTGAGTGGTGGACTGAGCGAGGAGGGGGGACATGGTAACAGGGCTGGCAGAGAAGTGACGAATGTGTGATGCGAATGTGCTTTTGTATGGCGTGCATGTGAATGTTTCGTTTCCTCTTGCAGACACCGAGTCCAGGACGAGCTGGAAGACAATGCTGCCAGCTGGAATAAGGCAGTGTGACGAACTGGGTAGCAAGCTTGCCGGTTAGCATTCAATTGCTAGAATTGCCTAGTTAGGGTTTGTGTGGGAAGCTTAAGGTGGAATCCTGGGCCATGGGACTGCCACTGCGTGTTTGTTTTTGCAATTACTGTGATTTCTTTCTAAGATAAGCGGTACCTAGTGGAGCCACAACATGCAGTCAGAATGAAGTAGGAAGGGGCCGAACATACAAACACGCAGTGTTATGCGACTACGATCAGGAAAAGAGCGGCGACAAAGAAGGAAAGAAGATGAGCCAAGGATAGAAGAAAAGAAGGAAATGGCTGGAAACGAAGATGAGTGGCGTGACGCAAATCAACCGCCGAGGCAAGGGGATGCTGAAGGGCAGAATGGGCCCAGTGACGGAGCGACCGGTCCGTAGGGAGGCGCTCAGACGGGAACGGGGGGCGGCGGAGAGAACGCGCCCAGCGGATCGGGTGATTGGCCGTAGGGGGAGCCCCCGACGCGATCTCGGCAGGAAGGGCCGAGTGGATACCAGCGGAGCGCCTCTTGGCAAGGCACGGAAGAAGAAGCGTCGATACAACGGTGGCGGTACATCCAGTTGCCGAAAATCGAATTCCCAGAACGGTTTTGGGGCGACTCCAGGCGGGGACCCTCGTTGAAGAACTACATCATGCAGCTGGGAAACCTACGGGCGCGATGGGAAAAGGATCGGCTGGATCCGGAAGAGTTCTTTCACGGCTTGGCAAATTCGCTGGCAGGTGAAGCGGAGACATACTACCGTATCTCTCGAAAGGAGTTGCTGGAATGGGCAGCGGGGCGCACACCAGGGGAGCGAGATTCGACAGCGCGATTCTTGTCTATGCTGCGCGAGCAATTTCCACTACAGACAACGAAGCGGGTGGTGGAATTCCGAGGGTTCAAACGACGGGAAGGGGAGTCGCTGTTCGCGTACTATGGAAAGCTAGTGGAGCTCGGCGAAGATATAAACTGCCAAGATCAAGGCAGATTGATAGGTAAGTTCGTACATGGCCTGAGCTTCACGCTACAGCAAGATGTGCAGGTGCGGGTGTTCGAGTTGGGTTTAGAAGCGACGCTGAAGGAAGCCTACGAGATATTCAAACGCGTGGAAACTGGGCGTCGGCTATACGAGATGGAGCGCACAGTGGATCGAGCACCAGAGAGAAGGTGGCCGGCGTGGGCGGCTACTACAGTGTACCAAGAGACAGAGGACAGGGCAAGAAGGACAGTCGTCACTGTCACAACTGCGGGCAGTCAAGCCACCTTCGGAGGGACTGCCGCAATCCTGCGGCATGTTCACTGTTCGGCGATCGAGCGCACCTGCGGAGGGATTGCCTGGAAACGCCGAATTGTACGCGGTGTGGGCGGCGAGGGCATCAGGAAGGGAACTGCTACTCTAATAGGAGGGATCGGCGCAGTACGGAGGAAGGAGGGGACAGGCAGGCGACCATGGCGCGGCTGAGGGTGCAGTTAGCGGAACTGGAAGCGGCGGAGGAAAAGCAACCCGCGATGGTGGCGCAAGAGGAGGAAGATCCAGAGGAACCGGAATTCATGCTGATGGCGCAACCAGCAAGGGAGCGGGAAGAGCTGGGTTTGCGAAGCAGGGCACAAAGAGAACCGTTTCGGCAGGATGTCAGGCGCGAAGATGGCCCGAAGAGGCAGGTCAGCGAGGAGGAGGATGAAGAGGGAGCTGCCTACCGACACCCGCAGGAGTGCAAGGCCTGCCAGGCCACGGTGCTAACGATCGAGACAGGAGCCATAACCATCGGCGGATTGGTGGCTCAACGCGCAATCGTGGATACAGGGGCAGCTCACGTGCTGATTGGGAAACGCTTGGCGGAGAAGCTGCAGCTGCGCAGGCCAGGGAGGCTGATTGCGGAGGGCTACCTGCTAATGACTGCGGAAGGAGGGGAGGAAAAATGCATGCCGAAGACGAGGCAGACGATGGCGCTGACGATGAACCCTGGGACAGCCGAGGAGTGTACGTTGCGTGTGTATTGCGGAGTGTCCGAATCGGAGGACTTCGATCTGTTGATTGAAGTGGAGTTTTTGTTTAAAGTGGGGTCCACAATATGCATGTGGGAGGAGAAGGTGGAGTACCGAGTGCAGTACTGGGAGAAGCGAGGCCCCATCGGGACGCTTCCGGTCCGCTTTGTGCGGAGGGAGTCGCAGGAGGCGTACCAGTGCACCGATGCAGAGGTGCGCGAGGAGCTGGGAGTGCCAACCTGGCAGCAGATCGCTCGAATGCCGGCGGCCGCCGCAGTGCAAGATGAAGTCGATCGAGCCGAAGTCACTGTGCACTAATAAAACAATAAACTGCTGGGACCTATGGTCATGCTGGAGCTCTCTGGGGGCATAGGAACCGGATTGGCAGCGCTCCTGAAGGCGGGAGCCTAGGTGGAGAAGTGGATCCTAGTGGAAAGTGATCCGGAGGCAGTGAAGATGGCTTGGTGTCATGCAGAGCAATTGCAGAAGCGATACCCGCACCAGTTCTGCAGGGTATCAATGGAGGCGAGCTCTCAATGCAGAAGCGATATTCGCAACATCGACGAGGCCATGGTCAGAGGCTGGGGAAGAATTGACATGGTTATTGCAGGATGGGAGTGCCAGGGCCATTGACGCGCGGGTGAAGGCAGGGGTATGCAGGACGAGCATAGAAGGCTGCTCAGGGAGTTGGTTCGTGTACAGAAGCTGATAAAACGCGTGCAAGGTGAAGTCCTCTACATTGTAGAAAATGTAGACATGGAGGGGGATGTGAGGGAACAAGTGCAAGTGGCACACGAAGAAGTCACGGCAGTATTGGGGCCGAGAGTGGCTGCGGATGTGGCCCAAGCAGGAAGCAGGACACATCGCGTCCGCATATATTGGACAAATGGAGAGAGAGACCGCGCTGCAGCATAGGCTCTCCCTGATGGAGTGACCGGTGCCCTTGCTAGTAGAAGACATACTGGAAGCAGGTAGGATGCCTGCCCAAGTGACGCAGCCCAACTACCCGAAGCAGTTCCTGTGCAATGAAGTGGGGAAGCCTAGGCAAGCCTGACCGACCTTTGTGAGCTTCGAAGAGGCAGCAGCATTCAGGATGCAGGATGGGATGCCAGGGCCGGGCATGGTGTACGATTGCACCGCGTAGGAGTGGCAGGAGCCAACGGCTTTGGAGAGGGAACTAGCCATGGGGCTTCATGGAGGATGCGACTGCTCATCCGGATGTGACGGAGAAGGAGCGAAGGCGGGTGCTTGGGAGGGCCATGGACCTCAAATTCATGCACTGGCTGGTGGCAACCATCCGGATGTACCACTCGCAACTGAGGTGGGAGCGCAAGCGAGACAAGGCAGCGGCGGTAATGCCGCCAACCGAAATATCGAGGGCGAAAGAAGCAATGGCACGAGCAATGTTGGGAGAAATCGAGGAACATGATGAGATTCAGCATGCACGACGGCATCCAGTGGAGAGGAGGTGGGTGTACCCATGGGAGGAGGAGGACGAGGTGCTGGTGCAGTATGCGGAGCAGGCAGAGATCAGGCTGCCCAGAGACCGTGAGGAAGCCGCGGTGGACAAAAAGAGAGAGGACTTCAGCTGGCTTGAAGAAGCGATTGAACGTCAGCGAAGCCAGAAGAGCTACGAGAGGGAGTTCGGCTCATGGGGGTTCGCACTCATGGCCATCACGAAAGAAGGGGACAGCACGGAGGAGAAGCCGGAGAAAGGGGGTAGAACCGCAGCAGCATAGGAGACAGAGGCAGACGGGACGACCCCTCAAGCAGAGGAAGGGAAGGGCCAGCTGCAGCAGAAGGCGGAAGCAAAGGAGTGGGAAATAGGAGAAGGGATGGCAGCTAAGGATGCGGAAGCCCTCAAGAAAGTGTTGGCCCGCTATCGGTCGACCTTCGTATACACACTGAAGGAGGTGGGGAGGTGTAAGGTGGCGGAAGTGACGATCGAGCTAACCACAACGATTCCCGTATATCAGCGGCGAAGGAGAATGACGCCAGCGGATTTCGAGACCTGCACCGAGAAATGCCAGGAGTTAATGGAAGCGGGATTCATACGGAAATCGAATTCGGAATATGCAGCAGCAACGGTGGTGGCAGCGCGGACAGATCTGACCGGGCAAGTGCTATCAAAACGCATGTGTGGGGACTACAGAGGGCTAAACAAGGTGACGATCATGAAGTGAATGGTTTTCTCGACGCTAGATCTACGACAAGGGTTCAACCAGATGCCGATAGATGAAGCGGACAAGAAGAAAACAGCGTTTCATGGGCCAGATTGGCAGTATGAGTGGCACACGTTGCCATTCGGCTTGAAGTCAGCTTCCGCGGAGTTCAAAAAGAGTGATGGATGAGGTGCTGCGGAACGTCCGGAACGCGGCATGCTACATCGACGACGTCATAGTTTTCAGCACGGATATCAGGTCGCATGTGAAGGACGTAGAGGCCGCGCTCAAGGCCATTCATGAGGCGGGGCTGACGTATGTCACATGAAACGTAGAGAATTGCTGTACATTACCAATGACAAGAGAGAAAAGTACTGTAGCATGAGACAATTGTGAGCGGGGCTGGTAATAGCGAAGCAGGAACGGGCTCAAGGATTGACAGCTGGTGGTACAGCCCGGCTGTACAGGAGGAGGGGTGTTCAAGCATGCAATCGACGCGCATGTACAGTGATGGCAGCAGACAATTGGGGTTTCACAACTCGGTGGGATGGTGGGAGGGACATGGTGGTCAAGGATGGGGGTAGCTTGAAGGCAACGGTGGAGATAAACTCTGTACATATGTGGGCTGTGTTTGACGATAAAGATCATGTGCATTGAGTTGTGTGAGTTTGTTGTTTGCCAGTGTTTGTTCGCTTGCGTGTGTGTGTGTAGGTTCAGGCCTCCCACCACGCCCATGGCAGCGAATCAGTAGCTAGCAAAAGTTTCATGTGTAGATAATCGCTAGCCTGCTCTAGATTCCCTGCTTGACTTTTTGATTTCTCAGAATACTGGACTGGTGTGTGTAAACTTTCCGGGCATAGCTAGCCAGGACAGAGGAACCAGTTGATGGATTAGGGAAATTTTCGACAAACAATTAAGGGGGTAAGCTGCTGCATGCAACTGAGATCCGGGCGAACGTACCTGCCAGAAATACCTAGGGGTAACGAGACGTCGGACGAGATGCACGAAGAAACGGGTACAGAGACCTGCGGAGGGACGGGTCAAGGGAGGACGTCTGTCGGAACCGGTATGGACGAAGGCGAAGTATACCGAATCTCGTTGAGGCGACGAAGTCAGGGAGATCTGCTCGCTGGCGCGAGAGAAGAAGCATCGCACCGCACCAGTGATTCAAAAAGCGGACGACTGCAATGGGCGGGCTCCGCTAGGCGGCAGCGCTGGTCAGATTTGGAGGCAGAGACGGG